>OZ020535.1:16326950-17007412 GCA_963971435.1 Lasius platythorax
GCCTGACAGTGGCTAAAGCACACAGTGCCTGACAGCGCGCGGTGCCGCGTGCCTGACAGTGGCTAAAGCACACAGTGCCTGACAGCGCGCGGTGCCGCGTGCCTGACAGTGGCTAAAGCACACAGTGCCTGACAGCGCGCGGTGCCGCGTGCCTGACAGTGGCTAAAGCACACAGTGCCTGACAGCGCGCGGTGCCGCGTGCCTGACAGTGGCTAAAGCACACAGTGCCTGACAGCGCGCGGTGCCGCGTGCCTGACAGTGGCTAAAGCACACAGTGCCTGACAGCGCGCGGTGCCGCGTGCCTGACAGTGGCTAAAGCACACAGTGCCTGACAGCGCGCGGTGCCGCGTGCCTGACAGTGGCTAAAGCACACAGTGCCTGACAGCGCGCGGTGCCGCGTGCCTGACAGTGGCTAAAGCACACAGTGCCTGACAGCGCGCGGTGCCGCGTGCCTGACAGTGGCTAAAGCACACAGTGCCTGACAGCGCGCGGTGCCGCGTGCCTGACAGTGGCTAAAGCACACAGTGCCTGACAGCGGCGGTGCCGCGTGCCTGACAGTGGCTAAAGCACACAGTGCCTGACAGCGGCGGTGCCGCGTGCCTGACAGTGGCTAAAGCACACAGTGCCTGACAGCGGCGGTGCCGCGTGCCTGACAGTGGCTAAAGCACACAGTGCCTGACAGCGGCGGTGCCGCGTGCCTGACAGTGGCTAAAGCACACAGTGCCTGACAGCGGCGGTGCCGCGTGCCTGACAGTGGCTAAAGCACACAGTGCCTGACAGCGGCGGTGCCGCGTGCCTGACAGTGGCTATAGCACACAGTGCCAGACAGCGGCGGTGCCTGGCAACGGCCGCAGCACGCAGTGCCTGGCGGCAGCGGCTTAGCACGCAGTGCCTGGCGGCAGCGGCTTAGCACGCAGTGCCTGGCGGCAGCGGCTTAGCACGCAGTGCCTGGCGGATACGGCTTAGCACGCAGTGCCTGGCGGCAACGGCTTAGCACGCAGTGCCTAGCGGCAGCGGCTTAGCACGCAGTGCCTGGCGGCAGCGGCTTAGCACGCAGTGCCTGGCGGCAGCGGCTTAGCACGCAGTGCCTGGCGGCAGCGGCTTAGCACGCAGTGCCTGGCGGCAGCGGCTTAGCACGCAGTGCCTGGCGGCAGCGGCTTAGCACGCAGTGCCTGGCGGCAGCGGCTTAGCACGCAGTGCCAGACAGTGGCTTAGCACACAGTTCCTGGCAGTGGCTTAGCACACAGTTTTTGGCAGTGGCTTAGCACACAGTGCCGGCAGTGGCTTAGCACACTTTTTTTTTTTTTTTTTTTTACGAGGGAGGAGGAAATGCTAATGCACACCCGACGGCCCGTACCGCGGGTAGTGTGGGACTTTCACCTCACTAAAACCTCCCCCCCGTGCCGCTTGCCTGACAGTGGCTAAAGCACACAGTGCCTGACAGCGGCGGTGCCGCGTGCCTGACAGTGGCTAAAGCACACAGTGCCTGACAGCGGCGGTGCCGCGTGCCTGACAGTGGCTAAAGCACACAGTGCCTGACAGCGGCGGTGCCGCGTGCCTGACAGTGGCTAAAGCACACAGTGCCTGACAGCGGCGGTGCCGCGTGCCTGACAGTGGCTAAAGCACACAGTGACTGACAGCGGCGGTGCCGCGTGCCTGACAGTGGCTAAAGCACACAGTGCCTGACAGCGGCGGTGCCGCGTGCCTGACAGTGGCTAAAGCACACAGTGCCTGACAGCGGCGGTGCCGCGTGCCTGACAGTGGCTAAAGCACACAGTGCCTGACAGCGGCGGTGCCGCGTGCCTGACAGTGGCTAAAGCACACAGTGCCTGACAGCGGCGGTGCCGCGTGCCTGACAGTGGCTAAAGCACACAGTGCCTGACAGCGGCGGTGCCGCGTGCCTGACAGTGGCTAAAGCACACAGTGCCTGACAGCGGCGGTGCCGCGTGCCTGACAGTGGCTAAAGCACACAGTGCCTGACAGCGGCGGTGCCGCGTGCCTGACAGTGGCTAAAGCACACAGTGCCTGACAGCGGCGGTGCCGCGTGCCTGACAGTGGCTAAAGCACACAGTGCCTGACAGCGGCGGTGCCGCGTGCCTGACAGTGGCTAAAGCACACAGTGCCTGACAGCGGCGGTGCCGCGTGCCTGACAGTGGCTAAAGCACACAGTGCCTGACAGCGGCGGTGCCGCGTGCCTGACAGTGGCTATAGCACACAGTGCCAGACAGCAGCGGTGCCTGGCAACGGCCGCAGCACGCAGTGCCTGGCGGCAGCGGCTTAGCACGCAGTGCCTGGCGGCAGCGGCTTAGCACGCAGTGCCTGGCGGCAGCGGCTTAGCACGCAGTGCCTGGCGGCAGCGGCTTAGCACGCAGTGCCTAGCGGCAGCGGCTTAGCACGCAGTGCCTGGCGGCAGCGGCTTAGCACGCAGTGCCTGGCGGCAGCGGCTTAGCACGCAGTGCCTGGCGGCAGCGGCTTAGCACGCAGTGCCTGGCGGCAGCGGCTTAGCACGCAGTGCCTGGCGGCAGCGGCTTAGCACGCAGTGCCTGGCGGCAGCGGCTTAGCACGCAGTGCCTGGCGGCAGCGGCTTAGCACGCAGTGCCTGGCGGCAGCGGCTTAGCACGCAGTGCCTGGCGGCAGCGGCTTAGCACGCAGTGCCAGACAGTGGCTTAGCACACAGTTCCTGGCAGTGGCTTAGCACACAGTTTTTGGCAGTGGCTTAGCACACAGTGCCGGCAGTGGCTTAGCACACTTTTTTTTTTTTTTTTTTACGAGGGAGGAGGAAATGCTAATGCACACCCGACGGCCCGTACCGCGGGTAGTGTGGGACTTTCACCTCACTAAAACCTCCCCCCCGTGCCGCTTGCCTGACAGTGGCTAAAGCACACAGTGCCTGACAGCGGCGGTGCCGCGTGCCTGACAGTGGCTAAAGCACACAGTGCCTGACAGCGGCGGTGCCGCGTGCCTGACAGTGGCTAAAGCACACAGTGCCTGACAGCGGCGGTGCCGCGTGCCTGACAGTGGCTAAAGCACACAGTGCCTGACAGCGGCGGTGCCGCGTGCCTGACAGTGGCTAAAGCACACAGTGCCTGACAGCGGCGGTGCCGCGTGCCTGACAGTGGCTAAAGCACACAGTGCCTGACAGCGGCGGTGCCGCGTGCCTGACAGTGGCTAAAGCACACAGTGCCTGACAGCGGCGGTGCCGCGTGCCTGACAGTGGCTAAAGCACACAGTGCCTGACAGCGGCGGTGCCGCGTGCCTGACAGTGGCTAAAGCACACAGTGCCTGACAGCGGCGGTGCCGCGTGCCTGACAGTGGCTAAAGCACACAGTGCCTGACAGCGGCGGTGCCGCGTGCCTGACAGTGGCTAAAGCACACAGTGCCTGACAGCGGCGGTGCCGCGTGCCTGACAGTGGCTAAAGCACACAGTGCCTGACAGCGGCGGTGCCGCGTGCCTGACAGTGGCTAAAGCACACAGTGCCTGACAGCGGCGGTGCCGCGTGCCTGACAGTGGCTAAAGCACACAGTGCCTGACAGCGGCGGTGCCGCGTGCCTGACAGTGGCTAAAGCACACAGTGCCTGACAGCGGCGGTGCCGCGTGCCTGACAGTGGCTAAAGCACACAGTGCCTGACAGCGGCGGTGCCGCGTGCCTGACAGTGGCTAAAGCACACAGTGCCTGACAGCGGCGGTGCCGCGTGCCTGACAGTGGCTAAAGCACACAGTGCCTGACAGCGGCGGTGTCGCGTGCCTGACAGTGGCTAAAGCACACAGTGCCTGACAGCGGCGGTGCCGCGTGCCTGACAGTGGCTAAAGCACACAGTGCCTGACAGCGGCGGTGCCGCGTGCCTGACAGTGGCTAAAGCACACAGTGCCTGACAGCGGCGGTGCCGCGTGCCTGACAGTGGCTAAAGCACACAGTGCCTGACAGCGGCGGTGCCGCGTGCCTGACAGTGGCTAAAGCACACAGTGCCTGACAGCGGCGGTGCCGCGTGCCTGACAGTGGCTAAAGCACACAGTGCCTGACAGCGGCGGTGCCGCGTGCCTGACAGTGGCTAAAGCACACAGTGCCTGACAGCGGCGGTGCCGCGTGCCTGACAGTGGCTAAAGCACACAGTGCCTGACAGCGGCGGTGCCGCGTGCCTGACAGTGGCTAAAGCACACAGTGCCTGACAGCGGCGGTGCCGCGTGCCTGACAGTGGCTAAAGCACACAGTGCCTGACAGCGGCGGTGCCGCGTGCCTGACAGTGGCTAAAGCACACAGTGCCTGACAGCGGCGGTGCCGCGTGCCTGACAGTGGCTAAAGCACACAGTGCCTGACAGCGGCGGTGCCGCGTGCCTGACAGTGGCTAAAGCACACAGTGCCTGACAGCGGCGGTGCCGCGTGCCTGACAGTGGCTAAAGCACACAGTGCCTGACAGCGGCGGTGCCGCGTGCCTGACAGTGGCTATAGCACACAGTGCCAGACAGCAGCGGTGCCTGGCAACGGCCGCAGCACGCAGTGCCTGGCGGCAGCGGCTTAGCACGCAGTGCCTGGCGGCAGCGGCTTAGCACGCAGTGCCTGGCGGCAGCGGCTTAGCACGCAGTGCCTGGCGGCAACGGCTTAGCACGCAGTGCCTAGCGGCAGCGGCTTAGCACGCAGTGCCTGGCGGCAGCGGCTTAGCACGCAGTGCCTGGCGGCAGCGGCTTAGCACGCAGTGCCTGGCGGCAGCGGCTTAGCACGCAGTGCCTGGCGGCAGCGGCTTAGCACGCAGTGCCTGGCGGCAGCGGCTTAGCACGCAGTGCCTGGCGGCAGCGGCTTAGCACGCAGTGCCTGGCGGCAGCGGCTTAGCACGCAGTGCCTGGCGGCAGCGGCTTAGCACGCAGTGCCAGACAGTGGCTTAGCACACAGTTCCTGGCAGTGGCTTAGCACACAGTTTTTGGCAGTGGCTTAGCACACAGTGCCGGCAGTGGCTTAGCACACTTTTTTTTTTTTTTTTTTACGAGGGAGGAGGAAATGCTAATGCACACCCGACGGCCCGTACCGCGGGTAGTGTGGGACTTTCACCTCACTAAAACCTCCCCCCCGTGCCGCTTGCCTGACAGTGGCTAAAGCACACAGTGCCTGACAGCGGCGGTGCCGCGTGCCTGACAGTGGCTAAAGCACACAGTGCCTGACAGCGGCGGTGCCGCGTGCCTGACAGTGGCTAAAGCACACAGTGCCTGACAGCGGCGGTGCCGCGTGCCTGACAGTGGCTAAAGCACACAGTGCCTGACAGCGGCGGTGCCGCGTGCCTGACAGTGGCTAAAGCACACAGTGCCTGACAGCGGCGGTGCCGCGTGCCTGACAGTGGCTAAAGCACACAGTGCCTGACAGCGGCGGTGCCGCGTGCCTGACAGTGGCTAAAGCACACAGTGCCTGACAGCGGCGGTGCCGCGTGCCTGACAGTGGCTAAAGCACACAGTGCCTGACAGCGGCGGTGCCGCGTGCCTGACAGTGGCTAAAGCACACAGTGCCTGACAGCGGCGGTGCCGCGTGCCTGACAGTGGCTAAAGCACACAGTGCCTGACAGCGGCGGTGCCGCGTGCCTGACAGTGGCTAAAGCACACAGTGCCTGACAGCGGCGGTGCCGCGTGCCTGACAGTGGCTAAAGCACACAGTGCCTGACAGCGGCGGTGCCGCGTGCCTGACAGTGGCTAAAGCACACAGTGCCTGACAGCGGCGGTGCCGCGTGCCTGACAGTGGCTAAAGCACACAGTGCCTGACAGCGGCGGTGCCGCGTGCCTGACAGTGGCTAAAGCACACAGTGCCTGACAGCGGCGGTGCCGCGTGCCTGACAGTGGCTAAAGCACACAGTGCCTGACAGCGGCGGTGCCTTGCAACGGCCGCAGCACGCAGTGCCTGGCGGCAGCGGCTTAGCACGCAGTGCCTGGCGGCAGCGGCTTAGCACGCAGTGCCTAGCGGCAGCGGCTTAGCACGCAGTGCCTGGCGGCAGCGGCTTAGCACGCAGTGCCTGGCGGCAGCGGCTTAGCACGCAGTGCCTGGCGGCAGCGGCTTAGCACGCAGTGCCTGGCGGCAGCGGCTTAGCACGCAGTGCCTGGCGGCAGCGGCTTAGCACGCAGTGCCAGACAGTGGCTTAGCACACAGTTCCTGGCAGTGGCTTAGCACACATTTTTTGGCAGTGGCTTAGCACACAGTGCCGGCAGTGGCTTAGCACACTTTTTTTTTTTTTTTTTTTTTACGAGGGAGGAGGAAATGCTAATGCACACCCGACGGCCCGTACCGCGGGTAGTGTGGGACTTTCACCTCACTAAAACCTCCCCCCCGTGCCGCTTGCCTGACAGTGGCTAAAGCACACAGTGCCTGACAGCGGCGGTGCCGCGTGCCTGACAGTGGCTAAAGCACACAGTGCCTGACAGCGGCGGTGCCGCGTGCCTGACAGTGGCTAAAGCACACAGTGCCTGACAGCGGCGGTGCCGCGTGCCTGACAGTGGCTAAAGCACACAGTGCCTGACAGCGGCGGTGCCGCGTGCCTGACAGTGGCTAAAGCACACAGTGCCTGACAGCGGCGGTGCCGCGTGCCTGACAGTGGCTAAAGCACACAGTGCCTGACAGCGGCGGTGCCGCGTGCCTGACAGTGGCTAAAGCACACAGTGCCTGACAGCGGCGGTGCCGCGTGCCTGACAGTGGCTAAAGCACACAGTGCCTGACAGCGGCGGTGCCGCGTGCCTGACAGTGGCTAAAGCACACAGTGCCTGACAGCGGCGGTGCCGCGTGCCTGACAGTGGCTAAAGCACACAGTGCCTGACAGCGGCGGTGCCGCGTGCCTGACAGTGGCTAAAGCACACAGTGCCTGACAGCGGCGGTGCCGCGTGCCTGACAGTGGCTAAAGCACACAGTGCCTGACAGCGGCGGTGCCGCGTGCCTGACAGTGGCTAAAGCACACAGTGCCTGACAGCGGCGGTGCCGCGTGCCTGACAGTGGCTAAAGCACACAGTGCCTGACAGCGGCGGTGCCGCGTGCCTGACAGTGGCTAAAGCACACAGTGCCTGACAGCGGCGGTGCCGCGTGCCTGACAGTGGCTAAAGCACACAGTGCCTGACAGCGGCGGTGCCGCGTGCCTGACAGTGGCTAAAGCACACAGTGCCTGACAGCGGCGGTGCCGCGTGCCTGACAGTGGCTAAAGCACACAGTGCCTGACAGCGGCGGTGCCGCGTGCCTGACAGTGGCTAAAGCACACAGTGCCTGACAGCGGCGGTGCCGCGTGCCTGACAGTGGCTAAAGCACACAGTGCCTGACAGCGGCGGTGCCGCGTGCCTGACAGTGGCTAAAGCACACAGTGCCTGACAGCGGCGGTGCCGCGTGCCTGACAGTGGCTAAAGCACACAGTGCCTGACAGCGGCGGTGCCGCGTGCCTGACAGTGGCTAAAGCACACAGTGCCTGACAGCGGCGGTGCCGCGTGCCTGACAGTGGCTAAAGCACACAGTGCCTGACAGCGGCGGTGCCGCGTGCCTGACAGTGGCTAAAGCACACAGTGCCTGACAGCGGCGGTGCCGCGTGCCTGACAGTGGCTAAAGCACACAGTGCCTGACAGCGGCGGTGCCGCGTGCCTGACAGTGGCTAAAGCACACAGTGCCTGACAGCGGCGGTGCCGCGTGCCTGACAGTGGCTAAAGCACACAGTGCCTGACAGCGGCGGTGCCGCGTGCCTGACAGTGGCTAAAGCACACAGTGCCTGACAGCGGCGGTGCCGCGTGCCTGACAGTGGCTAAAGCACACAGTGCCTGACAGCGGCGGTGCCGCGTGCCTGACAGTGGCTAAAGCACACAGTGCCTGACAGCGGCGGTGCCGCGTGCCTGACAGTGGCTAAAGCACACAGTGCCTGACAGCGGCGGTGCCGCGTGCCTGACAGTGGCTAAAGCACACAGTGCCTGACAGCGGCGGTGCCGCGTGCCTGACAGTGGCTAAAGCACACAGTGCCTGACAGCGGCGGTGCCGCGTGCCTGACAGTGGCTAAAGCACACAGTGCCTGACAGCGGCGGTGCCGCGTGCCTGACAGTGGCTAAAGCACACAGTGCCTGACAGCGGCGGTGCCGCGTGCCTGACAGTGGCTAAAGCACACAGTGCCTGACAGCGGCGGTGCCGCGTGCCTGACAGTGGCTAAAGCACACAGTGCCTGACAGCGGCGGTGCCGCGTGCCTGACAGTGGCTAAAGCACACAGTGCCTGACAGCGGCGGTGCCGCGTGCCTGACAGTGGCTAAAGCACACAGTGCCTGACAGCGGCGGTGCCGCGTGCCTGACAGTGGCTAAAGCACACAGTGCCTGACAGCGGCGGTGCCGCGTGCCTGACAGTGGCTAAAGCACACAGTGCCTGACAGCGGCGGTGCCGCGTGCCTGACAGTGGCTAAAGCACACAGTGCCTGACAGCGGCGGTGCCGCGTGCCTGACAGTGGCTAAAGCACACAGTGCCTGACAGCGGCGGTGCCGCGTGCCTGACAGTGGCTAAAGCACACAGTGCCTGACAGCGGCGGTGCCGCGTGCCTGACAGTGGCTAAAGCACACAGTGCCTGACAGCGGCGGTGCCGCGTGCCTGACAGTGGCTAAAGCACACAGTGCCTGACAGCGGCGGTGCCGCGTGCCTGACAGTGGCTAAAGCACACAGTGCCTGACAGCGGCGGTGCCGCGTGCCTGACAGTGGCTAAAGCACACAGTGCCTGACAGCGGCGGTGCCGCGTGCCTGACAGTGGCTAAAGCACACAGTGCCTGACAGCGGCGGTGCCGCGTGCCTGACAGTGGCTAAAGCACACAGTGCCTGACAGCGGCGGTGCCGCGTGCCTGACAGTGGCTAAAGCACACAGTGCCTGACAGCGGCGGTGCCGCGTGCCTGACAGTGGCTAAAGCACACAGTGCCTGACAGCGGCGGTGCCGCGTGCCTGACAGTGGCTAAAGCACACAGTGCCTGACAGCGGCGGTGGGTACTTAGCTTCTCATTCAGGATAAACCTTGGGGATAAACCTTACAGTTAAGGTTTATTCTTAAGGATTAACCATCCAGATACTGAGCCCTCCCACCACGTCAAGGTGTACCCGTGGGAGGGTTATCCGAGTCTAAATTTTGATGAAATTCTGACACTTTTAAATAAAATTTGCATTTACTTGTAAAATCGCACGATCGTCAACGAGCGTAAAATGTTTACGTTTATATGCCGGCAATGTAATTAATCGGCAATAGAAAGAGTTTCTCTCTTTCCTCGATCTAAATTATGCGCGTATCTAATATGTAAATCAATAACGTAAATAAAGTCTTTGCGCTTTTTCGCCGACGACAATAAGTCGGTAATGAAAGGAGTGTTTCTTCTCTAAACGCAATCGCGATCAGTGTCGGCAAATTAATTGCTATTATGATGCGATTAATAAATAATTACCTTTTATAAATAATAATTAAGAGTCATATAGGGAAATTTCACTATTATTATGACAATTAATTAACTTTCGATAAATAACACATAACTGTATCACGATGATATGTAGATCTGTATCGAAGCGCATAATATTCCGCGCAATCACTGAATATTTCAAGTAAGATTCGAAGCAGCAGAGATAAAAATTATAAATTATTGTTTTATTTCCCTAACAATACTTGAAGTTAAATACATTTGTAATATACTTTTTTATATTTTATTGATCTAACTGTAATGTTTTTCGGATTGAGAAAGCACAATAAAATATGAATCGCAGAATCGAGTAATTAACGTAACAAAAGGACGCGTAATATACTAATCGTTTAATTAATAATTAATAAACCTTAGATTTTATTTGCGACAATATATCGAATTAAATTTTATATTTCAAATTAAATTCGATATATTGTCGCAAATAAAATCTAAGGTTTATTAATTATTAATTAAACGATTAGTATATTACGCGTCCTTTTGTTACGTTAATTACTCGATTCTGCCATTCATATTTTATTGTGCATTCTCAATCCGAAAAACATTACAGTTAGATCAGTAAAATATAAAAAAGTATATTACAAATGTATTTAACTTCAAGTATTGTTAGGGAAATAAAACAATAATTTATAATTTTTATCTCTGCTGCTTCGAATCTTACTTGAAATATTCAGTGATTGCGCGGAATACTATGCGCTTCGATAACGATCTACATATCATCGTGATACAGTTATGTGTTATTTATCGAAAGTTAATTAATTGTCATAATAATAGTGAAATTTCTTTATATGACTCTTATTTATTATCTATAAAACGTAATTATTCATTAATCGCATCATAATAGCAATTAATTTGCCGACACTGATCGCGATTGCGTTTAGAGAAGAAACACTCCTTTTATTACCGACTTATTGTCGTCGGCGAAAAAGCGCAAAGACTTTATTTACGTTATTGATTTACATATTAGATACGCGATATAAAATATTAGATACGCGATATAAAATATTCAACGTAAATTTCTATTATAAAATGTGTGTGTGTGTTAAATATTTCCAGGCCTAAGTTATATTAAAATAGAAGACGTCCAACAAACGATTGTAAAATCGCACGATCGTCAACGAGCGTAAAATGTTTACGTTCATATGCCGGCAATGTAATTAATCGGCAATAGAAAGAGTTTCTCTCTTTCCTCGATCTAAACCATGCGCGTATCTAATATGTAAATCAATAACGTAAATAAAGTCTTTGCGCTTTTTCGCCGACGACAATAAGTCGGTAATGAAAGGAGTGTTTCTTCTCTAAACGCAATCGCGATCAGTGTCGGCAAATTAATTGCTATTATGATGCGATTAATAAATAATTACCTTTTATAAATAATAATTAAGAGTCATATAGGGAAATTTCACTATTATTATGACAATTAATTAACTTTCGATAAATAACACATAACTGTATCACGATGATATGTAGATCTTTATCGAAGCGCATAATATTCCGCGCAATCACTGAATATTTCAAGTAAGATTCGAAGCAGCAGAGATAAAAATTATAAATTATTGTTTTATTTCCCTAACAATACTTGAAGTTAAATACATTTGTAATATACTTTTTTATATTTTATTGATCTAACTGTAATGTTTTTCGGATTGAGAATGCACAATAAAATATGAATCGCAGAATCGAGTAATTAACGTAACAAAATGACGCGTAATATACTAATCGTTTAATTAATAATTAATAAACCTTAGATTTTATTTGCGACAATATATCGAATTTAATTTTATATTTCAAATTAAATTCGATATATTGTCGCAAATAAAATCTAAGGTTTATTAATTATTAATTAAACGATTAGTATATTACGCGTCCTTTTGTTACGTTAATTACTCGATTCTGCGATTCATATTTTATTGTGCATTCTCAATCCGAAAAACATTACAGTTAGATCAGTAAAATATAAAAAAGTATATTACAAATGTATTTAACTTCAAGTATTGTTAGGGAAATAAAACAATAATTTATAATTTTTATCTCTGCTGCTTCGAATCTTACTTGAAATATTCAGTGATTGCGCGGAATACTATGCGCTTCGATAACGATCTACATATCATCGTGATACAGTTATGTGTTATTTATCGAAAGTTAATTAATTGTCATAATAATAGTGAAATTTCCCTATATGACTCTTAATTATTATTTATAAAAGGTAATTATTCATTAATCGTATCATAATAGCAATTAATTTGCCGACACTATTCACGATTGCGTTTAGAGAAGAAACACTCCTTATATTACCGACTTATTGTCGTCGGCGAAAAAGCGCAAAGACTTTATTTACGTTATTGATTTACATATTAGATACGCGCATGGTTTAGATCGAGGAAGGAGAGAAACTCCTTCTATTGCCGAATAATTACATTGCCGGCATATGAACGTAAACATTTTACGCTCGTTGACGATCGTGCGATTTTACAATCGTTTGTTGGACGTCTTCTATTTTAATCTAACTTTACTTTAACTAATATAAAGCCAAGTAAATCCAATCAAAATTGATTCATTAAAATTTTTATAATAATACATAATTTATAATAAAATGTATTTTTTACAACAAAATAAAATTAATTAAACGTTTATTTATTATTATTATTACTCATTGATAATTATTATTATTTATTATTAAATAATATATTTATTTATTATTACACATTTTAAATTTAATCAATTGATCACTTGGCTTAACATCAGCTAAAGCAAAATTCAAAAACAGTTTCTACTAAATAAATTCTAAAACAAAAACGGATGAGCTATAATAAATCAGAATATCATCGACGAGCGATTTAAGAATCAGTTTTTACCATTACATGTATATTTTTAAAAATTAGCATATTTATCACAAAGTAAATTAGATAAAATTTATTAATTGACAAAATTGCTTTCTATATTTTTTCTTATTTAATTTGTTTTAACTTAATCTTGGAAAAGATCCATATTAAAAGTATTTATCAAAAGTTATTTTACATAATTTATTCTAGCTCATCCATTATAAAAGGCAACGGACCTATCTACAATTTACTATCTACATCTACATTTTACTATCTACATCTACAATCTACTACAAATCCGTTGCCTCAAAATTAAAAAAGTTTGTCACTCACCGACACTGATGCGCAACAGCGGAGTTGTTGATATTGAATAAGCTGCGTTGTCTGTAACATACAAATATAAAATCCAAATTATAGCAGTGCTAAAAATAATTAATATTTCAAGAAATTGATTTTATTGTACTCGCCGAATTTTATATTCGATGCATACAATAATAAAAAAATATCTAAATATGGAATAATTTTATAAATTCTCTTTAATATATAGAATACTTAATTTTATAAATTCTAAAAGAACAATTTTTAAATAAAAAGGAAATTTTTATAAGATTTATATATAAGTTTCTCTTTCTCTCTGAGTCTCTTTTGTTTAAATCGTTCAAAAAAATGAACCTAATTAATGCGTGTATATACGCGACTTATAATAATTAATATACAAATAACGATACTCACCCTAGAGCTGCTCCGCCGGTGCCCGATGCCTCTCCTAGGCCTCCTCCTCCTCTCAGATTGACAGGGTTGTTAAAGTCCGTTAATTAACACACGCGACACTCGCTTTAAAAGACAATTCCGCACTTGTACGCCCGATACTTTTAACGGCACTCCCGCACTCCCGCACTAAAGATGTACCCGTGAAAAGATTTATCGTCACTTCGATTGTTACTTGATTAAACAAATATATTACGCGAAATACGTGTATGCGTTTCGAGAACTATTGTCGCGATATTTATAGTTTTATATTTTGTGTGTGAAAGTTAATTATTCATTAATCACATCATAATAGCAAATAATTTGCCGACAATGATCGCGATCGCGTTTAAAGGAGAATTATGTCGGAGCGTTTCGCGTCACTACTTTTCTGTTCGAGTATCACCGCGCGAATAATGACAAATCGAAGTATGTCAACATTAATAAACTATATACTGTGAAGGCCATATACCTTCGAATGACAACAAATTATTGTCGCCTGGAAATATTTATCACACACATACATTTTATAATAGAATTTACGGTGAATATTTTATATTTTATATTTCAAATTAAATTCGATATACCGTCGCAAATAAAATCTGAGGTTTATTAATTATTAATTAAACTATTAGTATGTCATGCGATCTTTCTTTACGTTAATCACACGATTCTGCGTTTCGTATTTTATTGTGCATTCTTAATCCGAAAAACATTACAGTTAGATCGCTGAAATATAAAAAAATATATTCCAAATGTATTTAACTTTAAGTATTGTTAGAAAAATAAAACGATAATTTATAATTTCTATCTTTGTTGTTTCGACTCCTACTTGAAATATTCAGTGATTGAGCGGAATGATATGCGCTACGATAAAGATTTACATATCATCTTGATACAGTTATGTGTTATTTATCAAAAGTTAGTTAATTGTCATAATTATAGTGAAATTTTTTGATATAAATATGATTTATTTTTTATAAAAGTTAATTATTCATTAATCAAATCGTAATAACAAATTATTTGCCACATTGATCGCGATTGCGTTTAGAGACGAAACACTCCTCTTATTATCGTCTTATTGTCGTCTGCGATTTAGCGCAAAGACTTTATTTACGGTTGTTTACGTTGACGATTTACATATTAGATACGCGCATCGTTTAGATCGAGGAAGGAAAGAAATTCCTTCTATTGCCGATTAATTACCGTTGCCGGCATATGAGCGTAAACATTTTACGCTCGTTGACGGTCGTGCGATTTTACGATCGTTCGTTGGACTTCTATTCTAATATAACTTTACTTTGACTAAGATAAAGCCAAGTTTCTAATCAAAATTGATTTATTAAAATTTTTATAATAATATTTAATTTATAATAATATGTATTTTATAACAAAATAAAATTAATTAAACATTTATTTATTATTATTATTAAACATTGTTAATTATTATTATTTATTTTTAAATATTATATATATTTATAATTACAAATTACTAATTTAATTGATTAATCACTTGGCTTTACATCAGATAAAGCAAAGTTTAAAAGCAGTTTCTACTAAACAAGTTTCTCTAAAACAGAAATGGATGAGCTGTAACAAATGAGAATAAGATATCGACGCGATATAAGAATTTATTATTACCATTACATGTAATTTTTAAAATTAGCATATTCTTTATTAAATATATTAAATAAAATTTATTAATTGTAATAATTGCTTTCTATAATTCTCCTTTTTTAATTTGTGCTTTAACTTATGTTTGGAACAGATGCATATTAAGAGAATTTATTAAAAGATATTTAACTTAATTCGTTCTAGCCTCTCATCCATTTTTAGGCAACGGACCTAACTACAATCTACAATCTACATCTATAATCTCCACAAATCCGTTACCTCAAAAGTTAAAGAAAAGTTGTCACTCACCGGCACCGATGCGCAACAGCGGAGTTGTTGAGTTATTGAAGCTACGTTGTCTGTAACATACAAATATAAAATCCAAATTATAGCAGTGCTGAAAATAATTAATATTTCAAAATATTTTAAATTCAATCTAGAATAGGATATATATTCTGTTTCGCGAACGAATAATTAAACATAAAACGAGCTTAATAAGGCTTAAGTACCGTAAAACATTGCATTATCATCGCGTTCAATGGATAATAACTGGCCCAACGATTCGATACGAAATTTGTAAATACACCAATTTAATTGAAAACAAATTATAAAAGTCTATTAATTTACTCACGATTCTGCAACATAGGAAACAATCGTTAAATTTCGCGAATGAAAAAATAATATTTAATCATTAGATAAACATCAAGATTTTACACACTTATTCGATATTTCTTATATTAAATATGAAAAGAGAGCTTTAGCAATATTCGAAATATTTGTAAAATTTAAAATAATATTTCCCGAATTTATTAATGATTCTTTGGTATAAAAACACAGCGGTGAAATTTATGAATAATATTTAAATATATACTTCAGAAATAAATATGTTAATTTAACGAATTTTTATTATATTGTCATTATACGTGTTCTTTCGGTAATTCTTCGTGTAATTTGCAACAGAAGTATATTACATTAAATATATAAATTATAAATACAATTAAAAATAAAATTATAATAAATATTATATAAATTATAATTATAATACATTTATAATTAAAATATATGATATATAATAAAGTAAAGTAAAAGGCTTTATTATACTCACGTATCAGGATAAGAGGAATAGGCAAATGAGAGCCGGGCGCAAGAACTCAAGCGCTAAGACTTCGCTGGTAATTTTCTTTAAATAAATTTGAAAGTTGTGGTCCTTTCTTAAAACCATTTTTAACATAATGTTTACAGAATAGTGTACAAAAGGATACTGACAAATTGTAAAATCAAAATAAATCATATAAGAGCGAGATGAGATGTGCCAATGAATAACAGGTCGTAAATATATGTAGTCGGGTAATCAAAATGAAATAAATTATTTAATTCAACCGTAACAGAATAAATAACAAAAATGGGACATAAAGTATATGATAATAATTATAATATAATTTTAATAACAGTAGAATTAATAAATTGACGATTTTATCAGTATCAAATAAATATATACGATTTATTCAAATATCCAATAATGCGGATAATTTTATAATGTGACAGCATTAAAACTTCGATCTAATATATAACTCATAATACACATATATAATTTTTAATTTTCAAAATAAAATATAACGTGAAGAAAATGTAATGAACAACAAAAGAATGTTTCTTATAGTTTATAAATTATAAATACAATTAAAATACAATTTTATATAAATTATAATTTTACTACATTTATAATTAAAATATATGATATATAGTAAATTAAAATAAAGGCTCTGTTATACTTACATATCAGGAGATGTGGAATAAGCAAGTGAGAGCCGGGCGCAAGGTCTAAAGCGCTAAGACATCGCTGATAATTTTCTTCATTTAAATTTGAAAGTTGTGGTCCTTTCTTAGGACCATCTTCGACATGATGTTTACTGAATGGTGTACAAAAGAATACTGACGGATTGTGAAATCAAAATAAATTATAAAGGAGCGAGATAAGATGAGCCGATGAATAACAGATCGTAAATATATGTAGTCGGGTAATCAAAGTTTAATAAATTATTTAATTAGATTGTAATGGAATAAACGAAAATGAAACATAAAGTATATGATTATAATTAAAATACAATTTAAATAACAGTAGAATTAATAAATTGACGATTTTATCAGTATCAAATAAATATATACGCTTTATTTAAATATTCAATAATGCGGATAATTTTATAATGCGACAGAATTATAACTTCGATCTAATATGTAACTTATAATACACATATATAATTTTTAATTTTCAAAATAAAATATAACGTGAAGAAAATGTAATGAACAACAAAAGAATATTTCTTATAGTTTATAAATTGTTAATACAATTAAAATGCAATTTTATATAAGTTATAATTTTACTACATTTATAATTAAAATATATAATATATAGTAAATTAAAATAAAGGCTCTGTTATACTTACATATCAGGAGATGTGGAATAGGCAAGTGAGAGCCGGGCGCAAGGTCTAAAGCGTTAAGACTTCGCTGGTAATCTTCTTCATTTAAATTTGAAAGTTTTTGTTTTTTCTTAGGACCATCTTCGACATGATGTTCACAGAATGGTGTACAAAAGAATATTGACGGATTGTGAAGTCAAAATAAATCATAAAGGAGCGAGATAAGATTAGCCGATGAATAACAGATCGTAAATGTATGTAGTCGGGGAATCAAAGTAAAATAAATTATTTTATTAGTCCGTAACGGAATAAATAACGAATATGGGACATAAAGTATATGATTATAATTAAAATACAATTTTAATTACATTAGAATTTATAAATTGACGATTTTAACAGATTCAAATATATATATGATTAATTCAAATATCCAATAATGCGCATAATTATATAATGACAGCATTAAAACTTCGACCTAATATGTAACTTATAATACTCATATGTAATTGTTAATTTTCAAAATAAAATATAACGTGAAGAAAATGTAATGAACAACAGAACAATATTTATTATAGTTTATAAATTATAAATACAATTAAACTACAATTTTATATATATTATAATTTTACTACATTTATAATTAAAATGTTTGACTCCTGCAATAATTTTGTTTCTTAGAATTAAAATTATGTCTCGGTGTAGGCATATATTGTAAATAATATTAAATTAATTAGTTCACAAATATTACGTACTTTAATTTCAATGTCTTATGTTTGATATTTACTAACCCCGTGTGCGATGTTCGAAATGTCATCAAACTATCAACAAACTGTCGCCGAATGATGAACTCGATGAAATCACCAATCACATACGCAAAAAAGCGGCAACAATTCGTGCGATATATTCGACTTTTTTTATAAGAGAAGAGAAACGTGCTCTGAGTTTTTAGTATTTTTATTTAAAATCATAAATGTGTGAAAGTGAAAGCCACAATGTATGTCGACTTACTGCTATTCACAAGGATATATATACATATATATATATATATATATATGTCTTCTCTTATTAATGTCGGCGCAGCTGGCGCGAACATTGTGAAACGGCCGACAAGATTGAGAAAATTAATTGTCGTCTTCCAAGAGCGCGTGTTCCATCTCCGGGAAAAGGGACTGCGGATATCGAACAATGTTACACGTTGTTTGCACATGCGATTAATCAATGTTTCCAGCTGTTCTGGTATCAACAGAAATTCAATACGATCGGTTCACACTTTCCTTTCTTCGTTTCGCAAAATACTTTTTTCATCTGTGGAGCGACAATGCGAAGACTCGCTGCCAAAAATTCTAAAACTCTTGAAATTCTTGATACAGAGTATTGTTGGCGAATATCGTCGTTATTATGTATAAACTACATCTTGAATGAATTTCTATGATTTAAAGTTATTTCATTATTCGTTATTCATTATTCATATTTCATTATTAAATCGGAGTAAAATCTTTTTTCTTCAAAGAAAAATGTTTGACTAAATAAAGATTAAAATATACAGAAGTAATAATTATTATTTACATGTAATATAGTAACGTCAATAAGAGTTTTTATCAGTAATAATTAATTAAAATATTATAAATAATACTTTCTCAAATGGATATATTTTGTAACAATATAATAAAATAACTTTTTAAATATTATATATGTATAACATTTGTAATTTTTTTCTATTAATAAAATTTTTATATTAATAACAATTATTAATACATATGGATATTTGTGTATGTTAAATCAGAGGCTAATTTTTCTCATGTATGTATATATACTGTATGTATTAGTTGTATTATTTAATGCACACATTATGAATAAAATATATTGCTAATTGTATAATGCAGATATTAAAAATCTTTGACATAAAGAATGTAGATTAAATAAAAAATGAAAAACAATTAAGGTGTATCTTCTCAATGTCTGCATCGTTAGCATCGTAACGTGTATTAAATAAACATTGAAAAGTTTTTATATATGCGCAGGAAACTCTAACGATTTTTCTCATTGTAAACCGGTGAAGCACGTGCCTAAGGTTGGATAATAAGAAGCAAGAAACAAGAGGGAATGAGGAGATTATGCTCGTGGCAATTATAGAACACGCGGCAAACTTTTGCAATATCTGTATCCAACTTTTATTGCTTAATACAGACTGTATTCTGGGAACGTGAGTAACTTTTTAATCTTAATCCGCTCGTTCTCTTTAGCTATTCTCGTATATATTAGCTATTCTAGGTGCCATTCGATCTTCATTATGAATACATTTCTCTGTAAGATTTGCTTCATGTAGTTCTTGACCCTTGTCATTCATTAATTATATATATATGACTCTTGTCATTTATTAATTATATATATATATATATATATATATATATATATAGTAATAAAATGAAATTCTTTCTCTATAATTCTTTTTTATTCGCGGTAAATGTAGAAATAAATATTTTAGTATCCATTCCACACGCGTATCTCGTATCTCCTTCGTAAAAGAATTACAGTGAGGACTATAAGCATAATGTAATCAGCCAATAAATAACTGCAAAAATAAAAGTATATATAATATATGTATGCATTACATATATATGTATATAATATATATAATACAATACATCAATCTTTTAAGATCCACATTTGTACTTGTTTAGCAGATAATTTTTTTACAGTTTAAATAAATGTTAAATAAATACAGCGATATAAATAATTGCATTTTAAATAATATATAGAAATAATGTATAGAATATTAAAATAATAGAGAATATAAATTTTAATATATAATAAAAAATATAAATTTTACAGGTATATGAATTTTATATGTAAAATATTAAAAATCAAATAAAAGTTAAATTTTTTATTTTTTATTTTTATTTTTATTTTTTGAATAATAAAAGATTAATAATCTTTCAGGATGATAATATTAAACTGCGATAGAGAGACATGTGCAGAGTCGGTCGGTATATATCTCTCGCATCCGCGTAGTTTGTAAACTCGTCGCTAGGCTTCGCAGAAGATGAATCGATTACTCGTATTTAAAATGCTATCTGAATGGGGATAAATTGAGGCTCGTCGGGGATGAAAGCATACTTACCTGGCGCAGAGGTTACCGTGATCAAAAAGGCGGTTCCTCCAGGGCGAGGCTCTTCCATTGCACCACGGTTGAGCTGACCCTTGCGAATATCCCTAATGTGGATATCTCGGGCGTACAATTTTTGATAGTCGGGACTGCGTTCGCGCTATCCCGGTCTAAGAGAATATAAGCAAAAACATTTTTCAGGATTACCGAAAATTAATAGATAATTTAGTCACAAAGTAAGATATGTATATTATAATGGGGAATTAAAGTTTCTCTTTCTCGACATTGATCAATCTTATAAAGTTTCTTTTTCCGATTCTTGTAAGTAGAAAAAATCTTTCTCAGTTTAGGGCATCGTTTCACATTAAAGTTACGTGTGTGTCTACTACGTGGATGCAAGAGATATACCGATTCTGCATATGTCTCTATCACAGTTCAATTATTGATAGATGCGCTGGTACATCTCTCGAGACAGAAGAATATATAATATTTGTATATCTCTACTTTTTAATAATTTCCTGCAATGATTAAATTAGATTATTTGTCACCACGTAAGCAAGAAGTTCCGTGACAGGAGATAACTCATAATTATAATAGAATAATAGTAATCAATATTTAAAATATTTTTTGTATATAATGCAACGTTGCTTTCAAAGTAAATTATAACATTTTAATGCAAAATGAAAAAATACTTTAAGTAGTTTTCTCATTTTTGGAAATTTTATTTTTGAAATGTATTGAATATCTCTCTTTAGATGCATCTTTTAATTTTGTAAAATTCTGCATCCGAACGAATAATAATGTGATCTTTGATTCACTGAAGTCACACACTGTATGATAAGTCGCTAATGATAAAGTCGATAATGAAAATGATCAGACTATCTTCTCTCGAAATCATATTTAAACTGATCAAAGAATCTTATATATTCGATAGAGTGACACTCGCTATTTCTGACATAATTCTTAAATACATAGCGTTGAAAATTAATAAATTGCAGAACAATGTCTGGTGTTCTCGTTTCACATTAACGCTAAGAACATATCGTTTCTCCTAACAAACTTGTAATATAAGAAGACATCCAATGGTTTTGGGATGCCCCGTATACGTTACCGTTATTTATACGATACGAATTGTTGCCCTTTAAATTCCATTAAAAGCTGCAGGCACTAAATCGTCTGGTGTCCCGTGAGGATAGTAGCGAGCATGCGCCCAGGTAGGTGACGGCTGCTGCGGTTCTCGTGGGAGGTGCGCCGAGTACGAAAAGCAAGGACGACGAGTCGGCACAAGGCGCAACATAGTGCGCCCCTAGTTATGTTCTTCTCGCGCTCGTGGGGTTGAAACGCTCAGTTTGATCGCGACACGATCCACCGAAGGATCGTTTCTATAGTGTCGGCGCGTCTAACGAAAAAATCCAAACCGATGCGCGTCGCAAAGTGTTCGTAGGCATTCTTTATTTTTATTTTTTCTCTTGGCGCATCTGAAAATAAATATAATATGTTGGCTAAGGATAAAATTATCCTATATTTTAATTAACGAATTGGTAAAACGTATCTAAAAAGATATTGAGAAGATTCTTTGCGTATCGAGCGATAATTATTTTTTTTTGTTAAAAGTCTCTCGTGATGTAAGAAAATTAACTTTATGAACTTCCATGCAAGTGTGTTTCTTTTTCAAGAGCTGCGCGATTCTGGTCAATAACCAGTAATTCTGATCGCAATCTCGAACATGAAACTCCCGTTAAAACCGGAAGAACATCCTCTCCGAGAGATTAGGTGCAACATCTAGGAAGCGCAAGGTGGGATAGATCGATATGTCGACGATCGATCGCGCGCTGTAAAGTGAGTCGAGCAGGAGCCATAACGTCAAGGTCACGTGCGGTGCGTTTTCACGTCCGCTAAGAAACCGATCAAGGTCGTTGTGGTGGCTGGTGGCGGTGAGAGCAAGGTCGTCAGGGTCGCGGAATCGCGAGGAGAATGTGGAGAAAAGACGCGACGTTGGCCGGGTCGATCGTCGTCGTCGTCGCCACGTTGATTTCTCTGATCGTTGACAGGACCGACGCCGGAAGCTGCAGCTCCGCGAAGCTCTGCTGCCAAGGCAGGGACTCCGGCTGCGTCATCCAGAAGGAGTCGCCGAACGCGATTATCGAGAGCCCGCGCGATAAACCGTGTTACTGCGATCATGCTTGCCTCAAGCTCGCCGATTGTTGCGACGACTTCAAAGAGACCTGCGGTGGTATGTGCCTGACGATCTTTGCTTTAGCAAGCTTTAGCAAAGCGATAGATGAGTCTTTTTGAAAAGAGGATTCATGCTAATCAGATAACCCATTATAAAAGAAAGAGATTATACTATTTTTGTAATAAATTATTCGGAAATAACCGAATAATTTTATATGAGTTATTAACCTGATTACATAAATTCATTTTTAGTTTAATTCAATTTTCTTTATTTATTTAAAGTAAAAACTGACACTCTAAATACGTTACATTCTTTGTGAGAGATAAAATGAATCGTATGTATCTGCAAACTAAAGCAAATTAAAGCCGTCTTTTTAAAAATCATCGATTGCAAATATAAGAATATAAATATAAGAAAATTTTATAATATATAATATATTATTGTTACTGTCAATATATGTGCTTATTATTAGTATAAGTAAGTTTATAACTCGAGTCAAATAATTTAATGTCCGGTCTGTCAATTATGAAATCTTAATAATTATTTGTAGTGAAATCTGATATATAAAATCAAATCATGGAATAAAAAGTATCGATATATAAATTAATCAAGTAAAACATCGAAGAAATAATCAATTCAAAAGAAAATAACATAGAAAACATGGATTAATTGAACATAATCCGTCTTTACTTATGGGTCAATTCTTGTTAAGTACATACTTAAACATTCCGGATTTTGTAGGATTATACTAGATCTTAAAGCCGTATATCCCGCACATCTATTTTAAAAGCTTGGTCACGGTCACTTTAAATTACTTAGTAATTTACAATCAGCTATATTAAGTTTTGAATTAATATTATCAATTGCGTTCTTTATCTAGAAAAAAGAGTTTTGTTGATGGAAAATTTATTTGCATACATGCAAGTTCTTTGTAGAGAGTCCATTTCTCTTCATATCAATATATCAACCAAATAGCGAGTGATATGATTTATTTTTTTATTCTATAACACTTTAAAACCAATATCTACTTTCAATTTTCAATCAAAACAGTCACACATGATCGCTCAAAAAATGCTGATGTTGCGTTTCAAAAAATATCTACAATAACGTTCTGCAAAAATTTAATTAAACATCGAGCAACTATCAATTTGATATATGGATATATTACATTTAACAGGAATCGATGTATTCTCGCATGATAAAGCGCTTCAAGCATATCGTACGTTTGATGCTCCTTATCATGTGTATCGTATAAAGTTATGAATGCATAAAGTATCGCAAAATCTAATAAGAAATATTAAGGAAATTAAATATTTGTAAAAATCACTTGTCTATTAAAATTAATTAAAAGATTTTTCAAAAATCAATTCACAAAAGATTGAATATCAAAAACAAATATAAATAAAAAAAATATATGTATATATGAATCTGTGCGTATATGTAGGTGTTTCGTGTTTAAAAGAAATGGTCCGTAAGGAATCATCTTTTATACAGAGATTGGAAGAATTATTACCGCTGTATTGCTTAAGTAAAGCTGATAACGTTCTGCCCAACGGGTCAGCTCTGACAAAGCATAAAAGAGAGAAATATCTTCGCAAACTTACTCTGTAATTTATAGACCGAATCTTCATGGTCATATTCTATAGATTTGACATAATGCCGAGATAATGACATTTACCCAAGTTTTTTGCTCTTTGCAATATCGTGCGGTCGCTAGCGCAGTTCAAATTTTCTGACAGAATACTAGCTTTGCTTACTTTTTTTATTGCGTTAAATATTAGAATAATTAAATTAAGAAAAGTTGCGTTAAATATTAGAATAATTAAATGAAGACAAATATAAATGTTTTTTCTACTTTACACATTCAATGCGATATTTTATTGTATCCTCTTTTTGTCGTAATTTATTTAATATTTTTTGGGATCGTTGTTAGTAATAGTTTGTGTCGTAAACAATAAATACTATTGCAGTTTTGTTGTTTATTATATAATATATGGTCGAGCTATCCTACATTGGTGCGCAGTTGTCTGAAATTGTTTGGATTTTTATTGGTCACCGAATAACACGCTTGTTAGTAACAAAAGGATTAATGTTACTCGATTCACATTTCCGTTCATTTAACATGGCTATGCGTTACCAGTTTAATTGCCAAGTAATCGATTAGCATACGTATAAATTGTTCACTAAATAACAGTAACAACGCCAAAAAAACCGCGTTCACGCGCCTATAATTTATCGTAGGAATAATTGCAAATAGGGGAAGCGGCAGCGTCTATCGATGTTAAAAATAATTTTATTGCATCTCGCCGCATGTGCTCTCCAACTGTCTGGAATGTTCATCTTTAATGCTCCGATTTCTTCTGTGAAGCTTCGATATTCGCTAAAGCTAAAGCTGCGCCGGAACGCGATTATCACGCTTACCTGACGAAAAAGTTCCTCCCGACTTGAAGATGTAACGCATAGTACTTGTGACTGAAATCATTTTTCGAATAGCACAAAGCCGTTCATCCACAAGAGATAATCTTGCTTCTATTCTCATCGTATAAGCTTGAGATGAGACACGAAATTACATATTTTATACGAAATCAAGAAATGTACTTATTTCACATGCATTCATATCAAATGGAATGTAAAAAGAAATTTTATTCAAAAAGAATATTCATGCGTATTCTGTCTCTCTCACTCTCTGTATATTATTAATTCGTTTTTAACAAGAATTTACAACATACCTCCATCATTTTTATAATAACACACTAAGAAAAAATATGATATTATAATTGTTTCTTAAAAGTAGCATAAAACATTTTAGACAATTGCAATAAATTCGAGATTGATATAAAATAATTGCGCTAAGCGTTCTATTATGCTTAATAATAATTTGACAACACTTTTGAAAATTCATCATCTGAAGTAACTCGGAGAAAGAAGTCGTGTACACATAAAGCATCCGTTTGACGCGAATGGCATAACGCGTCAAATTTCGACTATACTCGGCAACTAACATATACTCGGCAAATAACATATGACATCATCTTACATGAATTGATATGGATCAGAAACGATCACAGAAGTATTATCTATCCGCTGTCTGGCTCGATAAACTTCCAACATCGCGTACCTATGTCATTCGACCATTCGTATTCAGCGAACCGTCGATCGGCGGGCAAGCGAAATAATTTAGTTCGAGTACACAATCGATCGATATAACCGTGTCCTGGTAGTGATCAGGTTCGGAGGGCCAGATGGGCCACGACTCTCTAACATTGAATAACGATAAAAGAGAAACGATAAATAAATAATTACATATACCTTGCTCTGTTTAGCACTTGCTGGCAGCATAATGCAAAATTTCGCAGCTCGAATTTTATCGCACAACTTCGTGTGTTGTATAATAGTGGTTCTATAAAATAGAACTAGCTAAAATAGATCGCGCGTGTGTCTATAAAATATTCCTCTCGTATTTATGAGTGTCTGCTAAAAATCGATCGCATAATAAATTACCACTAATTGGAAACGCGAGAAAATGAAAATGCTATATGGGAAAATATTGAAAATGTTAATAAATATATTAATATATCAATTTGCGTACGTAAAAAATACAAATGTGATTACATTAATACGGTAGAATCCATCGTATAATTATACATTATTTATTGTAAATGCGAATGCAAAGTTATACGAAATATTTAATTTTATTTCATTAATTTTATTTCTCTCTTTTGTGATACGCATTGTTTTTACATTCTTATTATGTGCCTCATTTATGATACATTCCGCTTTGCAATCTTCAAAGACCTCTTTCCTATATCCTCTCTGGGGAGATGAAAGAGCAAGATCTTACTTATTCAAATACTTTTCTCTAATTGCTTTTTCAAACTGCGTAATGATGTTCTATTATAAAAGAGAAATATTTTAGAAACGTGAAAATAAATTGTGCCGTCCAACTTTCTGCATTCAACACAAGGTTAGATATTACTCCGGGCTAATTGCCCGGCTCTCGTTTTATATTTGGATAGCCGTTAAAAATTTGACGTGGAATAATTACTGCTTAATATTTCATCTGAAACGCTTGATTAACACCGTTACCATAAACACATCAATCGCTTCAATTTTTTAAATGTCTTAATTAGCCCGGCTCCCAATTCATTTGTGACAATTTTTTAAATGTCGCGATAATGGTTTTCGATGCATTCTGCGCAAAATGGAATGGCAAAAATGAATAAATTTTCATCTCGCGTACTCCACGTATTTTTTAATGGCGAAGTATCAGTGATTGCCGACACATTTATCGCATTTTTATCCTCCTTTAATGCCTCCCGTTTTCTCGGCGATATAGTAGAGTGACATGAACAATGCACAGCGGAACATTTCGAAGGGACGTTCATAAATCGCTATTCCTGCGAGCTACCTTTTATAGGTGGCATAAAATATCGGGAAAATAATGCGGTTGACCCTTTGACTTCTATTGGAGCATGCACACATCCCCACGCTATTGTATTGTAATTGTATTTTAGAGAATTATATCTCGTATAATAATAGTCGCGTATTGTTAGAGAAAGAGAGAGAAAGAGAAAGTTAATTACTTGAGAATGGAAGCTAAAGAGAGAGTTTGAATGAAATGACATTTTCCGAATGCTCTGCTATCGGTTTGTCGATCGCAGTGGCAATTTCGGGACAATTTTATCGTTCGTCCGCGATAAACGACTGAGATGGCTAGATCTTAACGCCAAGGCTCAATTCAACCCTTACAGTGGTGGACTGCGCGGTGAGCCAATGGAGTTCGTGGAGTCAGTGCGATAACGGATGCGGAAGTGGCACTCAAAGACGCAGCCGGGTGATCGAGATCTCGGAGAAGAACGGCGGAAAGCACTGTCCTCGTTTGGACCAAGTCAGAACTTGCCGCAGCTTCCAGACATGCCACGCCGGAATTCGTCCGCAACCGCACGCTAAAAGTGAGTGCCGATCCGTCTCCGAGATGAGAGGCGGCGGATAAGTTGCATTTTAATTTAAGGGGAGTGTTTCTAAAACGATGAAAATTAACTTTTATTTAATCGTATTCGATTCGCATAACATAATTAATTGGTTATTGAAATTATTATCATGTTTTTTCTGCTCTGTACTCACGAAATCAAAAATTAATAATACTCTTGTAATAATTATTACGATTCCCGCGTGTGAAATTGATTAACAGCTAAATTTTAATATGAAGAAAGTTGAAGTATTAAGAGAGAAAAATAAATTATTTTCTTCCTGCTTGAGTTTTCCAATTTCTACAAAAACACACATGCTCGCGACATTTTCCATGAGCATTTTCTTCTTTTAGCAAATTTACAACCATACACGATTTATCCTCGATCACGTACTTACCACGACGCGAAATTCTTGACATCTACCGACTGTTTCTTGATCCTAGACAATTTTCTTTCATTTGCCGCAGGTGTGACGCTTCTTGCGCTTTTTCCGGGCGATGGGAACAGTACAGACGTAAGGATCAAGGATAGGATTGTCGATAAAAGGTAGGTAGGTCAAGCCCCCGTGCTTAGCTTTGGTTCACGCGAAATACGATTTGCCACACGTGTTCCCAATTAGAACAGCAGAAACAATGCCGTTTTCGTTCTCTCGATTGGTGCATCGTAAAAATAGATAAGATAGGATTCGTGAGAAAATTAAAGCGCAAAATGGTTTATATTTATTTCACGTGGACATTGTTAAAGTCTATTGTTCATTATAACAAAGATTACTTTTTACTTCTCTCGAACTGTATTCAATTAAATGAATAATACAATGAACTCATTCGCAACAAAATATGTTTCTTAATATATATTTATATATAATAATAATTTATCCTTTACTCTATGTCATTATACTTTGTCATAAATTAACAATCTTCAATTGCGATTTGCATGTATTATTGATAGCGCAGAGTAGTTCGCGTATAACAGATTAATAGGTGCTTTTAATTTTCAAAGTTCATTATCTTCGGAATCACAGACATAAGGATTCTATCGCGTTAAAAGGTTTCTCTTGAAACTTTTCGAGAGATATATTTTTAATTCTACTCCATTGTAACTAAGATAGAATTGTCAATGTGTCGAAAATCTAATTTGACACGTGCTCCAATTTGTCACAAAACACGTAGCGAATATCGCGTCGCAGAGTATCAAGATCCTTCGGTCATGTTGTCGAACAAGTAAAACAAGTTACAGGGCCGTTAGCAGGCAACGGAATCTTTTGGGCATTACATGATGGCTAAAAAGAAAACATATGGAAGAACTCGTTCTGTGATTTACAATGCATCTTATCTGCAATATAATGCGATGTTATACACGTTTCAGAGGCAGCTGCGTTGCTTTCACTATTGTACGCGTCTCGCAGGGTTGCAGTAAAATTTCGGATTTGCTCTCGGAAGGTTGGTATAAGTAATATTATATTCACACATTGCAATAACCGATCTTACAATAAGAATCAGGAGTATTATTTAACAGAATTTTGTTTTCATTATCGAGGTCAATTATTGAGATATGAAGAAATATGTGAGAATATTTCATAAATTGTGCGCTTTCTTTCTACTCTAAATTTTGTGACGAAATTGAAATTTATTTATTTCTTTTTACAAAAATTAGAATATAATTTACCTGATTATTCCTTGACATAGTTTTCAAATTTTGATGTTATAATTTTCAATTTTTTTATTAAGTTATAAATTATAAATTGCTGTGAATCGATCCATTTATACTTAAATAAAAAGCAAAGCACTGTTATTTGTGTGTATGAAGCTGGCATATTATTTCGTAGAAATTATTTATTATTTACAAAATTATTAGAAAAGAAAATTAAAGTTGTAATTCTTAGTAAAAATGTAATGTAATTCTTAAATTTATGAATTTCCACGAAATAATATGTCAGCTTCAATATACAAACACATGCTATTTGTATTACATATTACATTTGAATATTAATACGTGGAAAATCTCCGCAATTTTTTAAATATTTTTAAATATAACATTTAGAAATCTACATGGGAAATCTGCGCAATTTTTTATATGTTTAAATATTACATATCTAAATCTACGAAATTTTTTTCTCTTTTCTAAAATGTTGTAAGAAATCGGAAACTTTGAGCTTCTTCAGGATAAACGAAGTCAGATGCTAAGTAAAATTACAGGGTTTATTTTAAAAACAAAGTATATATTCTTAAGTATATATTCCCTCGTGGAAAAGGAAAAGCAATAGCGCATACTCGCCATCCTTAAGACTTAACATTCTTCAAGTTCTTGTAACTATAATGCTTCGAAGAAACAATAGACCTTTGTCCTCTTACAAAAAATGGTTCGCATTTCGTAGCGGGATTACGCTTCAAGCGAAAAATTATCGCTCCACGCGAACATCTCCGCACTCAGCAGTCCAACATTTTTATGATAAAAACAAGATTCTGTAGTCGGCACATGCCTCGCGAGAGTTTTAAACTTGTAATATTAATTTCAACTTTTTGATATTCTCATTTACGTGACGCACGAAATTTGAGAGATTATGCGTTTATATATTATTAAATATGTATATTACTGAAAAATAGACATTTAACTATTTTAAACAAAATATTGCCCTTCTTTCATACAATCAAGCTTTGGACTGCAATTTTCTGACTGCAACTAAGCATTCGTTAAAATGATGTAATTATGTTTTGCGGAATATAGCATACATATATGAAACATTTCTATAATGAATATTTTATCTAATTTAATGACATATAAAGCAATAAATCTTCTATTAATCTTGTAATTACAATAATTTTCTGTACGTGCGTTTTCTATTAGAAAAGAACGAGATCTCTTAACTAGAATTGCATAATAAGGTGGACTTTCAAGGGAATCTAAACTACTCAAAATCTGAATACGTAATTCGCATAATGATGAATCGCGCCGCCAACGTGGAAATGAAGCGACTCGATCTAGTCTCAATTAACGTGCGCTACGGCTGCGCGACGTAACGTCATGTAAATTAGAGCGTAGCTTCCGCGACGCTGCTCTACGACGGCTATTATCGCGAAGGAATCGACCGGATGAAGTGGATGCGGTGGCGGAGATAACGGTTGTTTCCTACCAACGACGTATCAGACGCAGATAAGACACGAACGCGGAAATTTGCGGACAAAAGCAAGTTATTTTGATGATGGCTTACTTATTATCTTTATATCGTTTCTAAATTAGACGTCTTGTCTTTCCCACTTTATGCAGGTTGATCTCTAATCATCCCACTCTTCTTATCAAACTTATTAATAGAGAATAAACTAAATTACTTTGATATTTATAGTATATATATTTTATTTAAAAAGAGAGATTAATTAAAGAATGATTAGTAGAAGAAAACTACTACACACAATTATACAATTATTAATTTTGAATTTCTTTTATCAACACTATATAAAATATTAAAATCCGAAAGAGTGTATAGGTAGGTGCTTATGTTAAGAGCGAATATTAATAAAAGCAGCTTTTTTTCGTAACAAACGGCGCGCATCTCGCGGACATATAATTGTAATGAAACGTCGTACAATTATAATAAAATATCGCTTTCGAGCAAAAGTATCTAAAATCGTCGCAGGTTCGCGGATCTGCGTGGAACGTCCCGGTAACGAGAGTCTGGACCGATACGTGGGGATCGGTAGATGGAAGCTGTCGACCGATATCGCTGGTAGCAGCAATCGGCGCGGTCGATCGACGAATTCTACCTGTCATGGCAAATGGATCGGCGATTCACGACTGCTGGTGGACTGTCACGATCCGCGATGCGAGCAACCGAGTCAAGTGCCGCCGTATACCTCGCAGCTGTTCCGTGATCGCAGGGACGCCGACGCCGACGCCGACGTCGTCATCGTCGGCAATCCGGATAGATCTGCGAGAAGACGGAGGAGAGGCAGACGACGGAAGAGGAGCAGAAGGAGAAGGCGCGATGCTGTCGCGGAACGGTGAACGTCCCTCCGGCGGCTTCCGTGTCACAGCTTCTCTCCCGCGAGTGTCATCTCTCACATTAGAATCCCTTCCTCTCTTCCTTTCTCCTTGATCCTTACGTCTGTTATACATGTATGGTATATGTGGTAATTGTACGCGAGAAAGGCACTCCAAAGGGACGAATCTTGCAGAAATTTCGAGTCAATCTTTTCGTAATGAAATCGACTTCGAACTATAAGGATTGACAATATGAATAGCATTTCGCAAATTGTGCTTCCAAGCTACAAATAAATACAGCAGGAAGCTTTAGGATTTTAATTCGAAACTTGATTGTTTTTTTTTTCACCAAGAAATATTAGATTTTAAAAATTTTGTAAAAAGAGATGACGTTCAATCAAATTCTTGCTAAAAACAGATCCTCGTTGCTTCCGAGAATATTCTCGAAAGATAAACTCTATATATTACGATTTTACATTCTGTATATTTTTAATCTGTAATCTAATATTACCAATCGACAATTTTATGCTATCTCTTTATTTAATTCTGTTTTATTTTTGTTAATCGCTATTCGTAGCTGTTTAATTATCTTCGACGTGAATTTTTCTCGTGTTAAGTTTTCTGAAGCTCTAGAACATAGAATAAAATCCATTTTATTTTGTTTCTCTCTCTCTCTTCTCACCTTCTTCTACTCCAATCGAACTCATTGTCTAGATTATCTTGATAATTATCATATCGATTTTATCATTGGAGCGAACTTGCGTGGCGTCCGTCGGGAGCCAGTGAAATTTCTTATTCCCTTGACATTTTAAAGAGGATTGCATGATTATCGATACCAGCACAACTGTGAGTGCATTATGCGCCAGCATTATGATTCATATTGTGATTGTGGATTTAATAAATTATTAGGCAACGAGACTCTGGAAATAAGGATGTCAGAAGGAAACGAGAGTGCTGATAGTATATATGTATATGTTGCATTTACTTATTACATTTCTCTGCCCTTTCCTCTCTTCGAATCTCATGCAATCTAATATATCGTACGCATTGTCGGATATATAAATTATATGTGTGTCTGTGTGTATATATGATATAAGTATGTATATATGTATATACGCATCATATATATATATATATATATACACATATACACATAATTATAGCGTGCAAATAAGAAACGGATTTTATCATTATTATAATCATAAATATTTGTATTTTATTAATAACATGACTATATTATAGTATCTCTCATGAAAAAGAAGATTTATAATATCAAAGAGAAATATACTGCTTTATACGTAATTTTTTTTTATTATTATTTTATGATAACCGATACAGTAAAAATACTTCTATATATTGAAGATACAGGGTGTTCTAAAATTATTGTCATTGATAACTCGAAAATTCTTAACGCCTCGACACTGAAACAAGCATGCAGTATTCTCTTTAATTCGGATTCTAAGCATTTATTATGGCTTCGTAGTAACGCTAGTTTAGTGTGTAAAACGCCCTGTAAATTTTGAAAATAATTTTTGATGTATCCCTAAATACATATATATTATATCTTGTATTGCAAATATATCGTATGATATAATAAAATTTTTGTGCAACCTCGTTTTTTAGTTTTTAGTATCTGCGGCTGTAAACGTGCGGGATGTCATCATTTCTCTTCACGAGTACATATCGGCTTGTCGAGAGGATAGAGACTCTCGAAGCGAGATGAACAAAATGTAAAAGCACAGTCAATAAAGGACACTTGCACATATCTGGGTTGAGCATAATTGAATACAAGATCAAAACAATACATTCCTCCTATTTCTCGCCCATCTATCCCCAATCTTTCATTATTGCCAGGTTTCCTTCAAAAAAACTATAGAATTTTATTACGATGTATCTCTGTACCTAATAATGGAGAATATATACATAAATGTATATATATATATATCTCTTGATGTATGTGTGTGTGTGTGTACATGTGTATCAATTAAAAATCGATTAAAAGTTTAATTAAATACTTGTCAATTATTTAGCTGGATTATAAATTATGTTGTATTGGATGATAATTAGATGATAATTGCACGCGAATAAACATAATAATCACCATAGCTTATTGTCCATACATAAATAATAAAACGTTGAATATCCATATATAAATAATTAGCATGTTGCGATTTATGTCTGCTTCAATTATAAACGAATACATTATACTTTGATTTGGAATATGTTTATATAAATAATTTATATTTTATAGGAAACACAATGATATTAGGATAAGAAAATTAGATACGATTTTTGCGATATAATAATATGCGTCGGTCTATTTTCGGATTCACCTGATTACTGCAGCTTTAATCGCCGTCGATTTCCTTCGAAAACAGGAAGATCTGTGCACAGAATCTGGTTTGAGTGTTTGCAGTACTTTCGTCGATTCTTCGATGCCGTCTTCCCTGAACTGTCTTGTACTACTTCCTGCGCGGATCCTGCGGTCAATCGAAAGCGCGTTCGTTTATCACCGACAGACCGCCATATCCTTCGCGATTCTCTTATAAAGGCCGACATCAAAACACTCGGCTAAAGACCCGTTGTGTCTCAAAAACAACGAGCAGACCCCCTAATTTTCGCGCTATCAAGATATCAAGTTTTGATTACAATTTTCAGTGTACGCGTCACGTAATTGCAGATCCTTTTCTTGTCGAATTAGTTGCGCGCATTTGTTGACAGTCAACATGTCGGGAAGCAAGAAATCGGATATCCTGTATCTGTTTGATCGACCCGCAGAGCCGGTGTACGTACCTAAGGGAGAGAACAAAGTCGCTTTTCAAGTACCAGTTAACTACCTGGTGAGTCCGATCTTGTTTTACGTTCTTGTTCCGTGAATAACATTAAATTTCACAGTTTAAATTTGATGCTCTGCTAATTATACAATTTTGAATCTTTCGGCATGTTAAAATTAAATTGTCTTACAATTAGATCTCTCTCTCTCCCTCTTGTCATTAAAAGCGATATTTTTAGAGAGTTTAGAAAAAATTTATTAAGAAGATTGTAGAAGAATTCCATTTTAATTTCTTTTTCATTATGTGAATTTCTCTGGTGTTATCTTCTTCTTCACATTATTTATATAAACGATCTGTATTATTAAATTTATTTCTATATAATATACAAAATTTTATTTAAGCAAAGAAAGAGTCTTGAATATTTCTTCGTTAAAATTCATTTTCTTTGTATAGCAATTCTTGAGTATAAACTTCGTTTTTTCGAACAAATTTGCAGCCCAAAAATTTACAACAAATTGCTCCCGAGGTGTTTAACCGTTTCACTGAAGATACCGCGTCGAAAATTCCAGTGAAACAGATCAGTCTGCCGGATTTGAGCGTTCCACTTCAACTTGGACGTCGAGAGCCCTTCTCTCTTTTCATCCCTAAACATCGAAAACTAGCTGCGAAACTTATCGACATCTTTTTGGGTTCGTTTCCGCGACTTTATTTATAATATCTTATTTTTGCATAGTTATGCATAATTAATTCGTCCAATTAATTTCTTACCTTGGGGCAATAAATTTTCTCGTACTCGCAAATCGTGCGCTTTTACGATTAATTTTCAATGTATCTTATTGTTACAGGTATGCGAACCTACGACGACTTCCTTTCGGTGTCTGTTTACTGTCGCGATCACGTTAATCCCGAGATGTTCGTCTACGCGCTCTCGGTGGCGATCCTGCATCGTCCCGATACCAAGGATCTGCCGATACCACCCCTGTCGGAAATTTTCCCGTACAAGTACATCGACGGCGGGATACTTGCCAGAGCGAAAGAGAATGCCAACGTTGTACCAGCTGGCTTCAGGGTACAATGCATTTGCTCGCTGACGCAATAATTATTAACTATAATAAAAGCTCGAAAAACGCATGTACAATCCATCATAGTTTAATTATTGGATCGTTAGATAGATGTTTAGATGTTTGAATTTTTCGAAATTAACACACTTTAGAGACCGTTTTATTAGATTTGTATAGTATTCCAATATTATTCGTAATATATCGTTTCTAAAACGGAAAATTACAATGTTAATTATTATAACGCGACAAATTTAAGAAATAGTCGTTTCGGTAGAGAATCGCTTTGTGTCAATCTTCAAACGTCAAAAAATTTCATTATTTTATAATTTTATTATATTCGTGTAATTTGTAGTTGCCCATCGAAATTCCGCGAGATTATACCGCGTCGGATCTTGACGATGAGCATCGCGTGGCTTACTGGAGGGAAGATATCGGGCTCAACCTTCATCATTGGCACTGGCATCTAGTTTATCCATACTTCCAGACTGACAAAAGGATTGTTAACAAGGATCGACGTGGCGAGCTATTCTACTATATGCATCATCAGATCGTAGCTAGGTAAGTCGATAAGATTGAATACCGTATCGTGCCGCGCTGCGAGATCACGCGGACGATCGAGAATCGAATTCTGATCTCGATCGTTATTACGGTGCGACAACTTGTCTCGAGTCTCTGTATGGTATTCCAGTAATGTTTGCCAACGGGTTCTGGAATGCATTTACGCGTAGATTTAGAAAAAATTTGTTTAGCGGCTAATTTGAGAAGTAAAAATCGTATGCCTGTTAAAGAGTTTATTAAAATGCGTCGGAAAAATTAAACGCACATTATATAAAGAATATCGTGTAAAGAGAATTATGTTAAACTTTGAAAGTTATCACCCTTTAACACGTAATACCATCTAGCTATCCGTGAAAATTTTTTTTTAATCTAACTATTATTATTAACTGTCTAAAAAGCTATCTTTATCGATAAGAGAGCGTAGCTTTCGTTATAATGACTTTCTTTTTGTTACATAAGTAATTGCCGTCGATTTATGTCGGTCGAACATTCGCGAATATCACCTGAGGGAATTTCCGTGGCCCCTGCTGTTATTATTCGCGTTCCGTTTGATTTCTCTCTTTTCGCAGATACAATGTCGAGCGTCTGTGCAACCGATTGAGCCGAGTGAAACGTTTCCACAATTGGCGCGAGCCGATCTCTGAGGGTTATTTCCCAAAATTGGATTCGTTAGTGGCCAGTCGCACCTGGCCCGCCCGTCCGGCAGGCGCCGTCCTCAAGGATATCAATCGTCCCGTGGATCAACTCGACTTCGACCTTCAAGATCTGGAGAGATGGCGCGATCGCATCTACGAGGCTATTCACACCGGCGCTTATATCAACCTCCGAAATGAGAAGGTGCCTTTGACCGAGTTTGGCGGCGTGGATGTACTCGGCAATATTATGGAGGCCAGCATTCTCTCGCCTAATCACAATTTCTACGGGGACCTTCACAATTTTGGTCACAATGCCATCTCTTACTGTCATGATCCCGATCATCGCTACTTGGTAACGGGATATGCAATCATGTGCTATTATAATTGCGAAAAGTATAATGTGAAAATAGCGATAGATTTATCAAAACCTTTTTTTAATAATAACAATAATTTATAATTTTTAGTATTAAACGGATTTCTTCTTAACTGCGCGTGTTGAGACAATCGTTTTGTTCCTCGAATTTTTTAACATGCAGTATATCTCGGGTCGAGAAAAAAATCACATCTCTTTTCGCGTTGAGGATTGATGCAAATAATCGTGCTATATATTGAGTTGATAAACAGGACATTTCTTTCTTTGTGTCTCTTTATAGGAATTTTTCAGTATCATGGGTGACCCGGCCACCGCTATGAGAGATCCCATCTTCTACAGATTCCACGCTTTCCTCGACGATGTATTCCTGGAGCACAAGAATACACTTCCTGAATACAGCCTGCAGCAGGTAAGTGTGCACAGCTGTCTCGCTTCCGCGACATATCATCAGTTCACTCTAGTATATAATGCCGCTAAGTACATGTACCATGTGGTTCCGTATTACGCGAAGCCACAAGATGACAATAACGCCCGTTGAATTATTTAATTTATACACGGCATTAGCGCGGAATTTAATTGGCTTTTTTTGCTCGGTCATGCGATTTTAGTTGGACTTTCCCGGCGTGGAAATCACGGATATAGAGGTGCAGACTCCGAATCAACCGGCGAATGTGCTCTCTACCTTCTGGAACAAGAGCGACGTCGATCTTTCTCGCGGTCTTGACTTTACACCGCGCGGTCCGGTTCTCGTCAAATTCACTCATATGAATCATTCTGACTTTAAGTACAGAATCGTCGCCAACAATCGCAATAACGCGGAGCGCCGAGGAACTGTTCGTATATTCATGGCGCCCAGACAGGACGAACGTGGATTGCCCTACGTCTTTAGAGATCAAAAGGAGCTCATGATTGAAATGGATAAGTTCACTGTATTATGTAAGTCGATTATTCTATCTCAATTTTATCACTATTATTTTTTATTCCGAATTATTTTTAATATAACTTTATGAAGAGTAAAATATATCCAATATAAATATTTTTTGCTACATTATTTTTAGAATTTGTAGAGTTCCAAATATTTTAATTTTTTAACATATGACTGCAAATGTTCTAATTTCTTAACATATGACGATCGGAATTGAAAATATTAAAATTCATAACTTTTATTATATTAATCTACTTTTGCACACACATAACTTCCAAAATATGAATATATTTTATTACTTAAAGGGAATGTTTTTGACCGCGTAAGCAAGGGATGTTTAATGTTTAATACTACTTGTGTTGTATTCCATAAAATTTTCGTTTGCTTGTGTCTCTAGTGAGACCAGGACAGAATACTATCGAGCGTAAATCAACGGAGTCCTCGGTAACTATACCATTCGAAAGGACGTTCCGCAATCTCAACGAGAGTAGACCGAGCGGCGGCGAGAGCCTGGAGCAGTACAACTTTTGCGGATGCGGTTGGCCGCAGCACATGTTGATACCTAAGGGAAAGGAGGAGGGATTCCCGATGGATCTCTTCATCATGATATCCGATTACACCGTTGACGCGGTGAGTACTTTTTATACTTTTGGGCTCTTACGACGCTTAAGAGCTTACAATGTGTCAGGTAATGAAAATCTTCCAATCTTCCTTCATCCCTTTTCTCCTCTCTTTTTTAACGTCGGACGTTCCGGGAAGACGCGTTCCGTTACTCCGTTTCTATGAACAAAAGAAAAGAAAAAAACATAATGAGAACGACACACAACCGACACGCGCTAAAGGAATTGCTTTACCGTCCCGCGGTGACGCGTACAGGTGGAGCAGGACGAATCGCCTGCAATCGGATGCAAGGACGCGGTGAGCTACTGCGGTCTGCGGGACCGGAAGTATCCGGACGCGCGACCCATGGGTTATCCGTTCGATCGCAGAGCTCGAGCTGGCGTGGAGACTCTGGCCCAATTTCTCACTGGTAACATGGCGCGCACGCACATCACCATCCGCCACACGGATACGGTGCTACCGCGAGTGCGATCCTGAAGCAATACCCTCACTTTCGCCTGAATCTGATGATTGACCGACCGATTGCGAAGGACCGCTCTCGTGCACCTCCGCAGAGAATTCCGGCGTCCCTGATCTTCGCCGTATTCCCGCGATCCTGCCGTCGGTGATCGCGACAGATTGCGAGGCAAGAAGGGGATGGTCGCGCAGGAAGGGGTGCAGAAGACATGGTTCTATCTAGTCTATATCCTTGGAAGATTAATGCCGGAGTGACGGGACAAGAGCGAATGAAAAAGACCGGAGGTTGGGCGAAACACTATTTTCATATCTCAATGACGCAAGATTATTTGGAGAATCTTTTCTTAGTGCAAGAATGCACAATCTTGTACGTAAAAGTAATTGCCTCCACGCGATCTCGCGATGTCGAGATTCTTGCTCCGGAAACGATATATTTCTCTAGAATTGTATCTATGTTGTATTACTTAGCGTTTCTCCAATCATTTTATCGCATTTTTTTATGGTAACTTATTTTTTTTATAGATATTTTAGCGGACACTTATAAAAGTATAACGCTTTGTCCGATGTCTGTGTAACTTAGGATTAACTCATAATACATTTAAGTTTACTTGCGTATTTTTTATATTTAAATTTAAATTTTATAATTCTTTTTAAATTAATGAAAAAATTCATTTTGATCGGCGTTTAACGATCGATAAACTTCATAAACAATGTTGATTACGACGATGAAGTCCAAAACGCGGTAATAATGTGGTTAAGAGAGCAGGCGCGAGACGTCTATGATGATGGAGTCAAGACACTCGTTCCCAGGTTCACCAATGCATTAAGGTCCATGGTGATTATGTTGAAAAATAAATAAAGATGTGTTTTTTTAAGGTATTATAAGTCAATCCCAAAATAAAATGCTTTAGAAATATTTTCTGGACTTTGTATTTACTTTCCGAATATCTCTCGTAGATACACGTTTACGCCCGTCGCTTAAGCGTCGTTCCTTGCCCTAATATCACTCGCGCGGTTATTCAAGGATTCCGTTTCACGCGAGCATACATTCGAACGTTTAATATACCGAGCCGTCAGCTCGAGACAGCACAATTAAAGGGCTAAAATTATTTGTCACCGTGCTAAGACGTGACTAACTGCGACACCACCGAACATATTCAATTCGAGGGAAGTGATAATGCACATTTCGTGTTTGTCGATTTGTCGAAGGAGATTTAATAAAATGCCGCTATGAAAAATTGTTGTCATCTCAGAAACATGATAAATTACATGCTAATTTCTAGTTTTTTATTTTTTATGATTTTCATAAAATTTCGAGCCATTATAAGAATTAAAATCTTATTTTTTTATATATATATAATGATATATAAGTTTTTAAGATCAGAGTTCTCACATTCTCGCATGCTTAAGAAACTTCTATTATATACTTTTCGCAGTAAGAGAGGAGAATTTATTTTCTGTACTTTGTCGTAATAACAGTTTTTTATCACGTGCTGAATTGCATCTTAAAGGACACTATTATGGTTTTGTTCAACTGTAATTTTTGAGCTTTCCATTGAGATGAATGTGTATAAATAATGTGAATAAACAATGACCGACGGCTAAAACCTTTTGAATGTTTGCATGATTATCGATATCAGCACAACTGTGAGTGCATTATGCGCTAGCATTATGATTCATATTGTGATTGTAGATTTAATAAATTATTAGACAACGAGACTTTGGAAATAAGGATGTCAGAGGGAAACGAGAGTGCTGATGGTATATATGTATATGTTGCATTTACTTATTACTTTCCTTTGCCCTTTCCTGCTCTTCGAATCTCATGCAATCTAATATATCATACGCATTGTCGGATATATAAATTATATGTGTGTCTGTGTGTACTGTGTATATATGATATATGTATGTATATATGTATATACGCATACATATACATACATATATACACATATACACATAATTATAGCGTGCAAATAAGAAACGGATTTTATCATTATTATAATCATAAATATTTGTATTTTATTAATAACATGACTATATTATAGTATCTCTCATGAAAAAGAAGATTTATAATATCAAAGAGATATATACTGCTGTATACGTAATTTTCTTTTTATTATCATTCTATGATAACCGATATTGTAAAAATTCTTCTATATATTAGAGATACAGGGTGTTCTAAAACTATTGTCATTTATAACTCGAAAATTCTTAACTCCTCTGAACCCCGAAACAAGCAGTATTCTCTTTAATTCGGATTCTAAGTATTTATTATGAATTCGTAGTAACGCTAGTTTAGTGTGTACCACGCCCTGTAAATTTTGAAAATAATTATTGATGTATCCCTAAATATATGTATATATATTACATCTTGTATTGCGAATATATCGTATGATATAAGAAAATTTTTGTGCAACCTCGTTTTTTAGTTTTTAGTGTCTGCGGCTGTAAACGTGTGGGATGTCATCATTTCTTTTCACGAGTACATATCGGCTTGTCGAGAGGATAGAGACTCTCGAAGCGAGATGAACAAAATGTAAAAGCACAGTCAATAAAGGACACTTGCACATATCTGGGTTGAGCATAATTGAATTCAAGATCAAAACAATATACATATATTCCTCCTATTTCTTGCCAATCTTTCATTTTTGCCGGGTTTCCTTCTTTAAAACTATAGAATTTTATTACGATGTATCTCTGTATCTAATAATGGAGAATATATACATATATGTATATATATCTCGATGTATGTGTGTGTGTGTGTGTGCATGTATATCAATTAAAAATCGATTAAAAGTTTAATTAAATACTTGTCAATTATTTAGCTGGATTATAAATTATATTGTATTGGATAATAATTGGATGATAATTGCACGCCAATAAACATAATAATCACCATAGCTTATTGTCCATACATAAATAATAACGTTGAATATCCATCTATAAATAATTAGCATGTTGCGATTTATGTCTGCTTCAATTATAAACGAATACATTATACTTTGATTTGGAATATGTTTATATAAATAATTTATATTTTATAGGAAACACAATGATATTAGGATAAGAAAATTAGATACGATTTTTGCGATATAATAATATGCGTCGGTCTATTTTCGGATTCACCTGATTACTGCAGCTTTAATCGCGGTCGATTTCCTTCGAAAACAGGAAAACCTGTGCACAGGATCTGGTTTAAGTGTTTGCAGTACTTTTGTCGATTCTTCGATATCGTCTTTCCTGAACTGTCTTGTACTACTTCCTGCACGGATCCTGCGGTCACTCGAAAGCGCGTTCGTTTATCACCGACAGACCGCCATATCCTTCGCAATTCTCTTATAAATGCCGACATCAAGACACTCGGCCAAAGACCCGTTGTGTCTCAGAAACAACGAGCAGCAATTCTTATTTTCGCGCTATCGAAATATCAAGTTTTGATTACAATTTTCAGTGTACGCGTCACGTAATCGCCGATCCTTTTCTTGTCGAATTAGTTGCGCGCATTTGTAGACGGTCAACATGTCGGGGAGCAAGAAATCGGATATCCTGTATCTGTTTGATCGACCCGCAGAGCCGGTGTACGTACCTAAGGGAGAGAACAGAGTCGCTTTTCAAGTACCAGCTAACTACCTGGTGAGTCCGATCTTGTTTTACGTTCTTGTTCCGTGAATAACATTGAATTTCACAGTTTATATTTAATGCTCTGTAATTTATACGATTTTGAATCTTTCGGTTGCATGTTAAAATTAAATTGTGTCTCAGATCTCTCTTTCTTGTCATCATAAGTGGTATATTTTTGGAGAGTTTAGAAAAAATTTATCAAGACGAGTGTAAAAGAATTCCTTTTTAATTTCTTTTTCGTTATGTGAATTTCTCTGGTGTTATCTTCTTCTTCACAGAATTTTTACAAACGATCTGTATTATTAAACTTATTTTTATATAATATACAAAATTTTATTTAAGCAAAGAAAGAGTCTTGAATATTTCTTCGTTAAAATTATTGATTCTTTTTCTTTGTATAGCGATTCTTGAGTATAAATTTCGTTTTTTCGAACAAATTTGCAGCCCGAAAGTCGGCAACAGATGGCTCCCGAGGTGTTTAACCGTTTCGCTGATGATACCGCGTCGAAAGTTCAAGTGAAACAGATCAGTCTGCCGGATTTGAGCGTTCCCCTTCAACTTGGACGTCGAGAGCCTTTCTCTCTTTTCATCCCTAAACATCGAAAATTAGCTGCACGACTTATCGACATCTTTTTGGGTTCGTTCTCGCGACTTTATTTATAATATCTTATCTTATTTGCGTAGTTATGCATAGTTAATCGTCCAATTAATTTCTTACCTTAGGGCAATAAATTTGTTTTTGTACTCGCAAATCGGGGCGCTTTTACGATTAAATTTCAATGTGTCTTATTGTTACAGGTATGCGAACCTACGACGACTTCCTTTCGGTGTCTGTTTACTGTCGCGATCGCGTTAATCCCGAGATGTTTGTCTACGCGCTTTCGGTGGCGATTCTGCATCGGCCCGATACCAAGGATCTGCCGATACCACCCCTGTCGGAAATTTTCCCGGACAAGTACATCGACGGCGGGATATTTGCCAGAGCGAGGGAGGAAGCCAACGTTGTACCAACTGGCTCCAGGGTACAATGCACTTGCTCGCTGACGCATTAATTACCAACAAGCCCGTTTACTCGATTATGCGGCTTAATTAACCAGCTTATTCTTTGAGTATAAACCGAATAATTGCGATATAAAATTTAATAGAATTTTCTTCCCGACTTTATTTCCGCTTTTCGATGTTAAACTTGCGAAAAGTATCGCAGGACAAAGCACGTTTAATTGTATATATATATATACCTTTAACAGATACTACAATATACGACATATACTATAATAAAAGCTCGAATAACGCATGTACAATCCATCATAGTTTAATTAATGGATCGTTAGATGGATTTTGGATGTTTGAATTTTTCGAAATTAACATACTTTAGAGACCGTTTTATTAGATTTGTATAGTATTACAATATTATTTGTAATATATCGTTTCTAAAACGGAGAATTACAATGTAAATTATTATAACGCGACAAATTTGGGAAATAATCGTTTCGGTAGAGAATCGCTTTGTGTCAATCTTCAAACGTCAAAAAATTTCATTATTTTATCATTTCATTATATTCACGTAATCTGTAGTTGCCCATCGAAATTCCGAGAGATTATACCGCGTCGGATCTTGACGAGGAGCATCGCGTAGCTTACTGGAGGGAAGATATCGGGCTCAACCTTCATCATTGGCACTGGCATCTGGTCTATCCATTCGAGACTGACATAAGGATTGTTAACAAGGATCGACGTGGCGAGCTATTCTACTATATGCATCATCAGATCCAAGCTAGGTAAGTCGATAAGATTGGATACCGTATCGTGCCGCGCCGCGAGATCACGCGGACGATCGAGGATCAAATTCTGATCTCGATCGTTATTACGGTGCGGAAACTTGTCTCGAGTCTCTGTATGGTATTCCAGTAATGTTTGCCAATGGGTTCTGGAATGCATTACGCGTAGATTCAGAGGAAACTTGTTATGCGGCTAATTTCAGAAGTAAAACTCATATGCCTGTTAAAGAATTTATTGAAATGCGTCGGAAAAATTAAACGCACATTATATAAAGGATATTGAATAAAGAGAATTATGTTAAACTTTGAAAGTTATTACCTTTTAACACGTAATACCCTCTAGCTGTCCGTGAAAATTCTCTTTTAATCTAACTATTATTATTAACTGTTTAGAAAGCTACCTTTATCAATAAGAAAGCGTAGCTTTTGTTATAACGGTTTCCTTTTTGTATACAAAAGTAATTGCCGTCGATTTATGTCGGTCGAACATTCGCGGATATCACCTGAGGGAATTTCCGTGGCCTCTGCCGTTATTATTCGCGTTCCGCCTGATTTCCCTCTTTTCGCAGATACAATATCGAGCGTCTGTGCAACCGATTGGGCCGAGTGAAACGTTTCCACAATTGGCGCGAGCCGATCCCGGAGGGTTATTTCTCCAAGTTGGATTCGTTAGTGGCCAGTCGCACCTGGCCCGCCCGTCCGGCCGGCGCCGTCCTCAAGGATATCAACCGTCCCGTGGATCAACTCAACTTCGATCTTCAAGATCTGGAGAGATGGCGCGATCGCATCTACGAGGCCATTCACACCGGCGCTTATATCAACCCTCGTGGTGAGAGGGTGCCTTTGACCGAGTTTGGCGGCGTGGACGTGCTCGGTAATATTATGGAGGCCAGCATCCTGTCGCCCAATCAGAATGTCTATGGGGACCTTCACAATCTTGGTCACGTCGCCATCTCTTACTGTCATGATCCCGATCATCGCTACTTGGTAACGGGATATGCAATCATGTGCTGTTATTATTGCGAGAAATTTGATATAAAAATAACAATGGATTTATCTCTTAAACTTTTTTTTTAATATTAACAGTAATTTATAATTTTTAGTATTAAACGGATTTTTTTTAACTGCGCGTGTTGAGACAATCGTTTTGTTCCTCGAATTTTTTAACATGCAATATATCTCGGGTCGAGAAAAAATCGCATCTCTTTTCGCGTTGATGATTGATGCGAATAATCGTGCTACATATTGAATTGAATTGATAAGCGAAACATTTCTTTCCTCGTGCCTCTTTATAGGAAACTTTCAGCATCATGGGTGAACCGGCCACCGCTATGAGAGATCCCATCTTCTACAGATTCCACGCTTTCGTCGACGATGTATTCCTGGAGCACAAGAATACACTTCCCGAATACAGCCTACAGCAGGTGGGTGTGCACAGCTGTCTCGCTTCCGCGATATATCATCAGTTCACCCTAGTATATAATGCCGCTAAGTACATGTACCATGTGGCCCCGAATTACGCGAAGCCACTAGATGACAAAAACGCCCGTTGAACTATTTAATTTAACAAGACCGCTGGACACGTCGACACAATTTATTAATCTTTTTGCCAGCGTGGCGGTAATTTCGTTAAATACTAAACTAAACCAATAAATATAATATTTCAATTTTGCTTTATAATTGTCAATAATAATATAGGATATTTCTTTAAAATATCTTTGTAAATATGTTCGGAAAAAAATTCAACTCTTAGTACACATTTAATTGACGTAATTCAATCGATGTAATTTAAACTCACTAACACAATCTTTAAGTTTTTAATTTTAACTAACTTGATAATTAAGACGTAGCTTAAAGCGACGTAGTTTAAAGACGTAGCTGTCGGAATAAAAGAAATTTGGAATTAATCGCGCGATAATTAATTTCATCAACTTTTTATATTCTTAAATCTTTACGGGTCAAAGTATCTTTATTTTTAACATGAAGCGCTTCTTAATTAAGCTTCAATTTAAATTTTATTTTGGAGAAGAGCCAACTCTAAATCCTACCTTGGAATTCGACTGAAAGGCTGAAGAGAAATAATTACGAGACTTTTTATACACGGCATTAGCGAGGAATTTAATTGGCTTTTTTTGTTCGCTCATGCGATTTTTTAGTTGGGCTTTCCCGGCGTGGAAATCACGGATATAGGAGTGCAGACTGCGAATCAACCGGCGAATTTGCTCGCTACCTTCTGGAACAAGAGCGACGTCGATCTATCTCGCGGTCTCGACTTTACACCGCGCGGTGCGATTCTCGCTAGATTCACTCATCTGAATCATTCTGACTTTAAGTACAAAATCGTCGCCAACAATCGCAATAACGCGGCGCGTCGAGGGACCGTTCGTATATTCATGGCCCCCAGACAGGACGAACGTGGATTGCCCTACGTCTTTAGAGATCAAAAGGAGCTCATGATTGAAATGGATAAGTTCACTGTATTATGTAAGTCGCTTATTCCATCTCAATTTCATCACTATTATTTTTTTATTCCGAATTATTTTTAATATAACTTTATAGAAAGTAAAATATATCCAACAGATATTTTTTGCTACATTATTTTTAGAAATTGTAGTAGAGCTCCAAATATTTTAATTTTTTAACATATGACTGCAAATGTTTTAATTTTGTAACATATGACGATCGACAATGAAAATATTAAAATGCATAATTTCTATTATATTAATCTACTTTTGCACACACATAACTTCCAAAATATGAATATATTTTATTACTTAAAGGGAAATGTTTGACCGCGTAAGCAAGGGATGTTTAATGTTTAATACTACTTGTGTTGTATTCCATAAAATTTTCGTTTGCTTGTGTCTCTAGTGAGACCAGGACAGAATACTATCGAGCGTAAATCAACGGAGTCCTCGGTAACTATACCATTTGAAAGGACGTTCCGCAGTCTCGAAGAGAACAGACCGATCGGCGGCGATACCCTGGACCAGTTCAACTTTTGCGGATGCGGTTGGCCGCAGCACATGCTGATACCTAAGGGAAAGGAGGAGGGATTCCCGATGGATCTCTTCATCATGATATCCGATTACACCGGTGACGCGGTGAGTACTTTTTATACTTATTGGGCTCTTACGGCGCTTAAGAGCTTACAGTGTGTCAGGTGATGAAAATCTTCCAACCTTCCTTCATCCCTTTTTCTCCTCTCTTTTTTAACGTCGGACGTTCCGGGAAAACGCGTTCGCGTTACTCCGTTCCTATGAACAAAAGAAAAGGAAGAAGCAAAAAAAAAAGAGAACGACACACAACCGACACGCGCTAAAGAAATTGCTTTACCGTCCCGCGGTGACGCGTACAGGTGGAGCAGGACGAATCGCCTGGATGCAAGGACGCAGTGAGCTACTGCGGTCTTCGGGACCGCAAGTATCCGGACGCGCGACCCATGGGTTATCCGTTCGATCGCAGAGCCCGAGCTGGCGTGGAGACTCTGGCCCAATTCCTCACCGGTAACATGGCGGTCACGCAGATCACCATCCGCCACACGGATTCGGTGCTACCGCGAGTGCGATCCGGAAGCATGAGCAACACCCTCACCTTCGCCTGAATCTGATGACTGACCGACCGATCGCGATGAACCGCTCTCGTGCACCTTCGCAGAGAATTCCGGCGCCCCCGATCTTCGCCGCATTCCCGCGATCCTGCAATATCCGTCGGAGATCGCGACTGATTGCGGGGTTAGAAGGGGTGGTCGGGCAGGAAGGAGTGCAGGAGACATGGTTCTATCTAGTCTATATCCTTGGACGATGAATGCCGGAATGACGGGACGGGAGCGAATGAAAAAGACTGGAGGTTGGGCGAAACGCTATTTTCATATCTCAATGACGCAAGATTATCCGGAGGATCTTTTCTTAGCGCAGGAATGCACAATCTTTTACGTAAATGTAATTGCTCCTACGCGATCTCGCGAAATCGAGATTCTTGCTCGGAAAACAATATTTCACCAGAATTGTATCTATGTTGTAGTACTTAGCGTTTCTCCAATTGTTTTATCACAATTTTGTTATGCTTACATATTTTTTTTTTTTTAGATATTTTAGCAGACACCTATACAAATATAACGCTTTGTCCGATGTCTGTGTAACTTAGAGTTAACTCATAATACTTTTAAGTATACTTGCGTATTTCTTATATTTTAATTTTAATTTTATAAATTTTTTTTTTTATTACGCGCGCACAAACTCGAATCAATCCTATTTGAATCTTTCTCTTGAACGATTCTGTAGAGATTGTTGTATTTACGATTTCACAATTTACGCGTCCACGAACAATAAGTACCGCTTAACAAATGTATCTTTGCGTAAAAACAGGAACAAAGACATGTCCCGAACGCCCAAGCGGAGCTTTTCCGGTCTTTTTTCTCTCGTTTCACCCGTATTACGGGAACTAGATTGTAGGAAGCAGCAAATGTAAAAAGCAAAAAAAGATAAAAATAAAGTCTATGCAAATTAGACGCGCGTTTTTTTACACTCTTTTATCGCATTACCGGTGTTGAAAGCGAGCGACAATACTTTGAATATACGAGAGCGTTGTTTGGCAAAAAATTTCTCTAAATGATTTAATTAAATATTTCAAATTCTGTCATAGTTAAGCTTCTCTTTTTTTCTCTCTCTCTTTCTCGTCGGTATCATATAATTAATTTTTACATTATTAAAAAATGCAAAAGATGCGTATTTTACACACATTTTCGTCATATAAAATATTTCCATAATCTGTATGTATTAAACTTGGAACATTTTTGTTATATTTCCTTTACATTCGCTTCATTGATATATGTAAATTACGATATGAATGCGATATCAAAATTACGCGATATCAATAGAAGAATAAAAAAAATAACGGAACTTATGTGTCATTTACAGTTTATGTTATAATTAACATATTTTGGTTAAATTACTAAGCGCGTCTCTATCAACTGACGTGCAGTCAACATTTTCATATATATCTAAAACGTTGCTCGCTTTAGAGCCACGCGAATCCTGTTCTCTCCCCCAAATGCATTTATCACGCGTTTGTTTCTGCTAGTTCGCAGCTAGACGGACGTGGATTTATTCCTGAGAGGGGTGGAAATAGGGACGGGTGGACGAAGATAGATACACGTTTACGACCGTCGCTTAAGCGTCGTCCCTACCCTTAATATCACTTGCGCGGTTATTCAAGGATTCCGTTTCACGCGAGCATACATTCGAACGTTTGATATACCGAGCCGTCTCGAGACAGCAATCAAAGGGCTGAAATTATTTGTCACCGTGCTAAGACGTGACTAACTGCGACACCACCGCACGTATTCAATTCGGGGGAAGTGATAATGCACATTTCGTGTTTGTCGATTTGTCGAAGGAGATTTAATAAGATGCAGCTATGAAAAATTGTTGTCATCTCAGAAACATGATAAATTGCATGCTAATTTTTAGTTTTTTTATTTTTTATGATCTTTATAAAATTTCGAGCCATTATAAGAATTAAAATCTTATTTGTTTATTATATATATATTATGATTTATAAGTTAAGATCAGAGTTTTCACATTCTCGAATACTTGAGAGAAACTTCTATTATATACTTTTCACAGCAAGAGAGGAGAATTTATTTTTACTTTGTCGTAATAACAGTTTTTTGTCACGTGCTGAATTGCATCTTAAAGGACACTATTATGGTTTCGTCCAACTGTTATTTTTGAGCTCTCCATTGAGATGAATGTGTATACACGTTCAAAGGTAGAAAAGGAAGTTAGACGAAATGGGTAACGCAGTGAAACGGTAATGAAGCCAAGTTATGGATCAAAGAGCAATGGAAGAGAACACTGCAGATGTTTCAGTTTCAAAAACGAAATTAAATTGGGATATATTTGATAAGTATTTAACATTAAGCCATTATGGCAAATATTATATATTAATTATATAACATAAATAACATGTTTTATTTCTTTGTCTTATTTCTTTGTCTTTTTTCTTTGTATAAATGCTTTACATAAATACAAGTAGGTACTGCTTTGCAAATATAATAAAATATCTAAAGTGATATAAATAAGTTATATAAATAAACATCTAAAATGCGCCAAGCTAATAATTGTAATGCGAAAAATGATTTCAAATAAATACATTTCAAGAGAAAAATTTTATCGTGCGCACATAGCTTGCGTGTTCGAAACAGGAATGATATTTCGGATAGAAACGATAAACGAAATGGGACCCATCAAAAAAGTCATACGAGTAAACAGGTGTCTTGTGCACCTTGGATGTGCATTTACATTTCGTAACAACTTCCTCTTTACCTTTCTAAGTTACAGCGGAACTATTTACCACGCTTTGCAGCGATTTGCCGAAATGAATTTAGGGAGAAAGCATGCAATCCAATATCTAGTATAGTGACTCTGGATACACGTAAAATCTGGATACACACACACATACACAGATATATATATATATATATATATATATATATATATATATATATGTAAATGTGTATTGTATTAAATGTAATATGTATATATTGCAGTGATCTGCGCAGGTAATAGGGATCGTTGGGATAAATAATCTTCTCGGTTAAAAGCGCGGTCCTTATTCCGAACATCCATTTCCTTTATTCAAGAAGATTTCGCGAGACGAGACGTTACGTTTATGACGTATATAAAACTGAAGTGCGGGCGTTTATGAAATTGCTACGGAACTACGTAACCGTGTCAGGTATACGTTCTATTTCGTAAAGGAAGAGCACGTCTCGTCTTTTGAATTAAAACGTAGAGCTAGTTCATTTGCCCCAATTATACTTGCAGCTACGATCGTTGCACACTACATTTCATTCATAACAGTCTGCCTCATTTGTTCTATTAAAATCTCAAAAAATAATTTTTTTGTGACGTTATTATTTTAATCAGTGTATTATCACTGATATAAGCAGTGCTTTTAGTTATAGATATAGCATTGCAAACAGTGAAATTCCATTTTGAGAAGAATCAGTTAGCACTTGTGGTTAATTTGCGATTTCAAATCTTACTGTCATAATCAGTGAAATATGAGATGGAGAAGTGTGCGTATTTCCACTGAAAATCAGTGAAATGCTCACTGATTTTCGGTGAAATATTGTTACTGCTTTAATCAGTGGTATTTTCACTGATTCAGTTTAAAAGAGTAGATAATAACTTTATGAAATTATCATTTTTAGAAGGATTTTACGAGCCGCTATCGCGGTTGCACGATGACCATTTCTATTATCTAGAGATAATTACGTGGGTTCATTCAGATTACTCCTGAGGTTTAGACTTAATTTCCGACGTTGTGTTCTGACCACCTAATTTCCTGATATTGATCACTATGCGCCGCGGCGCCAAAGAGGGGAGGCAAAAAAGACCTGTAAAGGTGATCACGTTATACGTCTTGCTACTTTGGTGAGAATCAAGCTGCTTCCTTCCCTGTCACGAATGCGCCTTAATTCGGAGCAATTAGCGGCGCATACATGCTGTGTGTGCATACAATTTGTAGCCACGTGTATGTTAATGGAGAGATAATCGGCCATTAAGTCTCATAATACTCGAGGGATTACTTCCGCAAATAATGATATTTTAATACCACTATTGTTGTTTTGTTGTTTTACGAATTAATATCGTAGACTATTTAACTTGTTACACAATTAATCAGAATTATTGATGCGATATGCTATTGTGAGCTATCGCATGCTATTTATCGCATATTACACGAAGTTGTCATTTGTGAATACAATTAACATTATTATATACATTAGGCTGTATTTATAATTATGTATTTATACCTATACATATTTATTTCACGTTTAACTTTACGATTGCGAAGAATAATTCAATTCTTCTATCATCAATTGACAAATATATACAGGAAAATTTTGAGTTTTTCTTTTTTTGCGTGAATATGTTTGATGAAAAACCCACCGTTTCTCTTCATTCCAGTAACCTAATTAATAACGTCGTAGTTGTGCGGCACTGTTTGCCTATACGCACGCATGCACGCAATACCTTTCATACGCGCATATAGGCGAGCTCACGTAGACGAGTGCTTGTTAAGTTCTACGATGCCGGAATAGAGTACATGAGCAACGAAAACCAGCTCGATACCAAATCCAAACTTTGCCACGTAAAAGTCACGTCAAATGTGTAACACCCGGCGCGATAATAATTGTTCCGGTAATAATGTAATCGTATCTTTTACGGCGATATATTACGCAGCGAGGACACAAATAATATATGCAGAAATAGTGCGATACTTATATAAATTCATGATCGAACGAAATTTATACATCAAATTGAGTTTATACATTGAATTTCCGTTTCTATTGCCCCGTAGAGGTCGACTTTTCTAATGTACTTAATGTCCTGAATAAGGTACTGTTACCTCGATAAGGGTTTGATACAAGAGCTGTAATGGATATCAGCCATTTTTTTTTCGCGATCCTGCTTCTTTTGGGAATACGATTTCCCAACTGCATTAGGCCGGAAGGAAGATAATATCGCATTCGCATCTCGATGCATTTGTTATAACGGAAAGAATGAGGATGTCTTAGCTTTCAGAGAAAACACGACGAGAATGAGAATGAGGGGAAATATCTTAAGTTCTCAAAGGAGAGGCTTAGTCTTCCGTATATATTTACGAGAAGCTCATTAAAATCAGTAATTACGCTCGCAGACTCTCAAAGAATTTCTAAACAGGATTATCACCCCGTTAATCATACACTACCGGATGGAGTAATGACATGCAACGTGATACTTCGGAGTTTGTATACTTTCCACAGAGCAACATCAGCTGCGCTTAGGCTTCTCTCGCAGGTGAGCCGTGTAATTCCTCTACGCTGTATCTATGCACGAAGGTTTCCATCGAACGATATTTGTAGAACCGTATACACACACAGAATGTAATTGTCTATCGCAATTAAACACGCTACGATATTCCAATATATCAAAGATACATCTTTTTTTTTGCGAAAATATATTTCAGATGTATTTTTTAATCAGCCACGCATATAATTTTAAATTACAATTGCAATAAAATATATGACACGTTTTTGTTTCTATTATTCTAAGTAATTGTATCTCTCACTATCTCTCACATGCGCACGTGAAAAAATATTTTTATAAATATCGAATGCAAAATAGAATTATTTTGCTCGTTTTTATTTGAACATTGTCGACACACATCTCATCATTTCCGCGTCTATCGTTTCAGAACAATGTCGCTATTCGACACAATTCGTTTATTTTCCTTCTCTATTCGCCGTAAGTCGTGCGTAATAATTATATTCTCAGAGCTTGACGACTCGATCTCGATCCCATTCGGTCGAAAGCGAATAGTCACGTTGGGGCGCGTTAATCGTTAAAGTTAAACTCCGTTTAGGCATTCGCATAGTTTCCGGACGCCAATATAACTTGGAGATTTATCACCGGGCACACGTGCTACGGCGGCGTTAATTATTCCGCTTTTATTGAATACCGCGCGGCTTTTTTACTGCGACGAGACGGAAACCTATCATCCTCGAACTTTTTATCCGGCGATCATATCTCTTCGGCGATTCGTTGGCTTCTTCTGACCCCTTTGTCGGATACGGCGGTTAGCATCGGGCATATATTACTCGGCGGTGTCAAAGTATTGTCCCCGGCTGACCCAGACGGTCGATTTCTCCTCACCTTATTGCCGGAAATTTGTTCTCTCCACAGATGCTGTAAAAATTATATATTATATTCAATTTACAATTAAACTTATTATTTAAAAATTATGAGAGGATAATATGATAAATTAACAAGTGATAAACCCTTGCATGCTCTAGTTTTTAACTTTTTTATATTAAATTTTTCAATAATGAAATTCTCAATAAAATGCAAAAAATACAATAAAACGTCCGTTAAAGCAAATTCCGCTCATACATTTTTCAAAGATAATTTCTCGTTTTTCTCCTTCTATTAGATTTTCGCTAAGAATGGAATTTAACCCGAATTTATCAGGGGAGAAAGTGATTGCTAATATGTGTACAATACATACATAATTATTCCCCTAACATAGTTTAACTTCTACTTGAACGAACCTCGGCCAAGTTCATGTCCAACATTCCATAGCATATCAATATATGTATTTTGTTCTAAAGTTGTCTGCACATAGGCGATTGTGCTGAAATATATATGAGAAATTTCACATCAAATCGGACAAAAATTGATCTTTTTTGACCTCGTATTTTTTAAATTGAACGAAACTTTTTTCATGAGAAATATACATAAAGTAAGAAGATACGTATTTTTTTATTTGTCCGAAATATTTTTTTTGCAGAAGTTATAAACAGCAAAATTTTCGTGAAAAATGAAGAAGTTGTCAACTTTAAAAATTAATATTCTCTGGTTATATTTGTTGTAGAGATATTTTTGAAAATACATTTTAATGCTAAGGAGACAACCTTTTTTATTCTGTAAATTTCTTGCTGATTTATTGTAGCATTTTTATATATGCAGTAATAATATATCGATCAACGTCTTTCAATTTCCTATCACGTTTGACGCAGACGGAATGACGCAAATGCTTCGCGAGGTATAGACAGCAAATGACAGGAATCAAAAGCAAATCTGTTTCCCACCTATCGATTCCTTTTCCGGAGAGTACCGAGCGCTTTCTGTCGTCGAGATCGCCGTTTTATAAGGCATAAAATCTGACAGCGGCGACGTTTCCGCGTCTTCTACGAGTCCGTAACTATGAAAGGATAGGGAAATATTAAGAAATCGGTGCTCTCGCCGTGGTTATCGATCGTTCTGACACAGACTGCTTCTCGGTCCTTCTTCGTCACTCGCATCGGTCGACCCTGTGACTGTCGTCCCTCCTCTCAGAGATAAATCGAGTTTACCGCCAGGTACCGCGCTCGAGACAAAGTTATTATAGTTTCGATTCGATTACGTCGCAACTGCAACGACAGTTACAGGGGAAAACCGAGCGCCTCGAATCCCATCGCTTCTGCCCTTTCGTATCCTTTTATCCAGCCACGATGATCTTTGCCCTAGATTAGCTAGATCGCCGTGTCTTCCGGGAGACTCCTCGCCTGGGACGAGAAGCAACGAGCAGCATGTGTACAAAGTTAGTATACAGTATATACAGGTGAAATCTCACTTCTAATATATAGTTTTGTGATATCAAGGTATTGATATTTCTTCTAAATATTTTAACATTAATATCGTATAAGCGACATCGATATTTGAAAAATAATAGAAAATGTGAAAACTAGAGGAAATAAATTTTGCGATTAAAAAAAGAAAGAGAAATTTAGAAATTAGAAATTAAGAGAAATGTTTTAAAAAATACGTTTTGTATATATATACCTATGTATATATACATAATAATTGTTTGGAAAATGAAAGGCTTCACAAATAAACTTTGCTGTCGCAATCGTTAAGCAAGGAGGAGCTCTGATTACATGGCTATATTTTACCTCGACCTCAATAATTCAGTCGATTCAAATAACCACATAGGTATTAGTTGGGTACTCGAGTCTAATTTAACTGGATAATGGACTGGATATAACCAGGGATGCTTAAATTAATGGGGAATTTAATAGGAGATGGTTACTTTAACACATTGAGCATCGAATATCAAAAGTATCTATATATTTGACACTTCATAATGTTCCGCTGTTAGACTTGTGGAAAACTTTAAATGCATTACAGCTGTTATTTATTACTTCCTCTCCCAGCTGAATTATGAATAATCATAACATTCAGCGAAACTGTGTAAAACGAAAAGCACTTCTTGCCATGATTATTCATAGACTAGCGACAGGAACAGTGTAGTGTGTTTCCGTTTCAACGATTATTAACATAATCTGAATGAACGTTATAGCAGATAATTTTTCTTAATAAACGAGGATCAATTGATAGAGGATTTAATTTTCTGTTGCGGCGCGAAATCTCGTATTTACCACGGCGCGGTCGGGTGTTAATAACGTGATACGTTATACGTGCGATTTCGCTCGTTTTGTTGCAGCGGCTATTGTAGCGAACGCGGACACTTATTGAAGCCCGCGCCAATGCCAATCGCCGTTCCCTGCAGCTTCCTCTCCCTTTTATCGTTCGTTGCTTTTTTTTCTCGTTTCACGTAGTGTCCGGTCTATCGTCCGCGCAGGACGAACTGACACGTATCAAAATGTGGAAAAAAGGGCAAAGCCAGCGAATATTGCTGCGTACGTGTCGGGAAATCGTTTACTCCGTCGTCCCCTTCGGTGAAAAAAGGGAAAAAGACATGCCGAGAGTATATATTTTGTTCGCATATCTGGCGATTTCTACTTCTCGGTCCACGCAACATCGTAATGCATGTCTATATTACTATATACATACAGTCGCGCATTTTCTCTCAATAGAAATGTTGAATGTCGAGATACGGGAGCACGACGGTTGTTTCAAAGCGGAAATGAAACGTGAATAGTTTCCGAGTTTTATGCAATTTTAAGCGAAAGGTCAGGGTGATACGCTTGAAGAATGCATAGGAATATCAAAATTAAATTTTTTCTGGCTCTCTTCTTTGCATGTAAATAAAAGTCCTTTTTTATACACAATCTTCGATATTAAGAGAAAATCATTCCTAGATTTGTAAAACAAACTGCGACATTTATATAAATTCTTTATATTTCTCGAGAATATCTCATTAATCACGATTGAGAGATATACATAACTAACACGTCAACAGCTTGTAATTTGCAATACTCTGCGTTACTGACGGTACCACGCGAGAGATGAGTCATAGAACTATCGTTCGATGAACTAGAATATCCGCGAATAATTGAAATATCATTGCGACGTGTCGAAATAGTATAGCGCGAGCGCGACATTAATTCGCGCGATATTTCATGATCCCGATTGAAACTTTTCCCACGTAGCCGCCGCCGTCAGACAACGACCGTCCATTCCTCCTCTAATGTAGCTTCCGCGATCGGTCCATTCAGCCGAGTATTAGGCACTCATCGTGGGTCACCCAATTCGAGTCGTTCTCCGTGAAGCGTCGCACTTCGCGGATACTTCGCTTTTACGAGTAATGGAAAAACTTTGATCGCGTACAGGCGATGACGGCAAGACGACGACTAAGCGAATATCGCGCGTTTCTCATTCTTCTCGGTCAGCGATGATAAACACGGCGAATGTGGCGCGCCGTCAGTAATGTCAGAGTTTCTACATTCCTCGGTGGCATTGACAGAGCGATGTAGTCGGTGGTGGACCACACCGTCCACAATGAGAAAGGCAAGGGTGTCGTATAAGGAAGCAGCGATCGAAGTGACCTGCCTACTTCCTACATCGGAAACCACTAACGGTAGATGGAAAGTTTAGTCGTTTCGCTCCTGTATTTTTAACTCGGAATATTCTTTGCCGATGATTTGGTTCAAGGAGAACGGAGATGACAAATAAAAAGTCCGAAATGGTCCGAGATATTATACTCTTGTAGAGTAAACATTTATAGTCGAAGTAAATAGTCAAATTTCACAAATTTCTTTGTAATTCCTTTAAGTGTCGAGAGAATGTGGGATAATTCCGATTTCCCGCTTTTATCACTCGCAAGTTTCTATTCAGCGTCTATATCCCGCAATTGCAGGGATAAATTTGCACCTTTAGAAACGAAATTCACGAGTATTTGAAATTCTAAATATGGACTGACGCGGTTTTCCACGGCCGACTGAACTGCAACGCTCCCGGTCGATTGCATGCATTCCATTTGGATTCTCCCTTGTAACTGTTGATCGCAGCACTTTATCGTCTATTAATTTCGCCCCACCGAACCGTTCCTCTAACGGGAATGTTGCATACGATTCGTTGCATTTTACGCCATAAGTATACATACGTCATCGCGTGACCGTAAGCGTCGAACTGCATCATACTTTCCTCAATTGCGGTTAATTTTGCATTGAAGAACAAGTTTCTTACACCTCTGTTATTCCTTATAGCACGAGCTAAGAAAGATAGGTTGCTTCATTGAATCGCAAAAAAATATTTAAACGTTCTTCTATTTCTTGTCCAAATTATTTTCGTGTTTTGCGGTATATACAAAAATGCACTCCGCACATATACACACATATATGTATATATATATATATATATATATATATATATATATATATATATATATACACGGAATATTAAATTATATAAGTATTTTAAAGTATAAAAAGATTATATATATATATATATATATATATATATATAATTATTTATTAGACTATTAGACGATTAATGTATCAGCTTATTCTTATTTTATTCATGTATCAGGATAAGAGGAATAGGCAAGTGAAAGCCGGGCGCAAGAACTTAAGCGCTAAGACTTCGGTTGTAATCTTCTTTATTTAAACTTGAACGTTTCGGTCCTTTTTTTGGACCATCTTTAGCATTATGTTTACAGAATGGTGTACAAAATAATATTGACGGATTGTGAAATAACAAGATCATAAAAGAATGAACTTTGAAGTACAAAACAATAACAAATCATAAATGATCGTAAAATTCTATTGATGGATTGTGAAATTAAAACAAATCATAAAGGAGCGAGATGAAATGTGCCAATCAATAACAGATCTTATTTTATTTACTAGAACAACACAAGCGCGCGCTACACGCGCGCTCTTATTTATAGACGTTGTCCAATTTTCAATAAATTATTCTCTAAAAAAAGGCATGTTATGTCAATACTCGAAAGTCTCAAAGTGTATTGTTGTCGCTTTTCCACGGCTCTGATTGGTTTTTATTTTGTGTCGCATGCATCGACATAATAATAATTTTATGAATTAAAATTATGCAGAGACTTAATTGTAACTATATGAACTAAAATTACGTAGCGACATAACTTGAATTCTATGATTAAAATTATGTAGAGACAAAATTTTAATTCTATAAATTAAAGTTATGCAGCGACATAATTCCAATTATGTAAATTAAAATTACGTAGCGATATAATTTTAATTTTATAAATTAGAATTATGTACGGACATAATTTTAATTCTATGAATGAAGAATATGTAGTAAAATTATTTTAATTCTATGAACTAAAATTACGTACGAAACATAATTTTAATTACTTAAATTAAAATTACCTACGGACATAATTTTAATTTTATGAAATAAAATTATGTAGAATATAACTTTAGTTCTATGAATTAAAATTATGTAGCGATATAATTTTAATTCTATGAATTAAAATTACGTACGGACATAATTACAATTCCATAAATTAAAAATATATACAGACATAATATTAATTTTCTGAATTAAAATTATGTACGGACATAAATTTAATTCCGTACATAATTTAGTAAATAAATTACTCAATTTATTGTTAAATACAATTTTTTATATATAATTATTATTTACCTTATTCTTCGAAGTACACTCCTAAAAATTCCTCTTCTTTAATAATCTCTAATATATACACTATACTATACTACACACTTTAATTTCAATATAACCAAGCAGCCAAATAATATGAGTATTGAATAACTTTTAATAAACTATTAACCCCTTGATACACATAATAACTGTCAAAATATGCAATGACAGCCGCTCACAAAGTAAGCGCAACGACAGAACCAATCAGCATCGCGAAAAAGCGACAACAATAAACTTCAAGATATTCGAGTATCGACTTTACATGCCTTTTTTAGATGGGGACTAGAACAACACAAGCGCGCGCTACACGCGCGTTCTTATTTCTAGACGTTGTCCAATTTTCAATAAATTATTCTCTAAAAAAAAACATGTTATGTCAATACTCGAAAGTCTCAAAGTGTATTGTTGTCGCTTTTCCACGGCTATGATTGGTTTTTATTTGGTCAATTTATTAATTCTACTGTTATTAAAATTGTATTTTAATTATAATCATATACTTTATGTCCCATTTTCGTTATTTATTCCGTTACCATTTAATTAAATAATTTATTACACTTTGATTACCCGAATACATATATTTATGAACTGTTATTAATCGGCTCATCTTATCACGCTCCATTATTATTTATTTTGATTTCACAATCCGTCAGTATTCTTTTGTACACCATGCTGTGAACATCATGTCGAAGTTGATCCTAAAAAAGGACCACAACTTTCAATATTATTTAAAGAAGATTACCACCGAAGTCTTAGCGCTTTAGACCTTGCGCCCGGCTCTCATTTGCCTATTCCACATCTCCTGATATGTAAGTATAACAGAGCCTTTATTTTAATTTACTATATATCATATATTTTAATTATAAATGTAGTAAAATTATAATTTATATAAAATTGCATTTTAGTTGTATTTAAAATTTATAAACTATAAGAAATATTCTTCAGTTGTTAATTACATTTTGATCACGTTATATTTTATTTAGAAAATAAAAATTACATATGTGTATTATAATTTACATATTAGGTCGAAGATTTAATGTTCTCACACATATTATAAAATTATTCGCATTATTGGATATTTGAATAAATTGTATATATTTATTTGATACTGATAAAATAGTTAATTTATTAATTTTACTGTTATTAAAATTATATTTTAATTATAATCATATACCTTATGTCCCATTTTCGTTATTTATTCCGTTACGATCTAATTAAATAATTTATTTCACTTTGATTACCCGACTACATATATTAACGATCTGTTATTCATCGGCTCATCTTATCTCGCTCCGTTATGATTTACTTTGATTTCACAATCCGTCAGTATTCTTTTGTACACCATTCTGTAAGCATCATGTCGAAGATGGTCCTAAGAAAGGACCACAACTTTCAAATTCATTTAAAGAAGATTACCAGCGTAGTCTTAGCGCTTTAGACCTTGCGCCCGGCTCTCACTTGCCTATTCCACATCTCTTTATATGTAAGTATAACAGAGCCCTTATATTAATTTACTATATATCATATATTTTAATTATAAATGTAGTAAAATTATAATTTATATAAAATTGCATTTTAGTTGTGTTTAAAATTTATAAACTATAAAAAATATTTTTCTGTTGTTCATTACATTTTCTTTACGTTATATTTTATTTTGAAAATAAAAATTACATATGTGTATTATAAGTTACATATTAGGTCGAAGTTTTAATGCTGTCACACACATGTTAAATTATTCGCATTATTGGATATTTGAATAAATTGTATATATTTATTTTATACTGATAAAATTGTCAATTTATTAATTCTATTGTTATTAAAATTGCATTTTAATTATAATCATATACTTTATGTCCCATTTTCGTTATTTATTCCGTTACTATCTAATTAATTAATTTATCAAACTTCGATTACCCGATTACATATATTTACGATTTGTTATTCATCGGCTCATCTTATCTCGCTCTTTTATGATTTATTTTGATTTCACAATCCGTCAGTATTTTTTTGTACACCATTTTGTTAACATCATGTCAAAGATGGTCGTAAGAAAGGACCACATCTTTCAAATTCATTTAAATAAAATTACAAGCATAGTCTTAGCGCTCTAGACCTTGCGCCCGGCTCTCACTTGCTAATTTCACATTTTCTGATATGTAAGTATAACAGAGCCTTTATTTTAATTTACTATATATCATATATTTTAATTATAAATGTAGTAAAATTATAATTTATATAAAATTGTATTTTAATAGTATTTAAAATTTATAAACTATAAGAAATATTATTCAGTTGTTAATTACATTTTCTTTACGTTATATTTTATTTTGAAAATAAAAATTACATATGTGTATTATAATTTACATATTAGGTCGAAGATTTAATGTTCTCACACATATTATAAAATTATTCGCATTATTGGATATTTGAATAAATCGTATATATTTATTTGATACTGATAAGAACGTCAATTTATTAACTCTACTGCTATTAAAATTATATTTTAATCATAATCATATACTTTATGTTTCATTTTCGTTATTTATTCCGTTACGAACTAATTAAATAATTTATTTTACTTTGATTACCCGACTACATATATTAACGATCTGTTATTCATCGGCTCATCATACCTCGCTCCTTTATTATTTATTTTCACAATCCGTCAGTATTCTTTTGTACACCATTCTGTAAACATCATGTCGAAGATGGTCCTAAGAAAGGACCACAACTTTCAAATTTGAATAAAGAACATTACTAGTGTAGTCTTAGCGCTTTAGACCTTGCGCTCGGCTCTCACTTGCCTATTCCACATCTCCAAATATGTAAGTATAAAAAAACTTTTATTTTAATTAACTATATATTATATATTTTAATTATAAATGTAATATAATTATAATTTATATAAAATTTCATTTTAATTGTATTTAAAATTTATAAATTATAAGAAATATTCTTCTGTTGTTAATTAAATATTTTTCACGTTATATTTAATTTAAAAATAAAAATTACATATGTGTATTATAAGTTACATAATAGGTCGAAGTTTTAATGCTGTCACACACATTATAAAATTATTCGCATTATTATATATTTGAATAAATCGTATATATTTATTTGATACTGATAAAATCGTCAATTTTTTGATTCTACTGTTATCAAAATTGTATTTTAATTATAATCATATACTTTATGTCCCATTTTCGTTATTTAAATTGTTACGATCTAATTAAATAATTAATTTCACTTTGATTACCCGACTACATATATTAATTATCTATTATTTATCGGCTCATCTTATCTCGCTTTTTATGATTTATTTTGATTTCACAATCTGTCAGTATTCTTTTGTACACCATTCTGTAAACATCATGTCGAAGATGGTCCTAAGAAAAAACCACAACTTTCAAATTTAAATAAAGAACATTACTAGTGAAGTCTTAGCGCTTTAGATTTTGCGTTCGGCTCTCACTTGCCTATTCCACATCTCCTAATATGTAAGTATAAAAAAGCCTTTATTTTAAATAACTATATATCATATATTTTAATTATAAATGTAGTAAAATTATAATTTATATATAATTGCATTTTAATTGTATTTATAAATTATAAGAAATATTCTTCTGTTGTTCATTACATATTTCTCACGTTATATTTAATTTGAAAATAAAAATTACATATGTGCATTATAAGTTACATATTAGGTCGAAGTTTTAATGCTGTCACACATATAATAAAATTATTCGCATTATTAGTTATTTGAATAAATCTTATATATTAATTTGATACTGATAAAATTGTCAATTGATTAATTATACTCTTATTAAAATTGTATTTTAATTATATTCAAATACTTTATGTCCCAATTTCGTAATTTATTCCGTTATGATTTAATTGAATAATTAATTTCATTTTGATTACCCGACTACATATATTAATTATCTATTATTTATCGGCTCATCTTATCTCGCTCCTTTATGATTTATTTTGATTTCACAATCCGTTAGTATTCTTTTGTACACCATTCTGTAAACATCATGTCGAGGATGGTCTTAAGAAAGGACCACAACTTTCAAATTTAAATAAAGAACATTACTAGTGAAGTCTTAGCGCTTTAGACCTTGCGCTCGGCTCTCACTTGTTTATTCCACATCTCCTAATATGTAAGTATAAGAAAGCCTTTATTTTAATTAACTATATATTATATATTATAATTATAAATGTAGTATAATTATAATTTATATAAAATTGCATTTTAATTGTATTTATAATTTATAAATTGTAAGAAATATTCTTCTGTTGTTCATTAAATATTTTTCACGTTATATTTAATTTGAAAATAAAAATTAAATATGTGTATTATAAGTTACATATTAGGTCGAAGTTTTAATGCTGTCACACACATTATAAAATTATTCGCATTATTATATATTTGAATAAATCGTATATATATATTTGATACTGATAAAATCGTCAATTTTTTAATTCTACTGTTATGAAAATTGTATTTTATTTATAATCATATACTTTATGTCCCAATTTCGTCATTTATTCCGTTATGATCTAATTGAATAATTAATTTCACTTTGATTATTCGACTACGTATATTAATTATCTATTATTTATCGGCTCATCTTATCTCGCTTTTTTATGATTTATTTTGATTTCACAATCCGTCAGTATTCTTTTGTACACCATTCTGTAAACATCATGTCGAAGATGGTCCTAAGAAAAAACCACAACTTTCAAATTTAAATAAAGAACATTACTAGTGAAGTCTTAGCGCTTTAGATTTTGCGTTCGGCTCTCACTTGCCTATTCCACATCACCTAATATGTAAGTATAAAAAAGCCTTTTTTTTAAATAACTATATATCATATATTTTAATTATAAATGTAGTAAAATTATAATTTATATATAATTGCATTTTAATTGTATTTATAAATTATAAGAAATATTCTTCTGTTGTTCATTACATATTTCTCACGTTATATTTAATTTGAAAATAAAAATTACATATGTGCATTATAAGTTACATATTAGGTCGAAGTTTTATTGCTGTCACACATATTATAAAATTATTCGCATTATTAGTTATTTGAATAAATCTTATATATTAATTTGATACTGATAAAATCGTCAATTTATTAATTATACTCTTATTAAAATTGTATTTTAATTATAATCAAATACTTTATGTTCCAATTTCGTAATTTATTCCGTTATGATCTAATTGAATAATTAATTTCACTTTGATTACCCGACTACATATATTAATTATCTATTATTTATCGGCTCATCTTATCTCGCTCCTTTATGATTTATTTTGATTTCACAATCCGTCAGTATTCTTTTGTACACCATTCTGTAAACATCATGTCGAGGATGGTCCTAAGAAAGGACCACAACTTTCAAATTTAAATAAAGAACATTACTAGTGAAGTCTTAGCGCTTTAGACCTTGCGCTCGGCTCTCACTTGCCTATTCCACATCTCCTAATATGTAAGTATAAAAAAGCCTTTATTTTAAATAACTATATATCATATATTTTAATTATAAACGTAGTAAAATTATAATTTATATATAATTGCATTTTAATTGTATTTATAAATTATAAGAAATATTCTTCTGTTGTTCATTACATATTTCTCACGTTATATTTAATTTGAAAATAAAAATTACATATGTGCATTATAAGTTACATATTAGGTCGAAGTTTTATTGCTGTCACACATATTATAAAATTATTCGCATTATTAGTTATTTGAATAAATCTTATATATTAATTTGATACTGATAAAATCGTCAATTTATTAATTATACTCTTATTAAAATTGTATTTTAATTATAATCAAATACTTTATGTCCCAATTTCGTAATTTATTCCGTTATGATCTAATTGAATAATTAATTTCACTTTGATTACCCGACTACATATATTAATTATCTATTATTTATCGGCTCATCTTATCTCGCTCCTTTATGATTTATTTTGATTTCACAATCCGTCAGTATTCTTTTGTACACCATTCTGTAAACATCATGTCGAAGATGGTCCTAAGAAAGGACCACAACTTTCAAATTTGAATAAAAAACATTACTAGTGTAGTCTTAGCGCTTTAGACCTTGCGCTCGGTTCTCACTTGCCTATTCCACATCTCTTAATATGTAAGTATAAAAAAGCCTTTATTTTAATTAACTATATATTATATATTTTAATAATAAATGTAATATAATTATAATTTATATAAAATTGCATTTTAATTGTATTTATAATTTATAAATTATAAGAAATATTCTTCGTTGTTCATTAAATATTTTTCACGTTATATTTAATTTGAAAATAAAAATTACATATGTGTAATATAAGTTACATATTAGGTCGAAGTTTTAATGCTGTCACACACATTATAAAATTATTCGCATTATTATATATTTGAATAAATCGTATTTATTTATTTGATACTGATAAAATCGTCAATTTTTTAATTCTACTGTTATCAAAATTGTATTTTAATTATAATCATATACTTTATGTCCCATTTTCGTTATTTAATCCGTTACGATTTAATTGAATAATTAATTTCAATTTGATTATTCGACTACGTATATTAATTATCTATTATTTATCGGCTCATCTTATCTCGCTTTTTTATGATTTATTTTGATTTCACAATCCGTCAGTATTCTTTTGTACACCATTCTGTAAACATCATGTCGAAGATGGTCCTAAGAAAGGACCACAACTTTCAAATTTAAATAAAGAACATTACTAGTGAAGTCTTAGCGCTTTAGATTTTGCATTCGGCTCTCACTTGCCTATTCCACATTTTTTAATATGTAAGTATAAAAAAGCCTTTATTTTAATTAACCATATATCATATATTTTAATTATAAATGTAGTAAAATTATAATTTATATATAATTGCATTTTAATTGTATTTATAAATTATAAGAAATATTCTTCTGTTGTTCATTACATATTTCTCACGTTATATTTAATTTGAAAATAAAAATTACATATGTGCATTATAAGTTACATATTAGGTCGAAGTTTTATTGCTGTCACACATATTATAAAATTATTCGCATTATTAGTTATTTGAATAAATCTTATATATTAATTTGATATTGATAAAATCGTCAATTTATTAATTATACTCTTATTAAAATTGTATTTTAATTATAATCAAATACTTTATGTCCCAATTTCGTAATTTATTCCGTTATGATCTAATTGAATAATTAATTTCACTTTGATTACCCGACTACATATATTAATTATCTATTATTTATCGGCTCATCTTATCTCGCTCCTTTATGATTTATTTTGATTTCACAATCCGTCAGTATTCTTTTGTACACCATTCTGTAAACATCATGTCGAGGATGGTCCTAAGAAAGGACCACAACTTTCAAATTTAAATAAAGAACATTACTAGTGAAGTCTTAGCGCTTTAGACCTTGCGCTCGGCTCTCACTTGCCTATTCCACATCTCCTAATATGTAGGTATAAAAAAGCCTTTATTTTAAATAACTATATATCATATATTTTAATTATAAACGTAGTAAAATTATAATTTATATAAAATTGCATTTTAATTGTATTTATAAATTATAAACTATAAGAAATATTCTTCTGTTGTTCATTACATATTTCTCACGTTATATTTAATTTGAAAATAAAAATTACATATGTGCATTATAAATTAGACATTAGGTCGAAGTTTTAATGCTGTCACACACATTATAAAATTATTCGCATTTTTAGATATTTGAATAAATCGTATATATTTATTTGATACTTATAAAATCGTCAATTTATTAATTCTACTGTTATGAAAATTGTATTTTATTTATAATCATATACTTTATGTCCCAATTTCGTCATTTATTCCGTTATGATCTAATTGAATAATTAATTTCGCTTTGATTATTCGACTACGTATATTAATTATCTATTATTTATCGGCTCATCTTATCTCGCTTTTTTATGATTTATTTTGATTTCACAATCCGTCAGTATTCTTTTGTACACCATTCTGTAAACATCATGTCGAGGATGGTCCTAAGAAAGGACCACAACTTTCAAATTTAAATAAAGAACATTAATAGTGAAGTCTTAGCGCTTTAGATTCTGCATTCGGCTCTCACTTGCCTATTCCACATTTTTTAATATGTAAGTATAAAAAAGCCTTTATTTTAATTAACCATATATCATATATTTTAATTATAAATGTAGTAAAATTATAATTTATATATAATTGCATTTTAATTGTATTTATAAATTATAAGAAATATTCTTCTGTTGTTCATTACATATTTCTCACGTTATATTTAATTTGAAAATAAAAATTACATATGTGCATTATAAGTTACATATTAGGTCGAAGTTTTATTGCTGTCACACATATTATAAAATTATTCGCATTATTAGTTATTTGAATAAATCTTATATATTAATTTGATATTGATAAAATCGTCAATTTATTAATTATACTCTTATTAAAATTGTATTTTAATTATAATCAAATACTTTATGTCCCAATTTCGTAATTTATTCCGTTATGATCTAATTGAATAATTAATTTCACTTTGATTACCCGACTACATATATTAATTATCTATTATTTATCGGCTCATCTTATCTCGCTCCCTTATGATTTATTTTGATTTCACAATCCGTCAGTATTCTTTTGTACACCATTCTGTAAACATCATGTCGAGGATGGTCCTAAGAAAGGATCACAACTTTCAAATTTAAATAAAGAACATTACTAGTGAAGTCTTAGCGCTTTAGACCTTGCGCTCGGCTCTCACTTGCCTATTCCACATCTCCTAATATGTAAGTATAAAAAAGCCTTTATTTTAAATAACTATATATCATATATTTTAATTATAAACGTAGTAAAATTATAATTTATATATAATTGCATTTTAATTGTATTTATAAATTATAAGAAATATTCTTCTGTTGTTCATTACATATTTCTCACGTTATATTTAATTTGAAAATAAAAATTACATATGTGCATTATAAGTTACATATTAGGTCGAAGTTTTATTGCTGTCACACATATTATAAAATTATTCGCATTATTAGTTATTTGAATAAATCTTATATATTAATTTGATACTGATAAAATCGTCAATTTATTAATTATACTCTTATTAAAATTGTATTTTAATTATAATCAAATACTTTATGTCCCAATTTCGTAATTTATTCCGTTATGATCTAATTGAATAATTAATTTCACTTTGATTACCCGACTACATATATTAATTATCTATTATTTATCGGCTCATCTTATCTCGCTCCTTTATGATTTATTTTGATTTCACAATCCGTCAGTATTCTTTTGTACACCATTCTGTAAACATCATGTCGAGGATGGTCCTAAGAAAGGACCACAACTTTCAAATTTAAATAAAGAACATTACTAGTGAAGTCTTAGCGCTTTAGACCTTGCGCTCGGCTCTCACTTGCCTATTCCACATCTCCTAATATGTAGGTATAAAAAAGCCTTTATTTTAAATAACTATATATCATATATTTTAATTATAAAAGTAGTAAAATTATAATTTATATAAAATTGCATTTTAATTGTATTTATAAATTATAAACTATAAGAAATATTCTTCTGTTGTTCATTACATATTTCTCACGTTATATTTAATTTGAAAATAAAAATTACATATGTGAATTATAAATTAGATATTAGGTCAAAGTTTTAATGCTGTCACACACATTATAAAATTATTCGCATTTTTAGATATTTGAATAAATCGTATATATTTATTTGATACTTATAAAATCGTCAATTTATTAATTCTACTGTTATGAAAATCGTATTTTATTTATAATCATATACTTTATGTCCCAATTTCGTCATTTATTCCGTTATGATCTAATTGAATAATTAATTTCACTTTGATTATTCGACTACGTATATTAATTATCTATTATTTATCGGCTCATCTTATCTCGCTTTTTTATGATTTATTTTGATTTCACAATCCGTCAGTATTCTTTTGTACACCATTCTGTAAACATCATGTCGAAGATGGTCCTAAGAAAAAACCACAACTTTCAAATTTAAATAAAGAACATTACTAGTGAAGTCTTAGCGCTTTAGATTTTGCGTTCGGCTCTCACTTGCCTATTCCACATCTCCTAATATGTAAGTATAAAAAAGCCATTATTTTAAATAACTATATATCATATATTTTAATTATAAAAGTAGTAAAATTATAATTTATATATAATTGCATTTTAATTGTATTTATAAATTATAAGAAATATTCTTCTGTTGTTCATTACATATTTCTCACGTTATATTTAATTTGAAAATAAAAATTACATATGTGCATTATAAGTTACATATTAGGTCGAAGTTTTATTGCTGTCACACATATTATAAAATTATTCGCATTATTAGTTATTTGAATAAATCTTATATATTAATTTGATACTGATAAAATCGTCAATTTATTAATTATACTCTTATTAAAATTGTATTTTTATTATAATCAAATACTTTATGTCCCAATTTCGTAATTTATTCCGTTATGATCTAATTGAATAATTAATTTCACTTTGATTACCCGACTACATATATTAATTATCTATTATTTATCGGCTCATCTTATCTCGCTCCTTTATGATTTATTTTGATTTCACAATCCGTCAGTATTCTTTTGTACACCATTCTGTAAACATCATGTCGAAGATGGTCCTAAGAAAGGACCACAACTTTCAAATTTGAATAAAGAACATTACTAGTGTAGTCTTAGCGCTTTAGACCTTGCGCTCGGCTCTCACTTGCCTATTCCACATCTCTTAATATGTAAGTATAAAAAAGCCTTTATTTTAATTAACTATATATTATATATTTTAATTATAAATGTAATATAATTATAATTTATATAAAATTGCATTTTAATTGTATTTATAATTTATAAATTATAAGAAATATTCTTCTGTTGTTCATTAAATATTTTTCACGTTATATTTAATTTGAAAATAAAAATTACATATGTGTAATATAAGTTACATATTAGGTCGAAGTTTTAATGCTGTCACACACATTATAAAATTATTCGCATTATTATATATTTGAATAAATCGTATATATTTATTTGATACTGATAAAATCGTCAATTTTTTAATTCTACTGTTATCAAAATTGTATTTTAATTATAATCATATACTTTATGTCCCATTTTCGTTATTTAATCCGTTACGATTTAATTGAATAATTAATTTCAATTTGATTATTCGACTACGTATATTAATTATCTATTATTTATCGGCTCATCTTATCTCGCTTTTTTATGATTTATTTTGATTTCACAATCCGTCAGTATTCTTTTGTACACCATTCTGTAAACATCATGTCGAGGATGGTCCTAAGAAAGGACCACAACTTTCAAATTTAAATAAAGAACATTACTAGTGAAGTCTTAGCGCTTTAGATTTTGCATTCGGCTCTCACTTGCCTATTCCACATTTTTTAATATGTAAGTATAAAAAAGCCTTTATTTTAATTAACCATATATCATATATTTTAATTATAAATGTAGTAAAATTATAATTTATATATAATTGCATTTTAATTGTATTTATAAATTATAAGAAATATTCTTCTGTTGTTCATTACATATTTCTCACGTTATATTTAATTTGAAAATAAAAATTACATATGTGCATTATAAGTTACATATTAGGTCGAAGTTTTATTGCTGTCACACATATTATAAAATTATTCGCATTATTAGTTATTTGAATAAATCTTATATATTAATTTGATATTGATAAAATCGTCAATTTATTAATTATACTCTTATTAAAATTGTATTTTAATTATAATCAAATACTTTATGTCCCAATTTCGTAATTTATTCCGTTATGATCTAATTGAATAATTAATTTCACTTTGATTACCCGACTACATATATTAATTATCTATTATTTATCGGCTCATCTTATCTCGCTCCTTTATGATTTATTTTGATTTCACAATCCGTCAGTATTTTTTTGTACACCATTCTGTAAACATCATGTCGAGGATGGTCCTAAGAAAGGACCACAACTTTCAAATTTAAATAAAGAACATTACTAGTGAAGTCTTAGCGCTTTAGACCTTGCGCTCGGCTCTCACTTGCCTATTCCACATCTCCTAATATGTAAGTATAAAAAAGCCTTTATTTTAAATAACTATATATCATATATTTTAATTATAAACGTAGTAAAATTATAATTTATATATAATTGCATTTTAATTGTATTTATAAATTATAAACTATAAGAAATATTCTTCTGTTGTTCATTACATATTTCTCACGTTATATTTAATTTGAAAATAAAAATTACATATGTGCATTATAAATTAGATATTAGGTCGAAGTTTTAATGCTGTCACACACATTATAAAATTATTCGCATTTTTAGATATTTGAATAAATCGTATATATTTATTTGATACTTATAAAATCGTCAATTTATTAATTCTACTGTTATTAAAATTGTATTTTAATTATAATCATATACTTTATGTCCCAATTTCGTCATTTATTCCGTTATGATCTAATTGAATAATTAATTTCACTTTGATTACCCGACTACATATATTAATTATCTATTATTTATCGGCTTATTTTATCTCGCTCCTTTATATTTATTTTGATTTCACAATCCGTCAGTATTCTTTTGTACACCATGCTGTAAACATCATGTCGAAGATGGTCCTAAGAAAGGACCACAACTTTCAAATTTAAATAAAGAACATTACTAGTGAAGTCTTAGCGCTTTAGACCTTGCGCTCGGCTCTCACTTGCTTATTCCACATCTCCTAATATGTAAGTATAAAAAAGCCTTTATTTTAATTAACTATATATCATATATTTTAATTATAAATGAATTATAATTATAATTTATATAAAATTTAATTATTATTTTATTTTTAATTTTATTTATAATTTATATATTTAATGTAATATACTTTTTTTGCATATCACACGAAGAATTTCCGTAGGAACACGTATAATGACAATATAATAGAAATTCGTTAAATTAACATTTTTATTTCTGAAGTATATATTTTAAAAATATTTATAAATTTAACCGCTGTGTTTTTATACCTAAGAATCGTTAATAAATTCGTGAAATTTTATTTTAAATTTTACAAATATTGCGAATATTTCTAATGCTCTCTTTTCATATTTAATATAAGAAATATCGGATAAGATTGTAAAGTCTCGATGTTCATCTAATGATTAAATATTATCTTCTCATTCGCGAAATTTAACGATTGTTTCCTATATTGCAGAATTGTGAGTAAATTAATAGACTTTTATAATTTGATTTCAATTAATTTGGTGTATTTACAAATTTCGTATTGAATTGTTGGGCCAGTTATTATCCATTGAACGCGATGATAATGCAATGTTATATGGTACTTAAGTCTTATTAAGCTTGTTTTATGTTTAATTATTCGTCCGCGAAACAGAATATATATCCTATTCTTGATTGATTTTATGACATTTGCAAATTTATATATTCACGTATTTAGAAATAAATCAGGCATTAAGTTCTGTATCCGCAAACTCATTTTATATATTACAGACGTTTTAAAATTATATAAATTATAAAAAAAAGATTTTAAAAAACATTCTGAATAAGCGTTGAAACACTTTCTCGTATAAAGCAATAGTAATTATATAAGTTGCTCCGATTGTTTCAGGAATTACGCGTATATATCGAGTGTATACGGTGATTGTCGATTTATTTGTCCGCGTTTCTCGCGAATTTTAAATCGCGATTTATCTCGATTCGTGATTTAATTGTTGATTAACATCGAAGCTTCGTCTATCTTTTCTCGTATATTTTCTTTGAAATCCTACGCAAAAGTTTATGCCAGTCTAAAAAGATTCTCCTACAATTGAAACTTCAACGTCATATATTTAATAAAAGAATTATATAAATGCGTAAATATAAAATATTATATATATATATATATATATATATATATATATCATCAATCATTTAATAAGTAATTAATCTAAACTTTGAAATGCTTGTATAATTTAATATTTCATATGTATGTATCATAGTGCGTAAAATATTTCGGCATCGAATTATGAATAATATATGGTATGCGGCCTTGACATAGTCTAGCGCACTATTGTTGATATACTTCGATTTGTTATCATTAGCGCGTTGACACTCGAACAGTAAAGTAGAGGTGCGAAACGCTTCGTGAATTTTCAAAATTTTATTCTAAACGCGATCACGACTAGTTTCGAAATATTATTCGCTATGATTATTACATTTAACGATTATTAAACTTTTGATAATTGACACGAAACCCTATTGTGACGATAAATCATTATCAAAGCGCGATTATTCATTATTGCAAGTAAAAATCGGAGCAGCATGGATAAAAATTAGAAATTATTGTTCTATACGATCCTTCAATTGCTGATCTTTACAGGTAATAATTATTTTTCTAATAATGCTTAAAGTTGAATACATTTTGTTCGATAATTAAAATTTTCCAAAAAGGCGAACCTTTATATTAATTATTAAATCAACAATTGCTATATCACGACTTTTCATTACTTTAATTTTTCGATCTTACGATTTTATACGTGTTATAGTATTTTATTATAAAATTATATAATATAATATAATACAATAACCTTCCCACGTGCTGTTAAAAAGTATCGCGCGTACATGTGCGAAAGTGCCGTTTAGAGTGTCGCGTGTGTTAGTTAACTTTAACGACCAATCCAATCTGAGAGAAAAAAGAGACCTAGGAGAGGCATCAGGCACCGGCAGAGCAATCCTGAGATATTTATTATCTTATATATTAATTGTTAAATAAATCGCGTACGCGCATTAATTCGGTTTAAGTTTCTATTTCTAAAAAATTGCTTTTTTTTAATTTAGAAAATTATATCATTAAATACCCGCTCATTATAATACATCAAATATTAAATTAAATGCATACAATAATAATTTTTTGAATTATTAATTATTTTGGGCGCTGCTACAATTTGAATTCTACTTTTATATTACAGATCAATTTAAGCTGACGTCCCTGTAACAACCTGAGAGGAGGAGGAGGCCTAGGAGAGGTGTCGGGCACCGGCGGAGCAACCCTAGGGTGAGTATCGTTATTTGTATATTAATTATTATAAATCGTGTATACACGCATTAATTCGGTTTATTTGAACTATTAAAAATAAGAAAGAGTTAGACAAAAATATTTTTATGAATTTTTTTATAAATCCTATAAAAGTTTCTATTTAAAAAAATTGTTTTTTCAAAATTTAGAAAATTATTTCATTATATATCCGCTCATTATTATACGTCAAATATAAAATTAAATACATACAATAATAATTTTTTGAATTATTAACTATTTTGGGCGCTGCTACAATTTGAATTATACTTTTATATTACAGATCAATTTAAGCTGTCGTCCCTGCGACAACCTGAGAGGAGGAGGAGGCCTAGGAAAGGTATCGGGCACCGGCGGAGCAACCCTAGGGTGAGTATCGTTATTTGTATATTATTTATTATAAGTCACGTATACGCATTAATTCGGTTCATTAATTTGAATGATTTAAACAAAAAAAACTCAGAGAGAAAAAGAAACTTTTAAATAAATCGTATAAAAATTTTTATTTTATTTAAAAAATTGTTTTTTTTAATTTATAAAATTATTTCATATTTATATATTTGTTTATTATTGTATGCATCGGATATAAAATCCGGCGCGTACAATAATAGCAATTTCTTGAAATATTAATTATTTTTAGCACTGCTCTAATTTGGATTTTATATTTGTATGTTACAGACAACGTAGCTTCAATAACTCAACAACTCCGTTGTTGCGCATCGGTGCCGGTGAGTGACAACTTTTCTTTAACTTTTGAGGTAACGGATTTGTGGAGATTATAGATGTAGATTGTAGATTGTAGTTAGGTCCGTTGCCTAAAAATGGATGAGCTAGAACAAATTAGGTTAAATATCTTTTAATAAATTCTCTTAATATGTATCTGTTCCAAACATAAATGAAGCACAAATTAAAGAAGGAGAATTATAGAAAGCAATTTTTACAATTAATAAATTTTATCTAATTTATTTAATAAAGAATATGCTAATTTTAAATATTACATGTAATGATATTAATTAATTTTTATATCGCATCGATATCTTGTTCTCATTTGTTACAGCTCATCCATTTTTGTTTTAGAGAAACTTGTTTAGTAGAAACTGTTTTTAAACTTTGCTTTATCTGGTGCAAAGCCAAGTAATTAATCAATTATATTAGTAATGTGTAATAATAAATAAATATAATATGTAATAAAAAAATTATAATAATTAATAATGAGTAATAATAATAATAATAAATAATGTTTAATTAATTTTGTTGTGTTATAAAATACATTTTATTATAAATTATATATTATTATTAAAATTATAATCAATCAATTTTGATTGGAAACTTGGCTTTATCTTAGTTAAAGTAAAGTTATATTAAAATATAAGACGTTCAACACGAACGATCGTAAAATCGTACGATCGTCAACGAGCGCAAAATGTTTACGCTCATATGCCGGCAACGGTAATTAATCGACAATAGAAGTTTATCCTGAAGAAGAAGAAGCCATCAAGAAGAAGCCTCTAAACACAGCATTGCCACGAGTCTTAATGTCTCATATGTGGCACGCGCATCTGATGCGTTGGACGCACGTGCGTCGTCGGTTTCCGATGTGCCGCGGATCGGCATTCGCGTCGTCCGTCGCGTCTTCGCGTAATAGCTCGATTTCATTATTGTCATCGAGGATCATACTTCCGATGTCGACAGAATGGGATGTCTCATTGAGGCGTTGCGAATGCAACGTTTTCACGCCTCGTGTTTCGTGACACGAGGTGATGCCGGCCGCGTGCGTATGGCATGTACATCTACGTACGATGCTTGCGCGGTTTTGAGTTTAGGCTCAAGTTTCGGCTAATTGAGGTACACGCTCTGCTCCGACAAACGGTTAGATCCGAATCGGCTAGAGTTCGATCGATTGTCTTGAAATCATCGTTAATGGGTCCCTTCTCTTGTACCGTCTACCAGCCATATATCTCATTGATATTTATATTTCGCATTGATGGGTTGACGAGACTACTTAGGTACGATTTTCGCTCGAGAAAAGAGGTTGAACTCCCATTTTCTAGATTGCTATATTGTTAGCATCGAAAATGGGTATCTTCATTCTTTTCCCGTCTACCTGCCCTATGATATCGCCTGTGGTATAGCACCCTGGTGTCTTATTTGAAATCGTACCTTATGTATCTAGTTCGAGTCGCTCTGAGATGCGAATAGGCGCGGACAAGAGTCGAGCGAATCCCATTCGCGTCGATTTCATCCACTCGATTTCGTCTTCTTCCGCTTCGGGCTTAATCTTTGCTCGAGAGTACCGTTGTTATCCCTACTTGTTGACTCGAAGTGTGATTCTCGTATGAAACGAGCATCGATCGTAAAATTCGGGAGTGCCGTTAAAAGTATCGCGCGTACAAGTGCGGGATTGCCTTTTAAAAATAGTGTCGCGTGTGTTAGTCAACGAACTTTAACAACCCTGCCAATCTGAGAGGAGGAAGAGACCTAGGAACGGCATCAGGCACTGGCGTTAGTCAACGGACTTTAACAACCCTGCCAATCTGAGAGGAGGAGGAGGCCTAGGAACGGCATCAGGCACTGGCGGAGCAATCCTGAGGTATTTATTATTTTGTATATTAATTGTGTTATATAAATCGCGTACGCGCATTAATTCAGTTTATTTTAATTATTTAAAAATAGAAAGAATTAGACAAAAATACCTTTATAATTTTCTATTATAAATTTTGTTTAAATTTCTATTTAAAAAAATAGTTTTTCTTCAAAATTTAGAAAATTATTTAATTATATATTCGCTCATTATTATACGTCAAATATAAGATTAATGCATACAATAATAATTTTTTGAATTATTAATTATTTTGGGCGCTACTACAATTTGAATTCTATTTTTTAATTACAGATCAATTCAAGCTGACATCCCTGACAACCTGAGAGGAGGAGGAGGCCTATGGGTGGAGAGGCATCGGGCACCGGCGGAGCAACCCTAGGGTGAGAATCATTATTTGTGTTTTAATTATTATAAGTCGCGTATATATACACGCATTAAATCGGTTCATTTTTTTGAACGATTAAAACAAAAGAGACTCAGAGAGAAAGAGAAACTTTTATATAAATCGTATAAAAATTTTTATTTTATTTAAAAAATTGTTTTTTTTAATTTATAAAATTATTTCATATTTATATATTTGTTTATTATTGTATGCATCGGATATAAAATTCGGCGTGTACAATAATAACAATTTCTTGAAATATTAATTATTTTCAGCACTGCTATAATTTGGATTTTATATTTGTATGTTACAGACAACGTAGCTTCAATAACTCAACAACTCCGCTGTTGCGCATCGGTGCCGGTGAGTGACAACTTTTCTTTAACTTTTGAGGTAACGGATTTGTGGAGATTGTAGATGTATATTGTAGATTGTAGTTAGGTCCGTTGCCTTTTGAAATGGATGAGCTAGAACAAATTAGGTTAAATTATTTTTTTAATAAATTCTTTTAATATTCATCTGTTCTTCAAGAATAAGTTAAAACTTTAATTAAAGAAGTAGAATTATGGAAAACCATTTTGTCAGTTAATAAATTTTATCTAATTTATTTAGTAAAGCATATGCTAATTTTTTAAATTACATGTAATTGCAATAATTAATTCTTATTTCGCGTTGATGATATTGTGATTTGTTATAGCTTATCCGTCTGTTTTAGAATTTGTTTAGTAGTAACTGTTTTTAAACTTTGCTTTAATTGATATAAAGCCAAGTGATTAATCAATTAAATCAATAATGTGTAATTATAAATAAATATAATATTTAAAAATAAATAATAATATATAATAATGTTTAATAATAATAATAATAGTAAATAATTGTTAAATTTATTTTATTTTATTATAAAATACAGTTTATTATAAATTATATATTATTATAAAAATTTTAATGATACAATTTTGATTGGAAACTTGGTTTTATCTTAGTTAAAGTAAAGGTATATTAAAATAGAAGTCCAACGAACGATCGTAAAATCGCACGATCTTCAACGATCGTAAAATGTTTACGCTCATGTGCCAACGGTAATTAATCGGCAATGGAAGGAGTTGCTCTCTTTCTTCGATTGAAACGATGCGCGTAGCAAATATGTAAATTGTCAACTTAAACAAGCGTAATAAAGTCTTTGCGCTTATTCGCCGACGACAATAAGTCGGTAATAAAAGGAGTGTTTAACTCCTTTTTCGATCTCTGGCTAGAGCCAGATTGTTGCCAGAAGCGATGAAACGTAGGTCCAATTGGCCCGATGAATGGATATAAGCTACGTACAATATAGGCGGCCAATATTGGTCAAAGTGCGTAGCGAGAGGTATATAAGGTACCTTTGAGGGCATACGAAAACATTTCGCGTATTTTATATTTTACTTACGTGCAATAGCACTTAATCAGGAATGCTATCGACGCATTCGATTAGGGCACGCGAGTAGGGCACGCGATTAGGGCACACGAGTAGGGCATGCGATTAGGGCACGCGAGTAGGGCACGCTCCCCAAATCTCGGATAATCGCGGATTCCCTCTGGCTTAGCCAGCAAAGGTTGTTAGGGCTATTAGGTGTGTTAGGACTTTTTTAATATTCCAATAGTTATAGGGATTCTGAAAGCTAGAAATAAAATTAAAATAATATTAAATAATATTAAATAATATTAAACTGAAATTTCTTTTTAGGAAAATTTAAATTCATAAATTTAAATCCATCTTATATAAAGAAATTTAAACTAAATTTATTTTTAAGTAAATTTTAAAAATTGTATTATAATTATTTTTAGGAAAATAAAAAAATTATTTAATTATAAATGTTTAAAGGACAATTATGTTTTGTTCATGTTATATTGCATTTTAAAAATTAAAAATTATGTATGTGTATTATAAGTTACATATTAAGTCCAAGTGATAATGCTGTCAATATCAAATTATCCGTATTATTGGATATTTGGATAAATCGAATATATTTATTTGATACTGATAGCATCATTAATTCATAAATGGTACTGTAATTATAATTGTATTTCAATTATCTTATAATAATCTTCTATTTTAATTATAAATGTATTATAATTATAATTTATATAAAATTGTATTATAATTGTATTTATAATTGTATTTATAATTCATAAATTATATGAAATATACCTCTTTTGTAAATTACGTTAAATATATTTTGTCCGATAATTTAAATTGTTCAAAAAGTCGAGCATAAATTAATTATTAAATCAGCAATTGCTATATCACGACTTTTCATTACTTTAATCTTTCGATCTTACGATTTTATACGTGTTATAGTATTTTATTACAAAATTATATAATATAATATAATACAATTATATGATATAATATAATACAATACCCGAATCAAAATTTTGACGCTACGCTACGCTAAACTTTTAATTCTACTATATAGTAGAGGCTAAGATAGCAAATAAGGTCCAATTGCAAGGATATAATTTACTCTTACTTTAAACCTAAAAGTGTCTGAAATTTCTGTTTTTGTTAATTTAGCATTAAAGTAGGTCCTTTTTAAGTAGAAGCCAAGATAGCACGGTAGATTCAGATCAAACCTCTATTGAAGCTTTATCTCCTACACGTATGTGTTTCGTTTATAAAAAAATTATATTAATAAAACTATAATAATAAACGAAAAGATATACGTTAAATCATGTAAAATATAATTTTATTTATTTAACACTGTAAAATAATTGTAATTTAACAATTGTGAAATAAGACATAAGATATAAGATGCAATAAGATATTAATTATAATAAAAATATTTACATGTTTGGTATTTATTACATATAATATTTTAATAATATTTATAATATTTATTTATATTATTTGTTCATTTTTTTAAATTTACGTACGTGTGTAATTATTATAAAAATCATTACAATTCAGTTAATGTATACGGAGAAGATGATTCTGAAACGTATAAAGATGGTAATTAACTATAAATAAATAATTTTTAAATTTTTATTTTTGCTTATAAAATTTTTTCTTACTGCTCGCAAAAGGAGTTGCCTCATAAATGTTATACATTTGCATGCTTGTAGATTGCTGGGGTGTTGTATTATTTGGATTATTAATTCTGGAGTCATTTCTGGAGTCCATTATTGATATGGAGTCTATGGAGAAATAAAAGAAAATTTTAAAAATAAAAGAAATAAAAGAAAATTTTGAAAAACGGTTTAATATTAAAGAATTAAGAAAGTTACTTTGTAAAAGTAACTCGTTACCGATTTTAAAAAGTAATTCGTTATCGTTACTGTTATTTAAAAAGTAAAAAATGTAACTATAACGGTAACATTATTATTATCCAATCCCGATTAATAATAAAATAATTGTAATTTAATTACCGTCAATATTAATATTATGATTATTAAACGATTAAATATTTTGATTTTTCTTTCCTTTCGATTGAATATTTTGATTTCTTTATCCTTTGGTTTTTATTTCTTCTTTTGATTTTGTTTCTCTGTATTTTCTCTGATTTGATGCAATTTTGTTAATAAAATTAATCAATTCTTCTCTTGTAACAACAAATTTTGTGTTTATCCATTCTGAAAATATAAAACATATGTTTTTTCATATCTTTCTTATTTGTTGCAATTTTTTTCATATTTACAATTTTAAATGAGTATACGCACACATATGTATATAATTTACCATACAAAATCCTTTGAATAACGTATGATCAATTGCTGGTCTGTTCGTTCTTTTTCCTGTTGCAGAATAATTTTCAATACTAGAGCTGTACACATCTAATATCGTTTTACGCACCATTATCTTTTAATCTTTATTCAAGTTTGCCTTCATTTCTAAAAACGTTTTTTTTTTTTTTGATATATAAAAACCTGAATTTGCTATTTCTTACTAAAATCGTTAATATTGAAAAAATTAGAAGCAAAACTAATAATATTAATTAATTAATTTTATATAATGTATATTACACTATTTTTAGTATATTTAATATTTTTACTTTATTTTCAGCCGTCTTAAAATAATGATTTGATAACTGCAAAAAGAGAATAAATTTGTACTATAATTATGTACTTATTATGTACTTTATATATTTTTTTATATCAGATATTAATTTATTAGATATTCATTATTTTTGTATTTATATATATATAATTTATATTTATATATTCATTTATATATTTATTTTTTATTTATTATTATTATGAAACATTACATATATGTATAAATGGTACTTAAAATAAATTTGTACTTTATAATTATGTACTAATTATGTACTTTATATTTTATATATGTACTTTATATTTTTTTATATCAAATATTAATTTATTAGATATTAATTATTTTTGTATTTACTTATATATAATTTATATTTATATATTTATTTATATATTTATTTTTTTATTTTTTATTTATTATATATTATTATAAAACATTATATATATATATAATTTATTTGTTGTTTATAATTTATATAATTAATATGTTGTTTATAATTACTGCGAAGATTTCTTCTGACTCAATGTCTATTTTCTTTTGATTTTCATAAGCCTTTTTCATCATTTGTAATAACTGCTCTTGAAAATAAATCTCTCTTGGTGACTGTAACTAATAAATTAAAATTCTTAATTAATGCGAATAATTTATAAACAAAATAATGCTTACTTATTCTACTTGGAAGTCCTGAAAATATTCCACTTCCAACATTATTCTTTTCACTTTCTCATCAACTTTGTGAACTTTGTGAAGAGTCAGAATCTGTGTTGTGTTTTGATATTTACGTGATATGTTTGGTTGTTGTTGATTTAATTGTACTGTGTTTGCATTACAACTATTTTATTATTATGAGGCAATTCCTTTTGCGAGCAGTAAGAAAAATTTTATAAGCAAAAATAAATATAAAAATTATTTACTTGTAGTTAATTACCATCTTTATACGTTTCAGAATCATCTTCTCCATATACATTAACTGAATTGTAATGATTTTTATAATAATTACACATGTACGTAAATTTAAAAAAATGAACAAATAATATAAATATATATTATAAATATTATTAAAATATTATATGTAATAAATACCAAACATGTAAATATTTTTATTATAATTAATATCTTATTGCATCTTATATCTTATGTCTTATTTCACAATTGTTAAATTACAATTATTTTACAGTATTAAATAAATGAAATTATATTTTACATGATTTAACGTATATCTTTTCGTTTATTATTAAAGTTTTATTACCTACCGTGCTATCTTAGCTCCTATATTTAAAAAGGACCTATTTTAATCATCAAAGAATCGAGAGCATTTTTAGCTTCAAAGTAGCATTAGGGCAAAATTTTTAGAATTAAAGATTTAAGGGAGAAGTAAACAAATATAATATCGTGAAAGCAGGCTATTGCTAGTCTAAGTAGGTGTATAGATCAGCTAAGTAGATGCAAATTATTTTTGAAAGTGTCAAAGTAGCATCAAAATTTTGACTCGGGTAACCTTCCCACGGGTACACCTTGACGTGGTGGGAGGGCTCAGTATCTGGATGGTTAATCCTTAAGGATAAACCTTAACTTTAAGGTTTATCCTAAAGGTTTATCCTGAATGAGAAGCCAAGTACCCAAAACACAGCATTGCCACGAGTCGTAAATGGCTCACATGTGGCGCGCGCATATTTCAGGAGTATCGAAAGATTGCATACGCATTTTTCCACAAATTTTATTCTCTCAAAGAAAAAGTGTTCTATTATAGTTCTATATAATTATTTAATCTTTTAAGCCGTATTATTTCAATTTTTAATAATTTTAAATGTTTAACAGCGACATTTAATTTTTTCCTAATTTTGTCTCGATTCTGATAAGAGTATCGATAGGTTGCATACGCCTTTTTCCAGATATTTTATTCTTTTAACGGAGGACTGTTCTATTATAATTATTTAGTAGTTTAAACAGTATTATTTTAGACTTTTTATGTGTTTAAGACCATATTCTTTCATTCTTTAAAGATGTTTAATCATTAACAACGACAATTAGTATTTTATAATTTTATGAACATCTTTAAAGAATGAAAGAATATGGTTTTAAATACAGAAAGATGAAATAGAAGTTTTAAAATACAGAAAGATGAAGTATAAGGTGTAGCTTTATGTTATTTTTACTTGTTTGTGAAGATATTTAATTTTAAAATGGAGGACAATTCTGTTAGAATTTTCCTATATTTTAAATTTGAACCTTTTTCTGTTATTTTCTAAGTTGCTTTAATCATTAGCAGCGTTAATAAATTTTCTCTTTATTTTAAGGACTCTCTTTATAAACATGTGTTCGGATAAGAGATCTCTTTATAAAGTTTATGGTTATTTACGCTATTTTTAAGATTTTTATTTTTGCAACTGCATTCTAATTTATTTGAGTTGTTGTCCTATATTTCAAACCATATTCTTTAATTTTTTAAAGAATTAGATCAACATTGGCGCGCGATACGCGCGCGCTTTTATTTGCTGACGTTGTACAATATTTATTAAATTATACAGTTAAACATGTGATTTCATATTTACATACACGTTTTCACACCAGCACTTAGAACCCTGCAACATCTTGCACCCTGCACTAGCAGGTGCCATTTTTTTCCTTACATAGGGAAAACTTTGCATAGGTTCCCTCAGTTCTGAAAGGAACCGAGAGATACGCCGGATCTCTACCGGCTAAGAATCCGTACATAAATTTATCTCTATGAATTAAAATTACGTAAGGACATAATTTTAATTCTATGAAATTTTTAAATTAAAATAATGTACTCGCTGCGCATGCATGCCTCTTGATTGAGATGCACATATAATTTTAATTCTTAGATACTTTGATTCCTGCAAGAATATTGCATCCAAAAATTAAAATTCTGCCTCAGTGCAGGCATAATCATTGGATCCTGCAACAATTTTCCATCTTAGAATTAAAATTCTGCCTCGGTGCAGGCATATTTAATGGTTTCTGCAAGAATATTTCATCTTAAAATTAAAATTCTGCCTCGGTGCAGGCGTATTCTTTGTTTTCCGCAACAATTTTGCATCTTAATCAAAATTCTTTCTCGGTGCAGGCATATTCATTGATTTCTGTAAGAATATTGCATCTTAGAATTAAAATTCTGCCTCGGTGCAGGCATATTCTTTGATTCCTGTAAGAATTTTAAATCTTAGAATTAAAATTATTCCTCGGTGCAAACATATTCTTTGATTCCCGACATAACTTTGCATCTTGCAATTAAAATTATGCCTCGGTGCAGGCATATTCTTTGATCCCCGACATAATTATGCATCTTAGGATTAAAATTATGTCTCGGTGCAGGAATATTTTTTATTTTAATCTTCTATTAATGTTTTCACTTTAAATTTCGCACGATTATTGCTGTTCGATTATTAATTTACAAACCGGCTAAATTTTCTATAAACTTGTATTGATTGACTCATTTTTAATTTATCTTTGTTATATTAAAAATGCGAATTTCTATGTTATTTAATTATGTGAATTTCTATAAAATAATGTATTTTGTTTTGTAAATTTAAATATTATTTACAATCTTACGAAATTTTGATCTTCAATCACCTCTTCACGACTGACGGTATTATATTTGTCTACATTGTTTGTTTTTATTACATATCAGATAAGACGGTCGTTTGCGAAAGTACTTCGTAATAATATCCATTTGATCTAACATTTAGAAGTATCATTTCTCTGCTTTAGCAAAGTTATTAAAAATTTAAGCTAGCTACAATCACTTTTTATCACTCACTTTGCATACTTGTGTAATAAAGTATAGACTACAGTATATATATATCGGTAGGTAAAATATTATATATATTTAAATACGTTACTTGTTTTTTATTATTTTAAAATATGCTTGTTAGATACTTTTGAAAATTATTAAAATAATTATTAAATAATTGTTAAATTGCTCTTACTATTACTAATCACATTTGTTTGCTGATGCAATACAGTGTGTAATTCTAAAATAGAATCTTTGTAAATAGATACATGTTGGCAAAAGAAGGCAAAAGAAGAAAGATGTATGTATAAAGAAGAAAAGGCGATACAAAGAAAGAGCATTATTTTTAGCGAAATATTTATAAGAAGTTTTTCTTTTCTTAAGATGAAATTTGCAGTTTTAGTAAGATTTAATATCGAAAATCTTGATAACAAAAATTTAAATAAATGCTGTAAATACTTTGTTCAACAAGGTACATATTCTTACATCTTATTTTTTTAAAACAAGTCCTGTATAAAGCTTAAACGTCATTTTAAAATTATTTTACATAATACGTGTAGACGTGAATTTACTGACTTTTAAAGCTCGTTAAAATTTCTTTATGCAGTATTATTATTCTTTAATAATTAAATTTACTATCATATTAAAATAATTATTATAATTAGCTGATGCTTGAATTACTACTTTTTTTGTTGTGTACTTATTTAATTATTTTGTACTTTGTAAAAAGAATACCATATATATACACACAAATTGTGCATTTTATAGACAATAATATCCAACAATTTCTCGAACCCTTCGAATTTTTCGTTTTGTATACACATTCACACACAAATTGTGCATTATGCAGACATATGACGATAACGTGCCCATGATTTCAATGGGAGGTATGAATTTATTTGTACCTAAACCTAGGAATTTTGCTAGAGGTAGTACATAATAATTTGTTATTTATATCATAATTTAAATATGACTATTATTATATATTTATCATATATATATATATATTGTATAATCATGTATTTATATATTAAGTTCTACAAGATGGACTTAGACAACATTTCGCAGAGGCCACAGTCGAATGGATGAATTGTCCTGATCTGACACAAGAACCTTTTAATCTTGCCGCATCAGGTAAACAAAATTTAATGCATTTTTAAACCAATATATACAAGTATACGGATGAAAAAGAAGTTTTTAATAATTTTTTGTAAAAAAAAATAATGAGACTCTTCTCTCTCTCTCTCTCTCTCTCTCTCTCTCTCTCTCTCTCTCTCTCTCTCTCTCTCTCTCTCTCTCTCTCTCTCTCTTTTGTATTCCAAAGTACATAATATGTGGAATTTACACGGTATATAGCAATATATATATATATATATATATATATATATATATATATATATATATGTATATACTATGTCAAGCAATAATCTGTACCTTCATTGCTTTCATGGATTTTGATGAAATTATTTAGAAATTTGTTTTTTGAGACATTAAACATTTAAAAAATGCAAGAAAAGTTGACTTCTTTATATCATCAGACTAGAATATCTCCTAAATATTGCACTAAGATGGAACGTTTATTTACAGGATTATGTGGTGATGCGATAATTGCGGAACTCGGTGGTATGTCGTGTTTATTTCCATATCCGCAATCGCTACACACACTCAGTTTCGCAAAAATTGTAAAAGAAGTTTTTAATAACTACAGTAATGGCTTGATCATTGGAGCAAGTATTTGTGTACGAGAGTCAGGTTTACAATTTGGCGAAGTATATATTCTTGAAAGTATATATTCTTTCATGTAAAACAGAATATTAACCATTGCTTTATTGCTATTTTTGCTCTGTTTTTGACTTCTATTTATTTATCATTAGTTTTAATTATATGCTATAAAACTGCTAATTTAATGTTATTAAAATTTCATTGTTTTATATTTATTTTACATGAACACTATTTTTGTATAGCTTATTATGAATGCATCATTCTCAAAAACAACCGAAGTTTATGTGGAATTCAAAAATCAAAGCCGCCTGGCATTTCTGGATAAAGCAACGGGAAGATGTGCATTGGAATCAGTCACTGATTCCGATCCCGATTGCTATCCACATGGCAACTTCTTCATCAGCGAAGGGAAGCCGGGAAAGGTCCTTAAAGTGCAGGCTAAGAAATGCATTGGTCTTAACTTTTTATCAGCATTACAATATATACTTGCTGAGGAGTATTCCTTCGGTCTTCATCCGAAACTAGTCGGTGAGAAATAATATAGTCGAACATTACATTTACATACAAAGTAACATAGAAATGTTTCTTTGCCAACTTTTTTATGGCCGCTTTTTCCCTTTTTTTCTAATAATTGAAAAGAATCTATCAAATCTAATAGGTAATACATCTAATTTTGAACGAGGCTCAAGGTATAGTGTAGTCATTGACAAATTGTTGAAACTAAACAGCTTATTTTGTAATGAAAAGACAGAATATAATATTATAATTTAACTTTATTTTTTAGAGACAAAACTTTCCATTTTACTTTACATGGTGTAACAAGAATATATGTATATAAGAATATTTTAGTTCTGTCACAATTGGCTGTCTAACCGCACTCACGGTATACGTAAACTGTCAACCGAACTGTCACCGAACTAACTGAACTCGACTGAACGTTCACCTCTCTCGACGTCATCGCGATCGCCAATCAGGAAAAAGGGTAACAATAGATTCGAGAAATGCGACTCTAAAACACACTTCATGCATTTCATGGATTTTTTCATTAAGGATTCGATCCTGTGATTCAATTGTTTTACTGACAATGAGCGTTCTCAATCCGAATTAATATTTTTTATAATTACTTTATGGTCGCTTTTTGTTGAAGGTGTAATGTCATGTTTGTAACGTATTTTTTCGAGACGCTGTTTGATTTTTGAAACAGAGATGTGTTTATTTTATTACAATTTTACTATAGTCCAAATTATATGAGAAGAAGTATTAAATAATTTATTTATATATATATTTTATTGTAGAATGGTATATCTGTTTTGTCCGATGCTTTATCGTTTGATTTTTCGAAGATCTAAATATAATTCGGATTGGGAACGCGCAGTAAAACGAATCGCAGGATCAAGTAATTAAAATAAGGATAAGCTCCGTGATACATTAATCGTCTAATAAATAATTAACCTCTATACTTTAAAATACTTATAAAATTTAAAATTCCGTGCATATACATATGTCCTTTCAACCATTTTAATCAATATTTGCCTACTGCTTCCGTTTGCTTTCTCTTATGCGACTTTTACTTTCGCAATTAAAGCATGCACTTAAGATATGAATTGTCTAAGAATGATGAAAAAAGAAAACTTTCATACACTTTGTCATAATCTACCTACATATCTTTCTCATTTCTCCGGCATGGTTTGTCCCGTTGACTTTCCGCCGAATCATCCAACCACGATTCTATTGCTATAAAAGATTGATATTTATCATAAATAGATATGAATGTCAATATAAACTTCATCTTTTGATGATTTCGAAACGATTTTGCAGATTTAAATTGTATGTCATAAATTTTTCAAGAGTTTACGTATTCTATTAATCCAATAAAATCTCAACATTCTTTATTTAAGTTCTAGGATTTTATTCAAACTTACATTTTACGTCTGATATCGTGCAAGTAAGACTTCTTTATTTAAGTTTAAAGCTTACCCTTCATGTCTAATATTATATCGTGTAAGATTTGCGGTTGCGGCAGTAAGGTGAAGTACGACCATATCTAAAAATGTGATTCCATCCTGCGGTTACCCGAAAGGCAAGAGATGATGGCGATTTTCCGCTCTGAACCGAGTGTTGCAAATCAATCTCTTGCAACCGAGAGGTTCTCGTCGGTAGCGATCATTTTTATGCCCGCTTGCCTAACGCGAGAGAGGGTTGCGACGACAGTGAACGGTAAGGTAGTCTCTCGAAGATGCTTGAGCAGCAGGAACGGCGCGGTGGAGAGTACATTTTTCCGCGGCGGAGGAAATTTGAAAGTCAAATCGCTGGAAGAGGAAGATCGTCGAGCTGCTCTAACAAAAATCGACTCGAGCCCCTTCCGGCATCTAGCGTGTTCGCGCATTCGTTTATTCTCGCTAAGGGCTACCGCATTTTATTTCTATTCATCTTCCGTTTGTTCTGTTTATTACATTCGAGTAATCATATACTCTGTCTAATGGAAGAAATTGCGATATTACGAAAATATGATTATTGATGTATAATTGACTGAAAATATAAATGGCACATTTTGTGAATTAAATTCTTGGAAAAAATTCAAACAGATAATCTTATTTTTTTTTCAGATGGACTTTAATTTATTAGAATCTAAAAAGGGCTCTAAATGAAACTTCTTTTATCTACAAATTTATTTCATATTTTTCTTTTTGGAACAAGTCAATCTTAATTTTGTTAGAAGTAAAAAAATTTTACTATTTACGACTGATCCACTAAAAAAAATAGAATGTTCTGAAACGAGGATTGAGCTTAAAAACATGGCATAGAGTGTACTTCAACGATGGTCAAACTGATCCGTGCGTTACCCGTGCAAATAGAAACTGTTAGCATTTCCATGTTGACATCGGTATGCCGCATTGCACTTTGAACCAGTTACCGTATCGTTCAAGTATTGACACTTCTGGACTAGATGCTAGGAATACTTAACAATCGAAGTCAAACTTGTTGGATCGCATAGGTCCATTGTTTGCCTCGTAATTCATTTTAATGTCATCCAACTCCTCGACGGGAGCTAAATGGAAACTCGATAATTCAATTGTTGAAATTTCCATTTCTTATTAAACAACACGATGTATCGCATAGACTCGACGCAGTGCAAATACGACGTGGGAAAAGCGAGGACAAAAGCCACGAGCAGGAAAGTGGCTGCCGGATAAAATCAATCTCCAGCTCCCGTCGAGGGCTTACCTCGATAAGAGCCATCGTAAATCGCATTGGTTCCCGCATAGTTATTGGCCACTTGTATATTTGAGATTTATATGCAATTTTTGCGCTTATATATATATATTGCTGCGACTGAATAAAAACATATTTTTTTCATAGATAAATTTTTAGAAATATCTGTATGTGCTTCAGTAGTATCACTTTTAAATGTGACAAATTTGATTTAAGTGATTCATAATTCTATTCTAATTAATATTTTATATAAAAGAAATAGACTCTAGTAATACACAAGTGGTTCATTCCCCGTCATATCTGGAAAGGATTTTAATTACGTTCATGGTTTTAATGGAACAATCATTTTATAACGATATAGCTGAATATTTTCAAGTATTCGTTAATTTTGAGCGATTTATTTATACCTCGCTACGATTTACCCTATTACCGTTTTACCGAGGCAATAATTGATTAGCCTCAAAAGTACTTTACAGCCATGCTGCCTTACAGGCAATCTTCGCTTATTGGGATAATAGGATCAACGCTTAAGTAGTTTAGAACGAAGATAAGTTTGGCAACTGGAATCGCATAATAGCATTTACATAAGTAACTTCTGAAATTGCGAAGCTTTTTCCTGGAATTCTTCCTCGAATTGCAACGTGTAACAATGCGTATGTTTTTAAGTCTAACTTTTACTGAATTTTGGAAAAAATAACGAAATATAGTAAATTTAGAAAACATTTCACGTGCTCACAACGTGATCCTCTGTACTGTTTCAAAAACGTATTATCATTAAATTCCACATTGATCCAATCTCGTAAATATACGCACTTGGTGGAAAGAGATTCATAAAATATCACGCAACGAACCAAGAAGTGGAAGTTCGATCAAGGCGAATCTTATTAGAATAATTAAAAGACTGCTTCGAGAGGGGAAAGAGAGACAATCGTACATTTACGGACTGCAATTAAACTCACTCCGAACCACCGGAGTCGAAAGGATAGAAACGGTAAAACATTCCGCGATCGTGATTTGCATTTATACAGGTTGCCTGCGCGATGTCTCGCTTTAACCGAGGATGATAAATTTATCGTTACGGGCACACGAACGAGCACGCGAGATTAAATCCGACGTATATCCCTCGTCCCTCTCTCTTTCTCGGTTACCCTACTTCTTTTTTGGCCGTTTGATGAGATAAAGTACGAAAACTTTTCACGGATGAATTTTCATGCTCGCTTACGACGACGAATTGAGATGATATATTCTCGCTGGCTTTTGAAGGGAAAGGATCATTAATTCTTTCGTCAGTTACACGATTCGCGGTGAACTTAAATCGCGCCAAATACCGGAACTTTCGCAAGAATTTCCGAGATCCTCGGAAGGCATTTGTCGCGCTGAATTTTAATATCAAATCGTTGATCGTCTCCGAACGCATGGTATTTGTCAAAATTGAATTATAATATCAAAGTACGTATTTTGAAATATCTATAGAGTTATTTCATGAAAAAATGACCATTTTGTGGAGAATACAAAATGATTTTGATTAACTTGATACAAAGTATATTCAGTTTTTCTTTTTGGCAAAATTTAAATTTTTTAAATAATTGACGTAATAATTCTTTAGCGAGTTAAATTACGAAGTAGAAAAAAATAATTTAAAAAGAAGACGCATTTCTGGAGCAATAATAACTTTTTTAATTTACTACTTAATTCTGCTTTTTAATTTACTGTAAATTAATTATAGCTCAAGTTCGTCGCGCGCATAATCAATTGTTGTCACCCTCAATTTCCAAACACTTTATAGATATATTCTTGCGAACTTGGGGGTTCGAGTGCCGAACTATTAATTCTCTCATTAAAGAAGTTATCGTGCAGTTCACAAAAGCAGTAATAAGTTTAATTTTCGCATGAAGAAGCAGGATACGTTTCCAAAATCTCGAATTATACTTCGAATTATACTATTGACTTAGGTAGGAAATTATCAAGAACTTTTGAAGTTTGGTAAATGCAAGCTGTTAATTGAAATACATTTATAACAATTACATATATTTTATATAAAAATGTTAACTGTAATATATTTTATTAAATATATTAAATATATTAAATATATTAAAATAAGTTAAAAGCAGTAATGGAAATTTAAAGTGATTATAGATCGATATATATTGTGTGTCCATTGCGCCGCTTTAAATCTTTTTATGTAATTGGCTCGTTTCAAATTTAATAAATGAATGGAACGTTTAATTAACAGAAACAATAATGTGTAAATTTGGACGGTATACTGACGATGTGCATATGCCTGTTTATTTGCATATCGCGGAAGGCATTTGTTTGAAATATAAACAATTAAAATCACGTTGAACTACCCGCATCGCTTTTATCACGCGTGTTCCATCAAACAATCAGATCATTTTTATTAAATAGATTTACGAAATGAATCGATGGAGGAAGGAATTAATATCGAAACGCGATGCAATTTTATCAGTTTCAAATTAATACTTCCATTGGTTCATGCAACGCATGTGAGAGTAACATGATAATTGTTCCAGGTATTTTTCGCAATATAATCTTATGAAATAGGAATTAAAGTTACAGTAAATGATAATTATAAATTGTTGTTTCACATATTTACAAGATATAATTATTTATTTAAATATGAATTTAAATATAATATATATATATATATATATATATATTATTTATTATTTATTTAAATATCATCATACATATATATGTATATATATTGTATATATATCATCACTCGGGCTAAGTTTTACGCCAATTTAGGTGTAGGTAATTTGCTAATTATTTTTGGAAAACGTAAAATTATATACAGGTTCAAGTGTTTCTTATAACGAGAAGAATCATGATAAGTTAATCGTTTATTAATAATTCATTTGTACTTCACGAATATATTTCATTTATTTTATAGCGTGTTAAATATTTTATGGCAGTAAGTAATTGTAATTAACTGTATAGCGTACCATTGTTTGCATATTGTGGCTTTGTTATCATTGCTGTTTCGTTATTTTTCGAAATATGATTATGACAAGTACTAAGAGACGATACTCTACGAGCTCTCTTAGAGATTATCAGCTCGCGATTAATAAATTCTCGCGATTGACGACTCGTACGTGTACTGAAACGATGTAAGAAATAGCGACGCGTCCTCTTGTTTATATACGGTATGTCAGTGCGTAATGAGGATGCATTCCACATAAGGTATCAAGAAGGGAAAAAAGGGAGAAGGGAAAAAGGGAGAAGGAAAAAAGGAAGAAGAGAAAGCTTATTTATCTCAGCAAGTATTTTTTACGATTTCTATAAAGTAAAAATCGAAGTCACAGTAAACGGTAATTATAAATTATCGTTTCGTTGCGATATTTACGAAGCATAATTATTTTTTTAATGTTTGAATTCAAATATATTTTGTCTCTTGTATTTGAATTTAGGTCGATTTGGATATAATTTGCTAATCATTTGCTAATCATTTCGGAGAACGTGTACTGCGAAATCATACATCAATCATAGAATCGATTCATATTTAATTATTTCGGATAAGGAAAAGAGTCATGATAAGTCAACTATTTATTAAAAATAAAATTGTAAGTCGTGAATATATTCCATTTATTCTGTAGCGCATTAAATATTTCGGGATAACAATAAATAAACTATTATACGCCATACGGCGTATTATTGTTTACATATCATCGTCATTCGCGCGGCGAGGCTGAATGAACAGGTAGTAAGCCGTTCCGTGTTGTCGTGTTATCCTTCGAAACGCGATTGTTCCTTATAATTTTCACAATTCTCTATTATTAGCCCGTACTATTTAGATTTACGCAGCGAATAGCGTGTCATTTTGGTCGCGTAATTTTCTGATGCCGAGCGGATCATACCTTTATGCGACTTCTTGCGTTGTTCTCGCGTCACAATATATAATAAAATGTGTGTTGTGATTTAATATCGCGAGTGTTGTGCAAAGCGCCATGCAAATTGCTACTTATAATCGTCTACTAATTAGTGCGTGATCTTGATTAGCTGTGTTTTCGCGAGTGAGTATTGAGTGAGTGCCATGAAGCAACAAGAAAGGATGAACAAGAGAAGTGAAAGAAATCGCCCGGGAAGGCATCGTGCGACGGCGAAGCAACCGTAAGTAATTTATAATTTATTTTAATTTATTATTTATTACTTGTGAAATTAATTGCTTGCTTATTTCTATAGTAATAATTTATTTTACCAGTGTAATATATATGGGCAATTCCACGTCAAATCGGACAAATCGATCTTTTTGACTTCATATTTTTTTAAATCGAACGAAATTTTTTTTACGTGAAATATACATGAAATAAGCAGACACGTATTTTTGTATTTGTCCGAATTATTTTTTTTGCAGAAGTTATAAACAACAAAATTTTCGTGAGAAATGAAGAAGTTGTCAATTTTAGAAATTAATATCTCTGGTTATATTTGTCGTAGAGAAATTTTCAAAAATGCATTTTAAAGCTAAGGAAACAATCTTTTTTATAAAAATAGTTTAAGTTACAAGAAATTGCTAATTACAATTGTTATAAATAATTGAAATGTTTAATAATATTTTTCACCAAAAAGTACACTTTTAAAAATTTTTGAAATAATACTATTTTATTCTCCATTTCATTCTGAAAGTGTACATATTTTTTATTTTATGGAGAATTGATAGATTCTATTTTTTATATATTTTTAATGAATGAGGCACCACGCCGTGCTCGCGTCACTGGCTCGACCAAGTAGTATGCTACGCGCTATAGCGCGCCGATTTCTTCGGAAATTTTTTCTAGGAAGAATGTACAGTATAAATGACATAATATATAATGTTGATTACATTCAACAATTAGCAATTTCTTGTAACCTAAACTATTTTTATAAAGAAGGTTGTCTCCTTAGCTTTAAAATGCATTTTTGAAAATTTCTCTACTCAAATATAACCAGAGACATTAATTTTTAAAATTGACAACTCTTTCATTTTTCACGAAAATTTTGCTGTTTATAATTTCTGCAAAAAAAATATTTCGGACAAATACAAAAATACGTATCTCTTTATTTTATGTATATTTCACGTGAAAAAAAGTTTCGATTGATTTAAAAAATACGAGGTCATTTCTTGTCCGGTTCGACCTGGAATTGCCCATATATGTATATACATATGTATATATATAATATTTTTTAAATTTTATTTTATAATATATAAAATGTTGAATGATATATTTATAATTAATATATATATGTATATATATATATATATATATATATATATATATACATATATATATTAATTATAAATATATATATATATATACTTTAATATTATTTATAACTAATTTATAAAATAATTAAAATAGAAAGTAGATTTTTGTTTTGTGTATTCTATAAAAGTTTATATTTAAAAAGAATTTAATTGAGCGCAATAACTATTTTTTAAAATCTTAATTATTTTTTACTACCGCTTTGTATATAATTTAGGTATATTTCTATTTTATACATTTATTTTAAATACTATAATTCTGCTGTTGCGTATTGTGCCGATAGGTTAATTTATTTTTATTTCATAAAAAAACTTTTTTATCATTTACATATACATACATGTAACCATTTTTGCACATTTAGTATCAAAGCAAATTAAAAATTTTTTTTCTTCAATAACACTTTAAACTTTCACAAAGTATATTTTTAGTACATTTATGTTGGCAAACTAATTCCCATATTAGAGTTTAACATCATTTCGATATTATAGACAATATTATAGACACATAATTTACATACATTTTACCTGACAGTGTCTTTTATCGACGCAGAATGCATCGAAACGGATTGAATTTAAAAATAGAGAATATCATTGGTCGCAGGAAAAAGGTACGCTGCCGGATGAATCAAACGTCGAAGATGCGTATATAGGTAAACGGTAAAATGTTGGAATTTACGGGGGTATATCCACCTTTCTTTTCGAGGTTCTGCTCGCTTCGCTGCACGTATTGTCGGTCTCCACGAACCAACCCTCCTACGAATATCCCATGAGAACCTCTCCATTCTACGCGAACTGTGATTCGCGAATCTATCAATTTATCTGCTGTACCTGGCCAGCAACCAATTGAATGTGACACGAAAAATTCGCTTAGCTCCCATGCCTAACAATTTCATGTATGTACAATAAAAAAATACAATTATTAACTGTCACGAAGCGTTTCTAAAGATCTAATCATAATTTTTGCTTCTCTCTGTATATCTTTAGTCATTAATTTAAAAAAAGAGTAGTATTTTTTTTATATATATATTGAAAACAATATTTTTCGCGTAGCTCTTCCATTCAAGAAAATTATGGCGTGATTAAACAAAGTTATGCTTTTACCTTTTACGTGAGATAAACACCTGGTTCTACAAACATATCAATTTATCTATTCCAACCGTTCGTTTAACGATCGAAAAAACGAATAAGATTTTCGAACATCCAATTGCTTGTGGAAAGGAGAGAGTTATATATATATATATATACGAGTATATATAAAAGTTTTCCATTATATATATCTTTGAGAGTCATTTCTACCGTGTTTTTCTAAATTTTTTAAATCAATTAGAAATTAATATTCAAATCCATAAATTTAATTCGACTTTTGGTATATCCCGGTTGGTCTTTATTTATCCGGTTTGGACGAATGCCAACTACGAATATTAACGTGATTGAAGTTTGGTGCGCTCATTAAGCGAAAAATTAAAATTCGCTAATAACAAGCACACTTATTAGAAATGATTATATTCAGATCCAAAATAAAATATTTAATATAAAAACAATTTTTCAAATTAAAATTACAAAATAATTAAAAAACATCAAAATTACGATACATATATAACTTTAAAATTCATCACAGTCGTCCCTGCGTTTGGTGCCATAAAATACGAGTATGTTCGCATGCCTAATGATTATTAACGATAGAAAAAATTAATTTGTTAAAAAACAAAGCCCGGAAAATTTACGTTTATCACGAAATTTTTGCATATGCGCGTAAATAACTGTTTAATAATTTATCAAGGTTGTCTCTGCGTTTAAGGCCAAAAAATTCGAGCATGATCGTATGCCTTAGGACCATTTACGAGAGAAAAAAAATAATTTGTCAAAAAACAAATCCCGGAACAGTTCCGTTTATGAAAATATTTCTGAATATGCGGGTATAAACTCATTTAAAAATTCATCCCGTTCGTCTCTGCGTTTGGTGCCAAAATTTGCGAACTTGGTGGCATGTCTTTTGATCTCCTGCGATAGGAATGAAATAATTTATCGAGAAGCAATGCCCGGAACAGTTCCGTTTATCAAGATATCTTTGAATATGCGGGTTTAAACTCATTTAAAAATTAATTCCGGTCGTTTCTGCGTTTGGTGCCAAAATTTGCAAACGTAATGGCATGCTTTATGATCTCCTGCGATAGGAAGAAATTACTTTGTCGAGAAACATAGTGTTTTGTTTTTTTTTTATTTCAAAGATATTTTTTTATCTTAAATATATTGTCTTGGTTGTAAATATAATCATTTCTTATAAGTGTGTTTGTTATTAGCTAATTTTTATTTTTTGCTTAATAAACGCTCCAAACTTCAATCATGTGAATATTATATTGCGATTCGTTCATCGGCAGATATTATATGATATTAGATTTTTATTGATCAAGAAATACAGCGAAAATAGAGAATCGGAAATTCTACTATACGCATGCGGGAACTATATGCATTATACTTTCTGCAGTAATTAATATAATAATGGATGCGTCGCATTTCTCGTAAAATGCGTAATGAACCGGCGATAACTTAATAATAGCATGTTAATTGCACGGAGCCCTCATAGCTTAACGTTAAATTTGAGCATAAAATTTTATAAATTTAAAGTGATTGACACTGTGTATTCCCAGTTCGGTCGAGAGTACATAATGATATACGACAAGGGTATTAGATTTCATCTTAACGGGAGATAGCTTAAACAGGAAGTTGACGCCACTCAACACGTATCGTATGTTCTGAATTAAATTGGTGCAATAATTGAGTCATTATGATGCACATATATCCTTAAAATATGCATAATAAGCGTATATTATAAATATATTAATTTTGTATATATTTTTATCATAGAAAATTTAACTCATTCCAGATGAATTTTCTATGCACTATGCCGGAGACATTAACGCATTGCCGTGCACATAATTCAATCGTGCCTTACAGGCATCTGATACAGGGACTCTCAGAGTAAATATAACTACGAGTTGATAACTGACGTTGGTACCGGCGGCGATATTAGTATGATAATGCGACGAGCTTAAGCGGAGGCTGGGACGTGTAATGTTACTAATATTCAATTACGATATAAATTACGGGAGAACATTAATTTTGCGTTAATTTCTTCTTAATTAAATGTTTATGCAGTGATAAGCTTAACTTATTATATAATAGCCAAAACAATATTTTAACCAAATATTTCCTCCGCAGAAATTCAAATAATTTACGAAGTGTAAAGCGATTAAAATGGTTGTGTAGTAGCGCTTTACCTTTCTAATTCGATAACTTTTTGTAACGTAAGCATAAGTTGTGCTTTCGCGAATCATTAAGATTAAAATTTCACTTTTTTATATATAAGATTAAAGATCATGAAAACTTGAAATATGCGGGATAGATTTATCCCATTAAACTAATTTGCAGCTATTGCGCAGTGTAGTCGATCGAAAGACGAAGTGTCGATTGTCGATAGGAAATATTTGGCGTGGTAATCTAATCGACACTTTATCGTGTCGGCGGATTGAATCGATACCTAACATCGATATCGGCTGTTATAGCGACGTCGCCTCTCGCTTAGATTAATAACTATCCGAACCCGATATTCATCAGCGCAACCCGACTTAAGCACGAACAAAGTCGTGCCCTTTCGAAGAGAACGGATAAATTGGCGGGTTGTCGACACGATAGCCCAGGATAGCTCCATAGGTGTTAACCGGGAAATGCTTCCAATTAATTTGAAATATCGATGCCCCGCACAGTAGTGCTTAAAAGGAATTTCACGGATGAAAAGTTTGTAATCGAATCTTTTAATCGTATCAGAAAATTGATCAAATATCACATGATAGTAGCACTATTTATTAATCGGCAATAATCATACTAATGTTTTTATGACTTATTCCATGTTTTTATATCAATGTAACATTTTTTATCTTCTTTTATTTGCATTTAAAGAATATCTTTAAATAGTATTAGATTCTGTTACATATGATACACAAAACATATTTTTTAACGCGAGAAATTGTTCCATACTTGACAACTATACTCAGCGCTTATTTTTATCGTAAGTTCTTATTAGCCAACAACTTAAAATCACGTTAAATATATTAGAGATTATTTTAATTTGAGATAAAAAGAGTTATTTTATAAAAAATTATTTTAAAAATATTACTTTAAAAAGATTGTTTTATTTTAGTTTTAGATTTAAAAAATCTATACAAAAGAGAGAGAGTAGAGAGAGAGAGAGAGAGAGAGAGGGGGGGGGGGAGAATTTTGGTTTTGTCAGCCCAGCTATTATTGTGACGCTGCAATGCAATTGCCGGCGGCATCGCACGCTGTGTATTATTAATGGCGATATAATTAATCGCTCGCGGAGATGCGATCGATTATGTCGCGAATGTGTTGCGGCGACGGGAAACGGCCAGGTGTATCGGACAGAGAGCATTAGTGATAATTCTTCTGCAGTTTTCCTGCTTCTCCTTGCACTTCTTAGCACAGGTTTTACTTCGAAATCTACGATTCCATTAAAAAACGTATAAAGTAATTATATATTTTTTTAATTTAAAAAATCGTAATGTTTACTGATGCAAAATAATATTCAATTATCTTCTTATTTTTATAGTTAGATATGTGCCGCGCGATCAAGAATATAAATAAAATTTACGATTTTCCAAAATTTATTATTTATTGTAATAAATTTATTGTAATAAAAAATTTATTATGTACACATTGTTATTTAATAATTATTGCTTCAGTAATAATTATGGATAGAACTTCGTGGAATATGTGAAAAAAATGTCGAGAAAAATTTTTCCCGTATTTCGCCTTTTCATTCTGGTTATCAGCAAACTTGCCACTTTCAATTTCGTTATGTCTTCTATAGAGCACATAGCACATAGGTTGCCGATGAAAAGCCAATCTTTGTGCTGCCAGCGTAAGTAGTTTGGAAAAAAAAGAAAAAAAAGAGATAGCACAGCGATCTCCTCCTGTACCTCGGTATCTCGTTCCACACGAATAAATCGATGAAGACTGCAACATGTACATGAGCATGTTTATTTTAAAAACGTTGCAAACCAAATTATCAGATATTAAAGCAGGTGAACCGCTAAATTCGATTCATATGTATGTTGCATTGATATCATTTTACAATTGCTTGTTGATCATTTTTAAAATAAATGATTAATATAATGTTAATAAATAACGCACTAATTGGTATGACAAATAATTCATACATTTCTAGTGTAAATAATGTAAATAGCTCTTAAAAATATTTCAAAAATTATTATTAGTTTTCTCTCTATTTGTTCACGTTACCCCGCGTATCGGCCTCTACCTGATTATAATGCAAGATGTGATATAGATTGATGCGCATCATCGAAGGAAAATTATGCGACATTAGTCCCATTATCTCTTTTTAATTAATCTCAGAATAAGGGTAATAGACGTGAACGCTCTCTCCTCGGAAAATTAGTTTAACGAGATTAAATCGATCGAAAGCAATTTTATTTTTATCGAAATAAAATTATCGGCAGACGCACGCGCGCGAAAGAAAGATAAAAGATTTCTCTTAGATAATTACGGATTGCCTCTCGCAGAGGTATTATCACAGAGATATAATGCGTAAGCTCTTTTGGGAAAAGTGTAATATAATTTATTTCATCTTTGCGACATATTTTTCATTTCAGTAAAACAATCCACGGTATATTCTCAAATAATCGCAACTGTTTTTAGAGAGAAGACACAAAGTAAACGTTAGTCTCTTGCAGAGTGCTAAAGCTTGTAATCCGTTGACTTGCGCTTATGTCGCGGAAATTATATTACGTCGACCGTGAGAGGCGAATCCGAGATTATTGGGGAAAAAAATGTGTTAACGTAGGAATGGTAATTTCGACAAAGATCGTGGAAAAGTCTCGCGTAAGAAATGACCGGGCAACAGCATTTCTCCGCGCGTGTACATACGTTATGCTATGAGAATTATGCTTAGTCAGGTACTGCAGCGGACGGAAAATTATTCAGCATTTTTATTCAGGAGAAAGAGGGGAGGGGGGCCCGCTAGGGCATTTTATAATTCAGAAGCGGAAAGGTTAATTGCAACTTACCTGTACGCAGCGTGTTATGTAAAAACGCGTTGCAATAATTTAAAGCGCATCAATTCTACATGGAGAGCGCGTTACGTTAGTAGCAAAAGAAATTCCTCGTTAAAAACAGACCGATGAAACAAAATTTTACAAACATGGAGAGAACTTTACGCATTTATGCCATCGCATTGCTCGAGTTTGAAACCGCGTCTGGAATATCGAAATCGCTTACAGCAAAAACAAATGGAAATGATTGGGAAAATATATGCTTTAGCTAAGCGTTTCGATACTGCGAAAGCCACTTAACGTATTTGCTGGTTTTGTCGGATTTCGGATATTTCATATATTTTGTTGACGTGACTATTTTATGTAAATTTTCATAAAAAGGTTCGGTGATTTTACTGAAAATTCGATGCATGGAATCTTTTTATTCGCTCGTTTTTCGGCGGTGTTCAGCGAGAGAAAGAGAGATATTGCACGCATATAAAATATTTATTAATTCTGCTAAAATAATCATGATCCCATTTTGTATCAATAATTTTATCACTTGCCTTGTTGACATGAATTAAATATCCGTTGCTATGATACGAAATACATAAATAAACGAAATGGATTAAAATAGGATTTGAATGCATCAAAAGCTCGATAACTCTGCTCAAAATCGCTTAGTAAAGTGCATAATATAAAAAAAATATAATATTGCTTCCATGTAATAAACAATTTATATAAAATGCAAAATTTCATGCATACAAAAAGCATACCTGAGATGTTTGCTTATAAAGTTTAAAAATTTGGAACGAGAGTCGTTCAATTGAAACATTATTATGACATTATTATGACGAAACATTATCATGACGAAACATCGGATATACTTTTGCTTGTACGTTAATTAAAACCAATGTCTTTGTTTCAAATTAAAAATAACACCTTTTCTCTAACTATACTTTCCTGCTTAGCTTCTATCAAATGCATTTATCTTCCTATCATTTGTATGACAGATTAAAATATTTGCTTATACTCAAAGTTAAGAGATGTTTTTATATGTAAAAGGTTTTAAAGAAAAATACGAAGGTGCAGACAAATATAAAGAACAGCACCGCTTGTATACATACAACAGCTAGCGAAATGCAGCAAGAAAAATGCAGTCATTTCAGGTAGTGGAATGCAGTTTGTTTCGAATGCTTTGATATGGAAAGCGTCGTAATGGCATTTGTGTATTCTATATTCGGGGAAACAAAGGAATATATATATGTATTATATATTATAACTCATTTAGAAGAATTTCAAGCTCTGTCCCATTTTACTGAAAAATAATTTAGTATAAATTCGATGTTTTTTTTAATTTATTGAAAAAGTAAAAAATGAACAAAATAAAACTGACGATTTCATTTCTTTTAATAGCTAAAAATAAAGTTGTCTACTTAGCTCTCTCTAAAGAGATTAAGATATCTATTTATGAAGATAAAATCGAGTACCTCAGTTATGGATTGAATATTCCATAAGTTAAGCGGTAAAAGTAACAGCTGTCGCATTGAAATATCAATTCTCGAGCCGAAATATCGATGATACACTTTGTTTATTCGCGGTGGCGATATATTTTTATACTTTAACCGACGAAATGCTCTATTCCGCTGCGACCCCGAGGTTTATCTCGTCGCGAACGTAGATGAACGATCGATGACGACTATGATAAGCAATCCCGGTGCCCTAGGGGTTTGTGCTTTATCGCCCATCATCACGTTCTTCATGGGTCTCCCCATTCTCGAACTACATTATACTCACACCGAGAGCATGCTACCGCACATATTCGCACATGTATAGATCGACTAAATGTGGAAAAAGACATCCCTAGGAGAAAATCGCGTGCGAGCGCGCGCGAATAACGCTTCAATATCGCGGCGCGTTCGACATTTTCTAGGATCACGCTCAAGCATGATCTTTCGGCGATTCGTGTACCTATCGGATGCCATCAGCCATACCCTCGGATTGTATGCTCTTCTATACGTCTACTTGGATATCGCATGCTGATATCGAAGTGACAAATCGATCGTGAAAAACATTGTTAATTTCGTCATTTGACGTTAATAATTCTGAAACACAGTAAGCATACACAGTAAATTATAATAAACGAGTTAATTTATATGAGATTCCTAATTTGTATTAAGTACCATTGAATGTTTACAGAAGACTGATATCGCGATAGTTGAAATGTAAAACGTGGGTAGCTAGATTTGTAGGAGTATTCTTATTATTTAAATCATCACTTTATCATCATATTTCTTTAAAATAATATTGATCACTAATCTTGGATGATTTCTGCGCATGATAAGGCATGGTAAAACTTATTCTTTCAATTACATTTTTAACTTGTTTTTAAGACAAACATTCTCCTATTTTTATTTGCCACCGGCATCCAAATATTTCAGATAAAAACAAAAATAATATCATTATTTTATTCACCTTCTTACTTATTGTCGAGTAGTTATTATTTTTCGATATCTCAAGCGAATGACACTCGCGCGTTAATTATTATTGAAATTTAATTACATCTTTAATTCTATTCTAAATTGATAGCAAGCACACGGTATCGTTTAAATCAAATCGCATATGACATAATCGTAATATCTCTTGGAGCTGTTTTATATCCGTTACCTCAATTAACTCGAATTTAACAGTAATGCGATTCGCGTGCACATAACAGAAAGTAATCTATGTACAATTCGTGCTGACACAAGCTATTCGCGTTCATTTACAATTTATATAATTGAGAATTATTTCTTGATTATTATTTCTAATTATTATTTTTCAGCCGTGGCGCATTATTGTATTCTATATAGTAAAATTGTTTTCGCATTTGATTATTTCCTGCCACGTCATAAGAATAATAATATGTGAAATGTATTCTCGCAAATGTAAAATGCATTTCCACGTAGCCCCATTGTAATAGTTACATATTAAAAATATATTTATACATATATTAAACTAATTTATAATAACTATTTCTCTATTTATCCTTAAAATATAATTTTTTCTTCGAGTTTTTAAACTTATTTTGACGTAAACCTGCATATCATGCATTCTGATTCATATTATGCTACGTTCTTATTATAGATTCTGATCTCGTAATAATGAAAATCTTATCTGCTAACTTTTTCTCACGGGGATATCATTATATTATCCGTCTATATGCATAACTTTTTGAATTTTATCTTTCATTTTATTATTTTGAACCATTTGGAATAAAATATGTTTAAAATCGAAAATTTCTTTTGCTCGCGCATGGTTATTCTCCAACCTATTTTCATTATTTTATTAGATATCCATCGAGTTATGTTATAATTTTTATTACCTTGGAAAATAGAAAAATAACAGACAGTCATATTTGAATTGTTGTTGCGTGATATTTAAAATGCTATATTGCATTATTTTTCACAAGCACGTTAATTCTTAAAACCCGTTTCAATGACAATAAAATAATAAAATTGCAAAGAATTAAAAAATAAATTCTCTTAATCAATGCTAAGATAAAAATATATAAATATGAAAATATATTTAGTGTAAATAACTTAATTTTTGTTCGCATAAATAAAATGAAGTTTTGCGATATTTCGATGTTTGCTACGAGATCTGATTTGACAATATAATAGGTAGCGACATATTCGAGATAATATTATACGCGAACGTTTATGTATTACGTTTTTATTTTGCCATCTTCATCGGCGATATTTTGTTCCGCGCTCGCCCGAAGCCAAATGCAATTGTAATTGCGCGCGATCTCGATTGTACGAGTAATTTTAGCTCGGGAAAATAATATGCAAAATCATTTGCAGAAACACAACTTGTAAATAAAATTGAACGAAGCGCAATCATTATCCATAATTACGCTCTCCGACGAAAAAAATTGCTGTGGAATAAAATGTTAAAAAAATTAACGTCGTCTTGAGTAAAAACGTGAAAAGAAATTAAATTGCCATCTGTCAGTAGCACTTTGCGTGAAATTAAATTCCAGCTATTAAATTCATTACACTTCAGTAAAGCGATTCCTTCGATAAGTCAATTTAACTTTTGTGAAAAATTTCTCATTACATCTAGCTGATTATTGTCGCTATATCTGAAGGCATTCTTCTCGATTTATCTCCTTTCATCCCTTTGCGGAGAAATATGCCCTTTGTTGCATCGCATCGAATTGGAAATCCGTTCGATCTCTTGATAGCATGAGTAATCTTTGTTGATGGAAATAGAATTGGACTAAGTGAAAATTGAGAATTGCCCCCGTAAAATTAATATACGACTGTGTAATACGGGCAAGAGAGAAGTTAGACGTCGAGGCAAACTACTTTCTCCGGTTACAGGAAGAGAGGTGCTTTCAACTTCATTCTATATCGTGTGTTCTGTAATCGGAGTACAATCTTCATTTATTAGATTCATTGTTTAATAAGATAATCGATTATCGAAAGCTGTAGGTTTCGATAAAACTATCAAGAAACACTTTTATTATCATACAAGATAGAAATGTATTTTTTGCATCGTCCGTAATTATATTTGAACGAATACTAATATTTGACGAAGATAATATCCCGCACATTACGCAAAAATAAGTTACAATAAAAGAGTATCAGAGATTCTCTCTTTCAAGATACATATATCGTACGTTTGCATTTTCAGTCAAACCAGTTTTATCCGGCATAGTTTAAATTGTCGTATTTTATTTTCCAGACGTGTTCTGGACAGGCGCAACATACATACGTGTAAAGCAATTGTTATCAGAGTTTGGTGGTTTAGCATGATTTGCTTTTTACGTTTTATTTCATATATTATTCTCGAAATTATATGCGTCGATATTCTTCGAGAAAATACGCGCTTTTAATATTAATATATTCAACGTGTATGTTCTCGAGAGAACATTTCAATCGATTATTTAAATTTCCGTTTAACAAAATTTACTTTTGCAGCATATTATGTAAGGAAAATTGTATCGTTATTTTTGAAAATAATTTTGGTTATATTAATTATATAATAATATAGAATTTGATGATATTACGATAAGACTCTCGTTGCGTTTGTTATAAACATATGCATAATCATTGAATGATTTTTAGAAATACTTAACTGCTGATGAAATTTACGAAATATTAATAATTGCTACATTAGTTGCATACGCTTATATATCATTCGAATATAAAGAAAAACATTGAAGTCCCTTTACAAGTTGACCATACTAGCCTTAATATTTAATAATCTAATTAATGTCTTTGTTGGCGCGCTTGATAATGAGCTTTGATTTGTGATTAGTGACCACATTGCGTTTGTTTTTGAACATTGTTATTGAATATTAGTATTGAATATTAATTGATAAATTGCATTTCTGTCATTATGTAAGATATCTCTCGTAATTTATGCATAACAATAGACAATAGATAAATATTTACATTTTACGTAAAATTTTGATAAATATAAATTTATATTTTTGCTCTCCCTCTCTTTTTCTCTCTCTCTTTCTCTCTCTAGTTTCCATTAACTTTGAAGTGTGACAAGTTGTGTTCGAATTATAATAAATAGAGGTTTAGAGTATTATCAAGAATTATGATGTGAATAAGGGTGGTTTAACAAATGACATTTACAAACGGTATAGCGGAAAATAACATAATTACATAATTTTCCGCGTCACAAGCAAAGATTATATAGTGTGATAGACGGTTCATATCATCATGGATAGTTTAATCGTTTCGTTGTCGCTAATGCGAGCTTATCTAATAGCGGATCTCGCGTCGTGTTTCATTATTAACGACCCTTATGCTGTCCCGATTGTTTCCGAACGCTGTTATCAAACGTTGCAGTTGATCGTCATAGCGAAAACGGTGCATTTCGGAGAGAGAGAGAGAGGGGGGGGGAGAGAGAGAGAGAAGGAGACAGGGAGAAAGATTAATTATTTCATTGTAACGCGTGTTGTAAACTACACGGATGCGCCATAACGATTTGTATTATACAGTTTAATACGCGAATTATACCAGTCTCGCCTGGAGTCTCGTTAGTTGTTAAATTATATTTGAACTGTATTTATATAGAAACTCTTCGCACACGCAGTGCGGGACAGTAAACTAATTATCTGCGTGGGTGCATGCAACATGCAAGTCACACGGTTAAAAGTTTCGTAGACCTGGACGACGTACTTTATCGATCGACTAATTTGTACTTTTCTCCGCTGTAGTCAAAAAGATTAATATTTGCGACCAGAAAGTGCGATATGCAGACAAAGGGGAAGGAAAAATGAGTAGTAGAGTAACGCTCGATTTGGGTAAACGTATGCAAATTTTGCGTAATGAACTTTGAGTTCCAAAATTGCCTCTATAAATAGATAGCTGCTCGTGAAAGAAGTTTCTATTACACCCTTATATTCTAGTACATATGACTTGTTATAATATTTCCATAAATTTTAGTGAGATAATATTGAAATAAATTCACATACTATTAGGAATTAGATATAAAATAAAGTATATAAAACAAGATGTGCTATGATTAAAAACGCTATGATGAAAGTGAAGAAGACTCTTTTTCCGTAATAAGCGCTTCGCCGAATGATGCGTCGTAGATGAGGATGAGAAGGAGAGAAACTTCCAAGACACTCGGCTATATAGCTCTCAGCCCAGCCGTCTTATATAGAAAGGTGAAGTAGACTGCTAATTACTGCGCGAAAACTCGGTCTTGATTTCTCGGACAACTCATTAATCTTAATTAGCACCGGCAAATCTTTGAACGTTTGCACGCGCCGCTGCATCCTACATGGTGGGCATGTTTCGGGCATTTATGCATTTGCCGAAAAATCGAATGGAAACGTTTGCGCATCTATTATCCGTCAATTGAATCATCGTTCGTAAAACGTAACGTCATTTAATTTAAAAGAGGTCGAAATTGAGTTAAAGTCAACTAAAGAATATCATAAAACTGTGCGAATAATTAAATTTTAATAACGTAAGAAAACGCGCTTAATTTTACGAATCAAGACTACTGACTAACAATAAGTGTTTTAAATTCGTATCTTGTCTTCTACCCCTTTCTGCAAGATAGCGCTTTCCAATTCTCTCTCGTACGGTAGACGTTCAGGTCCATATTTTATCGATACATTGTGTATTCACAGTTGCAATGAAATATGCAAGCTGCGCCTTGGATCACGAAATTCCGAAATTTCTAGTCTACGGAGTATCGACTCGTAGCTTATGTACGTGCGATACAAAGACTTTCCATGGCGAACGGTACTAACGAGCTCTTTCCTATAGATACCGAGACGCTGAAGGATGTAGTTCGAGGAGGTGTTTCGGTTCCGCAAGAGGGACGAAAGGGGGAATCGTTAACGGAAGTGAACAAGCCGCATACCACGGCATTAGGTATTTACATGAGAGCGTATACACAGAAGCCTGAGAAGCATCTAATTTTACCAACTGCGAAATATTTCTCTTCTCGCGTGAAATAGAATATGTGATATCTCTCTTTCTCTTTCTTTCTCATGCACACATATAAAGCGTATAAAAAGATCTCAATCATATTATATATTTATGTCTTCAAAAATTTCGACATCCATCTATTTCTACTTTTTGCTGATTAAATGAATTCGATCATTAAACATAAACGTACAATAGTGCGTCGCACATGTGCTCATGAAATTTTACATTTACATAGGCAAGTTATACGATCCATTTCCAGATTAAATGAATGGGACAACAGGACTGATATGTCACATTGGGCGCATTCAGCAGAAACAGCAGTTGAGTGGTAATTGGATGTGATTGATATATACCTCTAGATTTCCACTGAATCAGGTTCAATTGTTACGCGGCTGCTATTCAATTTTTCTCTGCTAAATGCAGCCATTCTTGCGAGAATTGATTCGCGTCCTCGCGCGGATAAATTATTATTTCCCATATTGTTGTATCGCATATGCTTAAACTTTAGTGAGCCTCCTGATTCTTTCTATTTGACGAAATTATCTCCCGAACGATTGATATAACGTGACAGTTGAAAAAAAAGTTACAATGTTATATTGAAATATAAAGGGCAAGACCAATCAATGTTGTTTACCGATACTCGCGATAAGTAAGGAGAAACTTACTGTATGTAAATGAAATAGTATTCAAAAATTTCTTGAAACTTAGCAACAGTTGCTCCTCAAACTTCTTTCGAATATTCTTGTACTTTATCGCGAAAGTAAATTTTTCAAAAAAGATGCTTCGATGCAAATAAAATGGAACGCATTTCCTCTCAATATAAAATTTTGCTGTAAATTGGACTTACGAATTGTGCGAATTGCAATTTTACCGATAGCTCGCTCATAATCACTTGCTTGCACATGGATTATATATCATGTAGTAACTCAATGAATTACACGGGATGAAATCGATTTATATATCGCTTTTATCAATCTGCTATCTTATTCTACTGTATATAGATGCGCATTGCCGTTAAAACAATTCCAGCTAAAACGAGCGTACATATTTGCGTACATGCATATGTGTATATATGTGTGTATGTGGAATGATAATTGCAAGTTTGTACATAGAACGAAAATGATCTCAAAGTATAAAACAGCAAATTGATTTTTCCTTGAAAGAATATTCGCCCAATCATCCCACGTGCACACGCAAAATAATTAAGGATAATTATATGCAAATAACTATCTCTCATTGTTTTTAAATTTTAATAAAGCGTGGCTATATACAGAGTGTCAATTTAAGCCGGGAATTTTCAAATTGACACTCTGCATATAATATGACTGACGTAAATAAAATATATTTTTATACTAAAATATTTTATACACGCGGACGCAATTTGCCGGGAAGTGGATTTATTTCCCATTAACGTAATTCACATTCGCCATATGGATTACGTAAGTCACCTGTTCGAAAGTAAAAGCGGATGATTCATAGTCAGCCGTAAGGCGCAATGGAAGTGGCAAGAATATGGCCAGCTGGAGCGCTCCATTTTCAAGGGTTATCGTACTTTATCAGCTACGTGAGAGCTTGAACACGGACGCGGTGAAATTATTTGAGCCGACATAATCAGGTTACGAGAGAATAAAGTTAAGGGACTCACATATAGCCTTTTGCACCGCGGACTTTAAATATTACGGTTTGTGTACGAGTTTTCCTAGCGAACAATTTCGCACTTTAAAGTGCATAATACAACAGATGGACGACACGCGATTCACGCCATATTAACCTCTTCAAAGATATTTTGAGACACATGTGTACGTTTAGTTTTAGTGTATGAAATCCTTTCACGAATAGTTAATCTTAATGCACGATGATCAGGAGAGAGAGAGGGAGAGATATGTGTACATTATTTTTCTCGGAGATTTTAAAATATTTTTAATTTTTTCTGTTTTGTTTAATAATTATATTTAATTATATTTATTCAAAATAAATATATTTTATTTATTTATTAAAATAAATATTTATATAATTATTTAAAATAAATATATTTTGAATAAATATAATTGAAAAACACACAGATAAAATTATTTTTTCCGACTTCAATCAATCTGTCCCTGAAGAGGTTCATAAGGATGTGTTCCTAATTTACACGTAATAATAATTACGGTTTGGTATACCGGGAGACTATCCGCATTTAGTACAATTTAAGCAAAGTTGCACTGCTAGTTGTGCGGCTAGTTCGGGTCAACTAAGTTTGTTCACACCGATTCGCTGTGTCCCACTCTGAATTAACCCGCGATGCAGACGAGAAGGGAATATTCAGTTAACCAGTTCCCGCTCGCTTTTAATTTGTCACGATTTCCGTCGCGCACTGTCGACGCCTGCATTTACATTCGAGAGAAGCTTCACCCACCACTTCCCGCCATCCGAATTCTCTTTGTCGTATTTCCCTATCGTGTCTTTTCAATTAAGCGACGAAAGATGAATGAACGAGAGTAAAGATAATATTGATCATGGAAAGGAGACCGTGGCAAACGAGAATGATATAATGATGATCATTTGATATTTGCAAAGCACGGTAACATACGCGCGCGGACGCGGCAGAAACTTTTCAGAAGACTTCCCTTCGCGCGTTTGTCTTTTCTCTCGTGTCTTCTGTCTTGCCATTGCACCTGGTAAACTGTACTGCAACCTCGCGGAAGGGAAAATAACGAGGCCGCCTGTTACAAAGTGATTCTGAAGGTTGCTGCAAAGTTTGCGAGTGACTTTGTGAAAAAGAATCATTTTCACGAAGGTAAAACATCACGCAGAATTTCATGTTACTTGAAACACAGCTTGATGAAATTGCGCTTTCTAATCGAATATTTGTCTTTATGTAAATTTAATATTTATAGGAATTCGATCGATGAAATCAGGAGTTTTCGAACTCTTATACAAAAAAAAAAACTAGAACTCTATTATATCTCGAAATTCTGAAAATAGAATGCTAGAACTTCGCAAAAGTTGAGTTTTGTTCTCTCTCGAGAAGAAAATTTTTCAAACTGTGAGTGGCTGATTTACTACAGTTATTTTAATTCTTGCCACCGACAACTGCATTTTTTATAAAGGAAGAACTAAGCGAGATATATAAACTCGAAAGTTGTAATTTTATTTTAGATTTTTAGAGTTCAGATAAGAGTAGACGTTTGTACGTGTAAAAATTGCACATCGTCGTCTCGCTCATTTAACGTAATACGTCATTCGCGAGTATTTCTTAATCCATTATTTATCGTCTAATTTTTCACACACCCATTTTCCGCGGTGTGCGCGCAGGTTTCGCCACCGAAACGTGCTACAAGATATGAAATAAAGGTACGCGTCCTGGCTATTTTTAAGTCCTATAAGTCACGAGTGCGTCTGACATCGCACAAATTTTTCGTACAGTCGATTCTTTCTTTCCTCGATTTTAACCGCACGCCTTCCGTCTCCTTAGATTTCAATTACAAGATCAAAATAACTAGCATGGGGAATAAGAGAAAAAAAGCAGCGGGATGGCGGATAATTACAAACGCTAATCTATCTCTAGAGTAATCCGTCTTTAACTCCATTTCATCTACTGATCAAATTAATGTTGAGTTATAATTGCGCGTGGTCTAATTGAAGTTAATAAAAATCGAAGAACACTCCCTGTATCTTTTCCTACGAACTCTTTTCCTAGGTTGCATGAGAAAGATATCGCGGTGTCTCATTAACAAACATTACGCTTTACGGTTGCTCCTAAACGGCTCATCAATTGCGCTTTAATGAATATCGTTGCGACGACGACGCGCGTTATCTACGAAAAGATAGTCTGCCGCGTACGTTTAACGAACAAAGATAATGCACAAAAGAGATGCGGCTGGAACAGGGCGAATTCTCGAGAATGCTCTCGCCGTCGTCGCATTCGAACTTCGAATACTTTGTGTAACTGGTTGTTTAATTAAATGATAAAAGGAAATACCGTGGCAGTACGCGCGAACGGGAAATGAACGAGAACGGAAACGGAGAGAATGGAATCGGGCGAAAAGTCGGCCGTCTCTTCGGCACTGATTTCCATGCAAGGAAACCCAATCCCTTCTTCCTCTTCCCGAAACTTTTTTTTCCTTTTCTTTTCTCTCTTTTTTTTTACCACGGACCAACATTCCCCTGAGCACTGACCTCGTTGCGAGGCGGAAGGGCCATTCTGCGTGTACATCGTTATCTCTTTGCTATATACAAGAAAGTATAACTATTTTAACGAGTTCTCCTTCCGGAAATTCTATACTCTCGGTCGAAGCAAACCGCCAGTATAATGGCACGGATTACGCGAATAATCTTTGGCTCGGTTGATCCTCTGCCTTAAAATTCCAGCATTGCCGCTCTTGATCCTTCGATTCGAATCGGTCAATAACAGTAGATAACAAAATTAATTGGCTGTAATAAAAAAAATAAAAAAATAATCTTAATATCATTTTTATTATAAAAAAAATGTAATCCTGTTTACTTATATAGGTCGGTATTGATTCGTTTAGTGACGTCAGCAGAATTAATGAATATATAAAGCGGGCAGTGGTGTGCACAGTGGTGTGTTGTAATCCGATGTAATCTTTTTTAGTTTTGATGCTCGTTAAATTTTTGTTCGTGGAATGTGCACTAGTTTGAATGCATTGTTTGTTTTTTTTAGTACCATTATTCCTGTGTGTTTTGCAATTAGCAATATATCGGATAAATAATAGAAAGTGATTTATACACGCGCGTTCGAATTTATCTCACTGACCTCGCTACGTGCGTTAAATAATAATTTATCGCCACGACAGCGTATCGTGCTTGCAGTTAATTCAATCCATCAGCACGTACCGCAGATAGGATTGAAAGGCTTGTATGGTGAACCACGTGACGAAAAGTACAAGATTTTTTGCTTATACATCAATTTATTTGTATTGAAAGCGATAAATTATCCTTGAGTATTTTTCTTGTTTAAGAGAGGCACTATATATATATTAATGCAATGTATATTAATTTCTATACTAATATTATCCCAGAAATGCAAGTTTCGCTGCTTATAACTTGGATTGTGACCTAAATACAATGGTTAGCAGTACTAATAGAAACAAAGGTAATTATATAGTAGAAGAGAATATGCGTGACACAATGCAAACGAGCAAAGACCAATTTTCTTTCAAATATAATATTTCAAGGGTGTTGTTACGCATTACATAATTCGTTGATGATACAGGAAAATTCCAGAGATCTCACTGTCCTTTGTAGAATTCATGTAGTGGTTAAGTCGCGCACGCAGAAAGCGCGAGCTTTCGAGCGAAATACGACCGTGTTTTATCGTGCTATTTATTATTACCTTGCACATATAAGATATCTAATTATGGTTTTATGTAAAATTAATCTTATGTAAAATCGTGTTACACGCGCTGCGCAGAACCATCTCGATCGCTCGACAGCTTTTGCGTAGGAAATCATGGCCAGAGCTCGGCTCTTTTCAGTGATATTTTGACAAACTTTTAATATAGAAGAAAAAAGTTAAAAAAAAGAAAAGATTTACTTAATAATTATTTATTTTGTAGCGATTTAATTATTTATCAGAACTATGATTTTGTTGTTACAAATAATAATGTTTAATGTTTTTCTCGCACACGATATTCTTGACTGCAAATTTTTCATCTCAAGACCAATTTGTGTTTCATCCGCGATACGGATCTGTGAATTGATCACCCGAATTATTCGCGCAAACATAAAGGGGCATAAGCGCCGTGAATAATGCGTTAAAGTGTATTCCCATCTTTACAGTATGAAGAGCGGAATATAAGTGAAAAACGTCGCGGGTAATATCGCTCACGCGAGTGAACACGCGCGAGTCTCTGAATATAAACGGGGAAAAGTTCCTTAGAAAATATCTTACGAAACGACTTGGCGGCACAAAAATGCACCCTTCGCGACTCGCCATCGTTGTCGCAGTCGTCGATGCAATGATGCTTTATTCATTATTGTGCCGCTGCAGGCGCCGGCGCATAAGAATTCGATATCCGGAGATTCGTTCGTGGCAGGAAAGGGAAAGGGAAGAAGAAAACCCCCGACAATGATAGAAATCGTCCTGCTGATACCGTCTCGCGGTGCGAATAACGGTGAGTTATTTGGAGGAAACCGTTCGAGCGAACGGAGAATAAAGGGCGAGAGGGTTAGACGGAGAGTGGCGGAAATTACAATAGAGGTATATACAGGTGAAGGGGGAGAAAGAAGAGGACGGGGGGGAATGGCTGTTCAGGCATCGGTGGGGTCGAGGACGAGAGTGGATAACCGCGGAGGCGGAAATCGTTATTAGCCTAGAAGCGGCAGGATTTGGATATCAAAGGCCATAGCCGCGGTTAGGTTTATACGCGGTATCGGAGACAAAGAGCCGCGAATGTACCAGGACCATCTCGTCCCTCGTGTTTGCTGTGCGTGTTTAGCTCTAAACTCGACGAGTTTCTAATTGAAGGAATTGATATTAAATATTTAAAAAGTCGGAATTTTAATCGCGAGCATATATAGGTATTTAGAATTAAATCCTCTCTATATTTTTGCTGAATATTATTTTTTATTTTTTAGCCTTGATTTCAGGCAATATAATGCCGATATATCTCGATTCTTCTCATAAAGACGCTGCTCGATTGCTTCGCGTGTCGAGAAACGTGCGTGCCTTCGGTCTAGCCGGACGGGAGTCTAGAAGCGATATTGCTTCAATATAAAGTTGTATCGATATTGTAGCGCGCATAATGGGAAGCCATTATAAAAATCCATCGGCAAGGGTGAAGCTAACGAAGAAATAATGGAATATTGAAGGGGAGGAGCTGAACTCTTTGAAGAATTGAATGGTGCACAATGGTATTTTTTATTAACTATGTATATATATATACATATACAGGATGTCCGGTAATAATCGCCCCACCCATCGTGTGCAGGTGGAGCGGGTTAAACCGAGTAGAAAAGTCTTCTACCGTTTTGCGATAATTAATGACAAATTAATTATAAAAGGTCGGCCAATTCGCGCGAATATAAGAAGAGACATAAGCGTGTATAATACGAAAATCATTGCCAAATATCATAAATATTGCAACACAATGTCAATCTCATCAATTTAATTAATTGAATGATTTTTATATAACAAGTACAATTCGTTTAATTGCTAACGAACATGCTACATTATGTGCAGTATGCTCAGAGAATGAAAGCGATTCTGTCACTTGCCAATCTGGACACGATGCGATAAAATTGCGATTATTTCTCGAAGTAATTTTGATTATTTGATTGAAATAAAGACGATGCGTTGCGTAAAGATTACAATGCCGATTATATTAAACGCGCATTCACACGCAATCGATTCGCAGCGCAAAAATCTTTAACATCGCAAAACTTTTTAACATCGTAATTTGTCATAATTATATAAAATTTAATCGACAAATAGTTGTATGAATATTAAAATTGCTATTTAGAAAGGGAATAGAGATGGTAAGATGCATACAAGGGTTTTCTTAGCATATGTATTAATGTGTATTAATTAATCCGCGCGGAGTCATCGCTTGGTAGCCAAATCATAGTCATTCTATTATTATAGTTTAATAAACAAATCGTAGTTTGGGAGATGCATTGACACGTCTCACGGTTTATCGGTGGCATGCCGAATTTCCTGACCTAAATACTCCACGCGGACTCCTCGGGCGATGATCAATAATCAATCGCTCGATTCTCTGATCTAATAGAAAAGAGAGATTCGTGTCTTACTGACGTTCTCGATTTTCTTCTCGTATCCTTCTTTATCCTCCTCGCATCCTTCTCGCGTTATCTCTAATTTTTTTTAAAAGGCACGCTCGAGCGAGCTCTGCTCGTATCCTTCTTTATCCTCCTCGCATCTTTCTCACTCTAATAAGGCATGCTCGACGAGCTCTGTTCGTATTCTTTTTATCCTCCTCGCATCCTTCTTACTCTAATAAGGCATGCTCGGCGAGCACCACTCGAACTCGGTACGCAGAAAAAACATAAAACAAAATACTGTTGATACTTTTTTCGACGACCTTCAATTGTTTCGGTGTCGCACATCACATCGAAGGTGTCATATAATCGTTTAGCCGCATGTCCATCTGTCATCGAGTTTCTTATCGCATGTGATTTATGTCTCAATTTATAGTTACTCACACAAATTTATTTCATACATTTTATTTACTCACACACGCGATTATAACGTCGGTGTAGTTCCATTCACTTTCTACGAGCGTAGAAAATAAATGTATATACATCATTTCTCGTCCCGCGCTTATATTCGCGTGGATTTGGCCGATCTTTTTTAATTAATTTCTCATTAATTATTGCGAAGATCGCAAAACGGTAGAGGACTTTCCTACTCGGTTTAATCCGCTCTATCTGCACACAATGGGTGAGGCGATTATTACCGGACACCTTGTATATATATATGTATATATAAATTTTTAAGACAAGATTAAAAGCCGGTAAAAAGAAAGTAGCAAATCAATTTAGCAAAAATTATTAGATCATTTTAAACACTGCAAGTAACGCTTGTAGCAAATTCTAGTCACGTTTTATCATCGCGACGGTGATAATATAAATGTTCTGGCATCGTCAAAGTAAAGACAGGAAAACGACGAGAAGAATATACCGGAAATTACGATCAGACAGAAATACAGGACATCGTTATTTGGTCGACGAAGCACTGCTTGTTCGCGGCGACATATCCTGTTATCGATATATATATCGGTTTTCGTTTTCCCTCGCATGCGTCTTAAGGGTCGAATAGATACTCGTCGATAAAATCAGTTGATATGTACAAAAGATATACCTTTTTACGGGTGAAAATAGGAGTAGGACACAAGTGAAGTACACGAGTGGCTGATAAAAGATGAGGGCGAGCGAATAAAGCTAGGACTCTATACAGTTATAAATGATCTAACTGACAAGCGAACACAATTCGTGTTCATAAATCGTTACGGATAAAGTGTATTTCGATTGAATGAAATTTAATTATTTTCTGTGGTCGTCATTAATCCTCCAAAGGACTTTCTCGTATGTGTTAACTAAAAATTATTTCTTTCACTTACGTCGTAATTTATCTCGAAATACGAAATTTATTATACCTAAAATATATAAGGACTTTCCGCGTGTATTAATTACCGTGGATCTGCAATTTTTACATTCGATTGATATCGAAGCTTACTCGCGAAAGAGTCACAAAGCGTGCAAATACACATAACTGCTTGTACAATTGGTAATATTTACCCATATTTTACTGCGAACCTGTGTGGTTATTTGCCTATACGCATGCTTTTCCATTTCCTCCGTTCCTGCATGTTCCGTCAATATTCACGGCGAGCTATTTCCGACAGATCTTTTTGATAAAAAACGCAATACAATATGTATGATATGCTCTCTCATAGCTTGGTAGAATCTTCCCACGACTTCTTTCTTTGCTTCTATCAATGATTCAATATAATTCTGCCGTGTGTTTAGTTAATGTCGTGAGTCTGTAATGCAATGCCTCTTAACCAGCTCGCGAGCTTGTTGAATACCAGAAAGGAAGAAGGAGTGAGAGAAATGGATCCCGTTGAGGGAAGATTTATGTCGTTGCGCTCAACGAAAAGAAAAATAACGAGAAGAGAGGGCAGCAAATGTCGCGAGGAGCTACGTCCTGATGTGATATGGTTTAGAAGAAGCGTTCTTGCGAACGTCTGCGAGAGTTTTCTTTCCGCTTACCCTCTCGCAGCTTGCGTGTATCAGGAGGAGCGACGCAACAGCGAAGAAGGATAACGTACAATATGAACTTTCTGAAATCGAGCCGAGGTAAAGTGAGACTCCGGCAATTCGCTTTATTTTTCATCTTTATTCGATAACACATTGATATCTCGAGTAACGGATAAATTGAATTACGCGATGCCCTCGACAATCGAATTAGTCGGCCAGAAAATATCCGCAATTTACTTTTATGAAGCTTTATCCAGCGTACGCGTCATATGGCGTCGCAATAACCGGCGTCTGGAATTTCTGGATCATGTCGAGAAATGAACCATCATCCGAGAGCAGTTAAAGAGAACAATATTTCGACGCGATATCGATACTGTAATGAGTATCGAAATAAAGTTAATTATATTATAATTTTTAATCGTAAAACAAGTAAATATTCAAAAATTTATAATGTATATAATTCTCCAATTTATTTACATTCTCAATAATCGCGCGATTACATAAGGGATAGGTTAATTACAGCGAATATAAAGTTATCTCTGCTTGCGTCAGCGAAACTATAAAATCTCCGAGCTATTTTTTACATTCGCACGCGTTCTGTAATTCCTCTATCGTTCATTCGTTGAAACATTTTTATTTTTTCCCCTCTCCCATAATATCATACATATTTCATGCTTCTGCTGAATGCTCAACCGCGCAGTATTGTTTACGAAAAAAATCGGCGGGTATAAATTCGGAAACAACATAGGCCACGCCGTTCTGCGGATTACATCTGGTTCATGTGGAGAATATCCGGATCGTTTTACAAGCTCGTTCGCAGCGTGTCGCCGTATTCTCCTCGTCTGGTGGATCGCTACCGCATCGCTGCACAGTAGCTCTCGCTGTGCACGACGACGGCTGCGGAAATAAAACTACAGCTCCGCCGAGGCTCGCCGCTGGTCGAACAAAGCGAACGGAACCGGTAAAAAAAGGGACAGAGCGCGGGGGAGAAAAAAAAAATCGCGGGCGTCCGGCGCGATCGTAGCCGGAGGTGTTTGCAAGTTTCAACGACGTTCCGGGACCCGTTAATTCACTCTAATCCGTTGCCGCCGCGGCTCGCGATCGAGCGCATAAATCGTTCCGAAGTTGGCGAAAGTACCGGAGACCGGGCTAGTTCCGAGCCCCCTTCATTGTTTCCTTGGGAACAACAGGCGCATTCATATGCGCGCGATACAATGCGGCCGCGGTCTTTGATGTATACACGGGATCATTAATGTGCTTTAACACATGATTTTAAACACATATCGGGACGCACATAGTATACATACATATTTATTCACCCCGATTCTTCCTTCTCCGATTCCATCTTTCGCGTGAAAGCACAGTTTTCTGCACATACACACACGGTATCGTTACCACATCTTAACAAATAAATTTACGCATGTGTTCAATTATATTTATGCGTATGTGATGATACCGTGAAAGAAGGAAAAATCAGGGTGAATAAAAGATGAACAACGAAGACGCAATTTTCAATAAATAAAAAATGTACGAAATTCAAATCATAAACATAAATTGATAATTTACTTTTTATTCTATTCGTTGACTTTTGAGATCGAAGCTCATTATATGCAAAGATCATGATTTTATTTGTGATCGACGTCTACATTCGAGATATTGCAAAAATTTAAATTTAATAATACACCCTTTCGGTACGGTACATTAAATCGATCTAGATATGGTCCATTTTAAGATGAAGCCATCTCCTGCATGCCATCATCGTAAGAGCACCGGCTGCAACAATTGCGTTATCTCGATTTATACGGGCTCTCTTTGCAATACGGAAAGTGTAAGCGAGGTTTTCTGCTCTCTATTGAACGATTCCGCGTCTACATTTATGATTCTTTGTCATCGTTTCTCTTCTGGGTGCGAGCGATGAAAGAAATTATTCTCTCTAATTTGCTGAAGTAGGTCTTCTTTCCCGAGCAAATATACGCTTTACACTTCTCGTCATATAGCTTAATTGTATCGTAGAGGTGATGCTTTTTTATTTCAAGTTTTTCGCCCGTATAATTACTTTTGCAACACGTGGTCTTCTTTACAATTTTTTATTTTTATGAATGAATGAACAGTGCATATCGCGACCTCAAAACAATGCGCGGCAGCTGTGCGGAATATGGGAAAATAAATTGAAATGTCTATCGTCAAACATGGCGCTTGTATAGCTTCATTGACACGTAAAAAAGGAAATAAAAATTCAGAATAGAACATCATATAACGTAAGCTTTTCTTGCTTTTTAAGAACGTTATCATTTGATTTCGCTGCTTCTTTTATAGCAATTTGATTACGTTGCTCCTTTTATCACAATTTCTTCGTTTCTTTCAATCTTTAATTAATTTTTTTCTCATTCTCTAATCAGTTTTACAGTTTACTTTATACGTGAAAAACATTAATTTTGAAGCCAATTCAAAGACATGATCTCTGTGATTTATAGCAAAAAATTCTGACATATCAAAATATTCTTTTTTAACGATACATATGTAGAAAGGAGCGATATACGTGAACCTTCAATGTTTCTGGTTATGCACAGAAAACATGTTTGAAAATTGATAGCTAACAATTCTTTATTTTAGGATACGCGAACTCGACCATGGTTTTTATATTTTATCTTCTGCTGCCGCGTACGAGAGAGAGAAAGAGCAGAGTTAACTCCTCATATGCCGGATATCTCACAAATTGAAATTTTTACGGCTTTAACTAATCCGGCAAAAAGCATTGCGCGAAGATTGCGTCACGTTTACAAATATCTTCTATGGCCATGGACATATATTTTCCATCAGTCTTATTGCATTGCAGATATGATTGTCCCGAGTTGCCTTTACTGATTGTATTGTTCAACAGAGTATTGTCAGAATTATATTTATAACGGTATATGAGAGAGAGAGTAGCAGTATACAAACACATACGAAAATATTACATTAAGCCCACTTTACACGATCTATAATTTGCGACAGAATTCGGGACAGAATTCTATTTATAAATTTTATTCATCGTGTAATACAGAAAACATTTGAATATGTAAAATACATACAAAATAAAATATATATCGCAACACACGTATACATTAAAACATATGACGCATAAATTTATAAATAGAATTCTATCTTCAATTATGTCTCGAATTATAGATCGTGTAAAGTGGGCATTATACAATAATTAGCTGTATACGAAAACATTAAAACGTGCTTCTCTCGATGATACTGGAAGAATTTACTTTCTTTTTATCACAAAACATTTTTATGATTTTTCAAGCGCCTTTTTTTCTCTCTTCATCTCAATTTAACCGTCATCTCTACGATTTCTACGCTTCTATGTAAGAGATGCGGCGTTTATGCGAAATTTTTACTTGCTAGTCTTTTTTATTTTCATTTTCCTCTCTCTCTCAGTTTTCCTTACTTAAATATTTTATCTTGTATGTGCACGAGAAACAACTCTGAAGTCTGACGTCTCGTTAAATATCCCACCTGCGTAACATTCCGCGCGAAAAAAGAAAAGAAAATAAGAAAGAAAAGCCGTATATAAAGATAGTGAAGACCGCTAGATTCTCGTAGCGGTGTTTCAATAAATAAACGGTAAAGTTCATAAGGAGACCTCATAATTTTGAAATACTGATAGTTGAAGGAACACACGAATAACACATTATCTAGGTAGGCACGGATTTATATGTACATACGTGTAGCGCAAAAATGAGTTTAAAAAGTTCCTTTATTTCTCGGCGGATGCGAGAAAAATCGTGGAGAACGCAAGCCGCTGGGCAAAGACGATTTCGTCTTAGCGACTCGCTCTTCGTCGCGTATACAAAGGTACTGTATATATACAAGTAAGAGTAAGTAATCGCCGTTTCAAAGTTCGTCGCTTCGAAAAGAACGTCCGATAACGTCGGATAAGTGAGTTTGCGCCGCGTCCAGCGTGGAGCGCGGCATCGCTCTCTCTGTCACGCCACGTTATTTCGATTCTGTGAACTTTCAACGTTCTCCACAACGTCCTTTTTGTCGCCGCCCCTTAGAAGTTCCTGAATTTCGCGGAACGTCCGGCCCTTGGTCTCCGGCACGGCGAGTATCACCATTACAAAGGCGAATAAGCACGAGGCCGCGAAGAAGTAGTAAACGATGTCGGCGCCCAGCGAGTCGCCGATCACCTGGTACAGTTTGGAGACAGCAAAGCCGAGCACGCCGTCGAAGATGGTGACGATGGCGCCGGCGAACGCCTTCACCTCGGTGGGGAACAATTCGCCGATCAGCGCGCTCGGCAGCGTGCCCAGTCCGATCTGAAAGGCCATCTGAAAGGCGATCACGTCGATGACCGGAAGAAGATTCGCCGCGGACATGTCGACGCCTCGTTCGTCCAGCATAAGGTATACCGCGAGGATCGCGAGGGTAACGGAGGAGCCCAGGGTGGAGGCAATCAGCAGCGGGCGTCTGCCCGCGCCCTCGACGGTCGCGGTTGATAATCCGGACGAGACAAGGCCGACCGCAAGCACGATCACTGTAGCCATGTTGGAGTCGATGCCGATGGACATTTTCTTGAAGAGCACCTCGAGATACTGCATGGTACTGAAGTTGCCGCTAAGCTGCTGCGCCATGATGAGACCGAGAACGATGCCGAGGGCACGGGCGTTGCTGGGCAACAGCATTAACTTCAGCTTGACAATCCAGCTACGCTTAACCGGTTCCGTTCGCGCCCCGGGACCGGTCGCCGGATTGTTTTCGCAAACGTCCTCGAGAAAAATGTTACGCAGAGCGTGCTCCAGCTCTCTTCTAGCCTCGTCACGATCGCGGATCCCTTTGAAGAACGCCAGGGATCTGGTGGCCTCCGCTCTGCGACCTCTTGCCGCGAGAAAGGCGGGAGTCTCTGGAAACCAGGAGAAGCACAGCACGAAGAGGATGGGTACTGCGAGTTGTATAACCGCTAGAACCTGATAAGACACCCAGGGACTGATACTGCACGTCAGTAAGGAACCAGTGAACACGTTCACGGAGATCAGAGTGCCGAGGGCGCCCCTGATATCGACGTCGGCTACTTCCGACACGTACATCGGATTCGCGGTGTATGACATTCCCACGCCGATACCCAGGATTACCCTCGAGATGTAGAGGGCCGCGACGCTCTGGGCGAAGAACACGACTGTCCAGCCGACGATGAAGAAACCGCTGGCGAGCAGGAGTGATCTCTTACGGCCGTATCGATCGGCGAGACCCGCTCCGAGGAATGGACCGATCATCGAGCCGATCACCGTCAGCGATACGATCCATGAACTCTCGTCCTGGGTGATCTTCACTGGAACGTCACTGGCGCCGGCCGTGAGTCGCGAGAGCGATGTAGTGGTCCATCCGTAAACAGTACCGACCGCTACCATAGATAGAGTCGCTGCGAAACGAAGATTAAATGAAAGATTAGTGGCGCATTAATTAAACAATTGATTCTCATGTGTTACTTTTAAACGCGCGATGTTCTCATAAAATATGACGCACGAACCTGACATGCATGCTAGCCATTGCCTCCATTGTGTGTGTTTGCTGTGGTGACATTTGTCCTGGGAAGACGAGACTTGCATCACAATTTCCTCCTTCGGTCCGCCTTCCTTCAGCTCACCGATCTAGAATGGAAACAAATATTCATCATTTTTTTAAAAATTAGATTGAAAGTCTTTACACTGCTATGTGAGGCTTATAACTGCTTAAACTGTGTGAAATGACATAAATAACATAGCTTTTTTTCCTGATTAGTGCAAAAATTAAATGCCATTGTTTTAAATTATAAATCTTGTGACAGCTACTGATAACAAATCAACCGCTACTCTTCTACTGCCGATATGATTTATGAAATATTTCCGTGTGTGAGCTCAAATATTACAATCAAATCAGAATACAGCGATGTGATACTCGCACATGCATCTCCTTGAGCGTGACAGAATGCAGAAATTCTTTCTCGAAGTGAGAAGCAACAGGTGATAGTGATTAATGTGGTGTGTAAGGAATCAAGTGGAAACCGCGTTCTTCTTTCAAAGAACTCGGACATACCGCGGGAATCAAATAAATCTACGCAAACTACATCAAGTTGCGGAAAAATTATCCTCGGTTTCGTCAACAGCCGGCTTTCTCGAAGGAGATTTTTTTTTTTTTTTTAATTAAATCAAGTAACACGGTGTATCAAGGAAACATTTGCAAAGCGCGGGTCTAGCGTAAGTTTTCTGGTGCTTCGATCGAGCAAAGCGCCACCGTAAGATCGCTGATCGAATGCACATGCGCGCTACTATTTTCGAAGCGATACGTCACTCTTCGTGTTTGCGTGTTCGCCAGCGACGCAATATAACACAGGATCTTATCAGTCGTAACGGCAGCCACACGGACTTATCGCGATAGTTTGGTGCACGCGAGAGCATCGGCGAGGCCGGGAAAGCAAGCGAGCGAGCGAGCGGTCTGAACATGTCTTGACTTTCGTTCCGTTTCTACTTACCAACGTGTTTGCGCTCCTCATGGCTTTCCGGAGCCATCGCACGCATTTGCTCGCAAGGTACCGGAAAGCGGCATTGTACGAAATACCCATTTTTGGCTTCGTTATGGGACAGGCCGTTTCGAATTTATCTCTCGAGATCGCATGCCAACGTCACAAACATACTGACGTATACGTGTATCTATTTTGCGTGGAGAACGCACAAAGCGCACACAACACTTCGTTACGCGACACGCGCCGATGGAGGTCAATGCGCGCCGTCTTCATTGTCTAAATGCTGAATCATTCCGTTTTAAGTTCTGAGTTTACACGGCACATCGCAAAATATAATGTATATATTTAGAAGACTAATTAGAACCGGGTCATATTTGGATAAATTTTTGATTTTGAATGGATGGAGGATCGAACTTCTTGGTTCGCACGAGCGATTTCAAGTACTAGTTTGAAACGCGACGTTCTGTGTTAGTGAATACAACTTTCGCGAGTTTAGTTCGCTGAGAGTCATAATCTTGAAATGTAATATATGGATTAAATTTTACAAAGTATAATTAGTAAATTATAGGAATCTCGTGTGTATCCGTTAATATATTCCGACTTTATTTAGAAAAGCGATGTATATGAATGACATCTTCGGAATCATAAGATGTTCTAAATAGTTTCGCTAGTGGGTCATCAACCTTTTCACGCGTTTGCAATCGAGAAAAAAAAACAGAAAATTTCAAGATTGTTTGCCAGTCGACAATACCGGTGTATCAGGTGCGCGTGCGCGTAGGAACGTTTCCATAAAAACGTGATAACGCCGTTTCCTTCACGTGCACACGCGCGTGCTGCGCACGCCCACGCGGATATAACCTCAGAGTTGGAGCGGATTTTATCTGGCACGAAGAATACATCTCGGAAATGTGCCAAATGTCTCGTTTTCGACGAAGCGAACGAGTCGCGAGATCGATACTCACCAGCGGGTCCATTGTTTCAGTCATGTCTCTTCCGCTCCGATCCCTTTAAATGGCGCTAAGCCGCGATCTAAATACAACGTGCCACGATCGACCAGCTCCTCTGGTTCCGGGATTCGATAGAGGCGACCACTTTCATGTTTTCGTCGGTATTAACTTTGGACCGTGTTTGTGGAACCGGATACGTTGGAAAACGCGCAGGCGTCAACACTCGCATCTGCTTTCACGCTCGCGTACACATGTGATCGCCCCTCTACATATTTTTTTTTTTTCCACTCACTCGACGTTCCGCGTTTACACATTAACCGCGATATTTATAATCGCCCAGACGGCAAAGGCCATCGGTTGATGATCCCACAATCGCAGCGTTGCGATAATAAAGAGATTGAGCGATGGTACCAAGGAACGATCCATGTATAAATGATTTTCCTGGACTAAATTAGAAAAGCCATAGAATTTGATAAATAAAATGTACGCACTAAAAATTGGTTGTTGAATACTAATCGGCTACGTTAGTAAATGCGACGATTATTATGCGATAATAATTGCCATCGCGATCTGTGCCACATATTCATGCAAGAAACCTACAGAAATGTTTGAGGAATATTTGCGACGAATTGTTATTCAATATTGTGCTACTCCAATATTATATAATACTCCGATATGACCAATAATTATCGATAATTGATCCAATATGCGTGCGGCAGCCGCACGATTACATCTAATAATAAGCGTCAATTAATTGTCCGAATTAACGATTCGCAGCAACGTTTCAGTTTCGTCTGTTTACGCGGTAACGAGAGAAATCGGAGCAACGGCGTATTGCAACTGCGGAGAGCGAGCAAAACTGTGTCGCTTACATTTGTGATCGTAGCCATGTGAGACGAGAATGGAACGGCTGTCCTATTTTTCCTGGCGGTTCCGGAGTTGCGTCCTTCAATGCAATGAATCCAACAAGTAGTTTTCTTCAAGTTTTATCGAATGCCCTCAATTTCAGATCATCCGAGTATTAATACTTTCATTTTTCAAACATACGTCGTTTTTACAATTTATTTTTCCGAACGTTCGTGCATCATCACAGCTTTTCAGAGAACAATTTATTCATTACTGTATTTTACAGTATTTTATACAAAAGAGCTACGTACAATATCTATTTTAGTATATCTTTTACCATTTATTCCGGAAAAATCGCGTTCACGAAAATTATTATCGCCGGTATATGTTTGCAGCAATCGCGCGTAACACTTAACTCATAAATGACGCATAAATCGAAAGTATAAATACTAATCCACTCAGCCTTTATTACTTCACTGTTTTTTTTTTCGCGGCTTTATGTTTCCTGATATCAGCGCCGTGAGAGTTTTGTGATTAACTAGCAGCCGTCTTATCACTCGCAGCCTCGGTTTTCTCGATGTTTCCACCGCTCGCGGCTGACAGACACTGGTAACTTCGGAATTTGAATTCGTGTCGAGCCGACATCGAAGTCGACCGCGTCTTATCAATGTGTGTGTGTGTGTGTGTGTGTGTGTGTGTGTGTGATCCGACGAAGAGATCTAGAAGGATCTATTTATCTGTTACTTCATAATTAACTCCAGAGCTGTGGCATAGATGACGACCCATCACCGCCCTCGTGCCATCCAATTGGCCTTAATACGATTGTTGATTGTTAATTACAAGCCGGTACAATTATACGGGCAGTTCTAGAGATAACCAGGCTTGACACGGGTCTTCTTTTTATGCTAACTATATAACGATAACGCGACGAGCAACAGGCGGTTACTGTCCACTCACGATCGTCTGACTCGTCCAGGCATGACGAAGAGGTGCATCCTAGAATGCCTCCTTTGTTTCCTTATCTCTCACCATTATCGATAATGATGGGCCCATACGTTTGCTCATGAAGACGCGCCGTGGCTTATCTCGCGTCGCTCGTCTGCGATCCGTGTGCGTTTTCAAACAAACCGCGACGACAAGCAATATAGTTGTTAATTAGCGCCAGTGTGAGAGATATCAAGCGTCGAGTAGAACCGCTCGATCGACTCTCGCGACTCGATTTATTCCAATCTGGTTCACCGTCGTCGAAACCAAGATCAATATCACGGAGTCGTAGACTCGTAAAGAGAGAATTCTCTCCCGCGTTATGTCCGAAAAAGATGAGCAATATTTACAGCACTTTTTCTCGCCGGCTTGTTGTTATAATATAGAATATTTACTTTATCGTGTCTCCTGAACAACGCGTAAAAGAAATTTTATCTCTGCATTCTTTTAGGTAGTTGGCCCAAAGGTCACGCTTTAACGTCAATCTTTTCGCTTATACCGATGAAAAAGGAAATCGATTGATCGGTCCAGGGTCTTAATCGCTTTCGGCGATTCAATAACGAGAACAACAAACACAGGATACGTCAAAGGGATTTATTGCGTTTCAGAGTTAAGCTGATTGCGTTTCAGAGCGGATAGTTTCGGTTCTCTTGGAATACGCGTGATCCATGATAATCTCACGTTTCAAAGCTGCGGCTTTTGCAGCAGTTTCTGATGATTCATAGAAACACTTTCGATGTGACACAAAAGTGTGAGATAAATTGACTTCTAACTGCTATCACGAGCACTCTGAATCAAACAGATTTTCTCTGATAGACGTAGATTAATTTAAATTATGAAACATATAACTTGATAGCAAAAATCTTCTAAGTTTTTTATTCAGCATAGCTTAGAAAAGAGAAAATTTAAAGGAGCAAACTTAAAGAGATCTTTTGGTTTGAGAAACGTATGTTCCTTTTTTAATAATAATACTGTTGGTATATTGCTTTTATAATAATTACCATTGATAATCATTATTTATTTGAACAGTTTGTGCACATTTGAGATTAACCAAATTGTCTTTTTGAAAAAAAAAAAAACAAATTAGTAACAGACGTTTTAATTATAAGTATGAAAGCTGTCATACTGCAATTTACTATGTCTTGTAACTAATAAGGCTTACTGTCATTCAACATGTGTGTCAACTTAATTAATCATAAGAGTAGTGACGGATCAGGCTTGACATATATATTATTAACGAGCAGCGAACGTCACGTTGCGCTTGTTTCCATGATTAATTCCTATGCAAGCTTTGGTTTCGACTGGCAAATATACGAGTAATTCCAATGTGATAGAAATGTATATCTGTAAACAGACTGCATTCTCATTGAATTGTTAAAAATGTTATGACAGGAAACCGCATCGATTCGGATTAAAACAGTTACGATAGATATATCCTACATTTATTTATATAAATTTAAATGATCACATATAGATTTAAATTTAAATAATGTGAAATCGGGTTAAATAAATTGCTTATGTATACGCGTTAATAAATATACATACATGCTTTTAATAATTTTTTAAATAAAAAATAATTGTCGAATATATTGCTATTAAATATCTGATTATGTAGTCTAATAGTCTCGGTAGAATTGTTATTATCGTGATACATTTTATGCTCGTTATACCACGAAACAAATATTACATAAAGCTATCACTATAAATCGATAATTTATGAATATTATCTTCCTAATTATTATCGCTCACCTTGCAACTGATTGCTCCGAGATGGAATCTTCTCGCGGATTTAAGGTGATTTCTCTACGTCGTTAGTAAGATAAGGATATCATGATAATGACAGAAAATTTCATAAGAATCTCTTAAATGACTTACAAACAATTACGAGATTCGCTTTCTTAATTTGATACCTTCTATTTACTTTTGCTTCCTGAAACATGCGATAATAGACTGCAATTAGCTAAGCTAATTCTTCAAATTACAATACGATAATATCTATTCCACCCTTCATTAGTTTTACGCATCGCTACTTTATGTGCCATCCTTCAGATTTATTTCACTCATTACTTCTAAGTGACAGGCAACCTCGTGCAATGTTACGTCTTGAGAGAGATTCGTACAACTGTCCATTCTTCTCTCTCCTTCTCTCTCGAGTAAAGTAATGGCAAGTCACCAGACTTAATGCATTTCGCGACAAATTGCTTCAGCCGGTGTCCCTTGTAATCACGTAAATTGTCATTATCTTAACTGTTCTGTTCAACACAACCGATTGCTCTGTCGGTTGCACGAAGCAGGGGAGTCTTCGGATCTTAACGCCGCGCATTTTCGCGTCGGCCTCGGCGAGAAATCGCACGAGTACCGTTCGCTAGCATCGGTTGGCTGCGTTCATTCCTCCGCGAACGTGAAGTTAATTAAAGTAATACTCGGTTAATCGGCGTCGCACGCCCGGAGTCCGCGTGTTCGCACACTCATTATGTCGCCTTTATAAATGTAAGTGCGCAGCGGTGGCTGCCGCGCTTGGTGTGATTAAAATTTAAAGCGACGTGCACACATTTGTGCTCAACGAGACGAGCTTGGCGAAAATATCGACCCCGTTCTCTTCCGTCTCTTTTGACTTTTTCCTGCGCTTCGAGTCAAAGAGCGTACGTTTATTTGCTTGTCCGCTTGCTAAACATTACGCTTTTGTCATTCCGCAAAGGGAAAAGAACAAAGAGAATAACGTGGTAACACTTCCGATCGAGATAGTATAAATATTTCTTTATATTTCCGCGAATATATTCATGAAAAAGTCTGAAACGTTTTCTGTCTAGCGACCAAACAGTTAATCCGATTACAACGATTTATGTTACAGAAAAAAAGACGCGTTCCATTTTAACTCCTGTGCGAGCAATTACAGCTTGTTTGTCCGAAATGTTATAAATATTCGTATAACTTATTGAAATATTATTTTTATTCATTTTTCCTGTAGTTTGCATATCATCGCGTTTTGTATATCTCTCCATATACTCTGCGTATCGAGTGTATAAAGCACTATGTCGCGAAATACAGAGTGACACCCAAAGCTTGTATAACGAATTCGATGAAATATCGACGTTTCAATCCCCTGCGTTCTTTTAATCTTTTTTTTTCTACCTCAGTTGCACTGATAAATCCATTTATCTGTCCAGAGCAGCGAGACATCCATTAAACTTCTTTTTTTTCACATCAAAGAATGGAAAATAATCAAAGGGAAGAGAAATATATGTGTTTATTAGCTTCTTATACATGCATATAATAGTTCATAAAATTTTATCGAAATCTATATAAAAAAATAGATATCGAAAAAGATTTTTATAAGATTTACGGTTTCCTTCTGATAAAAATGTACAGAAGCCGGTTTGATTAAATTCGCATTGGTATGAATTTTGCCTTGGTCAGGTTTCAGATGAGTCACGTTCGATTTTGCGGCACTATGACGCTGTAACGAGTGCGCCACACGTCGTATTATGCGAAATAAATCAGCGCCGATGCCGGATTATGTAAGACATTAATCTTTTCGAGACGCGCGATTTTTCACCCTTATATTGATCTCCCAACAAGAGCAATGACTTTTGACGTTTCACGGGCCTGCGGACGGTTACATGTTCGCGATGAAAAATTCATGAGGCGCTATGTAACGCGTATGTAACACGCTTGCCGTACATAAGACATAGTTTGCGGTAATTTCTGATCCATATCGACTTTGTGTCACGTGAATCATAACAGTTGTAAAAATATTCCATTAAATTATTAATGGATACTCTGCTGTTGCAGAATATATATGTACGATATCATAAAGTTATATGTGTTTTTCTTTTGAATTATTATTTGTTTGCAATAATAAATATTTTAGTTATAAAAGTTTTGCTATTTTATAAGTCGCATAATGAGGTTATTCTTGTTACAGTTCCTACATGGTTTCGAAAATGCAAAAGCCGGAAGAAGCAAAGAAAAAAAAAAAGAATTAACTTTTCAGCAGAGCCGGCTACGTGTACATCATCCATTTTATATAATATATATATATATATATATATATATATATATATATGTGTGTGTGTGTGTGTGTGTGTGTGTGTTTGTGCCTGCGCGCGTGCGTGCGTGTGTGTGCGTATGTATAAACTATCGTAAATTCTCGTGAATTGTTCGGCGAGGATTAATAAGAGCCAGCCCTCGTCTCGTAATTTTATACGTAGATATATGTATCTTTTATATTAAAATTCATATTTTTTATCGTCTTATTTACAAAGATACAAATTTCTCTAACATGTGTTTGTAGATATTTTATTATTCTATTTCTGGTACTTCGTTTAAAAGCACGTCGTTTAAATTAGAACGAATTGTGTTGATAAAGCTTTGTGAAGAGTTATTGGCGCGTAAAGCATTTATTCAGGATATTTGTGGCTCTTTGAAAAAACCGCGGAAGTGTTGGTTCCTCTTTAACGCACGAAATCGATTTATTTAAAAATGCAAATATTTTCTCAGTTACAGAACTCGAAACGGAATAAAAACAGCCTGCGTTTATTTATGTTTTATTTATTGTTTATTGTTCTTCACAATGCGTACAGCTGATACTACCTACGTTAATTGATACTGAAATTTTAATAATAAAAGTTAATTAGAGCACAACTGTCGATCATTATTGCAATGATTTTTGTGCAAAATTGCGTGAAATTTTTAATTTAGAAAGCCGGTTCGCATCATCAAACTAACTGGTTATAGTCTCGTTGTAAGCCACAATGACAACTTATACAAACTACCTCTGATTTGCTGGCAAAATTGGCAGTCGCTAAGCTAAATGTTGCGATGTTAAGCCGCATAAGCCCATGCGACTCTTGCTTTCTGTTCAACGTGCGGATTAATGGCTATGATGCAAATTCACGGATGAATAGGTGCAAATCAATTGCGAGATATATAACGATATAAATTAGCAAACGCCGAGTTAATCGACCCGTTCAATCCATTCGTTTCAAAAGCTTACTGAATTTAAAACACGCTTCAAAATTGTTGGATCTGTCTTGAAGCAAGATTTTTTGAGCAATCTGTATGATGTAAGTAAACTAAGATGCAAGATTTTGCTTTCGTCTATTTTTTCAAATAATAATTAAATTTGCATTAAAAGGAGCAACGAGGTTATGATATGCCGATAAGAAAAAACTTTTTAAAGCATGTTTCAGCGATTTCATAAAAACCGTACGTAATGTTATTGATAAGACTTCTGCTAAATGTATATTTTCAACTATTTTATCAAAGTTATCTCAAAATAATGCGGCGTACTGAAATGAGAACTGTGTCTCGCGGTAATTCTCCCTTTTTCCGCATTTTCTTCGTAACGAACGCTAACTAGATTTGCCTTTGCATTCTTCTCAGATTCGCTAATAGCGAGAATTACGAATGCGTCTCGACGCACACATGCTTATGCATTAACCTCGTGCCACGACGTAATTTATCAGAGCGTGTAGTTAGTCGCGAATGGAAGTCATGCATATAACGTAATCTCTAATGAGAAGCCATGTCGAGACTAAATTTTTGTTCCCTTGATGTGATATATACGCGTACATATTGCTAAGCCGAGCATATATACTGCATGTGTACTGTAGGCGTATGTTATTAGGCCGACTAATTAAAATTACTGTTTGCCGATACTGACAGTGAGCATTGATGAAATAAAAATTAAAAAAAAATGTATGCAGTCAATCAATGCCATGCGAACTCTGATCAAGTTACATAAATAAAAATTAAATTACATCGTGCGCTCGAGTCGTTTCGTAACAATAGATATATGTGCGCGTGTCTTTTTATAAAAATCTTTTTATAAAAAATATACTAAAATTGTGCACGACGCCGCCGTATTTTAATTCGCGATTTAATAGACTTGGAAGGACTTACCTCACGAAGAGCAGGATTTCGTCGTTAAAATGGCACATCCATCCTCGTTGTCTTCGCTGTTGTCGTGGAAGCGACAGTAACTTAGTCGCAATTTAATTGTCGCTCGTCGCTTTACGCATCTAACTGAGGTAGAGTCTGACTACAGAAGTGATGAAGAAACAGAGTGCGACGGGGAGAGCCGAGAGGGAACGGAAGTGCGGTGAACAGAAGGAAAAGAGCTTAACTTTACTTCGGAACTTTGGCGAGCAGGACCCGTCCCGCGGGAAATCAATGTCTAGCTGTTCAAAGGGAAAAGTCGAAGGAGAACGAGCGATCGTGTATGTATTTACGCGTACGAGTCAGTTTATGTGTGATGGTTAATTTGATAACCAATTCGCGCTGGCCTCTCGTCTCTGTTTCTACTTTTGCGACTCCTCGCGGACTTTTTGTTCATCGTTTTGCCGATTAAACTTTAAGGTATTTGAGACGGATGCGGAATACGGGATGATGAAGAAACACTTGCGAGTAATTAAATAGGAGATCTGCATTTTACAAAGCAATAAGTTACACGAGAATCCTTACACGAAAACCAAAGCCCTAATTCGAGTCGTGGCACGCGTTCCTCTGTCGTGCTCCTTTCCTTTCTTTCCTTTTTATACAAATGTGAAGACAGTAAAGAATAAAAAGCACAATGTGTCCTTTCCTACATAAAAATTGTTCCCGAGCTAATTCTACATGAGAAAATATTCGCACGACATATATCTATCTACGCTGTCGAACAAAAGTACGAATATCTATCCTGTGAAAAGTAAAGATTCGCGACATCGATATTAAAACCAAGAGTAAAGTTTCAATTTATTGCTTCGCAAAATTCGTTGCGAAATATTTGCTTATATCTTTCTAATAAAAAGATATAAAGTTTTCTTTATCTGTATTAAAAATGCTTTTTCTATCGAATGTATTTCGACTTTTGTTCGGCAGTAATGCACGCAATTTCATCAATATTCGCATTCGCGTTTATGAAGAAATGGCTCGAATTTCTGTGGAAGACTGGAAAAGGACGATGTCATTGTCATCGACGGTTTAAGAAAAAAAAAAAAAAAAACAAGACGAAAAACGGACAAGATAATAGCACCGCAGACGCACGACTAAGTGCGACGTGCAAAGTTAGCCACGACATCGAGGTTTTTTTTTCTGAGAATTATACATAGTTAGCACCTAAAAAGTTTTTCATCGCTCGCAGAGAGAGAGAGAGAGTGTGTGTGTGTGTGTGGTCACACAGTTGATTAGCTTAGTGACCTTAGCTTGATCCGCAGCTCGAACTTTACTTCGTAAGTTTGATTTCGTCATTCAACGACTAGCTTTCGCGCTAGTTTTGATTCGCTCTCGCGGTAGTTTTATTCTCTACGACAGCGAAAAAAGGACGCTAGTATAGCGTCGTTCAAACAGCACAATTAAAGTTCATCGCGATTTCGAGCTATTACCGTCCTTCGTATTCTTTTCACCAGTCTTTCGTCTCTCCGGACTATGATCCTAGTTTGTCACTTTGATGTAGGTTTCGGTCGTATATACGTTAAATACGGGCGGGTTCACGTTTTGTTCGACGTCTCGGTACGCGAAAGTCCATCTATTACCTGGTCCATTGATCCTGTTTCAGCTGTGCCTTCGTCGTTTTGATCGGACTCGAGGTCCGATATCGGCTCGGATCAATCACTATAAAAATACAAAAATTTTTCTTATAACCAAATCGGACAGCGAAAATTATTTTTTAAGATTAGCATACGTGAATACAAAATATTTATACAAATCTCACATTTAAAATTATTGTTTTATATTTTTAATTATATTATTTTATACACTATTCTGTTTCTCCCCCTCGTCTCTTTCTTCCTCTCCTTTCGCTTACCTGTCACTATTCTCGCTGGTGGCTTCTTCGCTGCAGTCTAAGTCGAGTTCCCCTTGAATCGCGCTCTGCAAGTCGTCGATCCTCTGTAGCGCCAATCTGAGATCGTCTCTGGCCACTTTGGTCTCAGCCTCCGCGGCTTCCAAAGATTTCTCTGTGTCGCGACGAGCACGTAGGGCCTCCTGTTCTCGCGATATTGCCGCGCTGGCTTCGTCGCGCGCATCGCGCAAGGATCGTTGCAGTCGTCTCGCCGCATCTTGAGCAGTCTGCTCCTTCGTTCTGAGTAAGGCTGATTCTGTCTGTAATTTATCTACGCTCTCCTTTAACCGTGCTATTTGCGTCTGCAAAAACAGAAGCAAATAATTAACGTCAGTTAATTAAAAATTAACTTTTCGGAGTAGATTAATTTGGCAAGTTATGTATCGCATTACAATATTCAATTAATTTTTTAAATATCGGTACTCTTATTCTTTCTGAGACTGACTAGATTATTTTTGACAATTAATTAAAATATGAGTTTGCTAATTTGACAATACCTCCAAACGCGCTCTTGTGGTTTGTTCCAGTTCGAGCTTGCTCTCGAGCTCTTTGGCTCGGAATTCCAGGCGTCTCGTGGCGAGGCTGTTTGCCGTAGGATCGCCGAGTTGTTCCACTGATTCTAATCGTTGCGCCAGTTCCGCTAATTGATCCTTCAACGATGACTTTTCCGCCTCGAGCGCGGCGATTTGCACCTGTGCCTCTTGCAATTGGCTTTGCTCCGCGGAAACTTGTTGCACGGCGGCTCGATATTTCTTTAAGACCTTTGCGATCACAATAAGATGCATGTGCAAAATCATTTTACGCTCATATAGCTTTCATTTAATTTTCAAATGCCACGATTATAAATTTGAAATATTATTCTATAAGTCTTAAAAGTGATATTTCGCGAATATTGATTATAATTGATTAATTAGTTTAGCTTTAATTTTCTGTTTTTTTTTTAGGACTCGGAATGAAATAACATACCTCAGCAAGCTCCTCTTCGTTCTCCTCTAATTGAGACAGCAGCTCCGTGCGTTCGCGATTGGCCGCATTAGCCCGCTCTTCCGCTTCGGAACGATGTCGCATAGCTTCCTCCAGGCTCGCTTGCGTTTCGTTCAGTTCCTGTTCCAAGGCCTGCTTCGCTTTAATCGCCGCTGCTCGAGCGCATTCCGCGTCTTCCAACTGATTCTTCAATTGACGCAGCGCGGCTTTGCCCGTCGAATCGCCTTTGGATCTCTCGAGCATCGTCTGCGCGTCCCTGAGTAAGGCCTTTGTTCTCTTCAGATCTCTCTTCAGTCTGTTTAATTATACACGCAACGTTGAATCGTTAAATTATTTTTATTTTAGATAGAATAAATGACGGAGCTGTAGATGAATAGGAACGCGAGTTCAAAGCTTTTGACGCTTACCTCTGCATAGTCTCGGCTTCCGTCGCGCGATCGGCTCGATCTTGTTCCTCCAAAGCTACCAAACGGCGTTCCAATTCGTGCTTCTCCCTCAAAAGAATCGTCCTCTCCTCGTGCTCGTTTTCCAACTGCGACTCGAGGGCCTTAACTTTCTTGTGCGCGTTTCCGCGAACGTCTTCCAGTTCCTCGTCGCGCTGTTGCATCTCCTTGCGCATCTCCTTGCGCTGTTGTTCGATGCTCATCTCCAGCCTGAGTTTCGCCTGTTCGAGCAGCTGCACCTGACCAGCTAAATCGTCCAGCTCCTCTTCTTGATCCTTGGCGCGTTTCTCTAACTCGTGTTTCGCTTTCTTCAGCTGCGCGACTTCCTCTTCCGTTTTGCCGCCGAAAGTGAGCTCCTCCAATTCTTGGGTCAACGTGCGAAGTCTCTCCTCTTTTAGTTCAATCTCTAGTCTTGCATCCTGTTATAAAAATGGTAATATATACACGCGATATCGCATTCATCTGTCTGAAGCTGGGAAAACAAAAAAAAATAGAGATAATAGGAAGGAAAATATACTCACGCTCAGATTTTGCTCTACTGTGAATTTTTCCGCGATCGCAATCTCCTTTTCTCTCGCTAATCTTTCACGCTGTGCTTTCTCTTGTCTAAGGTCGTTCATCAGGTTCTGAGTTTCCGAATCGAACCTAAATGCATTTATTACGACGATTAAATAAAAAAGATTTAATTACTTTAATATTACAACATAACTTTAAATTATTTATATGTAAAAAATAAAAAAAATTTAAATAGATATTTCGAAGATATTAACAATGTTCAATCGTGAAAAATATTTTCGTATCTATAATGTACAAATCAATTACTTTGAAACGTTATAAAATAAGTATTGGAAAGAACGGACTGTGGATTTCGGGAGCGAGTCCAATTTCGCTGCTTGTAACGAGATCGACTTTAACCGGTGCGCTGCATTTAGATTAACAGGAAGCTATCTTCGCGAACGGTCAATCGTGATTTGCAAGCGCACCGGACGCGTCGCTGAACGCTGGCAGAGTAGATCGGGTGGCGTTATACTGGCCTGGCAAGGTGCCAGAGACACTTGTTGCCGCGAATGAAATGAGAATAGAGCAAGCTACTACCCGACACCGACTCGTCGACCATTAGATTAAACGCGCCTGCGGTGCACTGTATCTCAAAGCGCGACAAAGTGCGCGATTTATATTACCTTGTAACTTCGTTGACATATTCGCTACGAAACTTACTTGCGCTGCTTCTTCTCGAGGAGATTGTTCCTAGCGGTCTGTTCCTCCAACAGCAATCTGAGATCGTGCATCTCGCCGTTCAGTTTTTGAACTCGTCGTTTCCACTGTCCGACGACTTGTCGTTGTTCCTCCACCTCTTCGTAAGCATCGGCCAACTGCTCGACAGAGCGAGAACGTGACGATGATGATGATGCTTGTTTGTGATTACGAGCATAACTTTTGACGTACCTTCTTCTCCAACTGTTTCTTCAGTCCCACCAGTTGCTCCAGATCGTCCTCGTGCTGCTGTGCCATTTTTCTCTTCGTGAACTCGAGCTCCCGAATGGCATTTTCGTAGCGTTGCCTGTAAACTCCGCCGTCCTCGCCCTCCTCGCCATCGGAAGCTACCCCGTTCAAGTCGGCAGCCCTCGCGTATAGCAGTTCCATCTCCAAACGTTCGGTCGTCTGCTGAAGATTCTTGTTAGCCTCGCTTACATCCTGCAACTCTCGCTCGAGTCGCAGACGCTCCGATGTCTCGGCATCGATCCTTTCCGCCGCTAGTGTCGACGTAGAGTGCTCCTCGGCAAAGTCTGCGGTCATCTCGCTCAGCTTGAACAGAGAAACGCATGTCTTATGTAAGGAAATCAAATCGCGACACGCGATATTATACGCGAACTACGCGGGATTGATACGGGAACTATATATACGGATCTTCATTACTTATGCCTTGTACGATTATTTTCTCGATTATTTTCTGCATCTGTTAGTTTCAAATATGTCCGAAATTAAAATAAAGTAAATTGTATACATACGATCCTCATTCAAATCTACAATAATATTTTTTTTTCGTCTAGTTTCTGATTTTTCCTTAATGGAGGTTTCAAGCCATCGTTTTTGCTCTGCATCGTTACCTCTTGCATTCCTTCCGATAAAGTAGCGTCCTCCGAAGCGCGGGACAAGGAACGCCTCGAGGGGCTCTTTGTTACACTGTTCGATCTGCTATAGTATTGATAGCCGCGTATCATGATATTCGTAGCGCTCTGACTTCTTCCGATAATGCCTCGGGGCTTATCTCGCATATGCGGCAAACTTATCATGTCGTCGTTCATCTCGTCCTTATGACCGAGGCTCCGCCACTCGTCCATGATGTGATCGGTACGTTTCAGAAACTGGGAGATCTTCGAGGAAAGATACGACGAAGCGGTGGAAGGTTCCAAGTGAGACGCGGTAGGACGAAAGGACTGCTTTACTCTCTGCCGTTCGCAGCCCAGGACGAAGTTGAGACTCGCGTCGAACACGACCGGAGCCTGTTCCTTGACCAGAACATTCTCTATCGACGGCGAGCGCGTGCTCTCGCGAGGATACGTTCTTCGCGGCGGAGTCGAGAAGTTGGACGAGCCCAGCTGAGAGCCACTTCGCGAGGAAGCGACGGACGGCGATCTCATTCCAGCGGACAAGGACTTCGCGCGATAAGAGACACTGGAGGAAATGCTGCAAGGAGAAGGACTTCTCATCGTGAGACTCGAATTGCCAGCTACGTGCTTCTTGCTAGTCAATCTCTTGTTGAAATGCGGCGGTAAGGGTGGTCTCTTCGCCAGGAACTTCGCGGAATCGGGTGAATTCGGTAAACCGTTGGTCAGACTGCTCATCGAATCATTTCTTCCGAGCGTTTCGTCGGAGCTGGTGGTCTCCAACGCGTTCAGATGCCAATTATCGTGGGAGAGGGAGGGTGCATCCGAGTAACTTGTCGGCACGGAGGGCATCTTGACGATTGATCCAGGGAAGTTGACTCAGGAATTATTGATTCGATGTATAATTAATCTGATCATGAAGCGAGCGATGGATTAAATTTCCCAAGGCAGAATTGTCGCGGTTCGCATTTCGAGCTGTTTTCCTCGTACTTCATAGTTTTATTCGTGCTGCTGATTGAACGGTCGTGATTGAGATGCGTTATATTACTTTACGACGAATTGCGTAACGTTGAATGACAACGAAGACGCCCGTGTCGGCAAGGAGTCGCGATGCAACTGCCTCTTCCTGGGTCGGCCGACTCGCCGCCGAAGGCGTCCGTTAGAGGAGGCGGTCACCTCCGAGTTATTCTAAGGGGAAGACGGCGAGAAAGAGAGGACCAGCGAGGGTGATAAAGGCGGAGAGAAGCGTGCGAGACGGCGATTCTGGCTATTCGCCAGGTTCTCCGTAGATTTCGTGAGAAAAGTATCGAAAGTAAAGGCGGAAGGGAGAACATAGTACTCTCTAGCATTTCGACAGGGAATTCAAGAATTATATCTCTGCATTTGTAAAAATAGAACGGAGAGAAATGGCGGAAAGAAAAAAAAAATTGCCGCGCTGTAAATGAAATAGAGGAGATTTCAACATTAATGACATTCGAAGAAATTATGATGCGAGATTTATTGTCATTTACTAGTTGATGATTAGTAAATGATAATTGCTCGTTAAATAATGGCTCTTTCTAGTCAATTATTTCCGATTAAAAAAAAAGAGATGTACAAGACGCAGAGAAGGTATTTTCTCGAGTAACTTATAAGGATGTGTACGGACTGTGTCAGCGTTTTTTTATATATTAGCGGCTGACTAGAATGGTAGTGTAACGCGTGCGGTTTACTACTCGAGTCACGATAATAGTCGCACACGCTCGACACGAGCCGTCTGGCGTGCTTAACCCAATTGCGCAGCGTGCGTGCCGCGAATGCCTAAACGGGCAGTTTGGGCTTAATGTATCCTTCGAGAGTGCCTCTATTAGAACTCATCACGCGGTCACACGCGAAATCATTGCGGTAGAACGGAGAGGCGCAATTTGCGGCAGCACGGGCCGCCGCTCAAGTATAACGAAGGTTTTTGAAGCCACGACGGTTTCTTTAGCCACGCGAAAAAAAAACATTGCGTAATTGTAACTAAAAGTGGAATTACTCGCGTTGAAATTATAATATTCGTTGCCGTCGCAACTCACCTTTGCCTCTAATTTGTCGTTGTCGTGTTTCAGATGATTACGTTCCTGCTCCAAGCGCTCCACTTTTGCCTTGAGAAGCTCGAGCTCTTCCTATTGAAATGAAAAAGTGCATTAGAAAACAATGATAGCGCAACGATAAACTGTAACATACATATGCATATAGATAACTGTTTCTCACCGTTCGAGCCTTCAGCTGATCCTCGGTACGATGAACGTTCAACAAGGGCGCGACTTTCACGTACAATCTCCACCAAGGCCATTCTCGCACAGACATTAGCTTCCTCACGTTCCTTTGGATGCAGCGCACTGCGAGATCTTGCAGCTGTGTAAGAAAATTCAATTTATTAATTTGCTTCAAATTATTATTATAAATTAATACTAAAGCGTTATAAATTCTCACTAAAGCGAAGGAAATGTGATACAAGTATATATTTTTTACACTTTATCTTTCTCCTTACTCGGCAAATTAAAAACCTGAAGACTTTTTTATAAAAAGGCAAATGTAAATTCAGAGCCATTAGTATGAATTAGACTGCGAGTTTTAAACGCTGCGAAATTTCCGCATTAATCGAGCAAAAATGAGCGAAAGTGTTTGTCTACGGTTTCTCATACGTAACATAGAAAAGTTTTCCTTCTAAATATAATTATGTTAGAAATATTTCAAATTCGCAAGAGAGGAGAATAAGCGACCCACTTTCAAAGTGTTGAGTCTGCGCCGCGCTAGATAGCCTCTGCATCTCGCCTGCAGTAAAATGATGTGGCCGGTGAGTTTCTCGTCCCTCTGAGCCTCCAATCGTTCCAAGGTGCCCGATCTGAAGAATATCTGCGAACAAGAATGGACGTTCCTTTAGTTTTCCCATCGAATGAATATTAATTGGCATTTAGAATGCCGGTGTTGTTACGATGGTATATATTACTGTTAATTATCCTATCTTAATCAAGCGCGATTTATCGAGAGGAATAATCAACTATTAATAACTAGTAACGTACATCATATGATGTAAGAAGAATATCAAGCCCAACATTTTCATGGGCGATGAAAATGTTAAAATATGCATGGCATAGTTTCCTGCTACTTTCATACATCTCGTATGGAAATGAAGGATAAATGCATGTAACTACTGGAGCGTAAAAGCGCACCGTGGCATCTCGATTGCATTAGATACTTTTACATAAGACTATGCAATGAATGAACTGAGCATTAATACAGTTACGTTAACACACACTTTCAATTATACATATAACGCGGGTCTCATGAATTCTTAAGTGGATCATATATTTTGAGAGATTCTAATCATTCTAATCATAAAGTAACGATAATCGACATTTGCGTGAAATTAAAGTATTAATCTAAGAAAGAGAGATTCAATTAAAAGTGTTTTCCTACCGGATCTCCTTTCTATTAGCATCTCATTATATCGTTATATAAAGTCACGATTTTTTCCCGCAACTATGAACGATGAACGCGAGCGCAGGTTGGATACGCAGAGCAATTAACGCGTCCTAATTATTCAGTCGACCTTCTAATTACCGAGCGCTATCAGTATTTAAAGCTAACAATCGCGCGAGACCATAATCGTTCGACACGGACCTGTCGTCCATCTTCCGAGCATCTGTCATCCCGACAGTTATCGGTACTGCTAGCATCGTTGGACATCAAGGGACTATTCCGGTTAATGACGATTTTTTTCTTTTCAGGCTCGGCCAGCCTGCGAACGATCGTCGGCTCGAAGATCTTCACATCTTCGTCGTTATCGTCGTCTCGATCGATCCTGCCAAAGTACTGCTGCCCCTTGAACTCGCTCGTCTCTCTCTGACCTTGATTCTCCATAGTTTCCTTCCATTCCACTTCGTTCTCATTGCTCATGTGACCGCTGTCCTCCGAACAGTTTCCATCCGACGCGTATCCGCTGTACTCGTTCCCGCTCTTGGACTCGTTCTTCTTCAAGGCAGGCGTGTCGATGATAGGAACGTCCACAGACCGCGGCTTGATCAGAACCTCTCGCGGGGACTCCTTGGCGACGTCGGCATTCTTGCAATTGAAGAAGTTCACCAGATGCTCGATATCCTTGGCTCTTTTACCGACGACGCATTGCTTTCTCTTCGTCTCCTGCGTGTCGTCGACGACGTCGTTCCCAGTTCGCGCCGCCTTCGACAGATTGACGGTAATTCTTCCGGAATTTGCAGCATGAGTCGTTTTGGCGTCGGTATCTTGATTCGCGATTCCTCCGGTCTGTTTTTCCCAATTGCGCCTCAATTCTTGAATGGAATTCTCCTTGTTTCTCCTCAATTCCTTAGTAAATTCATCCGGCTTCTCGCAGCTCTTGATTTGATTAGACTTAGATTCTCTTATAACAGATTCCTTTCTTTGCAAATCTTTTTCTGATTTTACTTTAGAAATATCTTTCGAAATAACTATCCTTTTTCTCTTTGCTTTCTCGTCAGCTCTCGATATTTCATTGTTCTTATCATCCTCAGAGTCACACTTCTCTATACCAATATTACTTTTGCGCAGAGTCTCTCGATCCTCGTAGACAGTTTCCGTTCTACACGGAGGAGCGACATTCACGATCGTCTCCTTGGGCTCCAAATCGTTTTCTAATTGTGCCATCAGTCGCGCGGCTCTCTCTTCCAGATTGCTCATCGACGTCGACCTCGCAGAGTTGAATTTCGACGCGCGATCTAGAGTCTCGCGACAATTCTCGTAGACACGCTCGTCCGATGCGGCATCGAGATCGAGCTCGAAACTGATCGTCGTCTGGCCGACTATCTCTTCGGCGCGATCTACTTGCGATAGATCGGCGAGAGATCGGCCGAGACCGATGGATCGGGTCGCCGGAAGCGGTATCTTGCTCGGCCTGGAGACCGAGTTTAGCCTCGCGGGCGCGCCGGAAGTCCTCCCGCATTGACTGTTATCCGCTCTCGGCGTCCGAACGCTCCACAGACTGGTAGATCTGCTAATGAGCGTAAGACCTTTTCCCGACAATTCCGCCTTCTTCTCCTTCTCCGATTTCCTCTCCGAGAAAATTGAAATCCATCGCGGGCTGATTGCGGGATTCGTTTGATTGTCCGAGGATACGGAGCTTAAACTGACCGAACGATCCAGGAGGCCCTTTCGTCGCAGGGCCTCGGATTTCGCCGGCGTCTTCTCGGGCGTATAAGTAAGGTTTTTCTTCAGCAACGCTCTGTCCTCCAATATCGTGCACGAGCTGGCCGATTTGCAGACCTTCCTCTTGTCGTTGCTACGTGTCACGGGCGAGACAGTTTTTGCCGTATCCGGTCGGGCCTCGTTCGGGGATCGTTTCAGAGGCTTCGAAGGCACAACGAGTCGAGATTTCGAGGAATCCAAATTGGTAGAGGCACGTCGTGGTGGATTGACCGCGTCGTTAGGCGTCTTGATGGATATCCTCGAGGTCGTCGGTGGCTTTGCGGAGCGAGACGTTTTATTCGGAGCAATCGTGGGACTCGTCGTTGTCTGGTTTGATTGATTCTGCTTTCTGGCGGACGAAAGCGCCGCTTTTGACACATTCGGACTGCTCTTTGCCTTAACTAAACGCGAACCGCCGCCGGTCACGCATTTAGATACGTTATCGAACATATTGACGAAAAATCTAAGGTCAGATTCGATAATGGAGTAAACAAGTCGTTATTTCTAATAGAAACAGCGTACTCCAATTATAGTGTTTTTCTTCAGGATTTTTATATTGCTATTATAATAATTATTATTATAATAGTTGTTGTTATAATGAATCATCTTGTTCTGTCGCATGTATCGTAATTTTCACGCATCTCCGAGTCAATTTTCTGATGCAATGAATTAGGGTGTATTTTCGTTTACTTTTTAATATAGTATTTCACTATTTCCTTCTCATAATTTGCTTTTGATGTTTAATTTGATAAAGATTGAAGACGCGCACTTTTTTTTCTCCGAAATTAACGCAATGTCTTTTTAATTAAATGTCGATTAAATACAGCTTTGAATTCATCACTCTCGAATCAAATAATTTTTTTATGTGTGAGCATTTGTCATTTGTAAGCTGGTGAGACGGAAGAGATTATGGTAAACACAAATACAGTAATGTCCCGAGGAAAAGTATTTATCAATTTAATTTTAAAACGTTGTATTCTAACGATTCAAAGTTTAAATACAGATTACTCGTGTGTAACAAGCGTCTATTATTTCCGCCTCATCATCATTTCAAATAATGTCCTTTGCAATCTCTTCGCACGATATTAAGCAGTTCGTTACTTCGCGCAAACTTTGCACACAGATAAACGTATATTCGTATACATATATACGAACAATATATATAGACGCTCACAGGTTTATGTAAATATCGGATTCAATTGTGTAATATAGTATAAAAATGCAAAAAAATCACAGGTATTCTGTAAAATTAAAAGACATCTAGTCACACGCGCGGAGAATTGTGTACTTAAAGTCTAATGGCTTGTCATCAAAGTCAGGTTGTTCGCCGCACTTGTCACCTCGACATCGCATCCCCGATCACTGACACCAGCGGTACCGCGATAATTCTCGCACTTGCATACGTTGCGGAATGGATGGTCGTTGAAGGAGCCTTTTCCTCTCCTCTGCCGCGCAGAACGAGCCGCGACTAAGTGCCGTAAAAGCCGCGTAAAAGTGTGTACGCATCCGACTGCGAGAGCAGAAGTGAAGAAGCAAAAGAGAGAACGGCAGAGATGACGACAGGAGGGAGGGATAAAGGAGTGAGGGAAATAAAGGGGAGAGAATCGAGAGAGAGAGACCGGTGAAGGGAAAGGGGCAGATTATCTTGAGAAGCCGGTTACCACGCATCGGCCTGCAACTCTCAACTGGCAGGAAGATGCAGCCGGTTAATGCCCGGGTGCCAGCTTATCATTTTCATTGAAGGGAGACGTCGTGTCTTTTTTTGCTCCGATAAATCGAAACAAACCGGAAGACGTAACAGTGAGAAATGCCCGTAATGTGGCGATTTATCGAGAGATTTCCGACGCGAATGGTATCGGCGAAATTATTGCGGATGAAAGATTTTCGACTGCATCACGTGTTTCTAAAGACAGATGATAGCGAGACGAACACAGACGTTAAAATTTAAAAATGTTTGTTATCTAATCTTTGTTATAAAATAATTCCGATTAACCGAATATTTGTCTGAATTTATAATGTAAAAACTTATTATAAAAAATTGAATTTATTTTTCTTTATTTAGTACACCGGTATCACGTTTCTTTATGATGAAATAAATAGATCATTAAGAGATGCTAATAAACGCAGAAACGGCGCGTTAAATTTGCTGTGACTTGGTTAATTAAACGCGCAACAGGGATATTGTGTAAAGTACATTTCGCAATTCTGACCGCTTCTCTTCCTCTCCTTAATTACACGACACGTTCGTCTCGAGATAAAACACCCGTTAAACGAACGTCTGTGCTGAAAGTCGACAGAAACGAAACATTGAGGTCCTCTCTTAATCATTATGCGCGTTGACGTTTTAAAAGAAGTTTTGCGAAACAGCCTTTGCAACGCGCGCGCGCGTGGCTCTTCATTAATTTCGGGTGAGATGATATTCTCTACTTCGAGATAAAGTCACCGTTACACTAATACGCCAATCAGTGAATACGAAGATGGCGTATTAAGGATTCTTTTAGATCTCTTACTTTGCATGAAAGTCTTATTATATGCGAAAAAAATTGTTATTTTTGTTACAGCGAGACTGTGGCTTCGTCTCTTTCATCTCTCAAATCGAAACACGGTCTCTTTTGTATGCAGATAAAAAGCTTATTCAGAATGGCTCGTTGACTAGTGATATAATCGATTAAGAGCGACGATGATTCGACCGCTGACCAGATGTGAGGCTAATATAGCTAATATTATTCCATCATCAACCCTCAAAGAAAAAGTATATGATATACTGCGCGTGCGAGGCATTTGCATGTTTTTACACAAGTCGATGATATAAGTCGTGTATATATACATTTATATATACTATAATAATAAAATAATAATTATAGATAAAATCTATAATTTCTCGAAGAGAAATATTTATTGTAAAATTTTGAAAGATCTATGGAAATATTTATTAAATATTATTCTAAATCTAAAAATCGGAAGAACGTTACCAAGCCGTAAATATCGACAGATCCAAATAACGCAATTAACAAGTTCACGACGTCGAGCTGTCACGTTCAAATAAAGCAAAGACCGAAGCCGCAAAGTAAAGGCTCTCGATCTACGTGCGAATCGATTTTATAACTTTTCTGTAACGATCGTACAGGATTGTAATACCGGTGTTTCGTTCGGTCGGCAGTGAGAAAGCACTCGTGCGGCTCGGTGCTTTACTTCCAGGCCGATGATGTTTACCGTTATCGAAACTAACAGGAGAATACCGGTGTGGCTGTGGACTTTCTCTCTCTCTTTCTTTCGCAGGTTAATTAAGAAATTGATGACTTTCTCTCTTTTTCTTCTTCCTTCGGTCACAGACACTTCGTCTACGGAGTAAAAAGCGAATGCACGTCTCTACCTCGCGCTTCGCCAATTTTTACCGAAATTGTAGTGGATTGTTTTGTATTCGGCAAAATAAAGGAAATCATTTAAAGTATCCTTTTTTTGAAAAATAATAGGGCAATAAAAAGCATAAAATTCGCACTTAATCTTGAGCAAATTTGTCTCAATGGTTTTATTATTTAGTACTGAAACTTAAATGATTCGAATCACGAGCAAATTTTATGCCTTTACGAGAAATAAATTTCAAGTTTAAGAAATTTATGCGATATATGTATATCTTTTTATCAAAAATTTAATAACATTTCCAAGATTAATAAGTTATTGGTTTAATATTGAAAATTTAAAAGTCTTATGAATTTATTGCAGACTATTATATGTGTTATAATATGTATGACAAAATAGGAAAAGACATATGTTACTTTTTACAATAAAATTATCATGTAATTTCAAGCAAAAAATACATATAAGTTTATCGCATGTTTAGAAAATTATCGGCACCTTTCTTTGCAGCCAAGCAATATATTCTAATTAATTATTCTGAATAGATATCCCCGTTTCAATTTTCGGGGGAAATGACCGGAAAGAAATAAAAATTTGATCGACCAGTATGCACTCGCACTAGAAAAACGCATATGCGCACTTTGCGAACGATTCGCGAGCAGTCCGACAAAAGGCGATTTCCTCGCTTGCTGTGCAATGTCAAGGCCGAAAGATGTTTGACGCCCGATGACGTCTTGACCGGAACCAACCACGAACTGAGTCGCAGGAGCGGTCGCACAGTCGTCGCTTCGTCAGAAAGCTCGTTTCGCATCAGGTACGTCCCTCCATCTCGTCCCCACTATACAGGTAATGTGTCACCAACACACGTATAAATCTCGCGCATTTAAACGTATGTCTGGTTCCCTGCTAGCAACGGCACGTTCCCTCGTAATACGCGCGATATCGAATATAAATCTCGAAATTATTATGTCGGAAGAGAGACGGGGATAAGGAAGACGCATACAGTAGAACGCTCGATTAATCAAAAGCACGATTATGCGAATAATGAATAGCAATGAGATAATCGAATCACGTGTCGCCGGCGAGCCGTCTCCGACGCGTGTAAAATATTTCAACGCCGAATTACTCTCGATATTATAATTTTGCAAAAACAATTTATGCATCCGCGCATTCGATATTTCACAGAACCGTGAAAATTTCGAAAGTGCAAGGGAAAGGGATTCGCAGATTCGGAATACCGTGACAGGTGGACCTTGAGCGGCGCATCGAAACGCTGCCAAATGGACCCAGAGGACCGGTCCGAACTGGCAGGCCTCTTTCTTGTTCTCTCGTCTATCCCCGAATAAGGCACACTTGGCGATTCCCATTTCGCCCGCCCGCTTTTTATCTTATAGTCCACCTCGATATTTTAGGGACGCGTCGGTATGGAACGCTCTCGTGTGTCGTCAGTTTTCTAATATAACATGGTAATCTGCAGCAACGAGAAAACATAAAAATAATAACGCGTATACAGGAAATCCAAGAAAGGGGCGATTTTTTTTTTGTCTCAGCTCGGCTCGCACCGACCCCGCGAATTTTTCGAGCGTATTATACGGAAACGGGGACGCGGGGCCGTTCGCCTTTCGGACACGTAGAAAAAGTCCCTGCATCCTGCCGTCCATGTCGGATCGATAGATCTTTGCGGGGATGGCTGCCACGAAGAAATCCGAAGCAGACGCGGCGCAGCGTTGGAAAGCGGCCGACGAGAATGTCCGCTGGCCTACTGACGAACGGGAGAAAGGAGAGACGAGACAACGGGAGAAGGGAGCAACATAAGAAGAGAAAAGAGCTCTGGCCGCGTTATGAAATCGCGAACTTCTTTCCGAGTCCACGCCAGACATTTTTTAATACTTTTGTTTAATGGGACCAACCGCCGCGTCTGCAATCGAGATTTCGTCGTAAAGTTTATTACTCCTCTTCGGTAGATATCGTCGCTTTATCGAATCCGTTTCGGCGAGTAATGTCTCATTCTTGCGCTCGTAAGAGAGTGAGATAAGTTGATCGGGTTTATAAATTGCATCGTGAGCGATTTCGCCCGGAGCATAGAGAGTAAAGAAGAAAGTAAAAAAGAACTCGTTTCGTGCATTATGCTCGTCGCACGTCCGACTTCATCGTAATGCGATTTTCTTAAGAAGCAATTATCTCTTTTGGAAAGTAGTATGTATATTTATTTTCATCTGAAAAAATTTCGTAAAAAACATAATCGAAAAGTTCTCTGTATTACACGGTATCTAATAAATCTTTCAATCTGTATTACATGACCCAGTAATCTTGTCATAAATATACATATGTCATTTTATGTTAATCTTATCATGCCATTGGGAAAGTAGGAGATGATAATTAGAAAATTATGCTGCAAAAAGCATCCGATGCACACGCACGGAAAGTGAAGAGAAGGATCCGTTCCGCGTTATATTTCGTATCACGTCTGATTTAATCGTAATATAATTTTCTTGACTAGCAATTAGTTCTCTAGAAAGCAGTAAATAAGTATCCAAGTCAGTTTTCATTAAAAACACGATCCGTTTCACGCACCTGCAGATGCGAATCTTATCGGAAAGACATCGGACGCCTACGCCCGGTCAATTAATGGCTTGAAGCCGCCGGTGCCGCAACGCGCTTCTTCTCAAGGACCGAAAGAAAAGCAGGAGGAAATTACGTTTAACTTGTCGCAATTAACCGCGGGGTAGATAGGTAGGTAGAAATGAAGAATCTGACCCCGTGTCGCGGGTTGACGAAGCCGAGATTGAGCGGTAGAACACGGTATGCAACGTTTCCGCTTCCCGACGAAGGGAAAACAGCGCCGTGTGAGAAACTCGACAGCGTGATGCATTTCGCTTGATAATTAGTTGGTGGCTCCTTCAATCATCTACTCGTTTCTGATACCTGACGAATTTTGATCACAATCTAAAACTTGAATTAGTTACATATTCCAAAGAGTTATAAAAATAAATTTAAAAAATAGAATAATAAACAAAGAAGATGTATGACTTATTAGTATAAAAGAATTTCAAACCTCTATCTCTTTATAATGTAAATTTTCTGCTCCTAAAATAGAAAATAGAAAATAATTACGTGTGTGACAAAAAAATCACAAATATTGAAATGGAATTTACAATATCTAGTTTTTAACAGAAAATGCGAGCTATAAGTTATATACTGTGTAATATCGAATTTGAGTATATATCTTCTTCGCATTAGCGTGGGTGGAGGCAGCGGGATATTCCGCGATCTCGATCTGGCTTGTTGCCGAGATTGTCGTGCGAACCTGACCTAGACGCGCAAGCTTCTTGGATAACTAATCGCGTTTCGCCATCATGGTACATCATGATTAGCAGTCCTTCAGCTTCCCAACTTAGCATTGTCGAGTGCAAATTGATTGTTGATTAAATAATAATATGTACGTATAATATGTACATTAAACAAGATTCGAATATACTCGACGAGATGTAGTAAGTATTTTTATAATAGGCTTCATCGATAAAATTATTTTAAGATATACTAATTACGTTACAGATACACGTTAATTTAAATTTCTTTATATTAACCAAATATTATTTTTATTCTTGCTCATAATCTAATACATCTCTATTCTGTATTTTAATCGACTGTGATCCATCTAGCTGATTTAATCTTCACCCTTCTTTATATCACATTGTAATGCGATGATTGTTAAGGCGCGCGCATGCATAATAAGGATTAATTGTACGGTACTTGTTCCAGAGAATCAATATTCTAATCAAGTTAAGGCACGCTCGCGCTGTTTCCACTTGGCGCTTCGGAATTACTTGACATACGGATCGCTCGAGATGCGAGACACGCAGTAATCGAAGGCACGCGCAACGGTCACATTTCCGTCGTGAAAACGTTAGCGCCAGATATTTCGGTAGTCATGACGTATTTGTTTAAACAGGCACGATTGGTTCGAATAACCTTATATCCGAAAATACATCGATGTCCGTCGTAAGAAATCGGAACGTAATTATTTTTCCGAGAAACTTGGCAAGAGAGATGCGTTTTATCTCAACAAGCAGAGGAAGATTATATGGAAATATTATATGAATTTAAAAAAAAAAGATCGAAAATGAAAAATATAGTACGTACACATGGCGATTGCGAGATTGCCGTAAACTAACGGCGGAAAATTGCAAAGAACAAGACGAGAGAGAGAAGAGAAAATAAGAGATATTAAGAACTAAGTGTACCGGAAAAAGCTGCGCTTAATGTAACGACGTTGTAAGGAGCATATTAATTCGCGAGTCGTCGTAACCGAGACCACCGATCTTCTTCGTCTCGCGTGAAAAGGAACCGGCTGCAACGCGATACAGCAGAAAAATATGTCGGAGAACGGAAGTTAACGTTTCCTCGGGCGGGATACGTAACTCCGGGAAAGATGTGGAAAAACCTCGTTCTTTCCTGGTTATTCTGGTTTTTCGCGTACATGGCGATAGCGCCGCGGGCACATTGCGCTGGCAACGACAGAAAGGAAACGAAGACGTCGACAGTAAAAGACGTACGAGAAATAGGCGCATAAACACTCTCGAAGATGACGGAAGATTCATCTGACGGTCGTGTAATTTGCACTTCGTAATTGTAGCATCCCAGGAAGGAGAGTGCTACGCTCTACGCGTACGTCGTGATGTGATAGTAATGAACGTAATTTAGTAATCCTCGTATCCTGTCGCTTTAGATAATATACAAACGAGTTCCGTATCTTTTTTTTTTTTATAAGATATTCAGTGAAAGGATTTCATCTTTAGAAGAATAAAAAAAGTCACCCATCTAAATAACTTTCCAGAGAATTTCCAAAGAACTTTCGTAAAATTTTTGACAGCTACATGCGGGGCGTCTCTTTTTAAAGCTGTATCTCGCGCAAGTGTAATTAGATAGGTGGAAAGAAATGAAAGGCCGAACGAGACGAGATGTAAGGAGGCTGATATGTTCGCGGTGCAAAATTGCAAATGGATCGGCGAACCAGTAAGGACCAGTGCGGCAATTTGTATGTAGGCCACGAGAAAGTCACAGCACGTGCACTTTTTTCCCCCCTTTCGAGATATATTCGTTTCTTTTACACTTTCGCAGACGAACGATTGTGCTATCTTTTCCGATTTATTCTATTATAATAATATTCCGATAAAAGAAATTCGCTTTTAGAGCCGAGGAGAATAATAAACACAACGAAGAATCTCAGGAATTTTTACAGTCAAATTCTTGAAACGCATCTTGACAGCTGTAAAATATTCGCTGGTTGTAGTCGCGAAAGAGACCGCGTAAATCGCTCGTTGAACATCGGACATCGTAAATCAGACAGTTACGACATTTCATACCCGGCGCCGATGTGCGACTTGGCATGACGTCGATAGTTCGCAGCTGCTTCGATTAAGCTTCTGCGGCATCAGGAAGCATCAGTGAACGCCGCCGTACGTATTGATGCGGTGACTTTCCACTTGGATTACAAAATGTGAGATGTGTGAAAGAAATATAGCGGCCTCACTTCGAGAGACGAAGACGGCTTCAACCTGTATCGCCAACATCTAATTTGTATTTCCTCTGCCATGCAACGTGATCATGAGTTTGCTTCACGTAGAGGTATTTAAAGACCTCAAATTGACTTATTTATGTCTAATAATGTCTTAGCCTCAAGATGCATCGTGTTCCTCTCAGTTTTGTTTGTAATAAACAAGCTTGGAGGAAGTGATCTCTGAAATACTTTGTACATGCTGCTATCTCATTTAAATTTCAAGACACTAAGCTAGAACGATCTCACCCAGATGTCTGTTAATTTCGATTTCTTCTGATTAGCAATTTAATAGGCAGCTTAGAATTTGCATTTTGCCGCGCGAAAGTATTTATATAATTATCAACAGATTATATCATCACTATCATTATCATAGATGAGAAATTTATAGCGCTATTTATACTATTTATATATAAACAAATATCTAAAAAAAATCTATATATTCTTGAATTTAAAAATCACAGAAAAAAATATCGTATTTTCTTTCTTAATATAATTCTCTATAAATAAAAACTTTCAATTAATAATTATATGTAGCTTCCTTCTAATCGATTTATTTAAAACTACCATTGAATTCTAACACGTTTCTTCATTTATCAAAAGCAGAAAGTCTTCCAACAGACGACGGGAAACAGGTGGTGTCGGTCGAAGACACTTTACATTCCCCGCTTCTTTAGGACGGACGGGGCGGATTTCGTGCGGTGGTGGCGGAGGTGAAACGAGGCAACAGGCAAGGCCAAGGTAAAGGTAAAAGGTAAAAGGAGGGGAATGCAGGACTGGAAGAGAAACCATGCGCGGCGAGCCGCGCAAAAGTCAACGAACCGAAATCGGCGTGTACGCGATAACGCGCGATAATCCACGGACGATTTCCTCCGCAAATTTCAATAAGTATGGTCCACGCTACATTCTCTTAATCGCGAAGACATATATTTTAGAGCAACGTGTACGTTAGATACTTTTCCTCAAAGTTCTCGAGGCGGTAAATCCGCATCAATGATTATAAATTTGCGCTCTGATGAGCGCGAGCGCGTATGCTATTAATATTTTTTTTTATATCAAACACGTGTGATAAATAGTCGAGGAAATGACTTTCCTTATGTATGTAAAAATTAATATTTTTCAAACTTTCTTTATAATTATACCAAACAGGCCTCCAATTTGAATTTTGCTGGAAGGACAATTCGATTTATATTTCATTGCCGTTAAAAATCTGAAGATTTCGAGAAGAATAATTGTATTTTATGCAACGTATGCATAAATATACAGAGTCTCGCTGAACTTATATCACGTATGGTTTATCACAGGCAGAGGCAAACAGCCGCCGCATAACTTACAACGCAAGTCTTCGTCGTCCACGAATAAACGGAGTTAACGGTTGATTGCCTCGTATAAGATGCGCACAGAATCAGTTTTAAATCTCGAGCCTCACGCCTGCTTCGCGTCACGCCATGTATTTCACCTGCTTCAAATAATATTGCAAATCATTGTTGTGACATGCTCCCATATTGAACAGTCATTCGCACACTATAATGGTACTGTAATATAAAATATGCGAGACGTATCATGTGAAAAATTACAACATTACGACGGAAATGATGACTCGTTAAATTCTCTCCCAGAAACCGATTCTAAATTCGTCCGAGATGTTTTACGTTAGTAAAACACGTCTTGCACATTTCTCCTTGGAAGAAATGCTACTTCCATGGCGATAGCTTTTTCTCCAGTGTATTTCATGAATAACGCATGCAGCACGACGAAGAGTGGGACAACGCAGATCTCGCAGAATCAGAAAGTTGTGCATTTCATCGAAACAACGAATTTGGGTGAGACGCCGTCACGAACGGAAAAAGGAAATCTCGACCAATTTTGTTCTCGCAAATGGGAAGTTGTGCACTCGCGATGCGCGCGCGGTTCATCATGTCTGCCAATCCAACTGGATTTGCCTGTATATATCGCTTAAATCCTACACGTAGAATTTGCCAAAGTTACACGTCCTCCCGCGCTGCAAGCTATGCGCGTCGCAAAGTGAAACCGGCGAAGCTGGTTTTGCGTGTCAAGTACAGTTGGTGAAATGCGTGAACGCACGGATCGCGCGTACCGTTCGTGGCCCTTCACTATAAAAAATATACATGAACATAACAGGTGCGGTATAAGGCTGTCACTTATTGACAAGCCGCCCACACCTACTCTTATAAGCTTTCACGCATAAGGAAGAGAAATTAATGGCGGCAAAAAATAGTTTTTTTTTTCTTCTTTTGAAAGTAACTCGACAAGATTTCGAAGAAAATTTCGAGAAGTTGAATTTATACAGCTTTATATAACGCGCGTGTGTGCTTTTCTTTAACATAAAAAAAAAATCGATAACGGGAGAACTACTTTTGATTTTGTCCTCGATACATATTCATGATTGAGATACGGAGAAATCGTATCAGTTACGGTGGAAATGTGCACGTATATGTGCTTGTGAGTTGGTATTCCGAACTGCGGCATCTGTACACGAGAGAATACGATCTGACGCGCGTCGTCGATCTTTGGAAAGCGTCTCAGCATATTTCCGCAGGCGAAACTACCGAAAGACTAATACGCATGCGACCTCGTTGACCCTCACTTAGCGAGCTCGCTTCCTTTCTTTCTGTTCCTTTCTGTTTCTTTTTCATCTAGTATAAATCTTCCTTTCTCAGTATCACGTCTAGAATCTGTGATGTAAGATATCCTTATATCGATCGATTTCCTAAATAATTTCAAATTGCTCTGATCCGATTATAATGAAAGGATTAAAACAGAAAGCAATCTGTTAGAAATACAATTTCGCGACTTATGGCGTTATATTGTAATTTTTTAAAGCAAATTTTCGGATGAAATATATTCTTATAAAGATCTACATGTTCGTTTAGTCACGCTCTAAGAAACGGATGTCGTTCCTCCGAGCAGCGACACTCGATCATCTTCGTGACGAGGACAATTATCGACTCGCAGAAGCGTTGAACGCGATGATTTGCACAACGCCCGTTGAAGTACGGTCGTCATTTTCCCTTCTGAATTCCTTCGAACGACTTCTTGGCCGGTAAGCGAAAGTGCATTGACACGTCTCGGTCTGCGAGACGAAAGCGCTTTTCTGCAAGCGTCGCGTCATAAAGCGTCGTTGCGAGAAAAAAATGTGCGGTTAAGTGGTTATTCACACTTAACATGTCGTAAAGATTTACAAGCTCCTCGAGAAGTAAAATTCTATTAGAAAGCGAATATTATACTCTCGTGGTCGGGAAAGAAATCGCGCATATGGAATATCACGATTTCGTGAATAATAAAATGATAAGATTATGAGACAGCTGGTACATCACCACTTTCTAACATAATCTTCGAGTGTTACGTGTATATCTCTTAATATGCTATTTCTCGTTACAGTCCTTTGACGCAAATCATTTATTTAAGCCCCTAGCCGAACTTTATTTTATCGTAAATTTTTTTATAACTAATTCTACAATCACACATCCTGTCAGATTTATATGCCTTTTCTCTGACATTTCATGCAAAGCGGTACATTGATAAATATTTCAATGTCGTAACAAACTTTCTCGCAATAAATATTATTTGTTGCGGCCTTTATGATTGATGACATTTTCTCTGTTTCTAATAGTTTGTCTACTTTCTAGGTTGCATCGTAAGTTCAACAAAATTATGCGTACTTTCGAGAAAATATTGACTCACCTGGCTTTGACCAACTCGATAGGATGCGGGGTCGACGTCGACGGTGAGCAGCATGTCTTCGACGGCGCGACGTTCATCAGTGACGGGACTTCCGGGACGAGCGTTTACGTCGCTTGACAGTAGTCCGAATCGACGTCTGAATTCACCTAAAGCCATATGCTTCGGAAATCCAACTTTGTGTAGACGAATAGCGTCTATTATCTGGCTTCCGCGAATCTGTTTACAAGCGTATAAAAATGCGACGTTACATTCAGTATTATTATAAATCTTTGTGTTAGAAAAAAAATTAAATCTTAAAGTTACTGAGATTTTATAAAAAATTATATCTCTGATGTTTGTAAGAGATTTTTCTATAATAATGTGAAATTGATATCTTTCATTAATTATGAACTTGTCTTCTATGAATTATAAATTTTCATTTTTAATATTTTTTTAAAAATCTAGTAAAATATTTTTACCTGCGATCGCAGAAGAGGCACATTGATGACGCTGTCCTCGCTCTGATTCGATTTCACGGAGAGGAGGCTTTTATTGTCGGTACAACCGGCATTGTGCTGAGGTAGAAGACAGTGCACAAACTTTACGCGAGTTCTCCGTAACGTTTCCACAAGACCGTCCTGGAAACAATTCACGGTTATTGCTTTATTCCGCTTTATAATGCACGGGGCATACGTCAGAGAGATAAACAAAGAATCGCGGTATTGTCCTTACTAGATAACGAGCGCAAAAAAGAAAACACGAGAACAACACAAGGTAACAGCAAACGATCTCAATACAACATATTTCCCCGAACATTTCTAACATGCCAAACATCTCGCATCTCGCAGAGCGGAGGAATGATTAACGCGCGTGAAAATGTCCACTGGCTAGTGTAACATTTGCGCGATTAATGCACGGCCTTGCGATAATGGAACTTGTGATAACAGTCTGATCTTTGACACCGAGAACAGATTAATGACGTGTAAATGACCGACAAAAGTAAATTTACGATAGAAATAAATTTGCCGCGATATTCCAAGACGCGAAGAGAATATTTGCTAATAAATAAGCAAAAATTCAAGATATCAAATCATTCAAATCGTTTTTTTGGAAGGTGAAAAGAAAGTGGGAATTAAATACTCACTACGGTGAACTTCACTTGCAGGCAAACGTTCTTCCTTTTCACGGCAGTGAACGTTCTTCGTATGCTCGAGGCTCGCCTTAAAGACTGCGAGCCTTCTAGTCCCGGCATGGAACTGCATAGAGCGCCGGAAACACCGGCGCCTCGGGCACTTACGAATAGCTTGCTCACGTGTTCTCTATAAATTTTTATAACATATAAAATATAATAACAAAATAGAATATAAAATATAACATATAAAATATAATAACAAAATAGAATATAAAATATAACATATAAAATATAATAATTTTATATATGTATATATATAATTTGCGAATGAAAGTTTTTGCATTAAATAGATATGCGACATATTACCGCGTGCTTTCTTGAAGTATTGTGATGGCACTCTTGGCGACAGGATTCTCGCGCGTGGCCTTAAGCCAACCGGTGGCAGTATAAAGCACGGGATTCGTTCCCAACAAGTGTTGCAAAACGAATTGATTGTTGCCCGGCGCTTTTCGCAAAAGCGTTTGGTGATCTATAATAGAAATTATATTTTCACGTAAGACAAAAAAAATTAAATAAAATATTCGCAATTAGCGCGAATGTAGATGTCGATGTCGGGAAATTAATTTTACCTCGGTCTCCGTAATGAGAGAATAAACGATCCAGGAAAGTTTCGTCGCTACCTCCAGGACACACGGTCTCCTCGTCCAGCAGCCAGAGTAATCCTTTCCGTTCCATCTGCCTGCTGCCGCTAAGATCGCTTTGACTAGTTCGCAACATTGTCGCGCTTTGCGAGCTTCCGCGATCCAGGAGAGAAACTAAACCTTGAGGCGATCCGATGCCGTCCTCGTCGTAATCGTCCTCGTAATCTACATCAATGCCCTCCTGGACGTATCTGATAAATTTTTATAAGTTAACCCTCATACACAATGCTATTTCTAATTAATGATATAAATAGTGATAGTCGAATAAATTTCAATAGCGCTATATAAATAGAATATTTTTATTATTACAAAATATCTATAGAGGAATTGAGAATAGAAATTTGAAACTTATTCTTAGCGTTTCACCTACCTATCCTTCGGAGCTATCAACGTAGTATGGTGAAACAGTAACTGCAGACGCTCCTGCAGATAATTGTGGCAAAGATCCTCGAAAGTTGCACCGGTTTGCCGGCCGCATGAAGCAGGATTTTGAAAACCTGGTGAATCACACAGCAGCACAGATGAAACTGTATGTACAGCGGATGATATGGATCTGAAAAAAAAATGACAAATACATAGTATATAGAAATACTGACAAAAAAGTTAATAGCTTTATGAAACTGATTTTTATAATTTTTATCCTTAATCGTCTCTCAAGCTTCTCGAGAAGATATCTCAATAATTATCAAACTTTGATTGCCTTTTTTTAATTCTTTAAGTCGAGTCGATCGACGAATGACAAGATGAAACTTCCGGAGGTAAAAACATTTTACGATGTTTGTAAAAAAGTCACTTAGCAAGCATAATTTAGTCCGCCAATCTATTTACTTGTTAATGAGAGCCGCGACGCAGTGGAAGACCTCGGAGTAGAGTCCGACCAGAAGTCCCTCGAGCGCATCGAGCCCCGTGACGTCCTTGCCCTGCTCCGTCGGGCTGGGTGTTCTCAGAGCCGGTCTCGGGGTGCTTGGTGTTCCGGCGCCACCTCCGTTGGACGAGAAGACCACTCGGCTCAGCTCCTCCACGGTGGTGCCCAGCAAATTGGCTGCCTTCTCCGCGCATTCAACTCTGGCGAATTGCCACCTGCTCTGTGAACTGGTACCGGCCTTCACGGCGCCGGCACAGCTCAAGTGATAAATGCCGGCGAGCACCAGCCAGATGACCTTCTCGTCAGCCTCGGAGATGCCGAGTATCCTGAGCGCGGCGACGATGCGGTTAAACTCGACCATAGCCCGCTGCTTGTCCTCGTGCTTCTGCAGCGGCGTGACGAAGGGATTGTTCTCGGCGACTAGATTCGTAAGATGTAACTCTTTTCTCAGTGCACCTTCCGCGCCCGCCAGCAGACGGTAAACGGCGTGAAAGGTCGGATCCCCGTTGGCCCGTCGGCCTATCCTCGACTTCTCCAGTAGCAGCACCTTGCGAGGAAAGAGAAAAATTCATCGCACGAGGCACGCGAGCCAGACGGCAAAAGAAAAAAAAAAGTGTTTTTCTCACTTGCAGAGAGGCCGAGGCGATTTGACCCGACTGATCGAAGTCCAGGCTGAAGAGTTGCGTGAAACGCGTCGCGTTCGAATTCATATGCGTTCTACTATTTCCGAAGGCCTCGAGGACCGTGAAAAGCGCATTCAGCTTCTCGATCGTCAAGATCTGTAAAAAGGAAACGACGCTCGCTCAGAGACGTTCCGTATGAAATGCGTGTCCGTGCGTTCTCGACTTGCCTTGTTAACTGTGCCAGCAGCCAATACGAGATAATGAAGAGCGTGTTTGAAATTCGTAGTTTTCCCCGCTCCGCTACGTCCGAGGAAAACCAGGGAATGGTCCCTGCGTGTCGCCAGCATTCCTCGATAAGCCGACTGCGCTATCGCATAGATATGCGGTGGCATGTCCTCGCTTTTGCAACCTCGGAACATGTGCGCGACCTAAAGAGAGGAGTAAAATTTTTTTTTTTTTTTTAGACATAAAAATTCAATATTGATAATACGCGAAATTCATTGAAAAAATGATTCGAAATATAACGAGCTTCTTAGTAAAAAGTTACAAGTACGCAAGCACAAAATAAGTGATATATATAATTTTGATAATAATAATTTTATAATTTAATTTGCTGTAAATTAAATTATTACACTGAAAAAAAATTTAAGTAATGTAACATTCAAGTAAACTTTCGTAAGAGCAGCCTTGCCTTTTCAGAATAAATTGCCAATGGTGCAACCGGATTGATAATGATCATGCTGTCTCCCGCATACGTGTGTATCAAATTACTGGCGTAACGTTGCCTCAACGTATGTAGAACGGACGATTCATTCAAGAACCGTAACTGGGAGAGCTCCTCGGCTTTGTCAAACTGGGGTGGATTAGCCTAAAGAGAGACAATGCAAATAATGAAATGAGACACGAGTAATTAAATTACTCGGTTTTGATTGATTAATAAGTATGCTTAATAAGCATGCTGAGAACTGATTACAGAAAGTAATCGATCGCACTACCTTCTCCACATCTTCCTCGTCCACGAGCAACTCCTCTCCAGAAGTGGTCAATCGGATTCTCAGCTTTCCTGTGTCGGGATCGGCGGAACCGCATCTTGTGGCAGGAGTGAAACCTCCACGATGCAATAACCAAATCCTTTCGGAAATTAGCCATGCTTGTTCTTGCGCCAGATGCTCCTCCGATCGCGCCTGTAAAAAAAAATATATATATATATAAAACGTGTAATCAGTGCATGCAAATCATTCATAATTATAAGGTATTTTCTGAAAAGCGTAAAAGAATGGAAGGATATCCTTCATTGAACTGAAATTTATATAACTTCGCTTTAAGAAAAAAAAAAGAACGGATTTCACAAAAAAAAATTGTCTTAAATTAATTTTTTTTTTAAATATGTAGATTCAAGAAATAAGATGCGATTGGAAGCTATTAGCTTCTCGAGAATATCTTCTCGAGTGTATCTTATTTCGGGAAGAGATTCAACGGGCAAGTTAATTAAATCGTTTGCAGTGATCTCGCAGCATCTCTGCCTTCGCAGTCACGCGAGCTCCTCGTCCTTTTTTTTTTCTGCGGAACGCGAAACGATCGGTCGTGTTAATCTTGAGTTTTATCGACGACGCTTTGCCATCGGCAAACTTGCTAGACGCGACCTAGCGAGGACAGCGGACGCCTACACGATAAGTTGGATCGGCAACGTCCTCGAGTATCTCGCTACCGGCGGCGATCAGTCGCGATGGATCGTTATGAAATGTCTTATTGCGTGGCTGCGCGGCGCGTTATGACGAACGGACCTGCGTACCATTAAGCGACCGCTCATTAACATCGAAATGGCATTCGCTCGATCCTTTCTATTTCTATCTTCCCGCGTTCGTATCTTTCTATCCCTCTTCAGGAATGCCTATCATCTCGAGGGCATAGAAAAAGAGCTTTATCGATTTGCCTGCATCGAACGAAGTACGACGTATTGACGATTTTTACAGAATGTTGTACATAATCGTGTCACATTATTGTTAATTTACAATTATAAAGATATCAAAGTTACATGACCGTCTTATACGATTTATTAGCGCACTATTAGATCTGTACGCGCCAAAAGTTAAACGTATTCCGCGATTCTATTCTCTTGGAACAACGCGTGAATCACACCGTGCGGCGGGTGCAGCTGCGAGTTCTCACGTATCGATTTCCGCATCGAGCAATCGCGGCGCGGTGACTCGTACGGTTCCAACGAGTAAGGACGACAGACAGACACAGTGAGTTTCCTGGTACACAAATTATCATGCATCAGGTCTCGGCGCTCATTGATAGCGCACAACGCGCCATTGTTTCACGATAAACGCCGCTCCTTCAAAAGGCCTAAATGAGGGGATTGTTCGAATATTACAAGTTTGCCCTTTAAACTTGCCGTTTTTCACGCGCTCTCACGCGATGACAATTTGCCAGAAATTTCCTGGATTCGCTGGAGGTGCATATTATGCTTAAGAGACGAAGATGGGGAAATTATATACATGACATCTCTATCGAGTTTTATCGAGATTGATGAAACGGCGAAAGAAAAACGTTTCTTGCATCCTGTACTACTTTGAAACTCTATATGTACGTGTATATTTTTAAAAAATTATCAGAATTTTTTTTCAATCATTTTCTCTATTGTCGAGAACTAGTTTCCATCGTTTTTTTTCATGACGAGTAAATTTTAGCAACCTAAACGATTTTCTGCAAATCCTTCGCGAAACGTACCTCGTCGATTAGCGGCTTCACTCTATTTTCCAGAAGGACCTCGAGGCGCTTCATGCACTCTCCTTCATCCTTCGCGCGATTACTTTTTCCGCTACCTTTCATACTCTCGATTATGTTCGACTCTACTCTTCCTTTTCCCCGTATTTTTCGCTTTATCTTCCTGGCCAAGGCGATTTCGAACAGCTCCTCCCACTCGATGATGTCTTGAATCGGTTTCGCGCATCTTTGATAACCCGGCCGGCTTCGCTTCGATACCTTCTTGGAATTGTTGGTCCAGCTATTCTTGAAACTGAACATTCGAAGTCCACTATCCGCGCTCGGTATCCTCTGTTCTATTTCCGCCGTGATCCTGTGCCACTTGCGTTCCTTCGGTGTCCTGATGACGTTACTGTCGTCCCAGCCCCTCTCCATTCTCTTGATTCTGTCGTCTATGCATCCCGTGCGCAGCGTATCCGCCCAGTTCTCCTTCTTGACATTTTTGACAGTTGGCGAGCAGCGATTGCTCCCATGCAATCCTTTGATCCTCCTTTTGTCGAATTTGACGCTCGATGATCGATCGAGGTCGTGATGATTCGTATTGATCTGTCGATTTTCGTAGCCGTTCTGCCCGATTTCAGACGAGTGCATGCTATCGCTGTCGCTGTATTCCCACGAGCTCGTGCTATTTCTGCTGTGCTTTCTGCCGGATGCGAGGCCGTTGTGCGAGACGCAGGATTCACGTTGCTTCGCGAAGTCATCCCGCACCGATAACTTCGGAGATTTTTGCGAAGATACGCTTCGACGGATGTTCTGTTTGGCTATCCCGCTGGCGTGGGCTTTGCCTCTGCAGGATCTGTGAAGGAGACGATGCGCACCGAGCGACATATTGTCGATCTCGTCCCTGCTGCGCGGCATCTTCAACATCGGTCGCTCTTCGGAGAAACGGATCTCACGCGCGCTGTCACTTTCCCAACGCAATTATAACTAATCTCGGTTCCTCTCTCTCTCTCTCTCTCTCTCTCTCTCCCGACCTGCCGACTTTCTTAAGTTTGCTTGAGAATTCGCATGTATGAAATTCCTCGTCGTCTGTTGAAAGTCTCTTCATTAGCGTTTCTCAGCGCAATGATGTCAGATTTCATTGATATCGGTTACGTGGCAACTATGACAGTACTTCTGTCAAATATATTACTTAAATTATTTCACGGTAAAAATATGTAATATATATTTTACTTTTTAATCAGTATTAACTTGTCATTTATAAATTTTCAATTACTTAATTTACACTCGCAATTTCCTCATCACATAGCACATTGTCGAAAGCAATTATTAGCAACACCGTCAATCGTCGTTCTCAAACTCGAAGTGTATATTGATTCATAAAGACGCAAACGTCATCGCGCGTTCCGCGAATTCTCTGATATGTTCCATTCGACCTCTGTTTAGGAGCGTTTCAGCGAACGACTCGCATCCGCGGAGAACCGAGACGCGACTTCCGCCGCGAGTTCCTCTCATGGCTCTGGACGGCGGCGACGGTCACGAGGGACAGAACGCGATCACGAGGAGCATCGCGGGTCTCTCTAGTGTCGACTGAGGCAACGCCGGTGCTCCGAGACAGACACAGGTCTCTTCGGAGGAGAATGAGAGAGGCGTGTGCCCACGAGAGCCGCCCGGGAGTTCTTTCTCTCCATCACGAAACGTAATTCTCCCGCTCGCTCACCAAGTTCCTCCGTTCTCGTCTCTCGCCTCCGTCGTACAGGAGTCCCTTCTCCGTCCCTCCATCGGCTCGTTCGGTTACTTCAGACACGTCCTTCCTCCGCAATTTATACAGACGGCAAACAGTCGGCCAGTAGGCCGATTCGTTTTCGCGGACGACCGCCGATCGAGGTGCGGTTAGCGAAAATTCGAAATCTGAACGACGTCTGACTTGACGTATAGATATTTGTCGCGACTTAACTCTTGTTAATGCTGTTGGAAGAGTGTTTCGGTAAAAAAAAAAACTAAGAGCTCATAAGAATCGTACGGTCTACTTTAACGTTCACAATTCTACGTTTAACCTATTATTCAAAATTTATTAGAATATTATTTTCAACATACTCACATCTATATTTAGCCAATATAAATTAAAGGTAAAGCTAATGATATGAATGCATCTATTATCCGAAGTTAAATGTAAGCCTTTTCTTAGAGACTCGATTTATGGAAACGTGATGCGAGTGCAAACAAGAGCCATTTCTGAGAAATACTCGACTCGATTTGCTTCGAATATATGTAGCTACCGTTTACCGTGCAAAGCTCCCGTAAGCGCTTTCGTAAGCTTTGAGCGAGAAGCGAAGGAAATGGAGCAATACAAAAGTGCTTATATATAGATTTCCTCAGAAGGGAGTTCTGTAGAGGCTTGGAGAATCTATTATTCAAATGACTCTAGTCTTATTATACAAGACCGTAAAAATTAGCGGCGCGTACAATAAGCTCTTATATTCCTCAACTCTCCAAAGAGATTTTTCCCTTCGAATATTTTCTTTTTTTAATTCAAGTTTTACATCCGAGATCTATCCGATAAAATTACGTCGCCATTACGTTTTTATTTTGTACATGATTATTGCGCCGTGAAAAGGAAATCAATCTCGAAGAAAACATTCACGGATTGGTCACGTGCGCCACGTTGAGAGGACGGCTCAGTGCGTGCATCGCACGTGCTGAGAGAAACGCATTCGTGAAGATTCGAGGGAGCAACGAGCTGCTATTTTAAGAAACTCGTAACACGCGAGATTGCGTCCAACCAAAGCAAGTTCCCCGACATCGCCGCACCAAACACGCTATACAGAAAGACGTAATATAACGGCGAAATCAGTGTTTAGTTCTTTGGGGTCCGAATATTGCCGCCGCAGCCATATCGGCCGCAAGAACTGTGGGCAGTAATTCTCGATGCACGATAATTCGCTTTTTGCATACGGCATTATCTGATTATAAATATATGGAATACGGTACATTGGCCGTAATAAGGCAATTAATAAGCTCTCTTCCTCTCTCTCTCTCTCTCTCTCTGCTCTTTTAGCATTTTTTTTTGTATCAGATGAAACTTGCAAAGCTACTAGGAAGGAAAGATAATACCATTCAAGGACGTGTGACATTCAATCGGCTGTGAAGAATCGAGCCAATTAGTTTTCAAAAGGCGTTATATTCTAGATTGTAAATTATGCTAGACCGATGACGCATCGTTGTCATTGTTCGACAATGGATGCTTATTCAATGCAGAGACGAGAAACATGAATCGATCGGAATGTGGGTGGATTGCTACACGACAATTTCTTCGTTATGTTTTGTCCGCGACGCGTAGGACGTCAGATCGACGAATTAGAAGCAGGTAAAAAAAAATTTACATATAGTGCAGCCCTAAGGCCAGATCTCAAAAGGAAGAGCGATTTAAAAATTCAAATCTTTTTTTTTCTCTCGTTCTTTCTCTTTTTTTCTTTCTCTCGGAATCGTCATATAGTGTCTTAGTATGATTTGATTAAACGATTAAATAAAAGAAATAAAAAATTAGGAACAGACAGTGTGTTTCATTTCTGTGCGCGCGTAAGCGCTAGCGGCAATTAGGCTGAAATTAGCAACACGCGAAATGACGTAGGCACAGCTGGTATAAATTGTCACGCGTAATGCAGTATAATTACGACACAATTACGATCCTCAGTTATCGATGGTCAATGCGAGAATAGCTTTTTACTGCGAGATACTTATATGCCGATCGAGGGCGATCGTTAGCGCAAAGCTTGTGCGTGGCTTTAAAAGTTACCTGTCAAGAGTAACTCCTGACCGAACGGCGATCTTTCTCACGGTTCGCAATGTGCGAGCAGGCTTCACGGTTACATTGTTTCGCGCAACGACTCGCGCTATGCGCCTTTTTATGCGCTATGGTACCGGCGAACGGAACGACGAAGAGATAGGTGGTACAGCAGGAATTAAAGTGTAGGTCGAAACGGCCGGATCCTTCTCGATGCGGATCGTGCGAGCGCATAATATATGCGACAAACAAGACGAAATAACTTGACGCGCCGTGTTCAACGAACAAACTAATTTCAATAATTGTTGCCTCTCCTGACTGTAACGTGACGCGAATTTTTCCCCGTCGTATTTGCGCGAATTCTACATTCCGAAGAAGAGTGAATAATAATTCGGTTCGGAGTTTGCGAAATTTTTGCTTTTTTGTGATTAATTATTTTTTGAAAAAATTTAGAGATGAACATAGAATGATGAATTTCACGCACTTGTTACAGCCATCGAAAATGCCGATAGAATCCATGTTGGAAGGTCACTCGAGGCCGCTCGGAGTTCTTGAAAGGAGGGAAAAAAAAAGAAAGTGAAGAACGAGTCCTTTGGTCGTTCATGCTGTGCGAATTGCTAAATCGACCTTGCGCGTTGTAACGTGATCGGCGTAGGCGAGATTGCGACCAGCGGAGTTGTAGGTGGTGGATTTAAGAAAGGTATTTAATTGAGATAAACGTCATGAACAGTTAAATATCCATTAGAAGCCCGGAAGAAAAGGAATGACAATTGAATGGATAAATAGATAATATAAAAATATTTTGCGAGACAAAATCTCGCGATAATCGCTACTAGACAGACCGACCAAATTCGAGAAGATGCGACGATGACGATTCGAAACTTTTGGCATTTGTATAAAAAATTAAATGTTGTTGATTCGCGGGAAAAAAATGATGTTCGATGACTTACGTTGATACAGAGATCGGATTGACTGGTACGGTTGCAGCGGACGCAGTCATAAATCTGCAATAGCGTACTCGTGGCATCGAGTGCGAGTAACATGCTTAAATGCGCGCGTCTAAGCCGCGGTTCTTGATCCGATTTGAAAGAACAAGTTCGCTGGCACGGCTTGTACAGAAACCTTTACACGCATACACATCCGCTGTATCTAAACATTTATTCGCGATATGACTGCTCCAATTTCAAATATCGCCGATACTATTTATTGTTTTCTAATCAACCCTTGATAAAGCTCTGCGTTATCAAATTCGAACTTGACGCTGTAATGCTTGATCTATTTCCCTAGATAATTATATTGCAATATAAAGGCTATCTAGAATATAAGAGAAATACGAGAAACATTATATCTGTCAGGTTTAACTATTCATAATTCTTAAAGAGCATCAGGTTTCATTCAGGAAACAAAAAATGTATGCTAACATTATGGAGTCCGATTAATTCTTTAGCGGAGTAAGAGAGTGCACTGGGGGAAGTCATCTACGTTGGAAGGGGGAGGAGAGAGGGTGACAGCAAGGATAGAGAGAGACGACGTTAGAGAGGCGCCAAGGATCAGCTGGAGCTTAATGCACGCAGCATCGCTTGTCTGTTGCAATCAAGATGCCTCTCGCTACCAGGCGTTGACGGCGCGCAGCCCGTCAACATCGTCACGCATCGACGTGGGCAGATAAGAGAGCGGGGGCACACGTACGCACTTATGTATATATGTATACGTGTATGTGTGCGTACGTGGAGCCACCGCGATTACGTGCATAAAATTCAAATTACGCCCCGGCGTCGCATTCTCGTGAATGCCGACTTCGCCTTTTGCCCGTTGATCGCAACTGCATGCAAATTTATTCGCGCGCGGCAAAGCCGCTCGAATAGCCTATTCATTTTTGCGAAATAACGCAACGCCGATGGAAAGTTAAACGAATCGCCGTTTTTATCGGGATTTTAAGGCTTAAGCTGATATATTCATTGATGATGCCTCTTCGAACGCTTCCATTTGAAGATATCTCCGTAATTATTTTTCTCAGATTGATATTCTGCTCAAGTAAAGTTCACTTGAAGTTAAATGAGGAGAATAATATGTTTGATGATTATTTATATTTCTGCTATTAAAATATTCAAATTTGAAAACATAATCTTTTTTTGTGTGCTTCATCAATGCGATATACCAGCAACAGTTTTACAAAGTCGTAGACGTGCACAGAGGCCGTTAAACTCTTGCTCGCGTGGGCAACCCACTTTTTCCGAATACTCGATATTTATAGGCGATAAGCTGACGTCATGCCAAGACTGCACTCATCTGGGTGCATCGCTTTCGGCACCGAACGTGTTATCGTGCGTTTGTTGGTCCACAAATTCCTTCTCCTTATGAGCAACAACACTTATCTTAAATCGATCTACAAGAAAAAAAACGTCTGATAAGAGTTCTTAACGAGGATCACCAAAGGATTGACGACTTGGGCGCGGATCTAATGGTGCGCGATTTTCCAGATGGAAAAGAAAAATCGCTAAGTTCGCTCGCGATCTTATCTCACGCGAGTGCATATACGCGATCGAAAATATACATTATTGGCCTACATATTGCGACAAGCAACCAGCTTGGCTGGATCCGCCGGAGATATTATCGCGCGCGCATATCCAGTGCCTTCCTCGCGGGCATAATAATAGTGTTACGGCGGTAACGGCGTAATTATTTAGCGTAGAGCGTAACGTGCAATTCTAATTACGTAATTTGACATTTATGTAGTACCTAAACGGAGAGAAAGAGAGAGAGAGAGAACAGAGAGAACGGATGCTGTGATCCGTACGTCGTAATACCAAGTTCATATTTTGCAAATTTGCCGGTTCTTTGATTAATAGCCTCGCCAATCACAGCCGTTGCTTCGTAATTTCTCGGCATATACGTCAATACTTTGCAAGATCTTGGTATTTTGAAATGCTATTCTCTTTCATTGATAAAGATAATCACGATACCGAAGCTATGAAATCGCGAAAACGTTTAGAAAATTTTATCCCCAAGATATTTAGATTTAATTTATAGAGAAAACCAAATTTCGTAGAAATTTTTTCGAAAATTTAAAATTATTATCCATTTTTAAATTATTATCCATTTTGTAATATATGGATTACTTTTTTTAGCAAAATTCATATAAATTTTTAAAAGAATATTAAATACATATATCTCTCTCTTGAATTCTTATTTAATATATATGTATATGAGATATGAATTCTTATTTAATATATATATAATAAAATCTTAATAAAACTGCTTTTTCAGCGAAATATGAAGAGTGCTGCTCGCGCTACGATGTTCTGCACAACGACAAGTCGGCAGCACGTTCTTTACTGTGCTACCATACCACGGGCTTTACCGGCAGTCAGTAAATATCATTGTGCGATTCTACTATGCATATTTTAGCACTGACACAAGTCGCACTTTGTTAGAGCTAATTGCCAATTACGACACGTCGCTGCTCGTGTCAAATTGCGCAGCGAGCAACGACGTTCGTCTGTACGACGCAACGCTCGTATAACATTTCGCTTATGGGATAATTGCGTTATTTCTCATATATCTGTGTCGTTTAATCGAGACTGATAATTTGACTTTAAATCGTGAGATCGAGACGATTGTTAGGAAAGTTTACACAGCTGATTAAAGTGACAATTGAATTACCTATTTTCCCTACAGAAATAAACTGTTTCATGTTTACCGTAGGCTTCACGTATTTAGATACGTAACAAACGTATTATCTCATTTTCTCATAATCTATTCTGATCATCATAAAAATATGACCAAAATCTTATCAGGATGCTAATAATTTTCGAATATGACTCCATTAATTGTTATAGAAAAAAACACAGTTAAGTGCTAAATATTTTAGTAATACGATTCGTGACGTTTCTCCTTCATTAATGATTCAAGTACGAATAAAATACTCATTTTCAACGTTCGTTTGTAACGGCGCTTCGATCTCGTCCACGATGACGAGTTAGGAATGCGTATTATGTCACGTGACGATTTAATTTAATGAAGACAGCTCGAAAGCCCGCAAGCTCTCGTCTACCAACGAAGCCGCGAAATAAAGGAGGACTATCGATGAAATACCGTGCGGTAAAATAACGAAGCATACGTGTTCATTCCTGCTTATATCAAGCGTCAACTCGGGAGATGAATGTGGATTACATTCTGATTCTTCCTCCTCTACTCTGCTATCGTTGCTTTATTTGCGATAGTTGCGGTTTCGACTTTTAACTCTCTTGGTACGATTGCCGAGAGAGACTGTAGTCGACGACCGTGAATCACTCGAGCGTCGACTATGGTCTACGATACAAAAAAGAAAATTATCCATCGCTAAATTTCATTTGCGATTAATTAATTTAATTGCGACTCGTGATTCTCGGCCGTTAAGCCGCTTCTCGGCCGATGTCGTAAGATCTTAACTCGAAAGGATTAAGTGACAAACATACGAAATATCAAATTCCGAGAGTTCGTTTAAAGTCTTAAAAATTGTCTATGTTAAAAATCTGCTCAAGATAATTTTTTTCCACGCAAATAAAAAATTTAGGTAATAAATCCTTTAAATTTCTGAAATATTACTGGGTGACATTCGAATTACGTGACAAATTCGCGAAATAATATGCTTTTTCCTGTAATAAGTTACGCCCATAGCTAGATAGCAGCTCGAAGCTCGGCGGAAACGAGATATTACGGTACGAAGCAGTAGATGTACCGTTATGCGATTGCTATGCCACTGCGTTGCTCTAGGGAATGTGGGTGGAAAGTGAAGCGTCTCTACTTATTGTCTTCCTCTTTCCAAGCTGCCACATCGCGCTGCAATCCTATCGAATTCCGATGCATTTTTCGTACCCTTTGTGTCATTCTCCCATTTCTCTGCTCACCCTTCGCTAAATCGATTGTCCTTTATATTCAATTTTCATGCCCCCTTAATTCTTCGGCCTTCTTTTTATATACGTGATGACGTTTTGTTGTAGATATTTTTATAAGCTAAGAAACTACGTGATATATATTGAAACATATCGGAAACGTGATCGAGCAGAGAAAAACCAGGACAGCCTGACATGATATAGTGAAATAATTCATGCGTGACAATTTAAGTAGTAAAAACTTGAGTGATACAAGTCAATGAACGTGATTTCTTAATTATATCTTTCAACGAATGAATTCTCACGTTATCCGCTTAGAGAGTTGAGAAAATAGGTTTTTACACTTCCTTATTTATTTCTCCTTTCTTTCGAAAGGAAAACCTCAACGAACTTGACTCGTAGCATTTAAGTACTAAGTTGATTGGCAACTGTGGCGATAGGCTTACTGTATTCTGATGAAACCGCAAACTGCCGGATCGGCGAAGCGTGCCGCCGCGGATATTCGCAGGTGCCAATTCGACTTGACGTCCGTCACAGCCGCCGCGTCTCGATAACTCCGACAGCTCGGCGACCGGCTGCACCTGCAACGAGATCGACACGTTAATATCTATAATACTCATGCATCACGCAAGTACGCCCTTGAGCGTGCGGACAATTGCGACTGGAGATTCATTTTCGTTTATGAATAGTCGCGTCACACAAAATATCCACGCACAGTATAAATGTAAAGTGACAGATATATGTATACGTTCGCCGCTCTCAGAGAGATAACAATGTGAATTATTTTTCTTTTTTATATTCAATCGTCGGAAAATACACTCTTCCCGTAATATATCTCGGAGACTATGAAATTCTCGGTAAGAGAAAGAGCTTTAGAAAGCTCTGTCGATTGTGCGTCGAAATGTTGCGAGAACACAGTATTAGCTTCACGCAGAAGTCATATGAAGTACACATACTATAATACCCCTCTCCCCGTTCGTCGCTAATTCCAATTAATCACCGTTACGAACGGCTCCGCCTGTTATCGACATGCCTGCGTGCCCGATACACACACTTCGTCTATCGGGCGTGTATAATATAACGGGGCACGTGCATGACTTACGCGCGCACGGGGCCCGAGCTCGTGCGACATACAGTGAACAGGAAGCAGGATGTTGACCGAGAGGCCTGCCGACGCGTTACCTATACACAAATATGTAAATCACGTCACGTTTCTCTTCTCTTCGCTGCCATGCTGCGGAAAGAGAGAGAAAGAAAGGAGGGGGAGAGGGGAGGGAGAGAGGAAGAGAACACGAGGATCGGATCTCTCACGTACATATATTGAGAGACTGCAACACACAATAGATATAGCCTTCTCCAATATTTACCGTTTACCATTCGATAGCCATTCAATTCCAGCGATGATAGATGGAAATTGCGATGATAAATGGAAATTGTGATAATAGATGGAATTGAAATAGAGATGTACACATACTCTGGTGTGCCACGAATATGACAAGAATTTGGAAGCTTTAGCTTATTCAGAAATTGTGTGCGTGTGCGCGTGTGCGCGATGACAATTAAAAATTGCAAAAAATTCTAAAACTTGCTAAAAATTCTTTAGCGAAAAGTATGCAAGTTTTGACACACCCTGTATGCAGCACATAACACGCTCGGTTTGTGAGCGAATTACATCCGGTTTTTCCCCCCTCTGCGTCTTTCTCCCTCGCTCTAACGCTTATTTCCTTTCTCTTCTACTCGTCCTCTGACATGCCTAGCATTTTCGGGTGTCTACGTGTTTGAGTTGAGAGATTCCCAAGTTCTTTGAGTTTTAAACACTAAATTTGAAATAAATAGACAATAAATTCGATCACGTATATTTAGAAATATATCGTCCACTTTCCCATCATCATGACTACTTCCATCTTCGCTGTTGAACACGTGTTTATAGGCGTGTTTTCCCGAGGAATGCATTTACGAAGACGCACGTATATCGATCCTTCGACGTTCCCCGATGCGCGCTGACGCACGAAATCTCCGGATTAATCGTACAATCCACCCCGGAGATTACATTCTGCGCGTGTGACGCGCAGTGAAAGGGAGAACGGTGCAAACGTACAAACACATGACGGAATTGTACACATCTCGTTTCTGCCGCGGGAACGCGGCGGCATTTTTAGCATTCTACGCGGCTACGGGGCAAGGTCAGATACACTTGGACGTCTCCACCACGCTGCCCCCTTTTACTTTTTCGTTCTTCAGATCCGAGCGGACTCACCGCTTGGACTCTTTATGAGACGCGCGTCCTCAAGATAGTAGATTTTTGGCGTCCGATGGCGACGACGGAAGAGAAGATCGGATTCTCGGTAAGGCTGCTATTTTCACACGACAGTATCGTTTCCCTCCCTCGTCCACCCTTCCGAGTATAGTTTTATTAGAGGGACCGTGACTCACTATCCCGCTATATTCGTTGCCAGCAGTGGCAATGAACCAGCCAACATTGCACGGCAATCATCGGTCCTACCAGACGTTCGTAGATTTTGCGCGTTCACTCACTTTTAACGACACGATGCAACGAGCGGCCAAGTATCAATGAAATTGATATAATTTCTCTCTTGCTTTCTTTCTCTCTCTTTTTCGTACTAATATTATTTAACGGGAGACGTGAAAATATGGATATTTTTACTTTTGACATCGCAATAAAAAAATTAAAATACTTTATTTGATAAAAAAATATTCAACTGTCTTACATTCTGATTAAAATCGAAATGACATTATAAATTAAAATGAAGTGTCGCGTTAGAGTTGCTGTCATTTATTAGAACTCAATGCGTTTCGCCGCCTGCAATGTATCAAAGGTCTACGAAACGACACTCGACCGACCTCTTTCTATGACCTAAGGATTCCTCGGCCTTTCACCATATTCGGTATTGATTGCCCTGTGCGAACAACATTCGCACGTGTTTTCCCAGCAATGCTTTAAGAAAATCCAAGGCCAGCTGCGACGATCGCGATAATGAGAGATAAGCAGAACGGACGATAAGTTAATAATTATCATTACTGGCTGATAATCGAACGTAAGGTCGCTGCAACGTGGTGTCGTCACATCAGGTTTGAATGATTACCTTCCGGTAAATATCATCAAATTTCAAGTCGCGCTTATGCTAATAAGCTCCGTTGCCTGCGCGCTCGGGAAGAGAAAGGTTCGTTTACAGGGTATGAGAAATCGACATTATTCGACGCGACTAGTACGGTCTCTGTAGAAGAGAAAAGGATGAGGTATAGAGAGTACTATCGCTTGCGCAATGTCTAAGGTACGCTCCGAGCATTCTCATCGTTCGACTCTGTCGCCTTCGTAACAAATCTAACACGAATAGAAGTCTCTCTTTTTCTCTCTAGATAGATAAAAGAAGTCTCTATCTGTGCATCCGGCGTCATCTCAAATAATTTTACATAAAAAAAAAAATATTGCTCTAAAAAATATATCGATCAGATTACATTGATTTTTTTATTTATATTAGTATTGTATATTGATTAAAACGCACGCAATATTTTTAAACATACAAAATTATTCCGAAATAATGGGATATGCATTTATATTGTACGAGCTAAATTAATAAAATTATTAAAAATAAGGATTACCTTTACAGTGACGCTGCTGGTGGAGCTCTTAATGAGATCGATAATCTCCTCGCGCGATTTGTCGTCCACGTTGATCCCATTGACCTCAATCAGTCTATCACCGGGTAATAGACCCGTGTCGTTGTTGTGTTGAACTAGGGCGCCGGGTTCGGCGAAGATCACCGGTCTCATCTGCGTGACGCCGTTTGCCGCTCGTTCGACGATCACGGCGCGACGAAGGGAAAAGCCGAAATCGTTTCGCGGCGGCGGCTGCCTTTGAATGGTGAGTTCTCTAGGTTCGGGTAACTCGAGCGGAACGAGCTCCGGCAGCTGTAGCTCGATCCCCTGTTCCTCGAAGGAGACCGAGGAACGCCACCTCGAGAAACCCTGGGACTCGCCGACGGGCGACAGGCTGAACGGCGGCGTGGCGAAGCTCGAGTTCGTCGTGTCCGTCAAGGAATCCGCGGATGGACTAGCACTGGTGACGACCTAAGTATATCGAGGAGACATTTTGACGTGTTACACGGTAAAAATCTCGATTTAGACAATCGCTGGAAACGTCACAAAGCGAGGCCTGAATCATGAAATATCAATAATAAATTTATTTTACTCAGGGAGAAAATTAAAATTACGGTTAATGAAAGTTATCCACGTTTTGGAATTATGATACAGAAATTCACGATACAGATATTTAATTTGAAAAGCTCTGTTATATCGTAAGAAGAGAAATATTTCGATGATCGCACGCAAAATATAAATTATGAGAGGCACATTTCGCTTCTGCTCGTTGTTTCAAGGGAATGTGTTTGCCATCGTCTGTTTACGTCAAATTATAAACGGACCCGTCATCAATGTCTCATTATTTGAAAATAACTGTAATAATCGAGTTTCACATTGCAGCTGTAACGCGCGAGTCGGAAAGAGAAAGCGGAATGTTATCTAACCTGCAGCAGTTTGGCGTCGATTTGATGATGCTGCTGCTGTTGCTGATAGTGTTGCTGAACGGCCTGTTGCGGCGTCGTGACCACGCGCCACGTGGTTTGACACAGCGTCTCCTCCTCGCTGCAGACCTCGTCCTTATTCAAGACGCTGTTGAAATGCGTCGGCACGTTCTGATAGGCTATCACCTCGTTCTGAAGAGTGTTCCTCACCAGCAGGTTGCTGGCTTCCTGGTAACTCGTCTCGGTACCGTTCGGCAGCGCGTTCTCCTCCGAGAGGACACTCACGATGCCGCTGCTGACGCTCAATCGAGGCCCCTTCAGGATCCCTCGCTTGGGCGGCTTCGGCGGCAGTGGCGGCAGATTCTTGCCACCCGCATGACTCGTCGTCGTCGACGATGTGGTCGTGGTCGTCATTAGCGAGGTGAGAGACGCCTCCGACGAGTCGCTCTGCATCAGTCCGTCGGGTGTCCTGACGCTGGACCAGCTGCTGGTACCGGCGCTGATCGTCGAGCCTAAACCCGAGTCTGTGTTCTGCGTGGCATCCAGAAGATCGCGGTCCAGATGCGCGAAGAAAGACGCGCTGTAATCCGCGGTGATACCGCTCGGTAGCTTCTCCTTCTCCTTTCGGCGACCGGGAATCTTCAGTGATCTACGGACCTGTAACGAAATTCGTGGCAAATATAGAGAGAGTTTTTTAGGAAATTTCTTTCCGAATCATCGGCTCCGAGAACGTGAACCATGGATGGAATCTTACGATTTTTCTCAAGAGACCTTTCTTTTTTTTTGTCGAACGATGCGATTGCGACGACGCGTTCTCCATGTCGCAAAATAATTTTGCAATTTTCACTTCGTGTAACGAATGCGTACTTCGCGACCGGTACTTCTTATCGCGTGAAACCACATCCAACCGACGACAATTCTATAGAAAAGAACGAAAGCTTTTCAAAACGAAATCTTTTCTGCGTTAATAGTCTTGTATAAATTTTATCTAAAATTATTTTTTTATTTTCGGATAATTATTATCTTTATAATAATAATTTCTTTGAAAAGCGTTGTACAATATATTTATCGCGTTAATTTAAATGTACATTTAATTAATAACGTCGATCTAAAAAAAGCTCGCGGAAAAACTTATTGCCTCTCGGTATCGAACTCGTTTACGGCGATAAAAAAACGTAGCCTGAACAAGATATCAATATCTTTGTATAACTTGCGTAAATCTACATGCAATATCAGTATACACCCACTTTATTATTGGAGGATGCGATAACCAAACGAGTATACGTCGCAAGTTCAATATGAAAAAATGACCGTAATACCGCGAAACGTACCGTTATTAGGCCAAACAGTCTTATTCGTTACGCGTACAATAGAAAAAGGACAATATTGAAGCCAGATTTGTTTCTTGATAAGAACGTTTACCTCATCCAAACGCAGGAGCTCCTCCGCGGACATGCTGCTGCGATCGCGCTTCTTGACATCCTTCCGCTCCTTCTTCTCGCGCTTCCGCTTCTCCTTGTCGTCCTTCTCCGCGGTCTTCTTCATAAAGTTAAACATCTTCCTCAACTTTTAAACGTTCCCAAGCCGAACGCGAGAAAGAGATAACATACGAGATATCTCGTTTCTCGATTGCTTCAATGTGCTTGACGTGAGGCCCTACGCGACGCAATCGCGGACAGTCTCGATTTCTCGCACCTCGTAGCATATATATATATGCTTATATTACGTATATATCACAGTGTGTGTATATGTGTGTATATGTGTGATCACAGTATCGTCTGTGGAAACAACCGGCGAGCGTGTGCCGTGATTCGCGATTGAAAATGATCGGCGTTATTGGCCGTTATCAGGCGTGGCGCGCCAAATCGCGAGCATCGCTTCGTCAACGCGGCTGCCGCGACTTTTGCAATGACCCGAAAAGAAAAAGCGGCCGTCTGTCACGATTCGTGCCGGGATAAGCTCGGTCCTGCGTCCGAGGAAGCTCCCACCAATGCTCCGGCTCGCCCCGAAGCGTACCGGTGCACCCTATCGACCGGCAACGGCACGGCGTTCATCGAGTCGCTCTCAGGATCGTCCCCTGGAATTTATCGGAGAAAACGTTAGTTGCAAGAATCATCGCATCCTCGAACGAAGATTCGCGTACGAGATTAAAGAAATTCTCGCGCGCGGTTCTTTCGCAAGTTTCAACGATGCACTTGGTACGAATATAAATCCTCTCTCTCTCTCTCTCTCTCTCTCTCTCTCTCTCTCTCTCTCTCTCTCTCTCTCTCTCTCTCTCTCTCTCTCTCTCTCTCTCTGTCATCGACATCGAATTTCCTCGATATAATTAACGTGTACCGGTCTCTCGGACTGAAGGCCGCCCGGATATTGGTGCGCGAGGGTGTGAACGAAACTGCTTCTTCATGACCGGACGCTTCCGGCATTCGAGACCGCGAGGTATGCGGAAGCGGCGGCGAACTCACTCGCGGACTTCTCGTTCGTTAACGCAGCGGCGGAAGAAGCGGCGATAACGCAATCGTTGTTCGGTGCGATTCACCGCACGAAGCGAAAGAGGCTTTTCTTTCTCTCTCTATCTCTCTCTTTCTCTTTTTATTGCTCGCGAAAATACGCGCTAATACGCACCGTTCGCGTTCTTGTCGTCGCGGAGTCAGCGAAATAAGAAAGTTGTCGAAAAGTGCATTATCTGACCAATAATCTCATTGTCAGCGATTATAGACACGCGCGTTCCTTATTGCATATTAGAAATGACGTTGAATAATCAATTGAATAATCGGTTATTTAATTGGAATTCAATTAAAAAAGGCTGCGTTTTTTCTCACATATGACAGATATTTTAAGTAGAATGCGATGCATCGAGCGAGCCTTCATACCCTCATTACTCACATTTGCATGACTTCGCGGAAAGCGATTAAGAAGTTATAACTGGATCCTGAGATCCATGAGAGCGTGGAAAATTAGAAAGGCGACAATTAACTATTACTAACAAAAAGACACACATTTCTGTCATTTTAATCGCACGTTCCTGTATACACTTTCTCGTACACGTACCCAGAAGAGAAGATAATTTAAATATAATCGAAGCACGCGGAAGTGTGCATTATGCAAACGATCTTACATCATTAAACTATCACGTCCACATGGAAATGCGAATGACACATTGGCGATAAAATAAATATCTGTGCACGTAATATCCTTTATTCTCGCGTATGACGTTCGCAGCACCGGCGTTATTCGCTATGCAGAGCGTAGTAGCGAGTGTAGGCTCATTTTCCACCACACCTTACTCCGTATTCTTCGTTCAAGGGCGGCTCGGAAAATCCCGTTGGTCTACGCCGGCGAATCTACGGGCGTATCGATCGATCATTCATACTCCGATTCGCGTACGGCGCACTCGTTGCCGGCGAATTTTTCGGAGCACGCGGACTTCTCCGAAAATCTGGACCGCGATCAATGTATCGATTCGCTTTGATTCGCGTGCGCTGAAAAGCGGACGGATAGAGAACAAAGTTTTACTGTTATCAGAAAATTTTCTATAAGAAAAGAGTTTAGATTTATTCTATGAATCGCGATTAGAAAAATCTAAATCTCGTCTGTAATCTCGATAAGCTTTTGAAAGCTCCGTAGAAGTTTAGCAGAATTTTACCGGAAGCCTCGAATTTTTCGATAAGAACTACGCGTTACCGGCAAATTTCTCGAGGAGGCATGCGACCTTTTCAGCGAGTTACTCGGAATGTCTCACAGCGATCGATGCTCGCTGCATTTTGCGCTTCGCTATTATGAAAAGCGCGTGCGGCGCTCTTATTTTCCGCGGATGCTCAAGAAGTAGGTAGGTCCTAGCCTCGGAGAAGGCGTCCTACCTACCTACGGGGTTCGACGAGGGGCATCGCTCGTCCAAATCCAGGGGAAGCGTGGCTGCCTGTTGTATCTCGTCGCGAGTTAGTACCTAGTGCTCCGAAACTGACAGCGAGCCAGACGTGCGTGCATGCGTGCGTGCGAGATTCCGGAACACGCATCACATCAACAACACCACCGCCACAACATCCGCCACTTTACACACAAATAACCACGACGCGTGCTCGCGCTTCGCGGAACTCCCGCTGATGATGATAGTGTGATGATCAGCACACCCAGGACAGCCGCGCCTGGTCGACCCGCGGAGAACTGGTTCGCCGCAATTTTAGCACCTTGACGAACCCCGAGATCGGATCTCGGTCGACCTTCTCGCGGTACAACGCGGATAGGTGCATCAGTCAGCAGCGGCGCTCTTTAAACGCGTTGGTACTCGGTGCACTCGCTGCGACACGGAGAAGGACTGTCATGGCAGCGCGGATTGGGAGCGGGACCGGTGGCAACTGCTAGCGCCTTTGGCCAGACAACGGTCTGTTTAGCCAGCACCCTCATTTTCCAGACAGATACTCTCGCATCCGCGCATGCGCCCACGGCCTTTAGACCTTTCGATCCACCGGCCGAGCACGGCTTTAGCGGCATCTTCTAAAGCGAACCAGGTCTTTGACTCCGGCTCTGGTCGACGTTTTCTGTGTTGCGAAAGGGAGTGATTTCACCATCAGTCGGTTGGAGAATCAGGTAGACGTGAATTCTGATGGAAGGAAAGAATAAAGTATTGATAGTTTGTTTCACACACAGTGGATACAGTATAAAATATGACTTGATAATAATGTAATATATAAAGTCGATGAAATAATTAAGTAATTAGTAGCATAATTGTGTAGTGCATTTTCTAAAAAAAAATTAATAGTATAAGTTTTTGCCAGAACGTATAAAGCTATTTTGTTGATAATGTCATTTTTGAAAAATACTATTTCACATCTAGTGTTGCGTATGAAATATAATTCTATTATTTTCTCTATTTGGAACAGCTTGATCTGATTTTTTATACTGTCTTATTCTTCTTGTACATGATATTGCTTCGTCTTATCGTATAGTCGATAAACGTCCAACTTTGTCTCGCCAGCTGGCAGCAGTTTCTATACATAACAGAACTTAAAATACGTATATAATTTCTGATGAATCTCTAACATGGTCCATCAACTCATGGCATAACATCAGTAACATCTGGTAACATCTTGAGTCTGAATCTCGCAGCGTCGAATGAAACATCATGTGGTGTCGGAGCATCTTGAAGATGCATACTGTCTTTAGTAATCCATCCATATCTACCTATGTGCAATGTTTGACGATTAATGGTCTCAACTTTGTCACGTTGAGAGGTCCAGTACGACGGTCGTTTAGTTCGAACACACGTGTATGTACCGTCGGCGATGTTATTGATCAATGGAGTCGCCGATTCGAGAGCGAAGGTATAACGGAGCCGGTAGAGTCGATAGAGCACATAGTGGCGCACGTTATAGGAACTAAGAAGGTAATAATCGCTATTTATTTCAATATGATTGATTATTCCGCGAGTGAAGGTTATTGATAATTATCTTTACGTACGCATTTTGTCCAACGCATGCGCGTTATATTTTTCGCTTAAAATTATTGGAGTAGCTGCTTGACGCGAATTTTATGACTGTTATTTTTTAAGTATTCACTGCTTTCATAAAATATATTGAAATGAAAAATATAGATAGTGTATGATTATAATACAGACTCAAAATATGACTTATGTTATATAAAAAAATATAAATTCTTCTTTCTCTCTAATGGAATCCACCTTTAGATTTTATTAGACAATGTTTTTAATTTTCTCTTATTATTATATTTGCAGATAATAGATATTTTGAACGTCAGGAATGATCGACTCAATGCAAGCCAGATCGAAAAATTGGAGTCGTTGTGTCAATGTCGGTTATCGAGGTAAGAGGCCCTTAAACGAGCGCATTATGATCTATCATATTGGATCATACTGCGCGAAGTTCTTCGCGCTCGCTCATCAACGCCGAGTCCTTGCAGAATGCCAGTTCAGTACATTATCGGCGAGTGGGATTTTCGGGACATCACCGTGAAACTCGTGCCACCGATTTTCATTCCTCGCCCGGAGACAGAAATACTGGTAGATTTTGTATTGAAGAGACTAAATTCATCGCAACTCGATAGTTGCGAAATCCTGGAAATCGGTTGCGGCTCGGGCGCAATATCATTGGCTCTCGCTCACGCTTGTAAAAAGGTATGTAACGTGCTATAATGGCGTTATGATACTTTACGTTTCGCTAAATTAAGCAATGATTAACAGAATTTAATGTATATACTTTTTTCCAGATAAAATGCACAGCGATTGACGCGAGTCCTTATGCGTGCGATTTAACCGTGACAAATCGGAATAACTTGAACTTGACGAATCGAATCACAGTGATACATGCAACTCTAAAGCCGGACGCAACTGTTGAAATTTCGAAGATCTTGAATGGTGCCAGTGACGTGAATCTGAATTCAAGATCGTTCGATTTTGTAGTCAGTAACCCGCCTTACGTGCCGACGAAAAACATACCAAAACTGCAACCCGAGATAAAGATGTAATATAAAAAATATAATTGCGAATTCTTCAGTAGATATAAATGTAAATAATTGATAATGTCATCTACTGTACACAGTTACGAGGATCTCAGGGCGTTGGATGGCGGCGACGATGGGCTAAAGGTGATCAAGCCGCTCTTAAAATACACCGCCAGAGTATTAAAACCTGGCGGACGTCTCTTTCTGGAAGTTGATCCCACTCATCCCGAATATATACAATTTTTCACAAATAAATATCCTGACTTTAAGCTCCATCACGAACACACGTACAAAGATTTTTGTAATAACGATCGTTTTGTAGAAGTAGTGAAAGCTGCCTAAAGACGCGACTCGTGATATTATATTCATGTGTTTGTTGTTCCGATTAAGTCAATAAATTTTATATGATTATTTTGTACATATAGAATAGATTTAATAAAATAATCACACGCGTTATACATGTTATATAAGTTTATTGTGTATTTCAGTTATAAGTATGTTTCGAAGTACGTTGGACGGATCGAAGTTACGATATTAATATCTTTTCTATATGAGTCAAACTTTATTATTTATGATTTTATCAAGGTTGCAAATGTATTCTACATATATATTCTACATGTACTTGTTCAATATGATAATATGTACAGTAATGACTGGTTGATAGCCGAATTTAGTGGCACAATTTGGTTTCGTGACAATGAAACTACAGAATAATCTATTTCTGCGAAATGTTTGCGAAATGCTTTTATCGTGATATATGTGAAATGATTTCATTTTATATTATAGTGAAAAAGTTCGACGTCAAGTTATAAAATTTTCTGGCAAAAGTTTATCGAATATTTACACCGTTTTTTAATTCTTAAGATTGATATATCACTTCGCGAGAGTATTTAAGCTAACATTTATCGTACCCTGTTTATATTGCATTCTACTGAGGCGAAAACTTTTCGAGTTCCTTCTTGATCGACGCGATCAAGGGTACCGCAGGATCTTCCGGTGGAAGTCTGCTGTCCGCCAATATACGTCTAGTATCCACTTCCGGTAAGTTCGGTCTGTGGAACGGACCTGCGCTAAGTGGCCTTGAACCCCAGACATTACGTGAATGAATTTGTTCAGCCTGGCCTGTCTCCGGAATATCCTCATCGAGATCTCTACGTGGTAACGATGTACGTGGTCTTGTTTTTATTTCCATCGTTGGCGTTGCTACTGGACTGCATGATTATACAATTACTTTTACCACATTAATTAATAAAATATAATTATATATATATTCATATATATATACAGGGTGTCTGATAATAATCGCCCCACCCATTGTGTGCAGGTGGAGCGGGTTAAATCGAGTAGAAAAGTCCTCTACCGTTTTGCGATCTTCGCAATAATTAATGACAAATTAATTATAAAAAATCGGCCAATTCGCGCGAATATAAGCGCGAGGCAAGAAGAGACATAAGCGTGTATAATACGAAAATCATTGCCAAATATCATAAATATTGCAACACAATGTCAATCTCATCAATTTTATTAATTGAATGATTTTGATATAACAAGTACAATTCGTTTAATTGCTAACAAACATGCTACATTATGTGCAGTATGCTCAGAGAATGAAAGCGATTCTCTGTCACTTGCCAATCTGGACACGATGCGATAAAGTTGCGATCATTTCTCGAAGTAATTTTGATTATTTGATTGAAATAAAGACGATGCGTTGCGTAAAGTTTACAATGCCGATTGTATTAAACGCGCATTCACACGCAATCGATTCGTAGCGCAAAACTCTTTAACATCGCAAAACTTTTTAGCATCGCAATTTGTCATATAATTATTTAAAAATTTAATCGACAAATAGTTGTATGAATATTAAAATTGCTATTTAGAAAGGGAATAGAGATGGTAAGATGCAAGCAAGGGTTTTCTTAGCATATGTATTAATGTGTATTAATTAATCCGCGCGGAGTCATCGCTTGGTAGCCAAATCATAGTCATTCTATTATTATAGTTCAATAAAAAAATCGTAGTTTGGGAGATGCATTGACACGTCTCACGGTTTATCAGTGGCATGCCGAATTTCCTGACCTAAATACTCCACGCGGACTCCTCGGGCGATGACCAATAATCAAAGTCGCTCGATTCTCTGATCTAATAGAAAAGAGAGATTCGTGTCTTACTGGCGTTCTCGATTTTCTTCTCGTATCCTTCTTTATCCTCCTCGCATCCTTCTCGCGTTATCTCGAATTGTTTTTAAAAGGCACGCTCGAGCGAGCTCTGCTCGTATCCTTCTTTATCCTCCTCGCATCCTTCTCACTCTAGTAAGGCATGCTCGGCGAGCTCTGCTCGTATTCTTTTTATCCTCCTCGCATCCTTCTTACTCTAATAAGGCATGCTCGGCGAGCACCACTCGAACTCGGTACGCAGAAAAAACATAAAACAAAATACTGTTGATACTTTTTTCGACGACCTTCAATTGTTTCGGTGTCGCACATCCCATCGAAGGTGTCATAATAATCGTTTAGCCGCATGTCCATCTGTCATCGAGTTTCTTATCGCATGTGATTTATGTCTCTATTTATAGTTACTCACACAAATTTATTTCATACATTTTATTTACTCACACACGCGATTATAACGTCGGTGTATTTCCATTCACTTTCTACGAGCGTAGAAAATAAATGTATATACATCATTTCTCGTCCCGCGCTTATATTCGCACGGATTTGGCCGATCTTTTTAAATTAATTTCTCATTAATTATTGCGAAGATCGCAAAACGGTAGAGGACTTTCCTACTCGGTTTAATCCGCTCTACTTGCACTACTTCACAATGGGTGGGGCGATTATTACCGGACACCCTGTATATATATATATAATGATAAAATATCGCGACAATTTTTTTATCGTACATTTTTTATTAAGTATATATCTTTCATGGATTCTGGAAAAAAATGAAATATACACATTTGTATTTGATAATAGCCTGACAATTAAACTTTAATGGCTAATTACCTGTCAGAAGAAGAAGGAGAAGAAGAAGGATATGTACCTGACGTGGGCGGATTTGCCTCTCGTCTCCGAAAGTATCGCGAGTGTATCCGCCGTACGTGCAAAGGAAGCTGACGTTTGTGACGTTTGCGGCTGCTGCGGCTCTTTGATCTTGACATCTCTGCTTCCGAAGAGACTGAAGGAGTCCTCGAGGAGTTCGTGGAGTCTCCTCCTGGCACGACCCACGGGTCCCGATGGTAGATGGTACATTCCATCGACATCCGTTTCGGACGTACCGTTACCTTTAGACAAGTTGAGTCTTTCGAGAGATTGTGAAGAAACAGATATTCCTTGCATTTTATAATAATCGATTGCGAACGAACAAATCGGTGCAATTTCATACTTTTAAATTGTTTAATAATTTATGTGAAATTATTGTTCATTCGTTCGTAATCGAAGTCACAGAAATATTAACGTTTCGCTGATAAAGTATTCTTAAATGATTGCCACAAATATATATTAAACGTGCAGTGCTAGAAAAAGTGATATGTTTACCTTCTGTCGAGAAAAACTGCTTGCTAAGATTCCAAACGATCGGTCCTACAGCTCCAGGATCTTTCGAGGTACTCGACGTTCTCGTGAGAAACGTATCATCAATATTGCCGTCTCTATCGCGGCGTACTAATTCTGGAGAATCGATATCTAAGTGTCTGACCTGGAGAGCATGTTATCGTCAGTGTGAAGAATTTACACGATAAGAGCAATGCTTAACATTTCTCGCTAATTACCATAACGGGTTCCAGCACTCTTGACAGCGGTTCCACGCTACGCATGCTAGGAAATTGCTTGCACGATGGCATTGACAAGTAAGATCGCGGCGAAGCGGTAGATTCCTCCCGTTTCACGTAACCATTTTCTAAAGATTCCAATGTCTCTACGTGATCGGTAACCGTGTCCAGTGAATCCGGTGTTCTTGGTTGGTCCATTGCGTTCGTTCTCATCATTCTTGCATGCGATATTCTATATTTCGTAAAAAATTTATAATTATTGTAAGTGGAAATCATCGCATAAATATTTCATATTTTTACTATAAACTAAAATTAATGGAATATTAATAAGGTTATTATTAATTATTATTAATTTTTCTGTAAATATTAATTGTCGAGAACTTTGTCGACTACCTTGCTTTCTTAACTGGATGTTCTTGAATACTCCAAGAGGTCGAGCCGCGAGTCTTTTTCGGTTCCTCGTCGTCGTCGCTGGAAACTTCATGAATGCCCAATTCTAGACTATCGGGCGTGTCGGGGGTGATCGGAGTCCTGGATAAAGTTCGCGGAGTTTGCCGCTGACTGGTACCGTCCGTCTGCGAATAAGGGAGAGCCGCATAAGAGGCGAAGATATGCGATTCAAAGCGTAACAATTTGCTCGACGAGAAAGGGAGTAATATTTCTGTTAGAATCAATATCGTCCCTGACATCGAGGAACCAAATTGTCTGTCCTCGCAATTTCCGACATGGTTTGTTGATCGTTTGCGTGCCGTAACGGTTTTAACGATTTCGGGGTAATTTCCTCATGATACCCCATAACTTTTAGCACGCGAGGTAAGAACTTTAAAGATTATAAAGTATTCTCTTTCTTGTATCTTTATAAGACACTTCTGCTGCATGATGTAATTTAGCAGATATATATTTTGTCATTTCTATTAACTATTGCACATATAATGCAAATTTAAATCAATGTTTAAAATATATGCATAAAAGTTGATATTCTTAATATAGAAAATAATTTTTTTTTTATTTTCATATGTATTTAAAAAAGAAAGAAATCATATTGTGTACCTTAATTTCGGTTTCCGACGTTGAAAATGCAGCGTTATCGAGGCCAGGTGTCGTGGCTGCATATTCACGTTCCTTCTTAAGGATACTTCTGTTCGGTGGCGCAACGACAGCACTATGTGCTCTCTTTCTTTTGGCGGCCAAGATCAAACCGGTGAGAACCAAGATTAAGAGAACGACGCCCGCGCTAGCTGCACCGATCAACAGCCAGGCGTCCCTCTTCCTCGATAGAGCCAGAGGTCGACTCTCCTTCAAATAAGCTACGAATATAGGTAATTTCTAATGCTCATGTTTTTTGTGAAATTCTGTCTAGTAAAGACCACTATTTACTCACGCTCGCTTTGAATAATCACCGGTGCGCCAAGTTCCAGGGCGACTTCCTGGGGCGAGAGAAGCGCCATGTCTCTCGCGGCCGTTTCGGCGGGAACGGGCTTATCGTCGAGATGAACCGAATAGATCAATCGCATCGCGCCGCCTTCGATAACGCTCGTATTCTGCATTCTGACCTTTACAACCCCTGGAATCGAGCCATCAGCTAAACGCAACCTGGAGCGCATACCTGCACCCTCGTCATAGCTCGATCGATTTTTGGAGATGACATCAGTGTTGTTAGACTTTGAATCTATGGACGTCGGCATCAATTCCCGCGGAATTTGCTCGCTGGAATCACCAGTTTTATCGGGATACGTTGAATCGACAGTTGTAGATTCGTCGTCCAAAAGTAAGGATCTCGTATCTCCCTTTAACGTTTTGATGATCTTTCTCAGAGCAAAATCTTCCTTCGTAGGTTTCACGCGATCGTCCGTTGCGTCGACATCGAATGTCATCTTCTTCGGTCTGGGAATTTCAATCATTCTCATGGACTTGATTTGCGAAACGTTTGGAAAATACAATTTGTCGGTTAAGTTCGAAACGCTCGCTTCGGTTTCTGCGTGAATCGAAGAGCTCTCGACGGTACCGGCGATTAATTCAGACGGTTGAGCTTTGGTTGCATTGGCAGAGATCTCTTCTTGACGAACTTTTACTCGAGACAAAGTTTCAAAACGTTCCGGTATAACCTGTGCGTATCGAGAGGAATAAAAATCATGGACAAAATTAATATCTAAACGCGCACATTTTACCTTTCGGCCAACTAAGTCACGTAATAACGTGCCTCTTCGCGATCGCGGATCCGTCGATAGCAGACCAAGATGCCGTTGTTGCTGTCTGGAAAACGCGGCTCGATACAAGCGAGCTAAACGAAGCTCGACTTTGGGTGGCACGGCCTCACCTGGTCGAAGAACCGTCAACAGCCAGTATCTATTAATGCAAATTTGACTTTTTTTGTTATCTCTACATTAAAAACGATATTTATCCTATCAATATTTATGTCAGAGTAATTTTACAAACATATATATTCTTATCGGTTTATTTATAAAAATATTTTTCTGTTGTTTTTTACGTCTTAATTCTTTAACTTAAAAAACATTTAATGTATACTATTTTATAACATTAATTAATTGCAGCTACCTTGGACCTGGATCATCTCCGATAAGAACTCCGATACTCTGATCGTCATCATCGTCCAATCTAGGTGTCGGTTCTATGCATGTGATACATTCTGGATTGTAAGTGTCTGGACGATGAGGCGATATAGGGTCTGATGGGCCTTCCTCGTTGTTCGGAGTGTAAACTGTGACAGTGTGAACGATCGTTTTTGTCTCGTAAAATGTTAAACCCTGATTGGGATCCACCCATGGCGGCGCATCTTCCAAACCGGTCCAGAAAAAGTCTTGCAGATGCACCCGCCGTCCTGGTAGATGTTCGATCAGAATAATCTCGTCTTCTGTATACGAGCAAAAATTGATTTCATTATATTTGACTTTATTGCGTCTGTATAAAGTCTAATAAAAATATGGCTAATGCACGCATAATGAAAAATTCATTATTAAAATTACAAGAGTAATTTTATCTCCCATCTCTGTTTCTTGAGATTTCAAATATGCATGCAACATACATGTCTATACAAATTTTAAGATATTATACATCTTTGTATATAATATATTAAATTACTGCCGTAGTTTTTCAACATGTTGTAAGATATGAATCTTTAATGTTATGTAACGATTATGATAAATATTGGTAATTGTTATAAATTAAAAAATTCAAGGGTTTCGTGTCCTGTCAATGGAAACTTCTGTAAAGATTCTGCGAAGGAAGGAGGACAAGAAAACACGAGTATATATACGTAGTAGCTTTTCCACGAGACACCTTGTCGATGGGGCCAACGACCGACTGTCATGCGACTTATTGGCGATGTCACGACATGGCTGAAGATGAGGCCGATCATAATAGATGCGATAATAAAGACGGGGAACACAACAGAGAAATGAATTTCTTATCACGCGATCACGTGACCGAAGCTTATGAAAGTTGTATAATCCATTTACATGCGTGAGCAAAACTATTTTTGCGACTACAGACGAGAAATATAATAGCTATTGTTGTTTCTTATGTCATTTTAAGTATTTTAATAATTTGAGGGTAACGTCCTCTTGGGCTAAAAGTTTTACGTTAATGTTAAAAATTGTAAAGAAATGCTCATATTTTAGCAAGCGACACGAGCTTTAGTATAAAATTGATTCTGCGTTGGATAATTTTTGCAGCCGGTCATCGCTGAAACTGTCGATCAATTATGACACTACGTGGAACACGTCCATGATCTATTCTTCACGCGCAATTTTTTTCGCGTTGTTACGACGACCTGGTTTCACGGTTCGTTTGACTTTCCGGTGCGTGGAAATATTGTTGTAAAGTTACGCGCATCCTGATCGCTCGCGTGGTTCTGCAACTTCGTGTCTGCGAGGACAAGTAACTCGTCTCTGTTTCCAAATTTGTCACAATTATCAAAAGAAAATATAATAATTCCAATTTAGCTTTCTCTTTATATGAACGTGTACATGTATTGTACACAATGTATCATATATAAACGCGAATATATATTCTTTTTCCGTCACTGAACTGTACTCAATCATATTGTACATACGCAGAGTTTATAGTCGGCATATCTCAGGTATTTTTAGTACGTGATGGTAGTGTTAAATCGATAGAAAACGGAGTTCCTATGGTGAGAATGAGTTGAATTGATCGCTATTAACCCCCGTATACCGCGTTGTACATTCCATCACAACCCATTCCATTCTCATTCTCATATTCCCGTGAATTAACAAAGAACGAATAAAATTACGTCGAGACTTCTCCGCGATATATACACGTAACAAATCATTATATATTCTTGATGCAGCTTGTGTTTTAAGGAAAATCTATTTTTTTCGACAATAATCATACATCGATATGCAAATTTTATTTAAATATCACAAGCTATCAATACAAAAATTATTATAAATCTTATCGCGAAAATACCTTACATAATCAGGATAGTAGTACCGCGTCCGTTATTATACAAGCATGTGCCGATAATAATATTGATTACCTGCTAAAGCGCACACCTGCATGAATTATTTAAGTTGTCTCGTAGATTGGCGCCTAGTTGGCAACCTGCTCGATTTTTATTTACGTGGAATCGGTAGCATCATTGACAACAAGAAGTTACGGAAGAATGCACCCCCGTGCGGAAATGAGATAATGAAACACGCGGAACGTCGCTTGTATTTTCATGCGCACGTGTAGTATCACGATGTGAAAGAAAGGTTCGCGTCGAATCGATCGAGCACGTGGAACTACGTATACGCGATGCTGATTCACACACGCTATACATATACGCGCGTAAAAATTTACCGTAAAACATCAGCGATATAAATTAAAAATATATGTGTGACTCTCGTAAAATAACTCGTATGCGTGTAATAATTTCAGCATAATTTATAAGAAACAGAATAGACATATCGTATTATAAAATAATTTCTTTAACAAGACCAATAAAATAAAAAAACTTGCAGCAGTCTAATATTTCAAATAACATCAACACGAGTTGTATAAAATATATAAATACAAAAGAATTTAATTTAATTAAAGATAAATCCAAAAGGTAATCTTTTAAAAGCTATTCTTAAGCACTCAACTGAGCACACTGCAATTTTGATACAAAATGATGCATTAATATAAAAGAAAATACGTAAAAGAAAACAAGAATGCATTAATGTAAAAAAAAACATTTATTATTCTTTCGTATAGATTTTTGTCCATTTATAGTGATCTATTTTATGAATGTATCGCACTAGGTCACTGACCGGCTCCTGGTGGCATGGACGCGAGCACTCTGGAGATATTGGAGTTTTGCAGTAAGAAGATCGCAATCTGCACGACAGTCCCAAAAGACGCGGATAACGCTGCACGCAGTATACTGCATAGTAACATCGCGTTAAGCGCGCTCCGTTATACTGATTCGACCACAGGGTGTTCTACATGGATGAGTAATAAATTGTCAGAGTGGGGTAGTGAGTTTGCGCAGAGTGGTGTATGTTGCGCGGATGAAAGGAAGTAGCGTAAAGTAACGATGCGTGAATGGGACTACAAAAAAAAAGATAGTCATTGATAGTTACTGATTATTTCGGTTATTTCCTTTCTTTTATTTATCAAACGCTTTTATGCGCGGCTGATGTTCCCTGTGAAATGCGAGTTTATACAATTTGGTTTGCCTATTTATCTACTAATGCTATACACATTTTGCATCAATGACTGTAGTATATATTATGTCCAATAAATTATCTATAAGAATAATGCTGAACAATAATTTTTAATCGATTAAATAATTAATTTGATGAATTTAATGTAAAGTATCATTTGTACAATTTCTTAAAGAATAAAAATAACGTCGTTTTTTTTAAAGACTCTTGTTATATCTACGATTTTACAATGATAACAAAAAAGTCGTAAAAAATTAAATTCAATAAGTGTTACAACTATAAGTCTGCTAAAGAATAGATAATAAAAGTTTGTATTAAATTAATGTAAGTATAGAATATTACATTGCTTTTGGAAAAGTATAAAATTTTCTTTACCCATATTCATAATTTTTTTTCTAATTAAATAAAATTTATATCTACACTTGTTATGTTTATTATTATACTTATAAAAAACATCACAAATGTAGATAAAAATTTGGTTAATAAAAAGTATGAATGGGTAAATTAAAATTTTATATTCTTTTCAAACCACAATATAATATTTTATACTTACATACATTAATTTAATGCTATTTTAAGTATTTAAAATTAAATACGTTTATTTAACTGTGAAAATACTAACTCTATGTATAGTTAGAAAATAACAAAATAATTACGTATTAATAATGTGCTCTATACACATAATTGTATTAACACAGTATTAAGAAACAATTATTTCGTTAATTTTTAATTGAAAACGTGAAGAGTAAAATATTTTTACACTAAAATATCTAATTATGCTGCTTCTATGATCTGGTATAAATACCATTAACCAATGATATTTTATTGTCATCTATTATATCTAGCTTTAATTTTTTGTCACTTTTAATATGTTCTCCATTAATAGCAGCTACGATTTTATCACTGTCCATCATCGTAAGGTGATTACCTTCAATATAATATACTTCCACATTTCCTTTAGTAATCTGAAAATAATTTTGATGAGTAAAACTACCCTGCTGTATAAATGATCTTTTCATAATTATCACAGCAATTACCTTATGTAAGCCATAATCTTCTTGAGAGAAAAACAGCGATTGTATCGTAGGCTTTAAAAGTATTATAGGTGATTTAAGTTTTGGTGATTGTGTCACATCATATTCATGAACAGCGATTAACCGCTTGTAAATGGTTGTACACACAGATTTATTATTACCAACTGACAGTTGTGTATAACTTGGAGGAACATAAGTTATGAAAGTATCTAATTTTTCGTCCCAGTTAGTGCATCTATTTAACTCCAAAAGAAGCTGTAAAAATTAGATTATTTGTGATTTTCACAGAAAAACCTTTCTCTCTCTCTCTCTCTCTCTCTCTCTCTCTCTCTCTCTCTCTCTCTCTCTCTCTCTCTCTCTCTCTCTCTCTTCTCATTTATTCAAAGACAATGTGTATAAATAATATACCTTTCCACTAAGTGCTGGTTGTATAGTATCCATTATACTAAGAAGAACATTATTCTGAAGTTCGACAATCGTTGTAAAAGGTAAAAATTGATTTGCCATTGCTTTTATTTGCTCCGGTGCGCCATCGATAAGCACTAATCGGCCTTGAAGATCCATCCCTTCCAACTTTCGCATTAATTCAATTGCAATTAATGATCCCATTGAATAACCAACTATTACAAAGTCCCGACTCAATTTCTTTTTGCTCAAAATATTCTGTAAATATATAAAAAATTACAAAATATATACGTAACAGTGATACTATATTATTCATTTGTCAGCACATTCTATGAGATATTCTAATTATTGTTGTACAGATAAAGAATTTATACTTGTAAGAGGCAATCAGCAATTTCATTTATTGAAGTACAGCCCATGCCAATGTTATACGTTCCATGTTGTAAGCACGTTGCTGGAGCATCGATTAATTGCACTAGCGAATCGAATATATTTCCGCAGCCTTCTATTCCTGGCAATAAAAATATTTCGCTTCTTGCTTCGTTTTCTTTTGTCGGCAGGTCTATACAGACGTCGGGAATCAGATGATCGTCACCTATCAAGCGGACGAACAGTTTAATACCAGTTAGATCGTTTTCATCTCGGCCGCTTTTATCTTTTAACGTGTCTCTGTCAAACATCTCTATAAGTTTAGCAAAATTGAGATAACGAATATTCTGCGCTGTAAGGAAAACATCGAACTCTCGTTCCAAGGTCTGCTTAATTTCCACAGCCATCATCGAGTCCATCCCAAGCTCGGGTAAAGGTGTGTGGCGAGCCACATTATTCAAATCCTTCAAACCTACATTAAATATTTTGGTTCGTATTATTGTCTTAATTCTCTTAATTAAATTGCTTAATTTTTCTATGCCATATTGACTTACCCATTATATTAGCCACGGTTTCAACAATATTGCTTGCGCCAAAAGCATCTGAACGCTTCTCAGCTACAACCATACTTGCCACTACAGGATGCTGTTGTAACAGAAATTCTTCGAGTCTCTCGATGCAGGAAACTATTTTTTGTTGCAAGGTACCGCCTATGACCATTTCTTTATCGCTGTCTTGCATGTCGGCCACAAGACCGACATCGCCTACTGCGCCCCACTGAATAGCTAATCCGTGTAAACCTTCTTGCACTCTTCTCTCGCAAATTCTTTCCATAACGGAATTCGCCATGCCGTAATTGCTCTGTCCGGCATTGCCTCTACCGCAGGAAACTGAGGAAAAGACAACAAAATGTCGAAGCTGAAGACATATTTTTCTCGACAGTTGATCCAAGTTCCTCGTCGCCCAAGCTTTCGCTTTGAATGGTTCTTGAAATGTCTTTACAGTATGATTCTGACAAATCTTATCATTCAACACCACAGCAAGATTGAATATAGCATCCACTGGCGCTAGTTTTTCCGCTGTTCTCAATATACGTTCGCAATCATCGACGTCCGAGGCGTCAACGTTCGATATGATCGATACCTTCACTCCGTAAGATTTCCACAGTTCAATTTTCATTTGCTGATATCCATTTCTTATTCCTGTGCGCGAGATCAGCACAAGATTCTCGGCGCCTCGAATGACTAACCAATCGGCTAATTCTAAACCGAAACCACCCAATCCACCGAAAATTACGTATGTCTTGTTCGCCTTACAATAATAACGCGGAAGTGCTAGAATGGGTGAGTTTATAGATTCGTCTTCTTTATGTATTTTTATAATTATCTAAAAATTGTAATATATAAACTCGATTATACACTGCAATGTGCTGTCTCTCTTACATGGTATGACTTACTTTTCCTATATGCTTTCCAGCTGCCATGTATCTGAATGCAGACTCAATTTCGTCTCTTTGGAAAATTTTCCTGCTGATTGGCTTGATGGCTCCGTTACTGAGACCTTTGGCTACTATCTCATTCAGTACCATTTTTTGTTTCTTCGTTGCCGAGAAATAATTATCCAACATAACGCTATAAAATTTAATGCCTTTCGAAAAAACCGACAGGTCCAACATATTATTAGCTATCAAATCGAACTTGCCAATTTCCAAAAAACGTCCGCCTCTTGCCAGACAACGAATAGAAGCCTGAAGTTTCTCTTCGGCTAATGAGTTCAGTACGATATCTACGCCGCGACCTTTGGTCTGTCGGAATATCATTTGTTCGAAACTGGTGTCGCGCGAATTTCCGATATGATCCTCTGGAATAGATGGGAAGGTTTTTCTTATAAACTGTCGCTTTTCCGACGTGCCGACGGTGGTGAATACTTCGCAGCCTTCGTGAAGCGCGAGATGAATCGCCGCTTGCCCTACGGCGCCAGTACCCGAATGAATTAATATCTTGTCGCCCTTATTCATTTTTGTTTTGACATATAACCCGTAATAACATGTGCTATAAGCGCATGGGACTGTCGCAGCGTCCTCCAGAGTCCATTGATCAGGAACGTACCAGCATAAATCTTTATCGGCTATGCGCATATTTGTTATACATCTGAATGAAAAGATTATTATATATTTTATATATAAAAAAAATAAATATATAGCCTTTTTCATATTTTTCAAAGATAATAAAGATTTTTAAATAAGTCAATTTTGCTTTCAAAATTAGAATCCCAATATATGGATACGCATACTACTGATTTACACTGATTTATTATAAAAGCTAAAATTGAATTTTTCATTAAAAATAAAAATTATTTAAATAATATAAATTGTATATTTTTCTAGTATAGTTGATAGCTAAAAATACTTCAATCTTAAACAATCAGTGACGTACCTATTTTCCGCAATTCCCATTACTCTGCGTCCAGCACTATTGATACCGACATATTCCAAACCTATTAGACATTCCTCTAACCGTCCGCGTGACATATATTCATCTATAACAATTTTGGCGGTCGCTAACATTACATCTTTGAAATTAATAGATGCATAAATTATGCGAACAAGATCTTCTTGCTTATAATCCGAAATAATCGGGCCCTCGATACAGCGAAGTGAATTCAAATCACCACGAATCTAGAACGGTAACACGCTTTATTATAGAAAAATTATTTAAAAACTAGACCAAAAAATTTTATTTTATGCAGAAGTATGATACATACCATTTGATTGACTAAGGCATGATATGAGAGTTTTGGTGCCAAAGGTGTTAGCGGAAGATGTCGGTATGATCCCCATATCTTTCCCGGACGTAAGACATTTGTAATGAGATCAATCTCGAGTTGCTCCGCGTACAACGGTTCGTCTAAAGAAAATGCCGGTGCTATCTCGTCTTGGATAAACATACCTCTTATTAATTCACCGCCTGGTTCTCTCCTCAAACAATTAACAAGACCTAATAAGCCGCATTCCAATTCTTTTTGTCCTACTAAAATTATTCTCGAGGTATTATTTTCCACATTTAAGATCGACGTTAGTTGCTCTAACCAAGAGAATTCGTAATTATTTACATAGATAATTTGTGTCTTCCTCATCGATTTTCCTCTTTTCTTTAAGAGTACAATGTGCTCCTTTATCGTACGTTTCTCAAGTACTACTTCTAAATAGTGTTTTTTTGCATATATAAGGTCGTTCCTTGTGAGCGGTTGTCCCCGTGTTAATATGAATCCGCCGTCTCTTAATGCCGACAGGATTTCTTTTAAGGTTTCACTTTTAGCGTTTGTTAATAAATTAAATCCAGCGACTAAGATCGCATTATCATCCTTTGATAGCTTCATGGACTGCGAAACCGTGATTTTTGGAGGAAGAGTAATAGAATTAAGGCAATCGGTTCGAGTTATCAAACTGAGATTGGGTTTGATCAACGGCAGATTATCTAAGACTTCGAGAAACAATGGGGACGCTAATTCTTCTATCGTTATTTCGTCACCATGTTCAATCAATTCGATAATATTTACTTTCGTCACTTGATGATACTCCAGAGCGAGATGCGTCGATAAGATTATGCCTTCTTGCAAGGAAACCTCGGCTCTGTCGCGATGCGCTACGAATGTATACTTTTCGAGAACAGGACTCTCTGTTGGCTTTCGACGGAATATAGAAGTAGCTTTGAGACCACGTATTTCAATACCACCTGATACTATCGTATCCAAATACTTGTACACGCGCACGGGTAAATCTATAATTTAAAATTACTTTATAAATCGTATTTTTATTTGTTTAAGAAAAAATAATTTTTTTTTGCATGTGTTCACATTTTGACACATTATTTATTTAATTATAAAGATATTTTAATTATCTAATATATTAAAAAGTTTAAAAAAAAGAAAATAATTTCTTCAAACGTTATTCTGTAAACTTACGCTTCTCTTCAGCTGTTATGTTCCGAATGTATTGTGCATGAAGCTCTGTATCAATCACCAGTTTTTGTATCTCCGTGGGAACATAAAGATTCCTCATATCTATCCCCAAGATTTTTATTTGCAACATATTATCCATGAATGTTACCCAATTGTTCGTCCAAGCTATATGCCCTCGTTTTCCCGTTGTCGATGAACTTTTTAATCCCCGAAATAGATTAGCATATTGATATCCACGTAATTTAAGTTCCTTATAGATATCTTTTGTTTTCATCACTTCCTCTTCATCCTCTTCCTCACAATCCTCTTGTAAAAGTTGTACTCTTTCTTTAGCGGGATCTGATGGAATGCGCGCTTTACCGACAACGACAGCATTACCTCCTTCAATTATTTCAAAGTTTCCAGTGCCTAGATAATAAATATATAATAATAATATTAAATAATTATTTTATTATTACAGATATTAACGCTATGTCAAAATTATTTGCGAAATATAAGTTTATATTCTAAAAAACAATCTACCTTCCTGCACCATTAGTGTTAGGTCCAGATCTCCTTGCTTTGGAATATGCGTTGCCCGAAGAAACTTGACATTTTCAAATACTATCGGTATCTCATTAAGCCACTGACCCCTCAGCATACTAATCGTATCCCAAACGAGAAGAAGATATCCTGTGGCCGGCATCAAGTTTCTTCCGTCGATTACATGGCCGCTTATGTATTCGAAAGTTTCGTCTTTCAGTGTAATATTGACAATTCTTTCTCCGGAAGTAATCTTTTTTTGTGTTTTAAAACACATTACATACCAGTCTTTGAAATGATTCCATCTAGAGCATAATAAAAAAAAGTCTATATCAATTAACTTTGAAGTAAAAATGTATTGCATTACAAATATAATTTAACGTTTCCTCTGCATTTTTATTTGTGATTAATAAAATGTTCGATATACTTGATTGACGGCGAAATCATTGGCGTTCCACGACTAACAGGAAATTGCACAGTCGGATACAAATTCGGTAGTTGCGGTTGTAAGCCGTTATTATATATTTTTCCCAATCCTTGCAGAAATACTTTAACATTATTTTCATTATTGCATTGTAGTAATGTGATATTCGTTGTATCGAGCAGTTCTTTCATAACGCTCTGAAGAATTTCATTTGGCGCGATTTCGACGGTTATTGCATTTTTGGGAATTAATCGTGCAGTTTCTGTAAAAAGTACAGGATCTAGAAGATTATTTGTAAAATATTCAGCGCAGGACATTTCAATCCCGCGAAACAAACTATGCCACATTTGATTGTGCGTCATGGTGTGCGGTATTATTCGATTTAAATAAGAGAGGATCGTGGCTTTAGCAGATGCCAAATGACGACTGTGAAGAGGAATATTACTGCAATTAATTTCCTTGGTAAAGATATTGTTAACCTAAAAAGTATAAATATCAATTAAACATAATTGCTAATCTAATTTGTTATATCAAAAGTAGAATACTTAATAAAAAGAAAAAATATGTAAAAGAACCTGTAACTTTGTTATAAACGCTTTTACTGATTTGCTTGGCCCACTTATGAAACTAGTATTTGGACTATTTTTGCAGATTACATCAATATTCGGTGGACATATGTTTTTCGCATTCTCATAACTAATACCAATGTCTGCTATGGCGCCAGGAACTATTTTTGTTTCACTCAACGCCAATCCTATATAATACGAGGATAGAAGCACTTGTTCCATTGTAAAATTACCAGTTACGTATCCGCAACAGAGTTCACCAATCGAATAACCGACAACATAATCTGGCACGACATTTACGGACTTTAAAAGCTCGATTAATCCAATCTAAAGAGAAAAGAAAAGTATTTTTTTTGTAAATTCTAAACAAATTATATAATTTGCATATAATTTACGCGATAATTGGAATGGATAATTCATCACCTGCATTACAGTAATGCCAACTAACGAGTTCAATATACTATTAAAGATTGCTTCGTTTTTACTTGTTAATACATCAATGACACGCATTCCACGTGTCCTTAAAATCGTATCGCACTTTTCCACAGTTTTATAAAATACCGAGAATCGCAGTAACGCTTGACCTGTCAATGCGTATTATGAAATAATTTAATTGTAAGCTATTGCTTCTTTGATATATATGCAAAGTAAATTGCGTACCCATCCCAGGCCATTGCGATCCTATACCGGAAAACACGAAACAAATCGGCTTTCTTTTACCTAAATAATGTTGTATTTCTTTTATCGCTTTGATCGATGATTTAGATTCGATAATCGCGTACCCTCTGTAAGGATGACCTTGTATGTTGTCAGCATAAAGGTCATGCAACAGCCGAATATATTCAACGTCTATCGGCTGATTCTCGATCTAATATACAAATTCATTTATTTATTTTAATACAAAATATTTTATTTTTTAATTATATAAATATACTTTTATATGAAATATATAACGCAGAAGTTTTGTGTACCTCATTTAGTAATGATTCAACTGCTTGTTCAGTACGACCAGACACGACAACGAGTCGCGGCAAATCGTCATTTGGTACTCCTCCATTAACTTTTTCCTTCAGATTAGATTGTAATAAAATATGACAATTGGCTCCGCCAAAGCCAAACGAATTAACACCCACGAAACCAGGCTTCCATGGCGTCGGAACATTCACTACGCGTATTTTTCCTTCCTCAAAAGCTTTAACTCCTTTTCGTGCTTGTGTAAAGTTTATATTTGGCGGAATTAAGCTGGTTTGCATCGCAATTATAACCTTACGAAAAATAATTTTATCAGATATCTTTCTTCACTTTTTGTTAAATTATTATCATTCGATAGAACTTATGAATCAGAAGTAGAAGAAAAGCATAAGCAGTATTAGCTTTAAATAAAAAATTTAATAACTCTCTGTGTATATTACACTGTTATTTTGGATATATAATACTGATAAATTAATAGAATGATATATAGTGCGTATTGTAATTACTATTACCTTAGCAATTTGACATAAACCAGCTGCAGCCTCAGAGTGACCCAAATTTGACTTGACAGAACCAATTAACAGAGGAGTCTGCCTATCCTTGCAGAAAACTTTCTCGAGTGCGTTGATTTCTTCCGGATCGCCAACTTTAGTACCGGTACCATGAGCCTCCATAAAAGTTAAGCAAGATGGGGATATACCGCATTCATCGTAAAACTCTTGAAGCAAAGCTCCTTGCATTTCGCTGGATGGAAAAGTAATGCCTTGTTCTTTGTATCCGTCACAATTCGTCTTGGCGTACACGACAGTTGCATAAATTCTCTTAGCTTTCTTTGCTTTTTGCAGGTATACTATACCGATTGTTTCACTACGCATATAACCGTTTGCATTATCATCAAAAGATCTACATATTCCGTTAGGCGATAAAACTCCTAGAATGTAAAGAATTATAAACAATAATATATATATTAAAATATATTTAAGTATATTTCTTGAAATCTATCTCAAATTTATATAAATTTCTTATATTTTAAATTAATTTGTTTCAACGAGCATCAATACCAAGTCGTGTGAATAGTAAAGCTAAATTGGGGTGTAAACAAAGATTTGCACCACCGACGATAGCAGCGTCACACTCCCCCGATCGCATACTTCTATAAGCATGCTCCATAGCAAACAGACTTGAACTGCAAGCGGTATCGATTGCGTAAGACGGTCCTGTTATACCCAACCAGTGAGAAATTCGATTTGCCAGCATAGCTTTGCTACATCCATGAATTGCGGGACCAGATACCTAATGCATATACATAGATTATTTAAAGAATTTTTATGCTTGTTACACATATGTTTTTATATAAAGAAATCAATTTCTTACAATTTGATATATTAAAACATTATTAATAAAAACTTTTTTACGATTAATGCATAAATTCGAACTAGACTATTAATCGTAATATTCATTAACAGCATATTTGTATACCTGATGTTTTTCGTAAAACCAATTTCCCTCTGATTCGGAAAAACACACTCCTATAAAGACTCCAGTTTTTGTCCCGTGTAAATCTTTCGGATTTACTCCCGCGTCGACAATAGCTTCGTAGGTATGTTCTAATAGCATCCTACCCATAGGATCTATCAAGGGAACCTTGTTAAAGGGAATATCAAAATATTCTGCATCAAACTTCTCCATATTATTGATTTTTCCTGTGCGTTGGGGTATTTCTGGGTGAACTGTGAATTTTAAATCATATAATTTAAATAAGATATTATTTTTACTTAAAGATTTTACTTGAAGATTTTATTTAACTTAATTACGTCAATAATTGATAGCTAAAATAAAAAAATTATATACAGGATGACACAAAAGTTCCCGGAATTTCTTAAAAATATTAAGCAGCTTCAAACCGATACACAAATTAAACATTCTACACCGTAAACAGAATAAAAAACTTTATTAGAACATTAATAACAAAATTGAACAAAAAAATTATCACAAATGCTCAAAATTGTTTCCTTTGACTTCAATACACTTTTGAAGCCGCTTCAGAAAATTGTTTACGATAATCGCGCACTGCTGGACGGTAATTTTATCCTAGGCACGTCGCAGGGCCACTTTGAGGGACTTAGTTGACTTAAAACGAACTCCAGAGATCTTTTGCTCCAAGATGGACCACACGGAAAAGTCCATCGGGTTCAAATCCGGCGAGTTTGGCGGCCAAACATCCTTGCTCCAAAAATCAGAAAACAGCTCTTCGCACGTCGAGTGTTCGCACAATTGTTGTGCCGAATGAGACGATGTCCAATCTTGCTGGAGCGTAAATCCTTCTCCACGGAAATGTTTCGATGCCTAGACCATCACGGACGCCGGAAAATGGCTGCGAGTGACCGGTTCCTGGTTTTTGAGGCAAGGATGTTTGGCCGCTAAACTCGCCGGTTTTGAACACGATGGACTTTTCCGTGTAATCCATCTTGGAGCAAAAGATCTCTGGAGTTCGTTTTCAAATCAGAGTCCGTCAAAGTGGTCCTGCGATGTGCCTGAGATGAAATTATTGTCCAGGAGTGCGCGACCATCGTAAACAATTTTCCGAAACGGTATCGAAAGTGTATTGAAGCCAAAGGAAACAATTTTGAACATTTGTGGTAATTTTTTTGTTTAATTTTGTTATTAATGTTCTAATAAAGTTTTTTATTCTGTTTACGGTGTAGAATGTTTAATTTGTGTACCTGTTTAAAGCTGCTTAATATTTTTAAGAAATTCCGGGAACTTTTGTGTCATCCTGTATATTTTTTTATTTTATCAAAATTTATTTTATAGAATAAATTATATAATTTTTTAATATTATGTATACACATATAATGAAATTAAATTTTATTACCGTGATTCCATCGTCGGTTGTCATTCGATCCAAGATCTACTCTGTTAAACAGATTCTCCTGAAGATGTTTAATGTTGTCAGATTCTGGAAATCTACCAGCGATACCAGAAATAACGATTTCCTCTCCAGGTTCAATGTCGAGGAGCTTAGTTTTCTTAAAGTCCATTTTTTAAACTCTTTTAATCGAAAGAATTAAGATCTGGAATTCGAAAAGAAAGATGTGACACAAATGTGAGAATGCAAAATTTCCTGACAATTATTGACAATTTAATGTTATGTTTTATGTTTTCACATTTGTTTTATGTTTTTCTTTTCAAATTACAGACCTTAATATTTCCGATTCAGATTTTTGAACCCAAATTTATGATTTTGCGATTAATTACTGATGTCCTGTGACATTATGGATTGCATAGATATTGAACCTATTTATATAAGAAATCTATATGGTAAGTATTTCGTTATTTTATAATAATAGACTAACTCATTATTTATACGCATTAAAACTGATGTGTGAATAATAGCACAAGTATATATATATTTACTTTTCACTTAGCAAATATAATTTACAATTATTTACATAAAAAAAGACATTCTTACTTCGTAACAATGTCTGCTGGGTTGTGTGCCATACATATTTATAATATGTAAATTAACGAAGGTGATTCTATAATATCTACTTAACGAAATAAACGGTATTGCAATTCTAATGAAAAAGTACAATAGTTATGCAACTCTTTATTATGAAAAAGAGACAATGTATTATTTATAGGTACATAATATTAATAAACATCCAAATAATGTATACAATTTAACGAACTTTATATGCAATCTTTCAATTTTAATGTGGTCAAGGGTCCTCTCTCCTGTATTATATTAACCCTTTCGACCATCGATTAAAGTCAACGACTGCGCGTTGATTGTAGTCTACCGTAGAAATTCAAATAGATCTTGCTCCAATTATAGGTTTAAATTCTTAGAAAAAGCATGTAGAATCGATTATCTAAAAATATCGAAGTTTATTGTTGCCTATTTTCAGTGATGTCATTTGATTATCTCGATATGTGTTATTTCGTATCAATGAGAAGTAGTCATTGAGCAAAAATCGTGTAATTTAACAGTTTGAATATCGAAAAAGTTAACAGTGTGTGAGAATTTTATCCGTTTGGTGTGTGTTTAATACTATTGCAAAGAACAGAAAAAATTGTAATAAATCCTTTTTCGAGTTTTCAATAATATGTTTAAAGGCTGTTATTGCAGAGATTGCGTATTTTTTAACAGTTTTCTTAATGTTGAACGTGCAGCAGTTAAGTTCGCTCGCAGCGTATTACTTTCGCCATCAAACGCACGACGGCTAAGTTTGTTCGGAGCAGATTGCTTTCGCCATTGAACGCGATAATGTAAAATGCGAATTTACACTTCAATCCGATTTGCCTAAATTCTCTTTATCTATCGATGTTATATGCACATTCTGCAACAATGATTATAGAATATATCATGTCCAATAAATTACCTGTAATAATGCTGACAAAAGTGATTTAATCGATTAATTTATTTGATCAATTTAATATTAAGTACTATTTGATCAATTTGATATTAAGTACAATTTTTTAAAGAATAAAAAAACATTGCTTTTTTTAAACTCTTGTTATATATATTGTGTATATGTATATATATATGTGTATATATATATATATATATATATATATATATATATATATATATATATATGTATATATATATGTACGATATTACAATATCGTACGATATTTACGATATTATATATGATATTATACGATTTTACAACAATAACAATAAAGTCGTAAATCTCTTATCCTGATACATGAATAACAATAAAGTCGTAAAAAATTAAATTCAGTAAGTATTACAACTATAAGTCTAAAGAATACAATAATAAAAGTTTGCAGTAAATTAATGTAAGTATAGAATATTGCATTGTTTTTGGAAAAGTATAAAACTTTTTTTACCCATTCATCATTTTTTTCTAATCAAATATAATTTCTATCTACATTTGTTATGTTTTTATTATATTTATAAAAATTATATTTGATTAATAAAAAGTATAAATGGATAAAATAAAATTTTATATTATTTCAAAATCTCACAATGCAATATTTTATACTTTTATTAATTTAATGCTATATAAAGTATTTAAAATTAAATACGTTTATTTAACTGTGTGAAAACACTAAACTCTATATACAGTTATAATTTAACGAAATAATTATGTGTTAATACTGTACTTTACACAAAAAAATTGTATTAATACAGAGTTAACAAACAAATATTTTGTTAATTTTTAATTAAAAACGTGTAGAATTAAATATTTTCACACTGTAAAATATCTAATTATTTTACTTCTATGATCTGGTATAAATATTTTTAACAGATGTTAAATTATCATTTTCTGTCAAATCTAGCTTTAATTTCTTGACACTTTTGATATGTTCTCCATTGATCGCAGCCACGACTTTATCGCTGTCCAGCATTGTAATGTGATTACCTTCGATATAACATACTTCCACTTTTCCTTTAGTTATCTAAAAATTATTTTGTTGATTAAAACTATTGTGCTGTATAAGTGATCTTCTTATAACTATTACAGTATATAGTTACATTACATAATTATTCATATAATTACCTTATGTAAGCCGTAATCCTCCTGAGAAAAAGACAGCGATTGTATTGTAGGCTTCAGAAGTATTATCGGTGATTCAATTTTCGGTAATTGTGTGACATCATATTTTTGAAGAGCGATCAACCGCTCATAAATTGTTGTACACACAGATTTATTATTGTCAACTGATAATTTTGTGTAAGTTGTAGGAACATGAGTTATGAAAGTATCAAATTTTTGGTTCCAGTTAGTGCATTTGTTTAACTCCAAAAGAAGCTGTAAAAATTAGATTATTTGCAACTTTTATCAAAAAATAACTCATTCAAAGATAATGTTTATATACCTTCCCACTAAGTACTGGTTGTATAGTATCCATTATTCCTAAAAGAACATTATTTTCAAGTTCGGCAATCGTGTTAAAAGGTAAATGTTGATTTGCCATTGCTTTCATCTGCTCAGGTGCGCCATCGATAAGCACCACTCGACCATGGAGATTCATTCCTTCTAACTTTCGTACTAATTCAATAGCGATCAATGATCCCAATGAATAACCCACCATTACAAAGTCTTGACACAATTTCTTTTTGCTCAAAATATGCTGTAAACATGTAAAATATTATAAAATATAGTAATATTGAAATAATACTATATTAATTTTAAGTATAAAATTTATACTTTTAAGAGGCAATCAGCAATTTCGTTTATTGAAGTACAGCCCATGCCAATGTTATACGTTCCATGTTGTAAGCACGTTGCTGGAGCGTCGATTAATTGCACTAGCGAATTGAATATACTTCCGCAACCTTCTATTCCTGGCACAAGAAATATTTCGCTTCTCGCCATGTTCCTTTTTGTTGGCAAGTCTATACAGACGTCAGGATTCAGATGATCGTCACCTATCAAGCGAACGAGCAGTTTAATACCAGTTAAATCGTTTTCATCTCGGCCGCTTTTATCTTTCGACGTGTCTTTGCCAAACATGTCTATCAGTTTGGCAAAATTAAGATAACGAATATCCTGCGCTGTAAGGAAAACATCGAACTCCCGTTCCAAAGTCTGTTTAATTTCCACAGCCATCATCGAATCCATCCCAAGCTCAGGCAAAGGTGTGTGGCGAGCAACGTTATTCAAATCCTTCAAACCTATATTAACATTCAATAATTTAGTTCGCTTTATTACATTAGTTCGCTTAATTAAATTGTTTAATTTTTTTATGCCACACTGACTTACCCATAATATTAGCCACGGTTTCAACAATATTACTTGCGCCAAAAGCATCTGAACGCTTTTCAGCTACAACCATACTCGCCACTACGGGATGCTCTTGTAACAGAAATTCTTCGAATTTCTCGATACAGGAAACTATTTTCTGTTGCAAGGTACCGCCTATGACCATTTCTTTATCGCTGTCTTGCATGTCGGCCACAAGACCGACATCGCCTACTGCGCCCCACTGAATCGCTAATCCGTGTAAACCTTCTTGCACTCTTTTCTCGCAAATTCTTTCCATAACGGAGTTCGCCATGCCGTAATTACTCTGTCCGGCATTGCCTCTGCCGCAGGAAACTGAGGAAAAGACAACAAAGTGTCGAAGCTGAAGACACATTTTTCTAGACAGTTGATCCAAGTTTCTCGTCGCCCAAGCTTTCGCTTTGAATGGCTCTTGAAATGTCTTTATAGTATGATTCTGACAGATCTTATCGTTCAATACCACAGCAAGATTGAAAATAGCATCCACTGGCCCTAGCTCTTCCGCTGTTCTCAATATACGTTCGCAATCACCGACGTCCGACGCGTCGACGTTCGATATGATCGATACCTTCACTCCGTAAGATTTCCACAGTTCAATCTTCATTTGCTGATATCCGTTTTTTATTCCTGTGCGCGAGATTAGCACAAGATTCTCGGCGCCTCGAATGACTAACCAATCGGCTAATTCTAAACCGAAACCACCCAAGCCACCAAAAATAACGTATGTCTTGTTCGCCTTACAATAATAACGCGGAAGTGCTAGAATGGGTGAGTTTATAGATTCGTCTTCTTTATGTATTTTTATAATTATCTAAAAATTGTAATATATAAACTCGATTATACACTGCGATGTGTTGTCTCTCTTGATACGTGGTACGACTTACTTTTCCTATATGCTTTCCAGCTGCCATGTATCTGAATGCAGACTCAATTTCGTCTCTTTGGAAAACTTTCCTGCTGATTGGTTTAATGGCTCCGCTAATGAGACCTTCAGCTAGTATCTTATTCAGTACCATTCTGTGTTCTTCCGTAGACGAGAATAAGTTGTCCAACATAACGCTATAAAATGTGATGCCTTTCGAGAAGATCGGCAGATCCAACATATTGTTAGCTATAAAATCGAACTTGCCAATTTCCAAAAAACGTCCGCCTTTTGCCAGACAACGAATAGAAGCCTGAAGTTTCTCTTCGGCTAATGAGTTCAGTACGATATCTACACCGCGACCTTTGGTCTGTCGAAAAATCATTTGTTCGAAACTGGTGTCGCGCGAATTTCCGATATGATCCTCTGGAATAGATGGAAAGGTTTTTCTTATAAACTGTCGCTTTTCCGGTGTGCCGACGGTGGTGAATACTTCGCAGCCTTCGTGAAGCGCGAGATGAATCGCCGCTTGACCTACGGCGCCAGTACCCGAATGAATTAATATCTTGTCGCCTTTACGCAATTTTGTTTTGACATAGAATCCGTAATAACATGTGCCATAAGCGCATGGGACTGTCGCAGCGTCCTCCAGAGTCCATTGGTCAGGAACATACCAGCATAAACCTTTATCGGCTATGCGCATATTTGCTAAACATCTGAATGAAAAGTTTATTATATATCTGATTTAAAAAAATAAAATATATAATTTTTTAATATTTTTTAAAAATAAAAAGGTTTTAATATAAGTAAATTCTGATTTTGAAGTTAGAATCTCAATATATGGATACTCATATGATTTACACTGATTTATTATTAAAGCTAAAATTTTTTTTTATTAAAAATATAAATTATTTAAATTATGTAAATTGTATATTTTTCTAGTACAGTTGTTAGCTGAAAATACTTGTAAACAATTAGCCTTGTATTCTCAGCTCACATTTATCGCTAAATATGTCTCTAAAAGTGACTTGTAGCCAATCAAAAGGCTTATAAGCCACATTTAGAAGCACATTTAGCGATAAATGTGAGCTCAGAATACAAGCCTTAGTATGCAGTGACGTACCTATTTTCCCAAATTCCCATTACTCTGCGTCCAGCACTATTGATACCGACATATTCCAAACCTATTAGACATTCCTCTAACCGTCCGCGTGACATATATTCATCCATAACGATTTTAGCGGTCGCTAACATTACATCTTTGAAATTAATAGATGCATAAATTATGCGAACAAGATCTTCATGCTGATAATCCGAAGCAATCGGGCCCTCGATCCAGCGAAATGAATTCAAATCACCGCGAATCTAACGGTAAAACGTTTTATTATAGAAAAAATATTTAAAAATTAGACCAAAAAATTTTATTTTATGCAGAAGTCTGATACGTACCATTTGATTGACTAAAGCATGATATGAGAGTTTTGGTGCCAAAGGTGTTAGCGGAAGATGTCGGTATGATCCCCATATCTTTCCCGGACGCAAGACATTTGTAATGAGATCAATCTCGAGTTGCTTCGCGTACAACGGCTCGTCTAAAGAAAATGCCGGTGCTGTCTCGTCTTGGATAAATATACCTCTTATTAATTCACCGGCTAGTTCTGTCCTCAAACAATTAACAAGACCTAATAAGCCACATTCCAAATCTTTTTGCCCTACTAAAATTATTCTCGAGGTATTATTTTCCACGTTTAAGATCGACGTTAGTTGCTCTAACCAAGAAAATTCGTAATTGTTTACATAGATAATTTGTGTCTTCCTCATCGATTTTCCTCTTTTCTTTAAGAGTACAATGTGCTCCTTTATCGTACGTTTCTCAAGAACTATTTCTAAATCATGTTTCTTCGCATATATAAGGTCGTTTCTTGTGAGCGGTTGTCCCCGTGTTAATATGAATCCGCCGTCTCTTAATGCCGACAGGATTTCTTTTAAGGTTTCACTCTTAGCGTTTGTTAATAAATTAAATCCAGCGACTAAGATCGCATTATCATCCTTTGATAGCTTCATGGACTGCGAAATCGTGATTTTTGGAGGAAGAGTAATAGAATTAAAGCAATCGGTTCGAGTTATCAAACTGAGATTGGGTTTGATCAACGGCAGATTATCTAAGACTTCGAGAAACAATGGGGACGCTAATTCTTCTGTCGTTATTTCGTCACCATGTTCAATCAATTCGATAATATTTACTTTCGTCACTTGATGATACTCCAGAGCGAGATGCGTCGATAAGATTATGCCCTCCTGCAAGGAAACCTCAGCTCTGTCGCGATGCGCTACGAATCTATACTCTTCGAGAACAGGACTCCCTGTTGGCTTTCGACGGAATATAGAAGTAGCTTTGACACCACAAATTTCAATACCACCTGATACTATCGTATCAAAATTTTTGTATACACACACAGGAAGCTCTACAATTTAAAAATAACTTTTAAATTATTCATTTTATTATTTACAATATATGCATGTTTAATGTTTTAACACAGTTTTTAATTCTAACAAAAATATTAAAAACATTAAATATATTAAATAATTCGATGAAAAAAAAAGTTTCTTTTATCGATGTCTGCACACGTCTTTCAGCAAACTTACGCTTCTCTTCAGCTGTTATGTTTCGTATGTACTGTGTATGAAGCTTTGAATCGATCACCAATTTTCGTATCTCCGTAGGAACATAAAGATTCCTCATATCTATCCCCAAGATTTTTATTTGCAACATATTATCCATGAATGTTACCCAATTGTTCGTCCAAGCTATATGCCCTCGTTTTCCCGTTGTCGATGAACTTTTTAATCCCCGAAATAGATTAGCATATTGATATCCACGTAATTTAAGTTCCTTATAGATATCTTTTGTTTTCATCACTTCCTCTTCATCCTCTTCCTCACAATCCTCTTGTAAAAGTTGTACTCTTTCTTTAGCAGGATCTGATGGAATGCGCACTCTACCGATAACGACAGCATTACCTCCTTCAATTATTTCAAAGTTTCCAAGGCCTAGATAATAAATATATAATAATAATCTTAAATATTTATTTTATTTATGACAGATATTAAAGCTATATCAATGTTGTTTGCGAAATATAAGGTTTATTCTAAACAAAATTTACCTTTCTGTACTATTAGTGTTAGATCCAGATTTCCCTGCTTTGGAATATGCGTTGCCCGAAGAAACTTGACATTTTCAAATACAATTGGTGTCTCATTAAGCCATTGACCTTTCAGCATACTAATCGTATCCCAAATGAAAAGAAGATAACCCGTGGCCGGCAACAAGTTTCTTCCGTCAATTACGTGGCCGCTTATGTATTCGAAAACTTCGTCTTTCAGTGAGATACTGACAACTCTTTCTCCGGAAGTAATCTTTTTTGGTGTTTTAAAAGACGTTACATACCAGTCTTCGGAATGATTCCACCTAGAGCATAACAAAAAATATATCTATAACAATTAACAAATGCGAAGTAAAAATTCTTTGCTTTACAAAAATAATTTTATGCTTTTTCATATGTATTTAACGGATAAAATGTACGATATACTTGATTGACGGCGAAATCATTGGTGTTCCACGACTAACAGGAAATTGCACAGTCGGATACAAATTCGCTAGGTGCGGTTGCAAGCCGTTGTTATATATTTTTCCCAATCCTTGCAAAAATACTTTAACATTGTCTTCATGGTTGCATTGTAATAATGTGATATTCGTTGTATCGAACAGTTCTTTCATAATGCTCTGAAGAATATCATTTGGCGCGATTTCGAGGATCACCGCATTTTTGGGAATCAATCGCGCCGTTTCTTTGAAAAATACAGGACCTAGAAGATTATTTGTAAAATATTCAGCGCAGGACATTTCAATCCCGCGAAACACACTTTGCCACATTTGATTGTGCATTACGGTGTGCGGTATTATTCGATTTAAATAAGACAGTATCGTGGCTTTCGCAGATGTCAAATGTCGACTGTGAAGAGGAATATTGCTGCAATTAATTTCCTTCGTAAAGATATTGTTAATCTAAAAAAGTATAAATGCCGATAAAACATAATTGCTCATCTTATTTGTTATATTAAAATAAAAATATTTAATTAAAAAGAAGAAAATATGTATAGAAACCTGTAACTTTGTTATGAATGCTTTCACAGAATTCCTTGGACCACTTATAGAGCAAGTATTGTGACTATTGTTGCATATTACATCAATATCCGGTGGACATATGTTTTTCGCATTCTCATAACTAATACCAATGTCCGCTATGGCACCATGAACTATTTTTGTTTCATTCAACGCCAATCCTATATAATACGAAGATAGAAGCACTTGTTCCATTGTAAAATTACCAGTTACGTATCCGCAACAGAGTTCACCAATCGAATGACCGACAACATAATCTGGCACGACATTTACGGACTTTAAAAGCTCGATTAATCCAATCTAAAGAGAAAAGAAAAGTATTTTTTTTTGTAAATTCTAAACAAATTATATAATTTGCATATAATTTGCGCAATAATTGGAATGGATAATTCATCACCTGCATTACAGTAATGCCAACTAACGAGTTCAATATACTATTAAAGATTGCTTCGTGTTTACTTGTTAATACATCAATGACACGCATTCCACGTGTTCTTAAAATCATATCGCACTTTTCTACAGTTTCATAAAATGCCGGGAATCGCAGTAACGCTTGACCTGTCAATGCGTAAGATAAAATAATTTAATTGTAAGCTATTGCTTCTCTGATATACAAATTAAGTATATGCAAATTAAGATGCGTACCCATTCCAGGCCATTGCGATCCTATTCCAGAAAATACGAAACAAATCGGCCTTCTGTTACTTGAATAATGTTGTATTTCTTTTATCGCTTTGATCGATGCTTTAGATTCGATAATCGCGTACCCTCTGTAAGGATGAGCTTGTATGTCGTCAGCGTAAAGGTCATGCAACAGCCGAATATATTCAACGTCTATCGATTGATTCTGGATCTAATATACAAATTCATTTATTTATTTTATTAAAAAATATTTTATTTTCTAATTTTATAAATATGCTTTTATCGGAAATATAAAACGCAGAAGTTTTGCGTACCTCATTTAATAATGATTCGACTGCTTGTTCAGTACGACCAGACACGACGACGAGTCGCGGCAAATCGTCATTTGGTGCTCCTCCATTAACTTTTTCCTTCAGATTAGATTGTAGCAAAATATGACAATTAGCTCCCCCAAAGCCAAACGAATTAACACCCACGAAACCAGGCTTCCATGGTGTCGGAGCATTCACTACGCGTATACTTCCTTCCTCAAAAGCTTTAATTCCTTTCCGTGTTTGTGTAAAGTTTATATTTGGCGGAATTATGCTGGTATGCATCGCAATTATAACCTTACGAAAAATAGTTTTATCAGAGATCTTTCTTCACTTTTTGTTAAATTATTATCATTTGGTAGAATTTATGCATCAGAAGTAGAAGGAAAGAAAAGCAGTATTAGCTTTAAATAAAAAATTTAGTAACTCTGTGTGTATATGACACTGTGTATATGTCATTGTGAATTTATGACATTCATAAATTAATAGAATAATTCATAGTGCGTATCATAACTACTATTACCTTAGCAATTTGACATAAACCAGCAGCAGCCTCAGAGTGACCCAAATTTGACTTGACAGAACCAATTAACAGAGGAGTCTGCCTATCCTTGCAGAAAACTCTCTCGAGTGCGTTGATTTCTTCCGGATCGCCAACTTTGGTACCGGTACCATGAGCCTCCACAAAAGTTATGCAAGATGGGGATATATTGCATTCATTGTAAAACTCTTGAAGCAAAGCTCCTTGCATTTCGCTGGACGGAAAAGTAATGCCTTGTTCTTTGTATCCGTCACAATTCGTCTTGGCGTACACGACAGTTGCATAAATTCTCTTAGCTTTCTTTGCTTTTTGCATGTATACTATACCGATTGTTTCACTACGCATATAACCGTTTGCATTATCATCAAAAGGTCTACATATTCCGTTAGACGATAAAACTCCTAGAATTAAAACAGTTATAAATCATAATATGTATTGAATTATATTTTAATATATATTTTTAAATCTTTTGCGGATTTCTCTATATCTCCTATGTTTTAAATGTATATGTTTCAATAAGCAACAATACCAAGTCGTGCGAATATCAAGGATATATTGGGATGTAAACAGAGATTTGCACCACCAACGATAGCAGCGTCACATTCCCCCGATTGCATACTTCTATAAGCATGTTCCAAAACAGTCAGACTTGAACTGCAAGCGCTATCAGCTGCATAAGATGGTCCTGTAATACCCAACCATTGAGAAATTCGATTTGCTAGCACAGCCTTGCTACATCCATAAATTGTGGGACCAGATACCTAATGCATATAGATTATTTAAAGAATATATAGATTATTTAAAGAATTTTTATGTTTTTATGCTTTATTACACATATGTTTTTATATAAAGAAATCATTTTCTTATAATTTGATATTAAAACATTATTTATGAAATTTTTTAACGATTAATGCATATATTTGAGCTAGACTATTGATCGTAGTACTCATTAACAGCATTTTGTATACCTGAAGTTTTTCGTAAAACCAATTTGCCTCCGATTCAGAATAGCACACCCCCAAAAATACTCCGGTTCTTGTTCCGTTTAAATCTTTCGGATTTACTCCCGCGTCGACAATAGCTTCGTAGGTATGTTCTAATAGCACCCTACCCACAGGATCTATCAAGGAAGCCTCGTTGAAGGGAATATCAAAATATTCTGCATCGAATTTCTCGATATTATTGACTTTTCCTGTGCGTTGGGGTACTTCTGGATGAACTGTGAATTTTAAATCATATGATTTAATTGAGATATTTTACTTGAAGATTTTATTAATTATACATATAGTGTAATTGAGTCATGTGAAATTAATGTAAACTATATATAAGCTATTTATAATAATGTAAAATAAATATAGAAATCATATATATATAAAGGAAACATATTTAATTATATATTATTTTTACTGGGAAGCTTTATTGATTAATGTAATTATGTAATTATGCCAATAAATAACAAATTTAGATCATTAAAATATAATTATATATATTTTTACGTAATGTGTTATACGATTTTCTTACATTATACATATATGGTAGAATTAAATGTTATTACCGTAAGTCCATCGTCGGTTATCTTCTGATCCAAGGTATACCTTGTTAAGCAGGTTCTGCTGAAGATGTTTAATGTTGTCAGAATCAGGAAATCTACCGGCAATACCAGTAATAACGATCTCGTCCTCTTCAACATCGAGGAGAGTAACTTTCTTAAAGTCCATCTTTTAAATATTTTTAATCGGAATAATTAAGATCTGTAATTTAAAAGAGAAAATATGACACAAATGTAAGGACGCAAAATTTCCTGATTATTACTGACAATTTATTGGTCTATTTTGTGTTTTCATATTTATTGTATATATTTTCTATTTCAAAAATTATAGAAAATTATATGTTACATATTACAATTACACATTACCTTAATATTTCCGATTCAGATTCTTAAAAATTTTTATGATTTTGCGATTAATTACAGTTGAAATCTTGTAACATTATGAATTGTATAGATGTTCAATTCATTTATATAAGAAATCTCTATATGTTAAGTATCTCATCATTATAAAATACTACAAGATCTTATTATTTATAAGCATTGAAATAAATGTATGAATAATAAAACTATGCATGTATTAATTTCTCACATAGCAAATATAATTTACAATTATTTACATAAAGGAATGAACATCTTTATTTACTTTGCAATAATGCCTGCTGGGTTGCATTTCATGTATATTTATAATATGTAAATCAAAAATTTTAAAAGAAGCGATATTTACTTGGCAAATAAATTTATTTTAATTTTTAATAAGATAATATTATTTTAATTCTTAATAAGAAAGTGCAATAGTTATACAATAAGAAAGTGTAATAGTTATACCGACGGATTTTTATTATGTAAAAAAGACAATGCGTTATTTATGAGTATATATTATTAATAAACATTCGAATAATGCATACAATGTCAAGAACTTTAAATGTAATTTTAATGTAGTCAGAATCCTCTCCTGTATCGTATTAACCCTTTCAATTATTGACTAAAGTCAACGACTGCACAATTGACTGTAATAATTTAAATAAAATCTTACTCCAATTATAGATTCAAACATTTAAACGAGATATGTAGAGTCAATTATTTAAAAGTAACAAAGTTTATATTGTTGCTTTTTTTCGGGGTGCCACTTGGTTATCTCGATATGCATTGTGCATTATTTCGTTTCAATGAGTGTCTGTCATTGAGTAAAGATCGTGTAATTTGACAGCTTGAATTACGAAAACGTTAATAGTGTGTGAATAATTTTATCCATTTGATGCGAATTTAATATCATTGCTTTTGAAGAACAGAGAAAATTATAATAAACTATTTTCGAGTTTGCAACAATATGTTGAAAGGCTGTCATTGCAGAGATTGCGTATTTTGACAATTTTTTTTATGTCGAGCGTGCATCGGTTAAATTCATTCGTGATATGTTGTTTTTGCCATGAAGCGCGCGGCGGCCAAGTTAGCTCGCAGTGCGTTGCTCTTGTCGCAAGTAGAATATTTAAATATAAAGATTATTTAAACAAGAGAACCAGAAATAGTGGTGTGTGTGTGTGTGTGTGACACGTGCGTGAGTGTGGGCGTTTGTGTGTAATAATTTATACTAAAATAATAAAACATTTATGAAACTTAAGACGTGCGCGTAGCACGTCCTGTATCTAGTATATTAAATTTATTTATGATAAAATATAATAAAATGCAGACTGTGCAAAACTATTTTTAAATTAATAGGTCCTATTAACATATTTGTAATATAGAAAGAAATTTTAACATCCTCTCTTCAGGAATACTACTGTCTATGAAGTCATCCAACTCTTAAAAATCTTGTCTAGTTTGTAATCTTCTCTCTCTATTATTTGTATAAACTGTTTTTAATCTTAATTTTCTTTTAATTTTATTTAGCTTATTTTTCTTGATCTTATCAAATAGAGAGTTAACATATGGAAGTTATTATACAGTGCTGCAATTAATCACTAAATTGTCAACTGATAATAAACACACAATTTACACTAATTAATTTTAATCACAAATATGTATAAAATTAAGTTTTGATATCTGTTGCTTTATTTAATGCTATGCATTTTTGTGATATAAAATGATTATTTTTTTTATTTCTTTTATTTTCAAAAAATGTTTCTATATCTTTACAACTAGTTTATTTGTGTCTTAATATATAAATGTAAAATACAGAATTGATTTAATATGTATAAATTATTTTTATTAAACGATTACTATATAAGAGAAAGTGACAATCAGAAACTGCCAAGCTGTATTAACAGAAGTAATGTAAATTACATTGCACGATCTAATGCGATCGACAAAATGTCAGGTCTTAACGCTTCTTATGTAGGTACGTCAATCTCTCTTAAATTTATAATTAATGGTAAATTTCTGTCACACATTTCATATTCTGCATGCATGCTGCCAAAAGAGCTTATATTTCATGAATTAACATTTGAATATTATAATATTGCTAATCTATATTTTAAGTATACTACTGCTAATAATATTTTATCTAAGATTATTGTTTCAGAATATAATGTATGCAAAAACTTTTTTATATTTTCTCCGCTTTCTTACATCTTATACACTTCGTTTCCTTTTATCCTTAATGCATCTTGCAAATACAATCAATCGGACGATTTAATATTATGTTACATCGTGACTTTCTAATCGTTTTTATGACACCGTAATAAAGAAATCTTCTCCGACATATAATCACGCCAAAGGAATTTTCAAAGCTTAATTCAGATTTGGCTAATACTAATATTATTCATGTCGGAAGATCGAAAATTGAGTTCCGCTCTGCACGCAAATCGCGGTGAAATGTTGTCACGAGTAATTTTATTGTTTGATAGTGTATTATCTCTTTCCAGTGTTATTACGCAGCTTGATCCTTCAAATATATATTGCAATCAAAATCCATTTCATATCGTATTTTATCTTAAATAAGAATCATTGCGATTTGTGCGTGTGTATACCAGAACAATACAAGCGCGCGCTAAAAATATCCTCTATAATTATATGACATAATATTCTTTATTTTATGTCTTAATCAATTAAGTTACAAAAACAATTTATTATAATTAATTATAATGAATTAATTATAATGAATTGTTTTTTGTAACTTAATTGATTAAGACATAAGATAAAGAATATTATGTCATATAATTATAGAGGATATTTTTATATACAAATTAATATTGGATTATCAGTGAAAAACCAAATGATGAAGAATGGTTATCTTTGAATCAAATGAAGACACTATTACTTTTAAATTATGCACAATGTAAACTTTTAAATAAGGAATATTATTCACACACACACACACACACACACACACACACACACACACACACACACACACACACACACACACACACACACACAACACACACACGCACGCACGCGCGCGCACGCGCACACACACACACACACACACACACACACACACACACAGTTATTGAACATTGCTCAACAGTTCTAAAAACAGAGCCAGGTAATAAACTTATTTATAGGATTAGTTGTATATAAATCATATATATCTGATAGAAGAAATTTATTTTTAATTTGAAAATCAAAGAATTAAAGAAAATTAAACGAAAATCAAAGAATCACTCTCTTAAAAGAATGATTCGTTTTCATTATTGGTATAAAAAAAAATTAAAATCTAACGAGTAATAATATTATAGTTTTATTTTTTATTAAAGAATTTTATATATATCATCTAACTTTAATAGAAGAAAAGTGGAAGAAGAAAACATATCGCGGTAAAGTTTTGCACCAGGCTATACAACCTTTCGTGTTGCCTTCGTTTCTATTCGCTCGTGATTCAGCACATTCAACAAGTCTATAGTACGAGGAGCACGATGCAATTCTAATAATGTCACAAGTTCAAAATTCCCGAATCGATTAAATCAATTTAGATCAACATGGTTGATGACACGGTTCTCCTTTTTTCAAAAGAATGGAGAAGACGCACGTGGTTAAAGCATCAAAGGTAATCAATAAGGGCGCATCTAAGGAAAAATATTTTCTATTTCCGTTCGCGAAGCCGCGATCGAGGAAAGATTTTCGAAATAGAAAAACACATAAATATCATTTTTCTTCTTCGGATAAACCAGAATCTTTTCTCTTTATTGCATATTTTTTTCGTATCCAATCTGATATTTCACATATTGTTATACCTAAATGCCTGAGCTCTTTTCCAACGATTATTGACAACAAAAAAGACTCACGATTCTTAAACAACTTTTTCAATCATTTCTAATAAACACTTATCTAGTAAATCGGCTCCAGCTGTGAAGTAAGATTCATCATTTTCGTGACTGATTCTCGATGTAAATCTATTGTTTCCTACCATGGCACGCCAAACTGTAAACGAGACATTACAAAGTGGCTTGAGTACGAGGTCATATGGAGTGTCAAGGCAGGAATTCGTGGTTTATATGTATGTCTCGGTCACAAGAGTAAACGCGAAATTTCTTCCGCGATACGCTATAGGAACGCTTCCTTACTCATTTCCTGGGCGCCGCGCTGATAGGGGTCCAGTTGATAGAGAACGTTGTTGTTCATGCTGGCGAGGCTCCTTATACCGGATACGAGCAGGTTCTTATTGCAGTCCGGTCTCGACGAATCGGTACAGAATTGTGCTACTTGTTTGCTAAATAATCCGTACAAATGACTCATCTGAAACGAGAGAGAGAAGATTTATTTAAAAGCTGTAATAATCATTGATTCCATACGTCTGCAAAATATAAATATGCATTAATTCTCATTCATGAAAGAAGAAGAATGAAGCGAAGAAATAAAGAATATATAAAGCTGAGACAACGAATAATTAATTTTCAGGATAACATTTATCAATATGCTCTTTTATGTCAAATCTTCTAAAAGATATAAAGTTGAATTGTGCGGAATCGCGATAGGACCGCATTCCGACCGCGTCCGGTGAAACTCGGCAATGTATAACACCATCGATGGAACCAACAGTTAAAAGTGAAAAGATATGTATGCGCAATGCGACATTCCGTTCATCACGTATCGAATTGCGTGATACCGCCTTTTCGTCGGTCGCGTGAAACATGACAGCTGATCTCGCGTCGACGATGAGGACGATGTTAACGAGAACGATGTCCACACAGACAGATTCCTTTTACGGCTCGCTGCTCCGATGACGCGTATATCCGATATTAGAATTTATAATGATACTTCTGTAACGACGGTATCCCGCGGTATCCTCTTTCATCTACTTTTGTTTCTCGCGTTTCGACATTCTCTGGCACGTTATTTGTGTTTTACAAATCGAATGAGTCAATCCATATAATATCACTTTTGACATATATATTTAAGACTGAAGTTAAATGAATCCAAAAGAATTTATGACAATTTTAAGAAATTTTAAGGAATTTTTAGATGCCTATTCGGGTCATCTTATGACCCGAATAGGCATCTAAAAATCGTTTTAAATTCTCTGGTGTGTCTTCTAAACGTTTATTAAAGTTTTTGTCGCTAAATGTGTGCTATGTTTTCTTCATATAAAAAATTATTAAATACCTAAGTCAATTAAAATTGAAAGCAAATAATAATAATAATGAAGAGAATAATGCTTCTTTATATCTCATGCTTTTTCAATATGGTTACTATTATTGATTAATGTCTCTTAGATCAATGATGGATTATTATCCCGTTTCCGTTGTGATTCCGAAAATTTGGAGAAAGCGGAGATTTTTTTAGCGAGACTCTCGGCTACAAGGGAATTAACGCGGAAAGACAATGATATGACTGTATGTTGTAGTTACGCTAGAGAGATATACTTTTACATTTTGAAGCGATATTTGTATCCCGCTTTCGTTTAGAAAATATTTCCCGTTAATTATAGAAAAAAATGCAATATATTTGAATTACAATTAATTTTAGAATTGTTCCAAATTTATCTATTTGTCTCATAGATAAATGTTACAATTAAACACTATTTAAATTTTAAATATGTATTTCTTACCAGCGTACACAACTATTTAAAGTTCGAAAAAATTATGTCAAATTATCTCTAATACGATATCTTTTTACTCGTCTAATCAGCCGAAATCAATATTTAATTTGTACTTTAATTTGAACAGTATCGAGAAATTAATAATAATAATAATAATAATAAAGATAATAATTGTTTAATAATTGTTAACTAATTTTAATAATTTAATAATTTTTAAAATAATCGCGTTAGATATAAAATATTTTGTGTTCTGTGTTCAACGCATTTTTAATTAATTATTTACTATATAAACGATTGATATATAATAACTTGTCGTTACTTGAATTATTCTGCAATTCATTTATTACCGAATGCAATCTTAATATGAAAATTATTAACCAATTAAATTTAAATAGAAAAAAACTTCAAAATATGTCCAACTCCAAGCATCGTTGAAGAAAGTAAATCATTCGTAAAAATTGTAATAATTCATAAATCCTGCTTCGTCCTAATCTCGCTTTGATATCCAAATTAAATGAAATTTTAATTTAATAGTAATTAAATTGATAAACCAATAATAAAAACTCACCTCACGGTTGCTCCGCCGGTGCCCAATATCTCTCCCAGATCTCCTCCTCCTCTCAGATTGTCAGGATTGTCAGCTACGTTGATCTGTAACATACGAATAAAATTCGAATTGTAGCAGCGCCCAAAGTAACTAACATTGTAGAAAATTATTATTGTATGCATTAAATTGTATATTGTATTAGAATTTTTAATTCGACGCAATCAATAATAAGCAAAAAATATAATTAAATAAATTAAAAAATTTTGATTCAATACAAATAATGAGCAAATAATACTCACCCCAGGGATGCTCCTCCTCGTCGTCCTCCTCGTCCTCCTCCGCGAAGTTCAATTCGTCGTTCTCGTCGTCCTCTTCGTCGTTGTCCTAGTCTTCCTCCTCGTCATTCTCCTCATCTTTCTCCTCGTCGTTCTCCGCGTCGTTCTCCTCGTCGATCTCCTCGATGCCTCCTAGGCCTGCTCCTCCTCTCAGATCAGGTTGATCAGGATTGTTGAGAAGCACAAACATAATTAAATAAATTTATAAATTTTGTTTCAATACATCTAATAAGCGAATAATAAATACTCACCCCAGTGTTGCTCTGTCGGCGCCCGATGCCTCTCCCAGACCTCTTCCTCCTCTCAGGATGTTAGAGTCGTCAAGTATGTTGATCTGTAACAGAAACTAAATCCAAGCTGTAACAGTGCCTAAATACAACTAATAAACAAATAAATAATACTCACTTCAGGGTAGCTCCGCCGGCACCCGATGCCTCTTCTTCTTTTCTCTTCTCTTCCTTTCAATTTATCAATCTCTTCCTTTCAATTCACACGTTGCGAGTAAACAAACAGTTTACTCGCGAAAATTTTTGTAAAAGTTTATCGGCATTCGGCACGATGAAAACAAGAACGCGCGATACTTTTCACGGCACTCCCGCGTTTATACACGCGACACGATTTTACTCCGATAATATAATTTTAATCCGAATTATTATATTTATCGGTTTAAATTTTAAATAAATTATAAATTTTATATAATAATTTTATATACATATAAAATTATTATATTAAATTTATAATTAATTTAAAATTTAAACCGATAAATATAATAATTCGGATTAAAATTATATTATCGGAGAAAATTATATTATAAATAATTTTATATACATATAAAATTATTTATATATAATGAGAATAATTTTAACAATGAGATGACATTAATGTCTATTTTTTAATCATGTGTAATGATATTCAATTATTTTAAGAGTGAAATTTAGCAATATTGCATTCCCTAATCGCGTGTGCCCTAATCGCGTGCCCTACTCGCGTGCCCTTCTCGCGTGCTCTACTCGCGTGTCCTAATCGAATGAATTGATTGCATTCCTGATTACGTGCTATTGCACGTAGGTAAAATATAAAGTACGCGAAACATTTTTGTATCCTCTCAATGGTTCTCTCAAATGTACCTCTCGCTACGCATTTTGGCCAGTATTGGCCGTTTATTTTGCGTAGCCTATATTAATTCTTCGAGCCAGTTGGACCTACCTTTCCTGGCTACATTCTCGACCTCTAATCAGAAATCGAAATAAGAGATATAAACACTCCTTCCATTGCCGGCTACTTATTATCGGCGAATAGAAAGCGCAAAGATTTTATATGCGCCCGTTTGCGTTGACGGTTTGTTAAACGCACGCATTTTGATCGAGGAAGGAGAAAAACTCCTTCTTTTGCCGACTAATTATTATTACCAGCAGATAAGCGTGAACATATCACGCTCGTTGACGATCGTGTGATATTACGATCATTCGTTGGATGTTGATTTTAATATGACTTTACTTTATCCAAGAAAAAGCCAAGTTTTGAATCAAAATTAATTGATTGAAATTTTTATAGTAACATATAATTTATAATATAATGTAATTTATAAAACAAAATAAAATTAATTAAACATATATATCATTTATCATCCCTTTACGGGTAATTTAGTTAATTGACCACTTGGCTTTACATCAGTTAAAGTAAAATTTAACTACAAAATTCTACAATATAGATGGATGAGCTATAAAAAATTAGGATAAGATTGGCGCACGTTATAAGATTAATTTACCATCCCATATAATTAATAAAATTATTAGCGTTCTTTATTCAATAAAATACTAGGGTTCTATATTCAATAAATCAACTAAAATCTATTAATTAAAACAATGCTTTTTATAATTTTCCTTCTTTAATTTATAATTTATGATTTACTTTATAATATATAATTAACTTTTGTAATAGATGTAATGAATATTGAAAGATCTCTTATTAAAAGTTATTTAATCTAATCTCTTCTAGCTCATCCATTTTTAGGCAACGGACCTAACTACAATCTACAATCTACATCTATAATCTCCACAAATCCGTTACCTCAAAAGTTAAAAAAAAGTTGTCACTCACCGGCACCGATGCGCAACAGCGGAGTTGTTGAGTTATTGCAGCTACGTTGTCTGTAACATACAAATATAAAATCCAAATTATAACAGTGCTGAAAATAATTAATATTTCAAGAAATTGTTATTATTGTACGCGCCGAATTTTATATCCGATGCATACAATAATAAACAAATATATAAATATGGAATAATTTTATAAATTTAAAAAAAAACAATTTTTTAAATAAAATAGACATTTTTATACGATTTATATAAGAGTTTCTCTTTCTTTCTGAGTCTCTTTTGTTTTAATCGTTCAAAAAAATGAACCGAATTAATGCGTGTATACGCGACTTATAATAATTAATATACAAATAACGATACTCACCCTAGGGTTGCTCCGCCGGTGCCCGATGCCTCTCCCTCCATAGGCCTCCTCCTCCTCTCAGGTTGTCAGGGATGTCAGCTTAAATTGATCTGTAATTAAAAAATAGAATTCAAATTGTAGCAGCGCTCAAAATAATTAATAATTCAAAAAATTATTATCGTAAGCATTTAATTTTATATTTGACGTATAATAATAAGCGGATATATAATGAAATAATTTTCTAAATTTTGAAAAAAAACTATTTTTTTTTTAAATAGAAACTTTTACAGGATTTATAAAAAAAGATTATAAGAGTATTTTTGTCTAATTCTTTCTTTTTTGAAATAATTCAAATAAATTAAATTAATGCGCGTATTTATATAATAATTAATATACAAAATAATAAATACCTCAGGATTGCTCCGCCAGTGCCTGGTGCCTCTCCTAGGCCTCCTCCTCCTCTCAGATTTGCAGGGTTGTTAAAGTCCGTTGACTAACACACGCGACAGTCTTTTTAAACGGTACTCCCGCACTTGTACGCGCGATACTTTTAACGGCACTCCCGAATTTTACGATCGAAGCCCATTTCACATGAAAATCACACTTCGAGTCAACAAGTCGGGATAACAACGGTACTTTCGAGCAAAGGTTAAGCCCAAAGCGGAAGAAGATGGAATCGACGCGAATGGGATTCGCTCGACTCTTGTCCGCGCCTATTCGTATCTCAGTCCGACTCGAACTCGATTAGGCACGATTTCGAATGAGACGCCAGGGTGCTATACCACAGGCGATATCACAAGGCAGGTAGACGCGAAAAGAGTGAAGATACCCATTTTCGATGCTAACAATATAGACAGTCTAGAAAATGGGAGTGCAACCTCTTTTCGCGAGCTAAAATGTACCTAAGTTAGTCTCGTCAGCCGACCCATGCGAAATATAAATATCATTGCGATATATGGCTGGTAGACGGTAAAAGAGAAGAGACCCATTAACAACGATTCCAAGACAATCGACCGATTCGGGTCGAACCGTTTGTCTAAGCAGAGCGTGTACCTCAATCAGCCGAATCTTGAGAATAAACTCAAAACCGCGCAAGCATCGTACATGGATGTACATGCCATACGCACGCGGCCGGCATCACCTCGTGTCGCGAAACACGAGGCATGAAAACGTTGCATTCGCAACGCCTCAATGAGACATCCCATTCTGTCGGCATCGGAAGTGCGATCCTCGATGACAATAATGAATTCGGGCTATTACGCGAAGACGCGACGACGACGCGAATGCCGATCCGCGGCACATCGGAAACCGACGACGCACGTGCGTTCAACCCATCAAATGAGCGCGCCACATATGAGCCATTAAGACTCGTGGCAATGCTGTATTTAGAGGCTTCTTCTTGATGGCTTCTTCTTCTTCAGGATAAACTTCTATTGTCGATTAATTACCGTTGCCGGCATATGAGCGTAAACAATTTACGCTCGTTGACGATCGTACGATTTTGATCGTTCGTTGGACGTATTCTATTTTAATATAACTTTACTTTAATTAAGATAAAGCCAAGTTTCCGATCAAAATTGATTGATTAAAATTTTTATAATAATATATAGTTTATAATAAAATGTATTTTATAACAAAACAAAATTAATTAAACATTATTTATTATTATTATTACTCATTATTAATTATTATTATTTATTATTACATATTATATTTACTTATTATTACACATTACTAATTTAATTGATTGATCACTTGGCTTTACATCAGTTAAAGCAAAGTTTAACTACAAAATTCTAGAATATAGATGGATGGGCTATAAAAAATTAGAATTAAGATTGGCGCACGTTATAAAATTCAGTTACCATCCCATATAATTAATAAAATTATTAGCGTTCTTTATTCAATAAAATACTAGGGTTCTATATTCAATAAATCAACTAAAATCTATTAATTAAAACAATGCTTTTTATAATTTTCCTTCTTTAATTTATAATTTATGATTTACTTTATAATATATAATTAACTTTTGTAATAGATGTAATGAATATTGAAAGATCTCTTATTAAAAGTTATTTAATCTAATCTCTTCTAGCTCATCCATTTTTAGGCAACGGACCTAACTACAATCTACAATCTACATCTATAATCTCCACAAATCCGTTACCTCAAAAGTTAAAAAAAAGTTGTCACTCACCGGCACCGATGCGCAACAGCGGAGTTGTTGAGTTATTGCAGCTACGTTGTCTGTAACATACAAATATAAAATCCAAATTATAACAGTGCTGAAAATAATTAATATTTCAAGAAATTGTTATTATTGTACGCGCCGAATTTTATATCCGATGCATACAATAATAAACAAATATATAAATATGGAATAATTTTATAAATTTAAAAAAAAACAATTTTTTAAATAAAATAGACATTTTTATACGATTTATATGAAAGTTTCTCTTTCTCTCTGAGTCTCTTTTGTTTTAATCGTTCAAATAAATGAACCGAATTAATGCGTGTATACACGATTTCTAATAATTAATATACAAATAACGATACTCACCCTAGGGTTGCTCCGCTGGTGCCCGATGCCTCTTCCTCCATAGGCCTCCTCCTCCTCTCAGGTTGTCAGGGATGTCAGCTTAAATTGATCTGTAATTAAAAAATAGAACTCAAATTGTAGCAGCGCCCAAAATAATTAATAATTCAAAAAATTATTATTGTAAGCATTTAATTTTATATTTGACGTATAATATTGAGCGCATATATGATGAAATAATTTTCTAAATTTTGAAGAAACAATTTTTTTTAAATAGAAACTTTTACAGGATTTATAAAAAGAATTCATAAAAGTATTTTTGTCTAATTCTTTCTTTTTTGAAATAATTCAAATAAACCGAATTAATGCGCGTACGCGATTTATACATAACAATTATATACAAAATAATAAATACCTCAGGATTGCTTCGCCGGTACCTGATGCCTCTCCTAAGCCTCCTCCTCTCAGGTTGTCAGGGATGTCTGCATAAATTGATCTGTAATATAAAAATAGAATTCAAATGGTTGCAGCGCTTAAAATAATTAATAATTCGAAAAATTATTATTGTATGCACATTTAATTTTATATTTAATGCGTACAATATAGAGCGGATATATAATTAAACAATTTTCTAAATTTTGAAAAAAAAAACAATTTTTTTATAATAGAAACTTTTACAGGATTTATAAAAAAAATTCATAAAAATATTTTTGTGTCTAACCCTTTCTTTTTTTAAATAATTCAAATAAACAGAATTAATACACAATGCGTGTACACGATTTATAATAATTAATATACAAATAACGATACTCACACTAGGCTTGCTCCGCCGGTGCCCGATGCCTCTCCTAGGCCTCCTCCTCCTCCTCTAAGATTGTCAGGGACGTCAGCTTAAATTGATCTGTAATATAAAAGTAGAATTCAAATTATAGCAGCGCCCAAAATAATTATTAATTCAAAAAATTATTGTATGCATTAAATTGTTAGAGACGCGCGGTGGCACGGAGCGACGCGGGAGAAAACGCGGGAAAGATGGCTTGTACGGGCGCGAGGGGCGCGGGGGGGGCGGGGGAGAGGAGAGGAGAGACGGTTGCAAGAAATACATCTAATTAATCGATCCAATCCGCGGAAGAATGAAAAGATTATCATTAAATATCAATAGAGAAATGTTATACCATAAGTATTTCACTTGTGCAAAATATTAGAACAGCGAGGAGACGCGAAGAGACGCGGTGACACGGCGCGACGCGGGAGAAATCGCGGGAAAGATGGCAGGAGGGGGAGGAGAGACTGCTGCAAGACATAATTAATCGATCCAATCCGCAGAGGATTGAAAAGATTATCATTAAATATCAATAGAAAAATGTTATACCTTAAGTATTTCACTTGTGCGTTGCATACGTTTTGTATGTTAAAGCGTCGAAAGGTTTCAAAATATAATAACAGCGAGGAGCGATGCGAAGGGATGCGTAGTGGCGCGAAGCGACGCCGGAAAGAGAGGGAATGACGGGACGGTGGAATGACGGAACTGAGGAACGAACTAAGCGCGCGCGATTCAAACGGCGACATCGTCGATTCGCCGAACGCGCAAGTCCCGACCAATCAGAATACACCACACGGATACATTCGAGTTGTCGCTCGCGACGGGAGATGAGAGATGAGTGCAACGCGTTGCGTCACGTGAGCGTGTTTGAGCAATATGATTGTCAAGCATGTCACGATTCGCTGTCAGGTGTAATAAATCCGTCGAAAATCGCCGCGAAGAAGGATGCTATCGTATGTATCTCTTGTCATAAACATTATTATACAAATATACTAGTTATTTATAACTCCCATTGTTATATATTTCTAGGTTATATTTCATTTTAAAACTTCAAAATGTGATTTTGACAAAACATTGATAGAGATGACAGTAGGACAATGGGAAATCCAATGGAGCTTGTATTAGGAAAAAAATTTAAGTTGGAAGTATGGGAAGCAATTGTACAAAAGATGGCATTGAATGAAGTTGCTGTTTCGAAGTACATGAAACATGTATGTTTGCAATGTCCATTGTTATAAATATGTATGTTTATTTTAGAATATTCTTTTAAAATACTTTTTATGATGAATTTTGCTTTAGCTGGTGACTGCATATCCTTTTGTTTCTAAAACACTAAGAGAAGCTGTAAAGCCACAGTCAGAGAAGTCATCATTGTTGCGGTGTTAAACTCCAGAATAAAGGCATTGGTTACACCGATTTGAATGAACTTATAAAACATCCTCAAGATCTGGAATTTACGATAGGTATAAATATAAAATCTTTCTCTCAAAAATATAAAGATACACTTGTTTTAATTTAAGTGTAGAATGTTATAAAATAATAAAATCAATAAAAACTATTATATTTTATAGAACTTGTCAAAGAGCGATATTGCCAGATGAATATGAGAAAGAATCATGGCAAATGACAGAGGATGAAAAGCTTGAAAACATTCCATATTTAAAGGAAAAAAGAAATGCTTTATTCAAAGAAAAAAAATAAAACAGTGCATCTGAAACATATGCAAAAGTTATTGGAATGTTGGAACAACTTATGTTAATGTAAGTTTTACTTATAATGAATTATGTTTTTTGTAACTTAACTGATTAAGACATTAGATAAAGAATATTATGTCATATAATTATAGAGGATATTTTTATATACAAATTGATATTGGATTTTCAGTGAAAAACCAAATGATGAAGAATGGTGATCTTTGAATCAAATGAAGACATTACTTTTAAATTATGCACAATGTAAACCTTTAAATAAGGAATATTATTCAGTTATTGAACATTGTTCAACAGTTCTAAAAACAGAGTTAGGTAATAAACTTATTTATAGAATTAGTTGTATATAAATCATGTATATCTGATAGAAGAAATTTATTTTTAATTTGCAGATCATGTGAAAGCGTTCTATCGAAGAGGTAAAGAATATATTAATACATGGGACGAAAAGAATGCTATTAAAGATTTAAGGACAGCTGTTGAAATCGATCTTTCTTAACGTTTCCAATTACATTTAGATTAATTTTTTTATGATATATAAGTGTTATATTGTGATGATATACAGAATATCTCAGAAATATCGATTTATCATTAATTTACTGATTCTAACTAATTTAGAGTTGATTTTTCAGTAGAAAAAATTCGAAGCAAAATCATTGTTTATTTTTGTTAACATAATATCACTTTGTCTTTATATTGAGCCTTAAATTAAATTTGCTCAAAAGCAAACTTGAGAATTTAACTAAGACATAGTTTCTTTACAGGAAATTTGCTTCATTAAAAAATCCGTTTTTTCAATAACTTGCATGGAGTATTAATTATATTCAATAATTTACTTTGATAATTTAATAATTTTTTTACTAAAAAAAAAAATATCTTCCAAATTTATTAGAAATTTAATTATTATAATTAACATTAAAGATTTTAAAAGATATCTTATACAAACTATAGTAAGTATATTTAAAACTTAATTATTTATAAACTAAAAACATAATTAGAAGTTCGACTAGAATAGTTGGAAGAGTAAAAAGTTGTATATAATATGAAAAATGTAAAAAGTTATATATATAATAGTATAATGAATTATTCAAACGTACTCCGAAAACCAAAGGATACGCCACTTATAGTACAGCCAAAGAAGAAATGCACATAGAATTATAACAAAAATGGCAAATATAATATTTTCACTGAATTTAAGTGAGAACGCAACTAAATTATAATATAATCAGTTAGTCTGTCCAAGATAAAATGTAATGATATCCAGTAGATTAATTTAAACAGAGAAGTACAAACTCCTACAAGTATGCCGAAAAACTCGTCTGCGTTTCTACACAGCTGTCAAAAAAGTAATATTATTTGTACATTATCGTTTAGTAAAAAAACTGTTTTTTTTTCTAACAAAATTTTGTTAAAACCAATGCCGAACGCCTAAATTTTCAAAACACTGTTGAAATTATTGGTTATTTTTAACATATTATTTTTATCTTATTATTTGCTTTTTATATTCTTTTATGTTCTTTTGTATTCGGAATTTTTTTTACTGATTCTACCTGAAATGAGTGTAGGAATTATTCCTTCACATAATTCACATTTCTAGAGAAACGATTATACAATTTGATAATAAATCTCTTTTAAATATATTATAAATCTTCAATAGGAATAAAGCAGAGTATTCCTAAGTCACATAATAAGTTTGACGCAATGTCAGAAACAACGACAATATAACTCGACTCGTAAAGTTTTTCTCTAATTGGTAGGTTCGCTCATCATTGTCTTGTGCTAATTCCAGGTCGAATAAACTTTATTGGATACGTTAGAACTATTTTATTGGACTAAATAATGTGATGATAAATAGTAAATTGCCCGCAGAAAACGTTAAATTCTACTAATGTAAGATTTTCTACTATTGCATATTTTACATTTTATATTTTGGATTTTTTTCTCTATTTCGTTTGCTTGTAGTTAGAACAACACATTTTGAATTGCAAAAAATATTTTTATTTTTAAAATGAAAAAATTCGTTTTTTTTCCTTTTTTTTTAAAACTTTCTTCTATTATCCACTTCTCATTGAGAATTATGTCAGCGAGACAGAATCTATCAGTTCTGACACAATTCTCATTGAGAATTATGTCAGCGAGACAGAATCTATCAGTTCTGACACAATTCTCATTGAGAATTATGTCAGCGAGACAGAATCTATCGGTTCTGACACAATTCTCATTGAGAATTGTCAGTGAGACAGAATCTATCAGTTCTGACACAATTCTCATTGAGAATTATATCAGCGAGAGACAGAATCTAACAGTTCTGACACAATTCTCATTGAGAATTAAATAATTTTAATTCATAGAATTCGGTGCAATGAGAGAATATTCATTGTATTGAGGATTATTTATTGTTTCATCTAGTTTTATTTTATATGTTTGTATATGATATTTTTTTATACTTGTTGGAGTTGAGACAAGAGCTGATCTTATAATTCTTAATCAACGTTAAAGCTCAATTAATTGAGAAATATAATGAGATTTCCTGTGTACAAGAAAGCTAAAACAATTTCAGATTAACGTTAGTCAAGAATTACAACATTCGCTCTAAACAAATTTCATAATCAACAAAATAGCATTCTGTTTATTTATTTATATAATAACTAACTTTACATTTTCTGAAAGCATTCAAATTTAAGCGCTATACAAGTTTCAATATGGCGACGGGTCATGTGACTTGTGACAATTACATGAATATGACTTTGTCCCAAAAGTTCCACTTCAGTCTTCAGTCATTCGTTATCCGTGGACAAGAGTACTAGCTGATACCACGTGCGCACGAGGCTTTATGAAATACGTCTTCGGTCAGCATTCGCCGAGGTATGTATGCGCATACGTACATACTACGTCGCGATTAATGTATATGTATATCGATGTATGTACATATATATATATATATATATGTAACACGCGTTGCGCATAGCACCGTGAGAGTGCGTAGCGTTCAGTGAAAAAAATGGTGGTTATTTGGGTGTAGTCGGGGCGAATTTTCTGCGATACGAATGTGAGTACACACCGGCTGTCTGAGAAGGCCGAGTGCCGTTTTTGTCCGAAGCTACGCGAAACTAGTATGACCGGGTCGAAGGTAATCAGAATACGGGAAGAGCGGACGAACGGACGACACTCGTTCTTCCCCCGTACGAAAGCCCGAAGTATGTAGGTACTGTTGGTTTCATGCATCTCTCATGCTCTTCGCATGACACATGTACAATGTCGCGCGAATCGCGGGCGAGATACTTTTGTCAGTCAAAAATAACGGTCCGCCGTGTGACGTTCTCGGCATAAATTCTTGCGCATCCTCGCCTCTTTCAACGTAAAAGTCGCGCTCACGGATCCGCGCGAAATGTGTCCCGAACAAGCGATATTTTTGGGATAGATGTCACATTATCTCTCTCGCTCCTTCTCGTGATGCTTACGCGCCGTGTTGTGTGCGTACGTGTTACACGAATGTGTGTGTGTGTGTGTGTGTGTGTGTGTGTGCATTTATTCGATTTGCAAAACATCTCTGCGCGCATGTGTGCGCGCGTGTACACATATAATATAACATATATAATATAACATATATATATATATAAAATCTCTCGACACAATACGTCGTATAAGCGGCTTCTTCCTACCCGTGTCACAGCGGTACGCACCCTTTAAATTGATGTTGGTGAGATGCGTTTATAATGCAATATGCGTGCAATATACGTGTACGAGTGTTGCGTCGAGACTCTATACATTGTCAAGTTTCTCACAAGCAGCGTATCCTACGATACGATGCTTGACAACATTCTGTGGCTTTAACGGCATAAATGTCTTCGTGTTCTTGTACATACGTTTTACACACGTATTATTCTCGATCGAAATGTTTACACATCCCGACTGCATTTCCTTGATTAATGCGTCGATAGTTTGAAAAACAAATCGATTTACGGCTAATGTCCTGTTTAGGATTCATCCATCACTCCGACAGCTTGCGATTAATATTTAAGATATATCGTAAGATATAGAGAATTAGAAATATTCCCATATATAAATTGCAGCACTTGTACTCCTAAATACTTTATAATACAATATATTTTATAGATGCATGCAAAGTATAGATAAATCTTTACAATTAAAGCAATGGGGTTTGTCAATACACGAGATTAAATATTATCTATACTAAATATTTCTATAATTAGAGTATATTATTTTTTAATTAAGAAGGGTGTAAAAATTCCACATAAATCTCTCTTAATATTAATATTATCAAGTCTTACGCAACATTTATATACAAATATTTCTAATATTTTTAGGAAAAGTTAAAGTATAATATCTTCTAATTAACTTTTTCTTTTTTATTTTGGCATACTCTCCCTAACAAAATAATTAAAATACGGCGTGTCTCTTTCATTTAGAAAGAGTGAAAGATCATTTTTATTAAGTATTTGCGCTATTGGAAGAAAATTAAAGTAAAAATATTAATTTAGTTTGGAAATTTTTCATGCAATAATATAGATCAAATTGTATTCTGATTGCAGATTCTTTTAGCTCTTTGGGCACTTTGGGAAATTTGTCAGACAGTTTAGCAGTTGGTATGACGAGATATACAACCTATAAGCCCAAAATATTACAGATATGAATATTTTAAATCTGATAACAAAGACTGCTTGTTAAAAAGTAATTTTGGTCAAGAAAAGTTTTAATTTGATTATCTAGAAAAGAAAATGATAATGTGACTCTTATTAACTTTGCATCAGAGCAAACTGATAAGAAGAAGCGCAACAAATAGGTGAAGTAATTTTGTGAAGTACAGTTTTAAATAACGTTGGTTATGTGCAATGCCGAGATGCTACAATGACAGCAAGACAGTGAGTTCAGTGAACAGCAATCATAAGCATAATACAGACGATATTGTATTAACACAATCACATGCTTTCTCGATTGGAAGTCATTTGGAAATAGAAGAGGACCCACCAGTAGTTGAAAAATCTCACAGGCGGCTTCGGTGTGATCTAAGTCCTGTTCCAACAAGCACAAATTCTAATTTCAATATAAAGCTTCTCGGTTTAAAGGTGAGACTTTAAGATGGATACATATTCTTACAATGTATTTTTGTATTATATATATATTTTTTTAATTATTTTTATATATTTTTTATATTATTTTTGTATTATATATATATATGTATAGTATATTCTTTTTTGCAACTTTATGGTTAATGATAAATTATAAATACTACTTTTAAATATTATGCTATGATAAATCTTACTGTACATTTAAACTAGATTTTATATCACCATAAAAAAAGATTTTAAAGATTTACAGCATTAAAATGTTAGAAATACAGTTTTAATATTTCCAATGTCATTAATTCTTTCTTTTTATTCTCTGCATTATTGTAGGGTGACAAGAATACTCGTCAGGATCATCAGGTGAGCACTGGATCTGGGGGGCACAGAGGAAGAGATAGGGAGATTAAAAAGAGAGCAGCTATAGGCAATACAGTGCGTGGATTCCTCTCATCTGGCCACAGCAGGCAGGACAGGTATAATGATGTCTGTATCAAAAATCATGCTTCTTACATTGTCATTTGTTACACTCTATTATTAATTTATAAAATATTTTTTATTATTATTTATCCTTTTCTTTTTATGACAAGTTTTGTTTCAATACGTTGGAATGTTTTGCTTTGTATATAAAGTCCATTATTAATTATGCATTTATGTGATTTTGTTAATACAATAGATTCTCGATAATCTAGAAAATAATTGAAGTAAAAATCTCGATTTGTAATTGCAAAATTCAGATTGACTTGCCCCTAAAGCAACAATTTTCAATAAACATTTAATAGCGACGTACATAGCTATCAGTTATATCAGGTCGTTTCACACAAGTAATGCAAAAATTTGTACTTCTCAATATTGTGTCAATGAATTGTCGAACGCGCTTTCCGAACGGAGTCTTTTTAACCCTTTGTGATCTCGAGTTTGGGACAAAGAGCTTTGCCTTGAGACTGTAAAGAGGGTTCATCATTCTTGAATTCTTATAACTTCTTTTCTTAGCTGTAATTCTTGAAAAATCTTCACGCCAATTAGGCCTAATGGTCACAACTTAATGGTTTTGTCTTTGAAAATGCACTTTCTAAAAAGTCCAAAAGAATAATAAAGTCAAGGACGCTTCTATATATTCTATACATTCCATATATATTGTATCATTAATTTTTTTTTCAAGTTCCATAAAACTTTCCATTTTTGAGCATTGTAAAACTGTCTATTTTCAGGCACAATAAAACCTTCACTAAATATTGTCCAACGTTCTATTGTTCTATTGTTCAGAAGGGTCGATCATAAATCTTTTTCCCTACGACGAAAACATGAAAAGTGAAAAATTTTGCCATTGAAATTAATGACAAAATTTTTCACTTTTCACGTTTTCGTCCTAGGGAAAAAGATTCATGATCGACCCCCAGTGCTTTATTATTTTGTGCAAAATAAAATTATGTATTATTTTTATATCTAAATTGTTTTTCAAAGCTAGGAATATAATAAAATCTTAACAGAGAGAGAAAGAAAGAGAAAATTTTTGCATTATGTATATATCAAGAATGACTTGATATAATATATTCACAAAGAAATTTACTTGTTACTTTTTAGATGTAAAGGAAGAGAACAAGTAAAAATATTGATAAGACAAGCTCAGATATCGACAATATCATGCGAAATTAAAGAGATAGTTGTTTATATGTAAATATTATTCTATCCAAGTAAATTCTAATGTATTCAGATAATCGAGAATGTATTTAAACTAATTATAATTACACAATAAGCTTGTTATGCACTAATATCACTCTTGGTATAAAAAGAAATGCTTTTACAAATAACACCAATTACACAGAAATATGCATATAGGTATATATGTATACATATAGCAGACTTTGAAATAAAATAGATATGTTATATTATATTTAGAAATAAAAATATATTTTATATGGATGTAAAAGTTAGATCTATATAGGATACTTTTCTTTTAAGAATTTTATGTGCGACTTATCTTTAACTATATCCTATTTCTTGTTTATATACATGCAAATATCATGCTTTTTTTTATTAAATTTTATAAAAATAATCTCTCATTTACTAAAGAATTATTTTCACTGATTGTTAATGTAATAAAAATTTAAAAATAAATTCAAATTTTGAATCAAATATATATTGCATATTCCCCTAAGATTTAAGTAAAAAATCAAGAAGATTAGATTAAAATCAGTATTATCTGACTTGTATGAAATAACATATAATCTTGTGTCACATTAATGTGATTCATGTATACATTAATATAATTCATAAAATTTCAGGTATGAGACAAATAGGCAACGTTCTTCAGGCGGAACTGGCGGTGGTTTGTCTAGTTTATGTCCTAAGTTGGTGGCCAGTGGAGGTAGTGGCAGTCAAAGTGGCATCAGTTTGGCAGTGGGCCACTTAGCCTCTCAGGAAACTGGAGGCACTTGTACAGTTGTCACAACTCAAAGGATTCACAGTCACGCACAAAATCATAGACGCCAAAGAAAGCTACCTATTGTACAGGCAGGTCCTAGTGCCAACAATACTGGTGATAGGAAGGTTAGTTGGATTATATGTTAGTTGACACAAATATGTCAGTAAATATATACAATGTAAATATGATCGATAAATATGTCACATATTTTAAATCATATAACATATAATGTGATTCAGAATGTTATTATGATGTGACATTGCTCTGTTTTATATAGGTATTATCAAATGTAAATCGTTCCACTAGCATCTCCAAAAAGCAAATACGAACGCAGAGACATGAACAGAATGCTGATTCTTTATCTATAACTAGTAACGGTCTTACGAGTAATTCGCCATCTTCCAAAAAGAAAGTATTATCTGTTCTGCATCTATCCGATAGGTCATCTGCCCAAAGCGTAAATTCATTATCCTTAGATCATGAAAATGATCGTAGTTTTAGTGATGCTGAAGAAGCAATTGCAGCAATTGAAAATGCGGCACAAGGTAAAAAAATTTTCACAAGTTTAAAACTTATATAAAAATCACAAGGAGCATAAAAGAGAAATCGGTTACAATCTTATTATATTATATACAGGGTCTAGTTCTACACCTTCTACGCCAATTAATAAAGTAAAGGCGGCAAATATCAGCAAAAATGAAGAAGCAAATGTGGAACATAATAATGCAGAATGTAACAATCTATCAGAAAATGCTGCAGATTCACAACATATAATTTTAAATGAGTTTGAACAAGAAGATGCTATACCAATAAAATCATCTATGGTACCTAAGTCACATGGAATTAATCAGGAAAGCATTACAAATAATAAGCAAAAATTGTCAAACTCCACCAGTAATGCTAAATTTATTAGTATTAATGATCAAAAAATTTTGAAGCGTAAGAATACAAATTCTACAGAGAAAATGATTGAGCATCATACTAGTAAAGATATCGAAACGGTTAACGTAGAAAAGGATTTAGATGATACTACAATATCAATGGACACAGAGATGAATTCTGCAGATAGTAATAGCAAGGATAAACAAACGAAAAGCAGAAAATCTATTGAGTATACGGATAGCGGCGATGATGGCACAGATAAAGAAATCACAGATGCTTCGAAGACTGTAAGCAGCGATAAGAAAGGGACGGAAGATAATGCGGGTTTAAGCGAGGAAATAATTAAGAGTTCGAGATTTGTAACGTCAAAGGTACTGGAAGAAATAACGGAAGCGGATAACAAGACGGCGGATGTAGAGAAGGAAGAAGAGGAGGAACGAGTGACGATATACGATGACGATGGCACCAGTATCAGCGATATAGTAGCGACACAGGCGCTTCACGAATCGTTAAGTAAATTAGGCAAAGTTCCGCCGTTAGACACTGAGATAGAAGAGACGCAAAATACAGATTTGCGAGACGAGAAAGCGAAGATGAGAGAGCATCCTGAGAAGGATATAGTTACGCAGGAAGAAACGGTGGAGGGCTTTATCGGTCCGTTGCTCGATGAAAACTTTAAAGCGGATGAGAAATTGTCGCAAAAGACAATGGCGATGGAGGAGGTGCAAAATTTATTAATGAAAGTTAAAGTGCAAACTGTGGAAGACGACGACGATGAAGAGAAGGCTGTAGGTATTTCGCCCGATGGAAGATTCTTGAAATTTGAAGAGGAAATCGGTCGTGGCAGTTTCAAGACTGTTTATCGTGGGTTAGACACCCAAACGGGCGTAGCTGTAGCTTGGTGCGAATTGCAGGTTAGTGCGATAATATTATATAAATTACATACAGATAAATAACTATATATAACATTATTTTATTCGACTTGTATTAATTTTAAAAATTAAGTATATATGTTATTTATAATAGAAAATTATATATTGCATATAATTGAAGATAGAATATTTATTTTCTATTTTTTATAGGAAAAAAAATTGAATAAAACAGAGAGATTGCGATTTAGAGAAGAAGCTGAAATGCTAAAGGGATTACAACATCCAAACATTGTAAGATTTTACGACTATTGGGAAGTTACACTTACTCGTAGAAAATATATTGTACTAGTCACTGAACTTATGACATCGGGAACATTGAAAACGTAAGTTTTTTTAGTGTTAACTTATAAAGCGTTATTGTAAGACACATTTTAAAACTGACTTTGTTATATGTAACAGGTATTTGAGGAGGTTTAAGAAGATCAATCCCAAAGTAGTAAAATCTTGGTGTCGGCAAATCTTGAAGGGTCTGAGCTTTCTTCATTCTAGATCACCGCCCATTATCCATCGTGATTTAAAATGCGATAATATTTTTATCACCGGTACAACGGGAAGTGTAAAAATTGGTGATTTGGGTCTCGCGACATTGAAGAATCGCAGTTTTGCAAAGAGCGTTATCGGTACGCCGGAATTTATGGCCCCTGAAATGTACGAGGAGCATTACGACGAGTCGGTTGACGTTTACGCCTTTGGTATGTGTATGCTCGAAATGGCTACTAGCGAATATCCATATTCCGAGTGTACAGGACCAGCACAAATATACAAACGCGTAGTGTCGGTAAGTGTATGACTGTATGTTACTTTATATTAGTGTGTTAATTGGTCGTGGCAGTTTCAAGACAATTTCAGTAATTTGTAATAATAATACTCAGGTGTGTGTAGGAAAGATAAAGTTTATACTTTTAAATTCTAAATATAATCTGGTGCGCAGCAAAAATTAATATAATACATTTTAATAACAATTTCTAAATAACAATTTTTATTTATTATTATTATACAGGGTGTGAAGCCACAAAGTTATGATAAAGTTGAAAACCCAGAAGTACGCGATATTATAGAAATGTGTATACGTCTGAAGAAGGAGGAACGACCACTCGTTAAGGACTTACTCAATCACGAATTCTTTGCCGATGATGTCGGATTGAAATTGGAAATGGTATCACGAGATTCAGCAGTAGCGGATACTGAACTGTCACGTGTCGAATTTAGATTGCGCGTGCTGGATCCTAAGAAACGCAGTAACAAGCACAAAGAGAACGAGGCAATACAATTCGACTTTGATATACAGGCTGATAATGCGGAAGAGGTAGCGTTAGAAATGGCGAAATCCAGTCTCATATTGGAAGAAGATGCTAAAGCGGTAGCCAAAATGTTAAAGTCGCAGATTACAACCCTGTTGAGAGAAAGGGAGGAACGTAAAGCCAAAGAGGAGAAGGAACGCCTGGATAGGGAAACCGCCACGGCCACAGATGTCGCAACTAATACTGCCGCAAACTCTGAAAATTTATTACAGCAACAATTGTTGCTCCAACAGATGCAATTGCAGCAACAGCAGCAGCAACAGATTCAATCTAATATCGGCATGCAAATGCAAAATCAAGTCCCGATACAATTACAACAAACTCAAATGCCCATTCAACAACAGCAACTACAATCGACTGGTCAACAAACTCAACAGCATAATCTACAACCACAGCAGGTTCAGTTGGTCCAACAGCAACCGATAATACAACAGCAAACATCGGTTGTGCAACCTCAACAAGCACAGCAAATACAATATCAGCAGCAAATACAACAGCAATATCAGCAGCAGCAACCATATGCTCAACATGTTCCACAAAGTTTGAATGCAAATTCTCCGCAATGCTCGACTCCGCAAAACGTTCAGGGCCAGCCTCAATTTCCTCAGGTACCGCAGCAAATACAGCAACAACAGCAGCAGCAGCATGTGCACCAACAACAACAATATATACAATTGAATCAAATGAGTGTTCCACAACAGATCCCTCATCAGATGCAGCAACAAATGCAGTCCCAACAAATGCAAATGTTGTCGCAACAGCAACACATGCATCAACAACTTCAATCGCAACATGCACAACAACAGCAATACGCGACGCAGCCGCAAATCCAGCATGTTCAACAACTGCATCAACATTCCGTTAGTTCACAGCCCGTTCAGAATCAGCAATATTATCAACAGAATGTTACTGGCACTGTTACGGGATACGTATCAGCAGGCCCTTTGTATCAGCAAACCATGCCGCAACAAATATTTCACACATATACCACATCTACCAATCCTTCTGGCCACGTCGAGATTTTATCGTCCACTCAAACCGCGACGCAGATTTATTCTCACGCGAGTCTACCCGCGGCTGCAGTGCCTGCAGCATCGTCGCAGTCGCAATATATACAATCGGGACCGGTTCAGGCGTCTATACCGTCAGGCATAAGCGTCAATAGCTCATCAGCTGTGACTCACATGCCAAATGCACCGACTTCGTCGATTCCCAATATGCAGAGTGCACCCCCTTTACTTGGCAATACCGGCCATCAGCCTCAGTCTCAGCAAAATATCCTCGTACAAATGCAATATTCGCAAAGCACGAACGTCATGCCCAGCTCTATTTCGATAACGCCCAATGTCGCAAATGTTTCTGCACAATCGTCTACAAATCTGCAGCAGCATCAGTTTCTCTCGAATACGGATCAATGCTCCAATGTAACCGACAGATCTTTATTGGTAAAACAAGACACAATGGATTCAATACAGTCTTTGCCACCAGATGTATCAATCAATCAAGATCAAATTGTTACATCTGCTCCAGTTGCAACGAGCGTTGCACAGCAGTTTGTAGCGTTGAACGATGGGTGAGACGAAATGAAATAAAAACGAGCAAAGAACGAAAAATAGTACGTAAATTTAATCGACTATTTTATTTCTCAGAGTTACGCCCGAAAATTCTGAAAGCGTTACCACTTCCGAGAGGAACCGGGTGAAACGTTCAGGAACTAAGCGTAAAAAGCCAGGCATTAAACTAACAGTTTTGTCTGTCAGCAGTGGCGAGGGACAATCGATGACTGTCGAATGCCAGTTAGATACGAGTAAACAAAAAACTGTTACTTTTAAATTTGATCGAGATGATATGGTACCTACGGATATTGCTAATAATTTGGTAAGAATATATCTTTTGGCATTTATCTTATATATTCTTTTATATATTTTACCTTATCTCTCTCTCTTCTCAGGTTGCGGAAAATCTATTGCCACAATCTCAATGTGAGACATTTGTAGAATTAATCGAAGACATTGTCAAACAATTACGTTTGGATCCTACACGTGCCCTACCTTTGGTAGCACACGGTCCACCTGATCAATCTGCTGGTGGAAGTCCAGTTACAAGTCGACGTCCTCGGGATCGCGACCACAGTCTCGATACAGCTAAGGTATAATTTTTCTTGCTATTAAACAATAAACTAATAAATACTAATCAATTCGTTATTAAAGGTGTGTTGTATATGATGTAAAAAGCACATCATATTGTGTGCAGAATTCTGCGATTAATATTTTTATCTTCCTCTAGGCACTCTTTTACGCATATAAAACTTTCATGTGCTGTTTAAATGCACCTACAGACGTGCGTCTAATATAATGACTTGCAAATAGTGCAATTATTATTATTATTTTCTTTTTTTCCAAATAAATCAATTTACATTTTTTCATTCAAAATCAAACTATGATCCAAGATAATATAGGAGATAGTATAGGAGGATTTATATGTTGAACACATATATTTTAAACATAAAATCAAGGGTGTACATACATAATTGGTATATATGATTTTGGACGCAGCAGGTGAGACATGGCTCGCTAACACGTCAAAGCAGCCACCGATCATCGTACAAAATCCACCGTAGACACCGTTCGGTGAGTTCATCGATCCCACCGTTCCTTTTCCCATTTCTCCTGTATATTTCAGAATTATACAATCGTGGACGCTTGCGCGACTCGTTTTTATCACTTTACACTTGCCCAGATTTGCCCAAATTTAGACTATTATAATTTTGTTTTGTTATAGGTTCACATTATATACATGTAAACTTAAGAAAGCTTTGAGATCAAAAGAAAATTTCTATTTCTCTGACAAACAAATTCAATTTGTAGCAGAGGAAAAAACGATCTTATTGATGGCATGATTTTTTGAAGAAATCGAGAGATTTATTTCTGTGTATAGAGAGAAATTTTTTTAAAATCTCAGAACTTTATTAGAAGTCTCTATATATTTATGTCACATAATATCTGTCTCTTTTTTTACAGATTATATTATAGCATTGTGTGCGTGTGTGAGTGTGTGTGTTGTGCGTGCGCGCGCGTTAAGCGCGTGCGCGTATGTACATATACACACATTGAGAAGCACTTTGTATGTGTTGTATTTATTGAATATGTGCCGATTTACACATCAAATTTCTACATATTTTTATTTTATAGTATTGCTGTTCTAGGAGAAAATTTTTATTAGAACCATTTTAAATGTATTGCAATAAAATATTTATTTCTTTTCCTCGTTCTCATATATATATACATATTTTGTATCATATACTCTTAAAGTTTATTGGCATTACAAGTTGCATGATCTGTCAAGATGTTTTATATTTTGATGCAGTAAGAAATGTTTTCATAGAATTTCTTTCTCAAAAATAGCTTCTTGTAGACATTTTTAAATTTTACGATTTTTTACAAGATACAAATTTATATAAAATTCTTAAAATATGCTGAAAATTATTATTAATGTAAGAATATATATTTCAGAATATGTAATGCACAATTATTAACATTTTATTTTTATTATAGAGGTGTTCGTCATTGTGTTCTTTTATGACCTCTTTATTAATAAGTTACTAATAAGTATTTTATGAGTGAAATAATAACAAATATTTTATTCATTTCAGAGAGACGAAACTTCAAATACTTCTACCCCAACAAAATTATTGCCAATCGATCAGATTATTTCTCATATTGCCAATACTACTGTGGAGAAGCAACAAATCGTTCAAACACCTGACAGTCAAACAGGCGCCGAAAATACGTCGGCGGAGGCTTCCAGAAGATCATCCACGTCTACGCAAAACACCGATACATTGACTCCTACGAATATACCGAGCGATCCAACGGATAACCAAGAAACTGTCGCTTCTGCAACGTCTGCAGAAACAGTAGTAGAAGCTCATCATAATATTCAAAATGATGCTAGTAATTCAGCTTTTAAATCTTATCAAAGTTCCACGATACATGCTCAAATGCAAATACAGCAGGATACAATGAGCTCAGGTCGCGTAGTGAACGAAGTGTCGAAAGAATCTCAAGAACAGCAAGATGTAGTAGATATAAAAGAATCCGGAATGACTAAAGAAACAAATGCATCCGACATAATTGCGGAAATATCTACCTTGACGGTGGCAACCGCACCGGCACGTAAAGTATCTCGCTTCTTAGTTAGTCCTGTAGTTGAACAAAAGAATATTGCGGCCGAAGAGGAATCTTCTGTCGTCAATGAAGGCGCGAGTCGCACATCACAACCGATAAACCAATCCACTGCGTCTGCTGTGGAACCTGTATTAAAAAATGAGGAACACATTGTAGAAGCGAATGTTTTAGAAATTCAAAATATGAATTTGCATGAACAAGCTAGCAATAATGAGACTACAGTTGTTCAAGGAGTTCCATGTACAAACGCGGAACAAACGGATAGCGTTCAACAGATCTTACAGCCGGGACAACAGCCGATTGGGCTGCAACAAAATATTATCCAAGTACAAACTGTGCAGCAAGTAACGGGACACATGCAACAAACCACGACTATCGGTCAATCGAAGCAGCATACTATAATTGTACAAGGAGCTACAATAACCTCGCAACAGACATCTCAGCAAATGCCTCAAACTGCTGGCGTGCAGCATTTTGTACCGGTGAATTCGCAGAAGGAACTGCAGCCACTTCATACGAACGGAATAGCTCAAACACAAGTGCAGTATCCGAATCAGACGATAATACAATCTCCTGCCGTTGTGATGCAACAACAGCCGCAGCAACAAATCCCTATGCAACAGAACGTACTACAGTCGCATATGCAAGCGGAACATCAGGGCCAGATACAACAAGCTCAACGTGCTTCAACAGTGCAACAATTCGTCCCGCAACAAGTACAACCGCCGACGCAACAGTATGTAATATTGTCAGGACACATGCAGCCGATACAACCGAATGTCGACGATCGAAATCGTAGAGTATCGAATATATCTATCGCGTCCAACGTGTCTATGGACTCTCAGATTTCGGAATCGTCCAATATACCTGAAGAAAAGAGACAGACTGTTGTGACTGCAGCTAATATGCCTGTAGCAACGCACATGCAACATGTACAGGTTGTGCCGCAAGATATGTCAAACGCAATGCCGATACAACAACAAGGCGCGAGTGTAGAAACTGCTCAACAAACGCTTCAAACCACTCATCAGAATGTGCAACACAATGCTCTGGGCACAGTACCTCCGTCGTGTATGCCGGTACCTCTTCCCGCACATCCGGTCGTTGCGGATGTTTCTACGTCCAAGGTCGCGATTAAGACGAAAGAAGTATCCTCGACACTTCCAGATCTCGCGCAAAATTTGGCAAACATACTTTCGAATCCGAAATCTAAATCCGTCACGCCTCATCCCTTAACCAACAGTCACGAACCAACCGCCGTGCCTAATTCTACTGTTGCTGCTGCTGCTGCTTCCACATTAGTCGATTATAAACCCGTACAATCTGAGCAGTATTTTCAACCTATACAACCGGAAGCGAGCCAGCTGCAGATTCAACCGCCCATTCAACATAATTATCAAGGACAGATTGTGCATCAGGGATATCAGGGACAGCAAAACTTTCAACAAACGTTTCCAAATCAGCAATTGCTTCATCAAAATCAAACACAACCGACATTGCAATCGATTCCGTTAACGATCCCGCAACAGATCGATTTGCAATCGCAAATGATGCAATCAGCTCTTGTAACAGGACAACCGACCGCTCAAGGAAAGTGGTTTATTTCGACTAATCAATCTAATCCTCCGCAGCAGCAGCAGCAGCAGCAGCAGCAGCAGCCGATATTACGACATATACAATCGAATCAACCGTTCCAAAATCAATTGCAGTTGCAACAAATTCCGATGCAATCCCAAATGCAACAGCAGGCTATGCAAGACCATAGCGAATCTTCCATCGTGTTAGATCAATCGCACTTACATTTAAAACTTCCAGAACAGCAGCCGACAAAACTTTTGGAGGCTGAGAATTTGGAATCTTCAAATTTAAATTGGTGCGTAATTTATTATCTTCATACATTTTGATACAAAGACTGAAAAATGTATTTCTTTATTAAGTTTTAATTTATCATTTCAGCATACGTCGTACTAGTTCCGATTGCCAGTTGCTTACATCCGAGAATGAGAATTCGAGTCACGATGTGACGCCCGAGCATACTCTTGTCGAATCCATTGATTCTACATCGATTTTACAACAACAATTGTCGCAACCACATCATCATCAGCAGCAGCAACAACAACAGCATCGTAAACTCAGTCAACAGAATTCATTGGACAAAGTGTCGGATATAAGTAGCGTCGGAAGCATCGGAAGCAGCACAGGACCGCAAACCATAGCCGATTTGCATCAAAAACTCGTACAATTGACTAGTCAGCCATCGGAAGCGTTAAACGTCGGTACACCACCTATAAGCTATCCTGCTACGCCTCATAATCACCAAATGGTTGGAGGATGCGATACGTACATGCATTCTTTACAGCAGAAACTATTTAATATCGGTATGCCAGTCTTATCGACGAATGTTGCCGCATGCCCGTTATCTCCTCAGACAACGATACATTCCTCTACCATTCTCACTGACACGCAAGTCAGTGATGCTACCATTGAAGGCTCTGCTATAACCCAAGAGAGTTCTGGCACATTTCCTCAAACTGTGAGTTCTTTACAGAATATTATATGCACAATGTTGCCTGCAGCAATTATGTGCAAATCTTGTCTTTTTAAAAAGATTTTACATAAAATTTTTGTTTCTAGAATGTGGAATGCTCCCTCGATAGTCCAACACCGGGAGTAGCTCCCACAGCATCTGAAACTATGAGTCCAAGTAAAGAGAATGTAAAGATACGAGCTCAAAGACCGGGTTCCCGTTTGCAGGAATTAGAGCAGGAATTGGCAAAAATTCATCATAGAGGCTCGGTTTTCGCGGCAGCTCCGACACAGCCGTTAACGCCGCCTATACAAACGCAGCAACAACTTGCGCAAAATTTATTAACGACAGCTCTGCCAGTGTCGACTTGCGTACCTATGGCCACTGTCGTTCCTAACGTTGTAACACCGCGATCTGACACCAATACTCCAATTCAAACAGAACTCCAAGACAGTACTAACGAGGTAATTTCCATTATTTTGTAAATTTTTCTTATAATTTATTCTTACAGTTTTAATTTTTTTCATAAATATTTATATATGATGTGGAACAGGAACGTTTTATTGATAGAAAACTTATTTTCAGACATATATATATATATATATAAGATAATCTCTCCCGGATTTATTATTATACCTAATTTTCTTTTCTGTATCGATAGTTTTCTTTTAGAAACTTTGCTTATGATCTTTTAATGTACACGTATGTACAATTGCTTAATCAATATTTGGACAAAATTACCAACATTTGTTTTTTGAAATGCAATAAAGTTATGACATTATTATAAAAAATTGTTTTATATGTATGTTTACTTTTTATATATTTTCTTTTAATAATGGAATGTAAATTTTACAGAAGGTAAATCCTGCCCAACCTATCCGAAAAGTGTCGAGATTCGTGGTTTCCAAAGTTGCAGGTCCGCCTGCTCATAGTAATGTTATTATTAATCAACAACAACAGGTTACTGACGCTGTGAGAACTCAATTGCAACAAACGGAAGAATTAAAAACTTCAGAACGGCAAACTGTTTCTTCTTATCAGACAGATGATCTGCATGGTAAGAGAATTCTTATAAATAATAAATTAGATAAAAACTAATTAAATTCATTATATTAAAACATTTCTTATATACATATATATAAGAAATTTTACACAACACTTATATAACATAGCATGACATGTATTTACTAATTACAGGTGTACCTGTGCAAGTACCTCATAGCCGAGAGAATTCTGTTCCGCCAACTGTACAAGCAGTTCATGGTACTAATATTTTAAGTATTGAAGTAAGTTTCACATAACTTTACTATTATTATGACAAATCAAGATATATCGTAAAACTCAGTAGATTGGTTTTGCTCAATAATTGTAGTAAAACTATGACATATTATAATAATACTTATATTAATACTGACATATTATCTAACATTATAGCCTGAAAAAGAAGAAAGATTTGTAGCTCTTACACCGAGTGAAGAATATCAACTGCTTATAAAAAGGTAAAATTAATTGAAACTTTACTTGTTTAAAGGAACATGAACTTTGCCTTTTGTGTACTCAAATATTACATCTGAAACATATCAAATAAAAATTAAATCACAGAGATTACTCATAAGTTGTCCATCTTTTTCACAATGTAAAACAATATTTTTGTTGCATGTAGGCAAACTCTGGAATTGGAAACATTGCAGAGAAGACATAGGGAAGAGTTGGAACGTTTCCAGCAGCATCAGCTACAATTGCTTATTCAGCAGCAGCAGCAAGCAAGCGCGCTCCATCAACATCAGCATCATCCATTACTTTATCACACTGTTGCGACAAATATCGCTGGTCAGTGTGATGCTAATTTTACATTACATTACATTATATTATACATATGATGAATTATTTATATAGTGTTTTGTGTGTGTGTGTGTGTATACATATATAATAAGTAAAGTACATTTTATCATTTGATAGGATCTAGAATTCCAGGAACGGAAGACTATTTCATGTTCAGCACGGCACCGCAGACTCCATTGCAGAAAGGACCGAACAACTATCCGGACACAGATGAGACTCTACGGTTAGCCATGCAAAAATTGAAGCAGACCCCACTGCAGCTTCAACCGCAGCAGCAGGCATCGGCTGGAATACCGCATGCTTATGTTATCCCAATTCCAGTAGTGCCTTCCGAAAATATGCAAAGTGTAGTCTCTCAGCAGAGTAATAACTGTTCAAATGATATATCCGAAGGAATCGATTCGATGCATAGCACGGCAATTGGCAATCCGACGCAGTACCAATTCGCTCCTATATTGTCAGAGGGGGCGAATATTTCGTCGACGACTGGACCCGCGCCCTTATCGATATCTAATTCGACGGGGACGACCTATATCCAATATCACGAAGGCCAGCAGCCGTTACCGAATTTCCAAGCCTTTAGCTGCGCATCCCACGGCGGTTTCTTTTTGCCAGCTGGATATCGGCTGATATATGCACCGCCTGCCGGGACGACTCCATCTCAGCCGGCGACCCCCGCCGCCTCTCACGTAGCAAGTTCTTCGCGCGATAATGATACGCCTCCGACGGCGGAGCCGCATTACTCGACGACCACCGCCGAAAATACAACGGTTCCTCCCTCGGATCAATAATGCGATACTCTGCTCACACGCTTCTATATTTTTTCCGGTCGATCTGTGCTCATTCTTAGTTTAATGCGTTCGATATCGTCTATAGTGCGAGGTTTCGTATTTTATCATCGCGAATGTAACTCAAATATATAATTTGCTGTGAAATGCGCGCGCCTCGCGTTGCTAGACGTTACTACGAAAGTGTGAAGACGGATTTAAAAAAAATAAAAAGCGTGAGTGGAAATATATATAATGTTTTTCGATGTGTATGATATCCTTGCGTATATTAAACAAGATATCAAATATTCTCGCTATATATCTGAGCGTGTGCATGATGTTACTTTGATATGTGCCTCGCAGCGGAAGTAAAGCAGAAATTATGCGAGAAAATATTACGACAAGGAAGCGATATCTAAAATTTTCCGAATGTAACGCATGAACTTGAGATAGAGGCCTTTACATGTACTGTGCTTCGAGATGCGTTAAAGAAAAAAGGAAAAAAAAAGAAAAAGAAAAATCTTCCTTCGCTGAAACCTCTAAGGGATTCTATCGCCCGATTCCTTTAGTAGCACAGCTCATTAGTACAGGCCTCCGCTAGTCTTACGATCGAAATGGCACATGGCCATTCTGCTCGCGATATATATGTATAACTGTTACTGTATGCTTGAATGTGAAACAAGCGGATAGAGATTGAGTGAGATGTGTCAGGGATAAAGTGTCAGCAAAAGTGGACGGAAAGATAGAGAGAGAATGAAAGAGACAGGAAGAGAGAAAAAGGGAACGAACGTATGTACGTATGTGCGATGAATGTATAATTGCGCGAATATCTCTGTATGTATGCATACGATTGTGCAAATATGTATGTATCGGAAGTAATTAGAGACAGAGAGAGAAATATGAGTAATATAGTCACTGTTATGCTTTAATGTATTTCTAGCGATTTTGCCTATTTCAATTAAAGAAGAAAAGTCATGTGTTACTAGTTAGCAAACCCATATATATATATATATCTCGTTTACTATTGATGATTATGTCTTCTTTTAAAGCTGGTAGTAACCGTTTTAACTACCACTGTTTATTTTGACACACGTAAATATAGTGTAATTTTGAGAAATTTCTGATGCCATTTTGGTATAGACCATGTTGACGAATGTTGACACAATTCAAGCATTACCCTTTCTAATCGATCTGAGCAATACATTACTGTCAACGTATTAGAGAGCAATGTATTGAAACTTCCTATTTAGTTCTTGATAATCTTAATGACATGCCATTTTTGGCAGTGAAATATTTAATTACAATTTTAATTGACAACACAACTCAATATATAATTAACAATGCAATTCATAATTATCTCCGTTTTTTAAGTCATTTACGGATTTTTTATTCATGTAATAATATTCAAAACTATTTACACACGCGATTATTATATATAATTGCTTATCGATATTATTGCTGCAACTATCATTCAGAGAGAGAAATGCTTCGTTAAATTATTACGATACATAACTCACGGTTATTTTAAAATGCTTGGTAATTTTGCGCCGAGATTAAATTTTCTTTTAAGTATATTAAGACTTCTTTTTGGTGCTTTTATGTCACAATATTATGTTAAAGTCCGTTCTTTTGTAGGAATTGCAATAGTTTATTATATTACACTGACTTGAGACTTGATTATTTTCTTATACAATGATTGTCAGAGGATACGACAAATATATACTCGTCTAATGGTCATTACGTATAGTGTATAAGTTTAATAGATATACTGGATCAACTGGATCCTTAGTTATTACGAGATTTCCTCGCCAATCCATTTTGTCATGGCATGAACGGCTATATACATACCTTCTTTTTGAATATCAATGTTGCATTACATCTAACAAATCTCAGTCGTGTAATTTAATAATGACTACTTATCATGTCAAACCCTGTTGCCATCTATAAGAAACGGAGAGTAAGTAGTTCATAAACAAAACTTTATTTAAAGAATGGCTTTTAAAAATTTTTCAAAAAATGTGGTTTTATAATATAATTATCTCCATATACATGGACACATGACAAAAATTAACAAGAAACTGTTTCGCTTCTTATTGTAAAACTCGTTATTTTGCCAAAGAAAATATTAAGTAATGCAACAAAATTCTCTAGACTTTATACTAAATTCGTTTATTTTATCATGGCAGTTGTCTTGTGGGAATTAAACTTGATAAAGTTTAATTAAATTGATGCGGCATATCAATTGGATACTCTCTGCTTTTAAGAGCGATGCAAACAAGCAATAGCCAATAATTTTTTATATTCTTTAATTCGTATGTACAGCTGATATGTTCTACATTGATTTCACGGCAAATAATTGTTAGTAACATTTAAATACACATCACGAATAATAAAGCAGAAATAAATTTTCACTTATTTGTAAATATTGCAGATGTAAAAATAAGGAAAATGAAATATTGGATACACAATCAAATAAAATTACGCCATTGATTTCATCAATAAAAGAATATATTATGTGACATATAGATATAGCACATATATCGTTTGTGTGTATATAATCTCCAATTTGAATCTGAATTTTAATTTGGTTTCAAATTTTTCAAAATATGTAAAATATGCAAGTATTTTTAAAAACACTGTATAGTTATATAATTATTTTGCATGTAAATACTCCTAAAAATAATTTTATGTCATTAATAAACTTTTTGTTTCTCAAAGTCTCAATAAAAAGTAAATTGGCGATTGTTTTTTACATGTTAAGATGTGAAACAATCAAATATTTTGGAAATCTTTGAAAGCACGTTGAACAAATAATTCTTGTGGAAAGGCTTAAAGACTGATTAGGTGTAAAACGAGAAATAATTGTTGATAATTTCAAGATAAATGTGAAATTTCATTTAAAAACTATACATTTAAATTTATATGAAAAAGATATAATACTTCTTTTTCGTTATATATTATCGTATCACATTATTTAATTGTATATCTACTCAAGAAAAAAAAAATAAGTTGAAAATATCTTTGTCTAATATTTGAAAGAAAAAAATATATATATATATATATTTAGCAGTGAAAGAGAGAGAGAGAGAAACTGGTTGTAGTATTCCATTCTCACAGAGACTCAAAACGTATATCAATATGCATTTGCATAACATATTTATAATAACACTCCATTATATTATCTGTTAAATTAAGAGTTTAGTTTTCCAGAATTAATTCTTATTGCAATGAGAAAAATGTAAAATCTTAAACCAAGGATATATATGATGTGAATAATGATTCCATAAGCGTAAAGAAATATAAAAAATATAACATTGAATAATAATTAATTATGCAATTAAATGTGCACATTGAAAGAATCCGTCAATCTTTTTTTCAATAAAATCTATTTGAAAGTATTATAAAGTACTATTTTACTTATAAAGTACTATTTTTATCGAAACAAAAGTTTTAATCATTTATTGTTGTGTTTAATACAATATTATAAAACAGACAGAAGTTTTACTAGTGGCTATTATCAAAAGACATTAAATATTAAAATCACTAGCAACAATTGTAAACTTAATGAAGTGAAATAAATAAGCATGCAGTATAGATTACCATTTTCTTACATGCAATATCATCTAAATAAAAGAACAATTTGTCATCTATATTCTTTATTATAACAGAAACATACACAATATGTATTATACACAAATTCTGTAAAATTGTTATAGCATATTTTAACAAACATTTTCTAAGAATCTTTCTAGAAACTATTCTTTCTATACAGAAAATGCTTCTTTTATTTATCATATATCTCTTATAGGTCAGATTTCCTTTATTCCATAATTAGACAATAGAATAGCAATGTTTATGTGTGTGTCTATAACAAATTAAACAAGTACATTTTAAAATGCTATCTTAAAAGTATATATTATATGAATAAAACCAGAGAATTATATTGTTATGGAAAATATAATAAACTAGTATAAAGACTGATAAGACATATGTGCAGTTCAAGTAGCGCATCTCTTTGGAAGAGAAAAAAATAAAATAGTAGAATTTAATATATTACATAATATATTGTATTAATATATTTAATACAATATTAAATATATATATTAAGATATAAATTTTCTCTTTCTTCTCTATTTCTTTCTTTTGTATAACTATAATTTGCATATATTACATTATAACTTGATTTAACATAACATGTTACAAAAGCTACAAATATTTACATATATTTAGTTGTGTGAGCTTACCATTATATGTAGGTATTTAAAAAGATCACAAGGATTCAAAGTGACTTCGTCTCCTCGCATAAGCCCCCATGCAAGCAAAAAATACAATAATTCCGATCGTTAATCCCAGGATTAACGCTAGGGTATCTCCGAAATCGAAATTATTGGAAGCCATCGCGAAATCGAATACGCCAAACACGGCGAGTACAAAATAAATCCACATTCTTCTCGTTAGAAATATAATACAATTATTATTGCAAAATTGATACAGTATTTGCACTGTTTTCTATCGTGCGTTTTGCATGATTATAATCCAATTATAATTTGACATATCATTTGACACATCAAACACTGCAAGTTCGTCTTCGAATACATCAGATAATTACATGTTGGATTATCTTCACTTTGTGCTTTGTATTATCGCTAAATATTAACAATTGATGACAATTAGATCAAACTTTTTAGTACTGCATATGTATATACGCATAATTAATACTTGGTAAATAAACAAAATGGCGAGCCCCGAACCTAGTTCCAAAATTCACTGCCAGTACTGGAAATCTATAGTAAATCTAAAATAATCCTAGAAATTCTCCATCCGATAGCCAATCAACACGTTCGACGATAAGAAAAGATAGATTGCGTTTATCTAGATGTTACTAGTTACTGAGAGCGCTTGATTGACCAATCGGAGCCAAGTTGAGTTTCCTTGCTTGCTTACGAGAGTCGAAATATAACCTCAATAGTCAAAAACGTAAATAAATAAGTAATAAGTCGAACGAATGTGTTTCTTTGAAAGAGAGATCTAGAAAAGCTGCCAAGATTTCTCAATCATGGCCAATTCATCGGCCAACGTAACTGTGTCGAGCATTTTGAAGAATAAGAGCTCGTTCGAGGATGAACCGCGGAAGAAGAGCAGGGAGGATTGGCGAAAGGCGAAGGAACTCGAGGAGGCGAGGAAGGCCGGAACCGCTCCAGCCGCCGTCGACGAGGAGGGTAAGGACATTAATCCGCACATTCCGCAGTACATCAGCGCGACGCCATGGTACTTCGGCGCTCAGGGTCCCACCCTGAAGCATCAGAGACCGCAGCCGGAGAAACAAAGGCAGTACAGTTCCATAGACGAGTGGTACAATCGTGGAGTGGATGCCACGCGGGTGATAAGCAAGTATCGTAAGGGGGCCTGCGAGAATTGCGGTGCGATGACTCACAAGAGGAAGGATTGTATGGAGAGACCGCGCAAGGTCGGGGCGAAATACACGAACTCGAAGATAGCGCCGGATGAATTTACTCAGCCTGAGCTCTCTATGGATTACGACGGTAAGAGAGACAGATGGGCTGGTTACGATCCATCCGAGCATAGAGCGATAGTGGAGGAGTATCAGAAGATAGAGGAGGCCAAGAGACAGATGCGCGCCGAGAAACTCGACGCGGAGGAAGAGAACGACGAGCAAGATTCGGACAAGGATGAGGATAAGTACGTAGACGAGGTGGACATGCCCGGTACAAAGGTGGATTCCAAACAGCGCATTACCGTGAGAAATCTGCGAATTCGAGAGGACACCGCTAAATATCTCCGCAATCTAGATCCGAACTCGGCGTACTACGATCCGAAGACTAGATCCATGCGAGATAATCCTTACGCCGGTACGGAACGCGAAGTGGATTACAAAGGCGAGAACTTTGTACGTTTCTCCGGGGACACGCAGCAACATGCCAATGCGCAATTGTTCGCTTGGGACGCGCACGAGAAGGGAGTCGACGTACATTTATTGGCCGAGCCTACGAAACTGGAATTATTGAAGCAGGAATATGACAAAAAACGCGACGAATTAAAGGACAAGGCGCGCGATAGTATAATCGAGCGTTATGGAGGTGAGAAACATCTCAAAGCGCTACCAAAGTCCTTGTTATTGGCACAGACCGAGCATTATGTCGAATATTCGAGATACGGTAAGATAATTAAAGGGCAGGATAGACAGGTGATACGATCCAAGTACGAAGAGGACATTTATCCAAACAATCATATGTCAGTCTGGGGTTCCTATTGGCAGGACGGAAAATGGGGCTACAAGTGTTGTTATTCCTTTATTAAAAATTCCTATTGCACCGGAGAGTCTGGAAAGAGAGCAGTGGAGGCAACGAGCGATAGCTCGACACCAGATAAAATACCAATATCTGTGAGAAGTGGAATAGAAGAAACGGACTGTAAACTGGACGACACGATGGCGGACGACAATCGTTCCTCGAGCAGCGAATCTTCGTCCGAAGATGAGGATACAAAAAATAAAACGGAAAAACAAAGTAAGACGGCTAAACGAAAATTGAAGAAACAGAAACGGAAAGAAAGTCGCAAGAATAAGAAACAAAATGCCGAGAAACAAGAAGACGAGGACAAACTGAAGGAAGCATTGAGAAAGGAAGAGGAAAATGCAAGGAAGGCGGACAAGCTGTTGAAAATGAACGAGAGGAAACGTCCGTACAACAGCATGTATGAGACAAGAGAACTGACGGCCGAGGAGATAGAAGCATATCAAATGAAACGCAAACGCGACGAAGATCCGATGGCTCATTTTCTTTGAAAATAATATCACCAAGTTATTCTTACGATTAAAACCAAATTAATGTTACACATACATATATGTAAGTGTGATTCAGAACGAATATAACAAACTTTGACAGATTGTTTAGGAGATCATTCTGAATAAAAAATGTCAATGAATTTAATGACAAACAAATTTAAAAATTTCTGTACATAAGTATTGAAAATAGGACCTGTATTCATTGACATTTTTTACTCAGAATGACCTCCCAAACAATCTGCCAAAGTTTTTTTTACACTCCTTTTGAATCACCTTGTATATAATATATATATATATATACATGTATATGTATGTGTGTGTGCAGTCTACATTATTTATCTTATTTAATGAGAATAAGATATCCCATGTAAAATATTAATATGTGTAATTTAGCGATCTAACAATGTTAATTAAATATGGAGGAGTTGAAGAGATTTATTATTTAATTGAATTGTGTGTAGAGTATATATAAAATTACTTTTTCTTCTCTTTGTTGTATATAAATAAATAAAAATCTGTATATATATATGTATATATATTTGAACTTCGGTTACATTCAAGTCTTGCCAAGTAAAAAAATACTCTTTTGATTTTATTCTTTTTCAAGTTACTCGCGCACAATCTTCTATACAAAGCACTAGCGATTTTTAATATTATACCTCATCGATGACTAATGATAGTAGTTGCGAAAAATGAATAATTCACATGCAATTTATCACAATGACGTGAGAGATCTCGATCTGAATTTATATTAATAATTATTTTTTGTTATTTACTAATTTTATCCGTTTGACTGTGAATTTATTTATTCAATCAATGTTTTAATTTACTTTTTAATTGCGCTAAAGATGACCTAAAAAAAGAAACGAAACCATTACCTTTTTTTAAATTTTTTTTTTTTATTTGATTATATTCAGAAGAGCCTTTATAATTGTATTAATGAATAATTCAAATCGAATTGTGTACGACACACCATATATCGATACATGGTTTCTATTCCATCGGATGCCAAGCTTCAGAGGGCGTCGCAAACGCTGATGATCTGAAATCATATGGAAGTTTGGTGGACCCGAATATTATTTAGTCGATGACCAAGGGAAAATCGCTAGACAGCCATATTATGTAGAAACAGACCGTGACTGTAGACATCAAATGTCTTCTATTCATCAGACTTCTTTCTTACAATATTATGTCTCCGTCGTAGTATATTCTCGTGTCGATGATATAAGTGCGCACAGTTCGTAAGTGTCTGGGCCATCGTTTTGTGCATCGTTTCACGCCACGAATTTGTTTTATTAACGATACCGAAAATATACAATTTCTCTTGTAATAGGAAATCTCGCGTGTGAGTTAATTTTGTCGCTAGCGCTGTTGTATAACGCGCCGAAAAAAAGCATGTTTCTCACTCGGAGGTTACGAGAATCGCAATGATTTAACAATGAAAATGACCAGGATTTGTGCCGCGCGTATTTCCATATAAAGGTGGAAGAGAGAAAACTGTGGAGTGACGCGGGGAGAGAAAGAAAGAGAAAGGAAGAGAGATGTGTCGGTGGATAAATTACTACAATTTGCTTAATAGCTAATAGACTCAAAATTACTGGTATGCTTTTACGATTCGCTCACGATGTTCGTATATGCGACGATACTGCCTCTCTTCTTCTTGGGATTATTAGGTAATATACATAAATTTTTATATTTATATATATATATATATAATGCTGTTATTTATTGACTATGGATTTTTTGATCAATTTGCAATTAATTTACTCCTTGCTGATAATGAAAATTTTTGTCTGATTATTTGTTTTTCTAAATTTTTTTTTCAATTCTAGTTTAAATGTTTTGATAAATTTTAAAATTATATGTTGTAACACATGTTAATGGCATAAGTATCTTTCAATTATATATCGAATTGCAAATAAAAAAGTGCTATTGTTAAGACAATTATTTCTTTTATAAATTAAAGAGCTAATACTTTAACTGAATAAATTCCAAGAATATCAGTATGTAAGATAATTTTATTCTTCAACATTTTCAATGAGTAATTTAAATAAGTGAATTTTTAATTAAATTCTTGATTGAATTTTAATTATGAAAATATTCAATGTAGAAAATTAAGAATTGTTGACACACACACATGTTGAAAACTGTGAAATTAATAATGAGTATCAAAACATTAATATAATATATATTAGTATTAAAAATAATTTAAATTTACAATTATTGGCAATTATTAAAAATTGTCTTGTTGAGAGAAATCTATGATGAAAGAAGTGGTTATAATTATACTTGATGTTTTGTATATTTAAATACATCAGGAAAAAACATTTAATAATACTTTAATTTATCAAGTTTTGTGTGAAATATAAAGATTATAGAATTTTAATCAATTATATTCTAGGAACTATATTTGGGAAGGATATTAAAGGTTCAGCCTACTGTGAATTTTACAATGAAACAATGTGTGCGGAATCCCAACAAGAGTGTTCAGGGAGAGAAGAATGTGCCGTGCATGATCCAGATAAGCATAATCATTGTTACGTATTGTGGTCACTCCACAATGTTACTAAAAAACCAATAATTAAATTGAAGGTAGTTAGTTTTAATTAATAACATTATATATAATTTATATATACTATAAAAGTATCTAGGATGTGGCAGATCTTCAGGTTTGAAATATTGTTGTGCCACAAATAGAGTAAGATATCTATGTATTACATGCATATTGACAACAATTTTGTATTTCTTTTCAAATTTTTTTTTCAAGTTATATTTGCAATATAACATTAATTTTAATTTAAATAATTTAAAATACAGTTTTTGCTGAGAAATATTATACTCGAATTTAAACTGAGATTTTTTAATTTTTAATTTGCGAATTGTGATCTTCAAATTATAGTACTTAGTAAAACAAGTTGTTCCATAAGCGTTTTGCTTGACAAAACAAAATAATATCCATGTAATAACGTTTATGTTAAATTATTTTGATGAGATACATCTTTGAAAGACAAATTGTTCATAATGATACTATATTTATGTATATTCGAAATTAGCCAAGGACATCTAATATCGTTATAATCTCGCTTATATTATATCGGTCTTAAAAAAAAATGAGAAAATGTCATATTGTCTTTTTTTCTGTTTTTGTGAGATTAATAATTATGTATTTTGGTTTTTTTTATTGTTGAATTGTATTGTCTATGCAATTTATACATATATTAAATTTTCAGGGTTGCTTTTTGGATAGCAATGATTGTTATGATAGACTTTATTGCGTAGAGGATAATCCGGAAAGAAGAAAAGATTTATATTTTTGTTGTTGCGATGGTAATATGTGTAACCAAAACTTTTCTTGGAATCCACATCCGACTACATCCTCTAAACCTACACAACCATCTGTTATTAATGGTATTTTACTTAATCATGTGTTATCCAATATGTTTACCTTTGCTTGAAGGTAATTAATAAATTTGTCTCACAATACTTTTATAATAATATTTAATAATAATTTTTCAGAGTCTGATTCTATATCCAATACAGAGAAGCAAGCAATAACACTTACAATATTGATATTAATCCCTTTGCTTCTTACACTTGGTACACTTTTGTGGTGGTTCTGCCGTCGTCGAAGATTGACGTATTTTAACGAGGTTGTATATCTTGAGATTGTTATAAAATTAGTAGAAGTAAATTGTGTCATTTTCAATTTATGAGATTAATATAAATCTTTTTTAGGTACCAACATTGGAACCACTTCCGTTGCCACAACCGTCACCTAATTTAGGTTTACGTCCGATACAACTTCTTGAGATTAAAGCTCGAGGTCGTTTTGGAGCAGTTTGGAAAGCTCAATTGAAAAATGAGATTGTGGCAGTTAAAGTTTTTCCTATTCAAGACAAGCAGTCTTGGCAGACTGAACAAGAGATTTTTAAGCTTGCACATATGGATCACGAGGACATACTACATTTTATAGGTGTCGAAAAGCGTGGAGACAATTTACAAGCTGAGTTTTGGTTAATCACAGCATATCATGAGAAAGGTTCATTGTGCGATTACCTGAAAGCAAATGTTGTAACATGGCCTGAGATGTGTAGAATAGCAGAATCTATGGCAAGGTAATAATTATAATTTATTATAGCAGTAAGATAATTTGTTGGGAACAAAGTTATGCATGTGAATGTAATGATACTTTTATATATATTTGAGCTACAATTTTTTATTCAAGTCTTAATAAAATTATTATTATTATTATTAGAGGTTTAATGCATCTACACGAAGAAATCCCGGCTAATAAAGCGGATGGTTATAAACCAGCTGTAGCTCATAGAGATTTTAAGTCAAAAAATGTTTTACTGAAGGCTGACATGAGTGCCTGTATAGCGGATTTTGGCTTGGCGCTTATTTTTCACCCAGGAAAACCTTGTGGCGATACGCATGGGCAGGTAATGCACATATATCGGCACGTTTCTTTTCTTATAATAACAATTAATGAAAATAACAATTTTTTGTTTTTTACAGGTTGGGACACGAAGATACATGGCACCAGAGGTTTTAGAAGGGGCAATAAATTTTACCAGAGATTCATTTTTACGGATCGATATGTATGCTTGTGGGCTAGTGCTTTGGGAATTAGCTTCAAGATGTACCGTACAAGATGTACGTGTATTATATATTACATGCAATATGTATCTTATAAAGATGTATTTTTGTTAAACTGCAAGCGTTCAAAAGTGGAGTTGGGATATTGAAGAATCAATTAACTGGATAACTAAATTCGGCTTTTTGGTATATCAGATCCCTTGAATATTCGATTATTGGTATTTAGATAATTTGTATATTAATATCTGAAAACGCGAATTCATCCAAATTCTTTGAATTTATTATATCTATTGTTTATAATTATTGTATCTATTATACGAAATTTCATAGAAAACTAATTGCAAAACATGATATAATGTTTCGAAATTTATTGAAATTATTTAATTAAAATGCGCGATCAAAGTGATAATAAAATGAATATATTTTATAACATTTTTACGTTTTATTGTAATCACACACAGAAAATAAATATGTATTTAAAATCTTTAGTACATGAATTATGTAGTATCATTTTATAAATCTGTGTGTGTGTGTGTGAGTTTATTTCATAAACTTATTATAAATTGCAAAATATTGATCACATTTAAAAAATTGCTAATTGTTTTTATTCTGATATTAGGGACCAATAGGAGAATATCGACTACCATTTGAGGATGAAGTCGGCCTTCATCCTACTCTAGAAGATATGCAAGAAAGCGTTGTTCATAAAAAAGAAAGACCGCTCATTTTAGAAACTTGGCGTAAACATCCAGTAAGTAAAAATGTAGAGAAAAGGCAAATGTTTACTTTTTTAATTCTCTTTATTATTTAACATTAACAAATAACGAAGAAGTTCTATATTGATGCATATGTATATCATGCACATTAGGAGCCATTCTATGCAACAAAATCCCTTTTCGGAGCAGAGAAAGACTCACAAAAATTTTATAATAGCATGGGTGATATATTGTAGCATGAGACAATTTAAGATTAAAGTTGTATCAAAAAGTTTGCAAAATATATTTTCGAATACTGACTTTTTTTCAGATATATCATAAAAGCTTGTGTTTTCTTTGAACATTTATATATATATATATATAAAAGCTGCAAGAGATAAAAAGTTTTTTCCTTGATAGAGAATAATTTTATCTTAAAAAAAAAACAAGTTATGGAGTTGAAAAAAGAAGTATATACATAGCTACAACTGAAATGTGTGTTATTTCAGGGACTTTTATCAATTTGTGATACAATGGAAGAATGTTGGGATCACGATGCCGAAGCACGCCTTTCCGCTTCGTGCGTAGTAGAACGAGTTGCTACTCTCAGTAGGACTCTTGTATTAAATTCATCTACTTTGATTCGAGTTGATAATACCAACGAGATTATTACTACCAAGGAGTCTAGCATGTAGTTAGCGCGTCTATACATTATAGTTTTAATTCAATGACACAACCATCATGTTTTGTATCATAATTTTGTTATTCAGCGGATAAAATAAATATCTGCACTCTCCGTTTTCTCGGAATAACATTGCTTGCTAAATGAGAAATATTTGCTAAAAAATGCTCTTTTATACTAATATAGATGAAAATATATATTATCAAATATCGTCAAAAATATTTTGTTTGTATTTTAATACTGGGCTCAGCTTTATTGAGGCCCGAGCAGATAAGCAATTTTGGAGAAGAACGGGTCTGAATTAAAGGACCTGCCAATCGGAGAGGCACAATGAATTTTGTGTGCCGCAGGTGGAGCTTTGTTTGAGGACCGCCCTCCACCTGATTATTATTATTATTATTATTATTGTTTTATTAACGTTTATAGACGTTTACAGAAGATTTTATGAACTATTTCATATTTCTTGTCTTAATATGCCAAGATAGATTATGAAATATCTTGTAAATTTGATATTTTGAATCTACTGTAATTTTCTCTTGCTTTAGTTAAAGTTTTTATCTAAATATATCTAATGAAGTACTTTACAGAGCATTTCTTTTTTGTATTAAATTATCCGAGAAATCTGGAGTGTGCAAATACTTTTTTTAACTATTGTTCATATCAATGAGGAATGTTAAATAATAGTAAAAAAAAGACAAGCATATATATCTTCAATCTTATGTTTTACTATTTGATTGAATAATTACAGTTCAACAAAAAATGTTTTTTTTTCCAAGAAAAAATAGTTATTCCCTGTAACTTTTCTTTACTGAATGCAATTTCAGCCTTAAAAATGTTCTATTGTATCAAAACTTTTCCAATATGTTCTCATAAATACTACATAGATATAATGTAGTAAAGTATATTATATCTATGTAGTATTTATGAGAACATATTGGAAAAGTTTTTTTTTTATTCGGAATTAAGTATATTATTAGTAACTTTCATAGTTTTTGAGAGGAATTTGTTGCAAAGATTAATGTTAATGAGATTTTCATAAATGATAAAATTTTATATTCAGATGTTGACTGAATTTAAGCTGTCAATCGAAGACAAATAATTCACTGAACATTTGTTTATTTTAATTTGAGGATTTTTCAAATCATTAAATGTAGTGTGTGTCAAAATTAACAAATCCAAAATAGCGAAATCAATTTAGCGGATGTCAAAATTTTCTGATTTTTGCAAAAATTTATATGTAGAGATCTTTTAGATTTTAATACTGTGTATGTATGTGTATATGTGATAACAAATTATAAAAATTAACGAATTTTAAATAGTGGATTCAATATGATGGCCATAAAATAGATAATTATAATCTTCCTGTGCTACTGCTATTATTATAGACTCAATATTTGTCTACAATATTATTATGAAAATCTTATTAACTTTTTCACAACGATTCTTTTTAAGAATTGAAACTTCTAGCAAGATATTTGAGTTTGAACAAAGTAAAATTTTTTTTATCTTGTTTACATCATAACTGTAACATTATTATGTTACAGTTTAATTATTCGTAAAATAGTCCTTTATAACATTAATCTCAAATTTCTCAAAATTATAACAATGATAGGACATTTCTCAGTCCAAAATCGTATTGAACGTCAAGAAAAATATAAGGAATAATTTTTCTTGAGATTTTTTTTTATTGAACTGTGTTATTAATCTTTCCTCTGATCCTATGCCAATGATTGTTAGTTAGAATTTCATAACTATCTTAATAAAAGTATGTGAACCGTGTTACATTTTATATTTTTTAGTGCCTTTTTGGTGCATTGAAAATAAGTTTATTAATGTTAAATTAATATTAAAAAAAATTTTTTTTAAATTAAAAGATACTACAAGACACATGATACAAACAAGGTATTACAAATAATTGCAAGGTAAACAACAAAAGTTAAATATGAAATTACAACTATCTATTTACCATGAATTATATCACAATTATATTTTGTTATATTATATTATATTTTGTATATGAATTTCTCTTTCTTTGAAAAACGCAAATGAAAAAAGCATAATATATTTAAATCCCTTATCTATCCTTGCAATAACTTGCAAACGACATTGTAAGAATGTAAAAACCATTATTTTACTTTCATTTAATTAATAATTTATGGATTACATATTTAGAATATTTTATGATCTGATATATCGGTTTACTCGCAGTTTTGAAATAGAAAATCAGCAGCGAACCTGTAATTTGCTGGCTACCCACACAGTAAAAGAAAAAACAATCTGCGGGGTTTCGCATTAACATATCTTGGAAAATCATAATATTTTTAAAAAGCAAGCAAGAGAGAGAGAGAGAGAGAGAAAGCACAAGATATCTAAAGTATATTTTTAAAATATGCTATATAATGTAACCACTGCCATATTATGCATATTATAATGATGTATATATATATACATATATATATATATTTTTACGATAACGTCTAAAATATTCTCGGGATGTTGCACGGATTTTCTCTTTATTATTTTTACACATTTCTTATCTTTAGATACCCCCTCTTAAAATATATTAAGATATCCCCATTCTGAACATCCTATATCAGAATATATTTCAGAAATATATTTATTATAATAAACTGATAATATATTTGTAAGAAAATATTGCGATATGTTTGGAACAAGATGATTTTAATATCTTTATCTCGCAGATTTTTATTGCTGTATGGGTAGACGACTATATATCATGTGGATTTTTATAACAAGAAAGCAAAATCTTTTCACAGCGAATACATACGATTGGAATTGCAATCGAGTTTTTCTCGTATTAATTACTCTTTGATTCTCTATTGTTCTTGTTTTTGGATTTCCATTCTTATTGAGACATAGAATACCATGTACCTAATTTTACTTAGAATCTTTAGTTTTTCTCCTCTTGTTTGTCTCATTTAACAATTTTAATATTTCCTCAATATATTACTTTATCTATCTTTTACCTGCGAGATGATTAGATAGGGAATGTGATCGAATCTCCGAGTCTTTCGCTTATCAAGCGATTGTTTGTTCATTAAGTAATCCAGATCTTCTCTATTGTTTATCACTTTCTCCTAGCGAACTTCTCACTCTATGCATAATCATATGATCATATAAATGTGAAACAATAGAAAAGTAGAGCAAGAGAAGTAATAAACAATAGGAAATCAAAGAGTAACCAAAGTGTGGATTTGATTTAAAATTAATTAATTAAATTTATATGAAATAAAAAAATTTTATTATCTATTATTATAAATAAATTTTAAAGTCATTTAGAGTAAAAAAAGGAGAAAATATTTGAAAAACGATTCTTTCCACTGATTTTCTTGGAATTTAAAAAGTAAAATCTTTGAAAATACACCCATTAATAGAAATTCCTGTTTTCTCAATTAGGGAATGAGATGTATGTATATTTTGTGTTAGAGAAAATCAAAGTGCTTGATTGTAAAAAAATCAGCGAAAGAGATCGTGAGATTTTAATATTTTATAATATTTATTTATGAACAAAAATGTAAGGAAATATGCTTTAATGTTTTATAATCATTTGGGATACAAAAAAATTTTTTACTTCTGGTTATTATAATTTTATCATATTATGAGATAAATATTTTTTTTCTTTTCTCGAGATCTTTATTAGCTAAGAATAGTATGATAATTTGTCGATATCAAAATTATAATTTGTAGCCGAGATTCTTGTGAAAATAGACATTCACAAACACGTAATATAAAATTTTATTGCATCAATTAATTTGCTATTTTTTTCACTTATTTTATATCTTTAATATTGTTAAAAAAGCAGGCTTGTATAAATCGAATCTGACTTTGCTACTTCAATTGGATAAATTGCTTGGAATTGTTGAAACATTGTAACAAAAAAATTACTTAAAAATAAAACAAAGCTTTTTTCACACTTGGACGATGACGGGAACGTAGTTGGATATTAACGAGTATATATTATAACATTCGAGATAGAGAAAAGAATAGGAAAAGTTTTATGACACATACTTGTTTGGGAGTATACTGTACTCTTTCTTCGAAAAAAGGTGTATAATATCGATATTATATTTGAGATCAGTTTTATACTTTCTGTGTGCGTGCGTGTGTGTGTGTGTGTGTGTGTGTGTGTGTGTGTGTGTGTGTGTGTGTGTGTGTGTGTGTGTGTGTGTGTGTGTGTGTGTGTGTGTGTGTGTGTGTGTGTGTGTGTGTGTGTGTGTGTGTGTGTGTGTGTGTGTGTGTGTGTGTGTGTGTGTGTGTGTGTGTGTGTGTGTGTGTGTGTGTGTGTGTGTGTGTGTGTGTGTGTGTGTGTGTGTGTGTGTGTGTGTGTGTGTGTGTGTGTGTGTGTGTGTGTGTGTGTGTGTGTGTGTGTGTGTGTGTGTGTGTGTGTGTGTGTGTGTGTGTGTGTGTGTGTGTGTGTGTGTGTGTGTGTGTGTGTGTGTGTGTGTGTGTGTGTGTGTGTGTGTGTGTGTGTGTGTGTGTGTGTGTGTGTGTGTATATGTATGAATACGTTTTTCATTGGCTTAGTATATTATAAGTAAACTTTATAATAACGAAATCGAATAAAAATACGCTGTGATATTCCATAGATAAGACGGTTCGGAAGAAGAATGTTACGAAATGTTAATTTTTTTCATCAATACATTTTTTCATCAGCTTTCTTGTAAAATCGATAAATTCTTGATTGTATTTTTAAAGATTCGAGAAATAGTTATATATCACCGATACGTTAATAAAACGCGCACAAAGTATATATACATATGCATACGTAATATGTGCCACTGACATTCCTCATTGATTATTGGAGAATCATGCAGTAATTATGTCGATCGCAAAGTATGCCAAATAGAATCCAGCGGAGCATTTCTCTTGTAAAGCCACGTCATGTATCATTATAAAGTGGATAATGTAATCTTATTATAGCTGGACTTGAATGTTACTATTGCTTATGCCCGAGACTGTTAAAATGACTGCAAAGCGACAAACGCGTAATAGAATGCTCTAGGCATTACTTTTAATTTAAGCACATTGATTGGAAATAAATGTGCAGAGAATGGTGCTTTAAACGTACGGGGAATGATGTGTTACCCTTCAGGCATAAGCAATGATGATTGCCCGAGTCCTGTTTATTACAAAGTACCTGGTAGATCAACAATCGAATTAACAATCGAATTAACAAATTGAAATTAATTAGGATTTTTTGCACCAGAGAAAATATCGTAATTAATTTAAATTTTATCAAGTGCTAAATTAAATGTAATATTTACTTTACGGAGTGGCGTATACTAATCATAATTTTTTATGTGGCTCTAATATAGGTATATATATTTACCTTACTTGTTCTTTACTAAATAATGTATATTTGATTTTTTTAAGCGCGTTCAGCTTAACATTATATTTAATATATCAATATAAACTTTGCAACATTTTTGTTTACCAATAGAAGTAATTAATGCATATGTAATGCGATATAATTAAGATCATGTAGAATGTAAATTATTCACATTTACCAGCAGTATACATGCTGCAATCTATCGAAAAAGCAATGAAATAAGTGTTTTTTTTTCATTCCAGAACCCAAAGCAACAATTTCAATATAAACCTATTAAAACACGAAAATATTAGTTTTGCTTTTCTGCTCTTATATATATAAAAAAATACGTTTATATATTGCTAAAATATAAGTATATAATGTTGGTAAAAATTAATTTGTATGTGTTTTCATATTGTACGTATTTATTTGAAACTGCAAAACGTAAATTGACGGATTGTTTATTTGAATATGCAAAACGTAAATTAACGGATCTTCGACGAATAAATTTTCCACAGCTTCCCGAATCTTCTAATCACCTTACGAATATTCATCAATGCTGTATTAATTCGGTGAAAAAAAATTTCACCACAAAACCATACGCATGCTTATATTTATTATTAAAGAATTATATCGGCGAACACGATTGTTCACAGTATTTCGATAATATCGATCAGGCGATGTTTGAGCTATCGATTTAATTAGAATATTATGTTCTTCCTTTCGACAAGTTTCGCATTTTTTTAATATATTCGGCTTCAACTTTGCGTGATATTTTCATTTAAAGCAACGTAATTACATGATAGATACATGAAATTTTCTCAATTTTATCAAATCTAAATAACTTTTTTGGACATATGGTCTTTATAGGCTCAAGCTCTATATTTAATCGTGATTGAATTTTATATAAAGGAGAGGAAAGCAGGGAGCGGAACATTTCAAATGATGAAAAAAGTTGATATGAAGACTGTTACAATCAACGGGGAACAGATTTGTCTCGTAGTTCGTCATTCAAATCGTACAAGAGGCTTGAAAAGAGCCGAAAATCCGTTAGAAACAACATGAAATGAATAACACTTATTTATTAATAATCATATGGAAGGAAATATAAAGCAGTGCACATGTGTTAATCGCGTAAGGTCGACAAATAATAATTAATTATTGAATTAATAATTTGAATATTCTGCAAAATATTAAACATTGACAAAGAAGTGACTCGACAAATTTAGAAGAAATATGCACGGAAAAAGAAGGCATGTACGAGGGACTTGTTCGCGTCTTGTTTCTACATGAAAACTTGTGTTTCTTGGCGAAGAGAAATCCTGCATAATATTGCAACATTTGGCTTGTTCATTGCTAGTCGAGATCTCTATCTCTCTCCAAATCAGATTTTGTCCGAAAGGGAGAAACGTTTTAACGACGTTGAAGCTATCAACGAACTGAAGAGTTTTTCGACAGGGTAGTTCTGGGGCGCCTTTCCCAAACGTCTTCTCGTCGCACCGTCATGGTAATTATCTGCAACAATTAAAATAAAATTTTCATCTTAAAATAAAATTTTTTATCTCTATGTTATTTTTTTAGTTAAATCACTCTAGAGAAATTTTAAAGCAACATTATAAATGCGTATGCGTTATCACGCATACGGCATATCGGTATCCCCGGCAAAGCAAACTATTATAAATGCAGAATATGAGGAAATTATACAATTTCCGGTCAGACCGGAAGGAACCTCAAAGACCCTTCCTCGTCTTGCATCTGGTATATTCGCGATCAGCGACATGCACTTGACGTTTGTCCACCAAAGCACGCTTAAATCCAATGCAATTTGATCAGTCAACAGAGATAACGTGCTTTGATCTGTAGGGATGTTTGAATTGACAGACAAGATAAAGGTCAGTTTTGTGCGATAAAGCCTTTCTCTTTATCTCTTGCTTCTCTATTTTATTTTGCTGATATTCCATATCATCAACGATGTCGCATTAATTTAAAAAAAAAAAGCATCTATAATGATTTTGTTGTTTATACATCAAGATATATATATACATATCTTCATGAGAAGAATATATATATATATATATATATATATATACATATATATCTTCTTCTATCATATATATATATATATATATATATATATATATATATCTCCTTTCCGAATATATATAGATATATGGGCAATTCCACGTCAAACCGGACAAGAAATGATCTCGTATTTTTTAAATCAATCGAAACTTTTTTCATGTTAAATATACATAAAATAAGGAGATACGTATTTTTGTATTTGTCCGAAATATTTTTTTTTGCAGAAGTTATAATCAACAAAATTTTCGTAAAAAATAAAGAAGTTGTCAATTTTAAAAATTAATATCTCTGGTTATATTTGTTGTAGAGAAATTTTCAAAAATGCATTTTAAAGCTAAGGAGACAACCTTTTTTTATAAAAAATAGTTTAAGTTACAAGAAATTGCTAATTACAATTGTTATAAATAATTGAAATGTTTAATAATTTTTTCACCAAAAAGTACACTTTTTAAAATTTTCGAAACAATGCTATTTCATTTTCCATTTTATTCTGAAAGTGTGCATATTTTTTATTTTATGGAGAATCGATAGATCCTATTTTTTATATTTTAATAAATGAGGCTCCGTGCCGTCCTCGCGCCACGAGCTCGACCAAGTAGTATGCTACGCGCTATGGCGCGCCGATTTCTTCGGAAATTTTTTGTAAGAAGAATGTATAGTATAAATGACATAATTTATAATGTTGATTACAATCAACATTATAAATTATGTCATTCATACTGTACATTCTTCCTACAAAAAATTTCCGAAGAAATCGGCACGCCATAGCGCGTAGCATACTACTTGGTCGAGCCAGTGACACGAGCACGGCGCGGCGCCTCATTTATTAAAAATATATAAAAAATAGAATCTATCAATTCTCCATAAAATAAAAAATATGTACACTTTCAGAATGAAATGGAGAATGAAATAGCATTATTTAAAAAATTTTTGAAAGTGTACTTTTTGGTGAAAAAAATTATTAAACATTTCAATTATTTATAACAATTGTAATTAGCAATTTCTTGTATCTTAAACTATTTTTATAAAAAAGGTTGTCTCCTTAGCTTTAAAATACATTTTTGAAAATTTCTCTACAATAAATATAACCAGAGATATTAATTTTTAAAATTGACAACTTTTTCATTTTTTACGAAAATTTTGTTGATTATAACTTCTGCAAAAAAAATATTTCGGACAAATACAAAAATACGTATCTCCTTATTTTATGTATATTTAACATGAAAAAAGTTTCGATTGATTTAAAAAATACGAAGTCAAAAAAGGTCGATTTTTGTTCGATTTGATGTGGAATTGCCCATATATATATGTATATATATTTATATATATATCTTCTTCTTCTATCATATATGTATATATTTTTTCTCCGAATATACACACACACATATATATATATATTCGGAGAGAAAGAAATGAAAAAGAAATGAAAAAGGGGATTGTGAAGGATACGAAGATGAGGAGAGAGGCGTGGCGGTAGGCAGCAAGGGAGATCGAGCAGAGGGCTAGTGACTGCGAGGGGAGAAAGTGGAGGAAAAGCGCGGCGTGAGAGGAAGAGGAGGGTAGACGGAGCATATTCGTGAGAGGAACAGAGAGATGAAAAATGATTGGAATCGTAGGGTGAGTAAGAGCGGCGGAGAGATAGTTTTTAGCTCTCCTCCGTCTTTTTCCATGCTCGTATCATCGTCGGACTCTCTTCGAATCCTCGCCACCGCGACGAGATCGTCGACGGTGGTGTGTCTTTACCGTAACCTCGCCTCTACCTTCGTTCATCCTTGTCTTTCCGCCAGTGAGGGCACCCGATCTCCCCCACTGCCAACCCTTCTCGGGGGCTTTTCCCATACCACCCTCGACGGATCGATGGTGACTCCTTCACCCTCCGCTGCACGGCGCTAATGTCGCCTAAGCGCCGCTCAGTCTGAACTCAGGGTTCACTCAGTCTACGAACGTTTGCCACGAGACTTCGATCTCTCGCCGCATCGCATACGCTATCTCTATCTCTCTCTTTCTCTCTTTCTGTTCACCCGCCTGTATCTCTCTCCACTTTTCTCCTTTTCCCCGCTTGGCAGAGAGGCAGGAAGGCCAAGCGGTGACCGGGGAGGCGTGCGTAGTAACCGTCCACGTCAACGGAAGTCTTGCCGTAGTACCTCGTGCTTTCGGTTACTTTCGGCCCATATAGTCGTCGTGCAACCCCCGCTGCTTCGTCCGCTTCGACCGGCTGCGGATCTACCTGCGGCGCAGCGAGAGAGGTGAGTGGGCGACCTATCGCGCGTCTACCTTTTCACGTCTAGCTTCTACTCGCAAATGTAAGGCTTTTTGTGTATGTATGTATGTATGTATATATGTATATACATACATACATACATACATACATACATACATACATACATACATACATACATACATACATACATACATACACACACATACATATATATATATCTCTCTCTCTCTCTCTCTAAAATGTGTGTGTGTGTGTGTGTGTGTGTGTGTGTGTGTGTGTGTGTGTGTGCGTGCGTGCGTGCGTGCGTGTATGTGTGTGTGTGTGTGTGTGTGTGTGTGTGCGAATTTGCTTATCAATTCTGTGCAAATTTTTCGGATTTAAAGTTGAATTTGTCTTCGATCAAAGTTTTACTTTTGAAAAACTTTTTCAACGCTTTTCAAGACAGATTTATTTCTCGAGTTTTACATCCCTTAATCTGAAAAGTCTTTTTCTCTTCTGCAAATAACAGAAATTTTAAAATTTATATATTATCGAAACAGAGCTACAAGTTCATATTTAAAAATCGAATTTCTCCTCCTTATTTGAAATTGTAAAGACACATTTACGGATATATTCAGATTCATTTCGATTTTGCATATTTGGAGACAAACTTATTTCTCTTTTCAAAGCACATAAATCCATAGTTGCATCTCAATTATATATGTGTAGCTTTCGACAATATTGAAAATTTAAATTAACAATTATGCAAATTATAAGCAAATTGAAGGTAAATTTATTTTTGAAAAATGTTGATTATATTAAGATTATATTAACTTTGAAATAGCATAAATTTTAAATGTATATTGACTAATATAGATACATGTATTATAATATATTTTTATTTTCATTATATTATAATATTGAAGCAATACGTCAAAAATAAACAAAGCTCTTAAAAATTCTTTTAAACTTTTTAATCGTATTCCGTATAAAAATGGATTAGATTTTCGATCAACAACAAATTATTTTAGAAAAAATTATTAGAATTATTTTATATATTATTAGAAGTTATATCTTTTTTATACAACTGTGCTCAAGTGAGCCTATCTCGGTGGTGATGGAAAAATGTTATACTGCATTTGTATCTACTTGATAATTATACAATCTGCACAAAAAATTGCAAACCTGCAAAGTGTGCATTAAAGAATCTTCGAATCTTTGAAAAAATAAACTTTGTAAATTTGTACTTTTATGCAAATTTTGTTGATATCACAATTGTAAATTGTTAATAGTTACCTTTCACAGTAATTTATATATGTATATATAAATATATGTATATACATATATACATATATTACAAAGAATATTTATTCTGCCTTTTAAAAGAGAATCATGATTTATTCAAGTGGTATATATATTAATATTATATATATACGTTGTATATATTTATATTAATAAATTGAAAATTTTAGATTATCTCAAAAATAATTATTTTTTCGAGGAATTTAGAATAATATCGGCTGACTTGTTTCAATGTGCAAAATTTTTATTTTAAATTAAAATGCATTTTAATAAATAATGCAAATGGAGAGTGTATGTATTCAGTTTTCTATAGCTGTTTATTATTTTTTCGAGTTTTTCAGATTTTTTAAAATATCGGATATATATATATTGTACCGAATATATATAAACTAAAATATATGTATATATATTTTAGTTTACTAGAATTTGTGGTTTCTGGTCTTATAAAGTGCTGTCATCTGTTGACAGAAAGGTCCATTTAAATAATATCTACTAATATATACGCTATAAATCTTGTCTCTGTGCTAACTGTACAGAAATTTATTTAATGAAAAATTAAAAAAACCTTTAACCTTTATTTTCATCCAGAAATTATACGAAGTATTTTATCAAATATTGTTAAGAAAAAATTTTTTGATATTTTATATCATCTTATGTGGTGCGTAAAGTAAAAGTTATAAAATAAAAAATTAGGATGTATGTATGTGAGAGAAATGATTAATAAAGTCTTACTTAATTTATTTCATATTATAGTATCTATTTTTAAAAGCAAGGTCAGACGACATGAAATATTTAATATTTGAAGAAAACGGTAGACCAACTAGGTATCAGTAACAAAACGCACGACCTAAAGTACTATTTATATTTTGTATTATTTATGTATCCATGGAAAAAATTTATATATCTAATAAGTAATTGCATATTGTGTATTAATTTTGTAAAAATTACCGTATTTTGCCACTGGCAGAGTATCAAATGTTGTGAGAGAGAAAGAGATTCTCGCTATTCAGTGCATAAAATATGTAGGTGGGTACATGCTGATGAGTGCGTGCAAAGACAAGTAAATCTCGTAGTTGCGATTCACTCGCAGACTGCTAAATTACCACTCAGGTTAATCTGTGTGTGAACTGAAGATTGCATATACTCGACATACATTGTTGAGGAGATAGAACAGAGACATGTATCTCTCTCTGCTTATTCGTCCTATATCATTGAAGGAAGAAATGTGTTTTTTTTATCTTGTCTAAGAAAAGGGTTGAAAAATGGCGGAAACAAAAATATGAAACGCAAAAAGAACTTCTTTATACTAAAAATGTGCATGCGTTTAATTTATTTCGCACGGAATGCCTGACTTCGCAAAGAACAGAATTTATGAAAAAAATCTAGTTTTTTTATTCAAGCATTTATACTTTAAAAGGATGTGGTTCGGATTTTCTAAGCTACAAAGAACCGCTTGAATAAACCAGTTTTTTTTTAAGATAGACTCGTTCTTCTTGGTAACATACATATACGAAAATTATCTTGAAAAATAGAATCATTAACAATTTATGATTATAATATTAGATTTGCGCAAGAAATATTTTTTACTTATAATTTCAAAATTTCTTTTCCTCAAATCGAAGATTTTATTTGTATTTATTGGCTCTTATGGATCAACAGTCGTATTTATAGATTGGATAATGAGATATCAAAATTAAAATATTTTCTGTGTATTTGTATAGATACGCATAAATTTAATTTTAATTCCTTTTAATTTCCATATGGCATAAGGATTTATATACGCAATTTATTTCCAAATGTGCTTTACCGTCGTCTTCGTCCTAGATTTTTTTTTTGGAGAAGAGAAATGTCGCAGGCGAATCTCTCTCTCCCTAGATCACGCCAGCCCTCCTAAACTGTCATTCCATTGGCCGCTTTCAAGCCATTTCCTCGTTTTTGCACATTAAGGACTACAACGTGTGAGAAAGAGAAAACGGGAAAAAGAGAACAGATAGAGATGGAACGAGATTATGTCCACACGATTCATTCAGCCATGTGATTTATTATAGCCATGTGTTTCGTTTTTACACGATCAATCGTAATCTCGTAATTAATCAGGGAAATCGTAAGGTTAGTGGGAGTTAATATTGCAATCGCTCAAGAGTTGATCTTTCGAAAGAAAATAATACGAACGTTAAGTCACTATATCTGTGTGCCATTTTGCAGAATCCCCCGAGATATTTTATCTCATTCCTTCTCGTATACGCAGCGATTTAAGGGTGAATCAAGAATACGTGGCAACCCTTCCATACAGAATTCGAAAATGCTCTCGAATTTCATGAGGGTCGCAGCGAATTTGTCGAATTAATCGAATTTTGATATTTTCCTTTAGTCGAATATAATGACTATTAATTGCAACATATAGAAATCTTTAGGTGTACAAAACTTAAAAAAAAAACTTTCAAATAGCTACCCTAATATCGATACTATAAATCGATACTAATATCAGTAATAACGCCAGTATTTTAATCAGGCATCGGGTTATTGATTATTATAATACGTACGTGTACTTTTGAAACAAATGCATCTTGTATAGAAATTTGTTAAAAAAAAAAATTTCCAAAATTTAACATAATCACATGAAAAAGAGATACTTATAATATAGCGATATTTCATGTAGCGAGTTTCATAATAATTGTACGGATTATAATTGTCAATTTCATGGTATATGTCAGAATATATGAATTTCGTTACAACGAGCAACACTGTGCATAATTAATTAACATTTAACATTTTTATTATAAAATCATGATTATTACGTATGCAACATATTTGTTCGTTTAGCAAGGTTATAACGTGACACAAAGAGCGTGACGATACTCGGATAAATCCCACACGTGTCGCGCTAAATAGCCTATTAACGATTAATGGATATATCCTTTAGACAGTGCGCCATTTTAATGGAATTGCGCGACGTTAATTAATATTCTACTCTGGCTAAAATCTGTTCCTCCGAAGGCGGCTCGTACCTATCAGCAAAATTGTATTTAGCATCTATTAGCGATGCCCTGCAGCATCGTACTCACAGCCACGTACTCGATATTCGCATATCTGCGTTAAAACGGCGAAAAGAGAGAGACCAGTGTATGCGAAGAGTAACAAAGGATCGCGGACGCGCAGAAAATGCAGTTACTAACTTTACAGGAGGAGCAATAATGTGCTCTCGACATATTACAGTAAATTAAATACGCTGCGTGTGTTCATAAAACCTAGTATACCTCTGTAGATTAACTCAGAGAACATCGCTTTCGCGAAATTATTATGAAGAAAATGAGAGAATTTACTATGAAGAGAAAAGTATGTTTAATTAACATAATTAATTTTTTAGAAAGTCAAAGAGTTGCTCAGTATCTCAGACAATCCTTTTCTTCTCATCTAGAATCGTTATTCTATTCGAAAGCGTTCCAATACTTATTGTAATCCCTTTCTTATTGCCTCAAAATACTATATATATAATCCTAATATAATATTATAATTCCAATACTTGTACTCGTTATTGTAATCCATTTTTTTCTTTCTTTTTTCTTTCTTATTCGTCTGTCGTGAACTACGTCAGTCTTCGATTATTGCATGGCAGGACGAGAAATAAGAATCGATCCAAACATGTCCCGATCGAGGGACATGTTTGAATGAGGAGGAATTTCAAAATCGATCCGATCTCCTCTGATACTGGGTGGGTTCAACTTGGCAAATAATATATGGGAAAATTGTACAGCACGCGAAGGAATTACGTGAGTGAAAAATTGATCGGAGGTTTGACAGCGTTGTTCGCCCTCCCACGGGACCAGCCTTGTTCTACCTATTTTTCCATCCGGCGCATATCCCGTGTACTCGATCGCATGGGGAATCCCTTGAAGAAGAAGAAGATAGCTGCAATAGAGGAAAATATACTCGATTTCCTCCATCTGAGCATGCGTAATCTCTAGAGGTGTATCTTTTTATAAGTACAAAAATATTATATATTTATTATATATAATATATTATTTTATATATTTATGTAGAGCTGCTAGTTGCAAATTACACACTTTTTCTTAGAATTATCAATTCTTTTCCCCTTCAAAACCTTTTAACTTTTATATGAAATATTTTCTCATTACAGCCATAGTTTCAGCAATATTCGACTATATTAATTAAAATGGGACACTCTGTATATTTCTACAACCCTCTATTTTTAATAATTCGGACCAGAGATTATTTTAATCATTACGTGTGGTTTATTCACCGTCATTTTTCATTGGCACAGATTAAATGGCAATAACGCTGTAAATATGCACTGCATATTTGTAGTTAGTATACACACATATGTGATGTGATAGAATGGGGAGGGAATCTTGGATAGCCATGTGTATAAATAGATGTTTATTCTCTCTCTTTTCCACATGTGTGATTTCATCCCTCCACTTCAGCTTTGAAATCTTCTCTTCTTCACCCTCCGCCGGCCGATACTACCGTCGTCGCAACTTTGTTATCTGCGGCTACGTCCGTCAACCCCGTCAAACGTTTCCGCCGCTTTGTGCGACACGTCGTACGGCGTTCGCCTCCGCTCGACGTCAACTCCCGATGGTCCGCGTCGTCGTCGTCGTTAGTTACCGTCGTCACTATCGTCGTCTCGCGACGCGACGGCTTATCCATTTAATTAACGAGACAATGCCAGGCCTGCAGATTGCACGCGCTAGGTCCTCGCGCATCAAAAGCGAACAATATTGTTATTGTTCTCTTACCTCACCATACACAGTTTTCCAAAGTTTAACGGACGTTCGAGTTAGCACCATTCATTGCACGATTTTTTATTTCAGTGAAAAATTGAGCCTGTTTTTTTTTTTTTAAATACTTCCATTGCCAAGCTAAACTGTTTCGTGAGAGCTCGAAATTTATCCTAAAAGAGGGAATAGAAAATATAAAAAAAATTCTTTCTTTTAATTGTCACGGATACAATTTATAACATGTTTTTTGTTTTTTTGTTCTTTTTTTTTTTTTAGCAATTTGAACAATTTTTTTCTCGCGTGACCAAAGCGTGAGTAGAATATGTTATCAATATTTTATCAAAAATTGATAAACTTTTAAAAATACCATATGTTCTAATTCATGCTCATTAATTTTCCGAATGACGTTTTTAAGATTTGATTGCAGATCTTAAAGGATCTAATAATAAGAGGAATCTGTGACCTAGAAAGGAGAGTGAGAGAGAATTACTGCTTTAAACGCAACTACTTGCTTTTGCACTGCTCAGAACGTACATGTATTTTCCGCGCGACGCAATAAGAGAACCAGGACGCGGCGTACATTCCGCAATTTGCCTCTCACGGGCAAAAGGGAACGTTCGTAAAAACACGGTCTTGTCCGGATTTTGTGGATGCTTCTGTGGTTGTACGACATTGATATATCGCAGCTGTTTCTTTTTTTCGCGTTGCATTCATTGCTAACGTTTCAGAAGAAATTTTCAGATTAATTAAAATTCATACGCATTCAATGCACACTGAACATATCCGACAAGTAATTCTGACCGCACATGATTATTGGGTTATTGGATTATTTTATCTCGTCAAACGTATAACTTTGTGAAGGAAGAACAAGGGAAGATGAGAAAAAATTTATAAAAAGTCAAAGTATATTCATTAACGCTTCAACAACTTTTTCAAGTTAATGTACATTTAATAAGATGAATTTAGAGAATTATTATCTGTTTATATTATATAAATCGTATCTGTGATATGACACTGCATATTGTATATAGACAAAGAAAAAGATTTATTTTATCAAAATTAATTTTAAATAATATTCTAAGATACGACAAGACATTAACGTAATAATTTTAAGAAATTTTTCCAACTAAAATGCGGATTACATTCGTTTACATTGTTATACAATGTCGTTCGAAAGGTAGTTTATCAGTTCATTCAAAGTACGACGGAATAGCCTGCGTAAGTAAGCAATTTTTTTATTTTCAGTGCAAGAACTTTTTTTTAGAGATGGGGAAACAGCGATGTGTGGCGGATAGAGGAGGTATGAAGTGGTTACCACAAAGGCGAGTGCGAAAGCGAAATTGCACGTTCATCGTATTTTTATCCACCGCACCGGGTACAAAAGGGAAAACGATTTTTCTGGATTTCCTCGATGCGGCCGCCGCCGCCGTACTGTCCGTTTTCTCCTAGCGTAAAACCGTTCATATTACTATTTGCTCATAGAGCTCGGTTTTACCACTAGCCTGGCCCGTTCTTCTTGGCACCACACACACACACACACACACACACACACACACACACACACACACACACACACAGCCATATCTGCCGAATAAAATACCCTCCCCGAACTGGCTCGCCATCAGACTCACTAAAAACTCTCACGTATTAGGCATTTTGCGCTCTTACTCCTCTTTATTTTGGATCGATGCGCGAGATAGGTCGAGATTATTTACGGATTTTCTCTGCTTGAGGAAGCCCACTCACGTCCCAAATTGCTTACGACATTCAGAACATTACTGAAATAATATTGGGCAAAGTAATGAGAAATCGCACGAGTCTCTGAGAAACGATGTTGGAATATAAAGATACTGTTATCTATTAAATACGCAAAGGACTAGGTGGATAGAATATTTCAATCTTTATTTTGAAACCTTTATCAATCAGAAAGTTTATATCAGCTTTGATAAAGTTCATCAATCTTTCTGATTCATAATGATTTAGAACAATTAAAAGTTGCACTCTATCAAAATTGATATAAAATTTGCTTAATTTATACTTATTTTACTTGTTATCGTTCTTTGAAAATGATTTGATAAGATATTTTTCAAACCATGTTATGTAATGATGTAAACAAATACGAGAGATTCGCATTAGTTGACAAAATTTCTTAAAATTATTAAAATGTCCTTTTGTATTAGTATCGTTTAAAAAATTAACTTTAATAAAATAAATCTTCTTATAACTAGAAGCTTATATATATCTTTCAGTAGGTGAGACCAAGGTTCAAAAACAATTATTAAAAGTTATGTTTTTGTATTGCCGATGGTTAGAAGCTTATAGTTTGCATGTTCACATTCTTTAAATGCAGATTTTCCTTTTCACGCGTTTTCGCTCTATCAATATCGTTTAACCATTGATAAAAATCTGATGTAACGGGAAAAATTTCGATAGGTTTTCGATAGGTAAGTCAACGGTGAAAATACGTTAAGCTTACGGTCAATGTTATGCGAAGAGGATGCATTAACGATAAAACGCTCGATAATAAGAAAAGTTTTTCCGACATCCACATGGAAAGTGCTCTAAGCTCTTTGGAGCATACTATAGAGAAACATCCGGTTAAAGTGCCTTGAGCATATTTCGTGCGAGTCCTTGTTGGAAATACTTGATACTAGCTAAGTTCTTGATCGCACAAGTTGCAAATTCTGACGGAGACTTGCTCGTACTTCTAATATTACTAGCGAATATACAAATGAAGTACAATTAATTCACAGACAAACATAAGTGGCGTTACACTGTTTAATCTATCTCTTTAGTAACATAAAAAGCTATTAGTATTAAACATTATTTTGTTAGTTTCACGCGAAGAAATCATATAATATTTATGATCAAATTAAATAAAAGTAAAAGATCATTGTGTGTGCATGAACAAATTAAGACATATGTGTATAGGTTTATACATTTATAGATAATACGCGATACGCACACAACATGTTCCTTACTAGCACACAAGTGCTTCTTTGTGGATTCTTTGCCTATATTTAAATTAATTTGATTTTATTTTTATCCATTTATTATCAAATTTATATATATATATGGGCAATTTTCCACGTTAAATCGGACAAGAAATGATCTCGTATTTTTTTAAATCAATCGAAACTTATTTCATGTGAAATATACATAAAATAAGGAGATACGTATTTTTGTATAAAGGTGAAAAAATTATTAAACATTTCAATTATTTATAGCAATTGTAATTAGCAATTTCTTAAACTGTAACTTAAGCTATTTTAATAAAAAAGGTTGTTTCCTTAGCTTTAAAATGCATTTTTTGAAAATTTCTCTACGACAAATATAACCAGAGATATTAATTTTTAAAGTTAACAACTTCTTCATTTTTCACGAAAATTTTGTTGTTCATAACTTCTGCAAAAAAAAAAAAAATATTTCGGACAAATACAAAAATACGTATCTCCTTATTTTATGTATATTTCACGTGAAAAAAGTTTTGTTCGATATAAAAAATACGAAGTCAGAAAGATCAATTTTTGTCCGATTTGACGTGGAATTGCCCATATGTATAAATTAATAATTTATTATGAATCGATCTTCTCTGTTTCACGTTAGAAAATTGGATTATCATCTAAACTGTATTTACGATTAATCTCTAACTTTAATGCGCTCTTTATGTGTGCTGTTAAACAGAGACTGAGAGACGATAATCTATTTTTTCGCGGCAAGATGGTAGAGATGGGAAAAGAACTGGAAAAACAGAGAAACGGAGATCGTACAGCATCCGCATTGAACATTGGAAATCTCTCAGGAATCTCTCAATATTTTAGAAAGTTTTTCCGGATAGGACCGCGGCCCGACTTCACGCGTCGACAAATGCTTAGCCTTGCTTAGCCGCTTTTATCCCCGACCGACGTTTTATCGACGACTGTGTCGAAGTTTTGTGTCCTTTCCTCTTTTCTACCATTTATAATGGAGAAAGCCATTCCTTTGTGAAAAACGAAGATAAATAAAATTTACGATCAAAGAATCGTAATTGGCATTAAATGAAAGTAAAAAAAGCGAAAGTAAAAATTGTGCGAAATGTCATCTCATATGATACGTTGCAAACAAGCTCAAAGCAGCCTCAAAGTATATTTCTCCCTCCTGAGTTTTGTCTAAAATAGAACACTGTAGTGATATACATGTCAGATCAAAGTAAACTTTTACATAACATTTTGACGTTCCGGTGACTTAGGTTCTTATCAAGTTTAGAGGCACCCCAACAGTCGGTTTTACAACTTGCGTCATAAACTGTAGAGGAATATGGGTCATAAGTGTGTCCGTGAAAGTGGAGCATACATATATGACTTGCATCTTTCAGACGAGGCGCTCAATGGCTTAGCTCAATAGCCATATCTTACTTGTACGATATTTTACGATCATCTACCATAGAAATAGATAAAATCTGATTGTCTACTGCTCGTCTCGAAGCGAACACGTCTTTATCCCGATACTCGGAGAAGAGTAAGTAAACGATGTAGAAAGTAGTTAAAGTATTCATCTTATTCACATTCTCAGAGAATAAAATAAACATGTCTCCCGATCCGTTACATCGAAAGCGGTACTTTATGATGGAAACCCCCGCGGACATTCGGACATATAACTCTGCAGCTGTACGTAAAATCGGTCGTTTCGCCCGAAACCGACGGTCCATTCGGTCGATTTGTAAAATCCACCAAAGCCCTCGAGCCAACTTTCCCGTATAACCGAGAATTTTATCAGCTGACTCGCGATGCGCCGCCATCGCCACCGGCTACAATTCTGCGCACATTTCATTTTAACGACTGTGGACCGCAAGATTTCTTGCTACAGTTGGCTTTCCGATTGGATTCGTAATTCACTTGTCGGTGTAATTGCATCTCTAGTAAATAGAAATGTAACATTTCGCACTCTGATTATCAAAGATAATAATACGAAAAATATGCCGCATATAATAGAGATTACGAAACTCGATGAATATCACCAAAAAATTGTATTTTCAAAGTAAAAGGTATACTATAAAATCCCTCTCTTAACAGATATTCTTAAGTGTTTCTAAAACATCCTCTAAAACTAAGAATATATTCTTTGTTAATAACAACGGTCGTATGTTTTTTTTATGCGGACCATTCATTTGGCATTATATAGTCATATTGTTGCAGCAACATATATGGTTATATAGTATTGTAATTTACAATGCAGTGCAGTGTAAATGCAGTGTAAATTTGTCACTGAATGGTTTATTAGTTTATTAGAAGAATGGATGAAGTTAATAAATGGTTCGAAGAGAAAAACTTGAGTGACTTAAGAGAAGTGTTTACGAGTAAATAACGTGTAACATAATCTAATTTAATCGTTCATGACCCAGAGGTCTCGTGCCTTATGCTCGATCTATATGTACTATGTCTATGTTTTCTTTATGGTCTTTCTTTGCCTGTGTACTGTAAAATAATGTACTTTTTTGTTAATGTAAAAATAAATTCAATTTCGTCTACATTTTTATAAATTAGGAATATCTGATATTAATCTTTAGAGGATTATCCTCTCTTAAGGTAAGAGGATCCTTTTGGCGACTATTTTAGAACAGGGTATTCTAAAAATAAGTGAAAAATTTTTAAAATAAGAATCAATTTTTTCAGTGAATAGATCTCCAATCTTATCATTGGCACGTTAAATGTTTGTGATATAAAAAAATTTTTTTAAAACTAATTTTTATCTTTTTCTTAACCTTTTTTCTAAAATTTATCGTAAAGAGGAATCAGTATATAGTTTCGAGGCGTCTTGTGTGTATGATAGAAATCTAGCTTGGTGTAATCAAAATAGCCGAAGGGCGAGTTTCAGTAAGCTGATCAAACTGTAGCGTAGTTTCTATCCACGTCGGTATATTCGGGCCGTTGGGTATCTTCCTTCAATCTCACTTCGATAACTTGTTAGCGCCGCTAACTGCTTCATAAAATTGGCGTCGCAAAGTAAGTGCTTGGGGAATATTGAAAGCAACAAGGAATCGATTCGCCTGCAATATACATAGCTCTCAGCATAGAACTATAGAATTAATAAGATCTTATAGAATATGTTTTACGAAATTCGCCTGTTATATCGAGCAACGTAACGGGCGACGCATGCTTCTCGCATCGATTTAACGTCTAGACTCTTTGATTGTTATTTATGAAAGTCGCTACGTCGTTAATGAAAACTAAATAATGGTTCAGTCTAATGCACGAGAGAAATGTCTACCTTACGGCTATATTTAACGAGAACTTTCAATACTTGAAAGAAAAATCCATCATACTTGTCTAGTCTACCGAAAGCATTTCTGGCGAAAATACAAGAACGACAATATCTACAAATCGTTAGCTCTCACAACGAATATTTTTAATCAATTTGCATCGTTTCGACATTTGTCATCCTCGAGAAAGTTTCAGCGTAGTTTTTCCAGCATTCCTGTGTGCATAGAGATCGCAAAGGTGCTGCACAATGTGAAATCTTACGCCTAAAAGTATAAACTTTTCAAGGATTGCCTGTGCATCCGAGAACCGGCGGGAATTTTCGACGCATATCTCTTGCGCCTCTCTTTTTCCATCTCGAAAAAATGAATTCTCGGAGAAGACTCATTTTCAAGTTGGCGGAAGACGCGCGTGTGGTGGCACCAACCACCGCGGATGAAGATTACCCAAGTTTCAAGGGGAGACTTGCCAAGTTCTGCATACGCAGTTATGTATATCACCTGACCGCACACATATATCCTGCTCCGTCTACTTCAATAAGTAAAATATTCAAGCGATGCGCCTAGAACAAGTAATACTGCAGAATGGTAGCACAAGGCGGATCCAGGGAATATTTTAATATGTGCAGTCTTGCAGATCCTTAAAATTGCATTTTTAAATCTAGGTTGGCGCGCGTTCTTTACGAATTCTCCACGGCATGAATTGTGATGTTAAGCACGTATCACAAGATAGGAGATTATCTTTGCTAGCGCGCGCCAGTTTAGATATTAAGATTTCAAGATTGCTCAATACAGTTTCGTGCAGTTATATTAAAAAAATACCCTTTTAATTATTAAGATATATTCTTAAATAGAACTGCACAAAGTAATACGATAGCAGTGCGTGTATATCTATAAAAAGTCACTTTTACGTACATCGACACGTTGCGATTTTAATCGTCGAGTATATAATGTGCATATTTAAGCATTTTTATATTATGCATTTTGTGGGGAGAATGCACATTTAGGATATACTTAAATTCTGTGAAAAATAGGTAAAAGAAGAATAAAAATCTAAAAATTGTTTTGTGTTAAAAAGAGCACTAAGCGCTATATCTCTCTCTTTTTCTCTCTTAATAAAATATCTAATTCCTTCGGTTTTTTTCTCTCTCTTTCTCTCTCAATTTTTAATATTAAATATGTTCATAATTGTTCAAAATTGCATTGAAATTTCCGTGAAGGAAATATCTTTTCTCCAAACTTGCCAAGGAAAGTATTTCTTCACAATGAGATTTTCTGCAAATCATCTCGACAAATTTATCCGTTCTTAGCAAGGGTCAAAACGCACAAAGTAAAGGCGAAAAAACTTTAGAGGATAAAAATAGTTAAGAAGGAAGGAAGCCCAAAGAGAGAATGGTAGAGGAAAGGATTCTTTCAATTAGTTTCTCGAGTGGAGATCCAAGTTAACCGAGTTTCCGTCCGAATGTTCCGAGTAATAATTACTCCGTTATATACCATCCGGTTAGAGGAATGCCAACTTCGTCCATTATGCAGCAAGTTAAACACATCCATATTGATAAGTTGCCATCGCTCTTGACTTTTTTCCACAGGAGCCATTTCGAAATCGCTCAATAAATCGGGACACGAACGTCTCGAATTATCGATTTCACAGACTTTGTTTACTCGCATGCAAATTACCATAGCTGTCGACATAATTATTTTCTAAACTCTGTGTTGCTCTCTATATGAGATAAATTATATTATAGCGAACAAATTTCTACCAAATATGTTATTACGTGGAAAGGAACACACACACATGCGACGCTTCTATATAATTTATAATATACTTATATATGATTTACCAAAATCAAAGCGAGGACCGTTGACGGACAAATATTTGCCAAGCAATTGGCCACCGTCGTACGTTGTAACTCTCCATCTATCTGAGTCTCTGTTAATTGAGGGATAGTCCGACTAATTAATAATCAAGAGACTATCATCAGTCACATGGCATTGCTTCTCATCGCTCTAATGTTTACAAGTTAGAATAATATTATATGTAAATTGAGTGAAAAGTATATATTACATATTAATATTAATGTTCCTCTTTAAAACGACAGATATAAGATAAAGAGTAATAAAAAGATATAAGATAACGAGTAATAAAAAAACGGAAATTTTTTTAATACTTTCTGCTTGTTTATAAATTCCATTTTTTTTGGCAAGCCCACACACACACACACACACACACACACACATTCTCTCTCTCTCTCTCTCACTCTCTCTCGTTGAATATCTCGGCACAAAAGAGGAATGTTATTGCAACGTTAAACGTATACAAAAGATGCCAGCTACTATATCCGATTACAAAAGCATTTCAATGCTCGCTCTCATTAAGTCACGATAGGCAGTCTTGATACATACGACGCCCTTTGTTATCTCGAGAAAGGTATTAAAGCCATACACCGTGCTTTGCCTCACAGATCGGTATCGTATTAGTTAGCGGAACTTGAAAATTTAAACATTATATATATAGCAGTTTTTATGCAAATTTTAATATATTTTTATTAGTATAACGATATTTTAGTCGCATCACAATTTTGACAATTTTTGCGCGAATTGCTAGCACAGTTATATGTACAATAAAATTTAAATAAACACAGAGTTGCATTATCAATGACAATAAAACTGTGTTTAAATAAATCAATTAATTAAGCTTATGTATGATCGCAATTTAAGAGAAGTGAGCCTAATATCGGATCCATTTTTAGAGCCTCATATTTGGACAAGATTTTTTTTTAGAAAATAAAAGTTCAATAAATTACGTGTTTACACGGACTTCTAACTGTAATAAATAAATGAAACTTTCGATAATATAATCCATTTTTTTAAAATGGAAGTGTAAAAAAATGGTAATTTCCGATATTGAGCACACTATATTCCTAATATCGTATACTTCATTCTTAACTTTTTGAAAGCTTTTCAAAACATTTTAAAACTTTTTAAAAGTTAGATTATTGGAAAAAACATTAATTTTAATTCATTAAAATTGTTTATTTAATTATCAATACATATAGAAAAAATCCAAGTAAAAATCTTTTAGAAAAACGTCAGTCTCATAAAAATAGCACACAAATTTGATAAATTACAATTTGAACATAAAAATGAATTACAAAATAATACAAAATTTAAAATCATAATGACAGATTTTAAACTAAAGTTACATATTTTTAAGTATCAATATCAGTGAATATGCGATATTAGGCAAGTATTCATAAAAGAAATATAGCTGTCTGAACGAGAATACAAAAGTATGCAACTTAATTTTTATTAATAAAATTAAAAGACTATAACCTACAGACTGCATATATGTATGTTAAGAAAAAAATACTTTCACACGTACCTTTTCATTCAATACACCTACTTAAACATATGTACGCAAACATTTTTTTAAATAACCAAAATTGAAATAATTTACACCGACAAACTGACTACTTCGTTTACTTTTACAACTAGACTGCACAAAGGAGAAGCAATTAAGACAGTTTCCAAGAGAGTGCAGCATTTATCAATAGAGAAATACAAGTGTGTATGTGTATGTGTGTGTCTGTGTGTGTGTACTTAGAAAGGTGTATGATATTGGGCTCATTGTCAGTTCCCTTACTATTGGCAACCATTTCGCGCGATTTTAAAAATACATCAAAATTGCAGAACAAAGTTTTGCCAGACTTGTTTTCGAAAAATGACTGAAAATTGAGCAATTGGAAAAGCTGAAGCGGAATACAGAATTCAGAATGAGAGGTATATTGAATTCTGATTGCTTGCAACATTCTAGATACCAAACTCTTGAACACTTTAGACATCTCCATATTACATTGCAGACAGATAGCATCAGACGACACTCGCTTTCCGTTAGCGATCCTCTGCCATGATCAAGGTAAACTACTCCTTGATCTAAGATTTCCGCTTCCGTTGCCATTTCCGGTGTGGGACGCGCTAGATATTCGATTAACTGTTACCGGATATCTAACGCTTTCACATCAACGCGTCTGAACATTCGATTTTCATTTTCATTCGACGCATCATTAGCAGCACACAAAAATTCGCGTATGCAACTTTTCTATAAATTTTTTAAATTATATAAAGAGGAGTGTCGTACTCATAAATTACGATTATCGCAAATTTCTGCACAATGAAATTTGTTTCAACGATTATTGCTATATCTGTGCTGTCTCTATTGCTATATTATTGCTATATTATCACAAAGAAATATTATTGTTAAAGGTATAATATATTAGAGAGAGACGTTAATGTGATATGTGTGTGTGTAATATTATTAAATATCCAACAAATATGAAAGATAAATAGAATAAGTTCTGTATTTATAATTTAACATTTACTCAGCTTCGAAACATGTAAGCGAATATTATTGAGATGCCTTAATGGAATTTTCGTTGGGCGGCGCGAAATGTTGGAATACCATTAGTAACTCCCGGGAAATTCTTGCCGCATCTATGCTGGTAGTTTCGCGCGAGGCTGGAAGGCAAAACTCTTGCCACCACTATGAGGCAAAGCGCAATTCTCCACTAAATTTCCTCCAATCTTCTATTTAGCTCCCTTCTGAACTTCGCGGTCGTCCATACCGCGAAGCAACGGTGTGACGACGTGTCATACAATTAACGATTCCTTTAACATGTTAACTCTGTTCGACTAAGTGACGCCGAATTTTCGTTGAAGTCGCCGAAATTTCCGTAACTCGATATTTCCAGAAGCCGTGTTTAAAATATATTTAGATGTGTGAGAGCTGATTGACAATTTTTCATTCTTCTCGCGTTCTACACGATATTCTTCCAGATATTAAATGTTTTATTTCAGAATTCCATGATGTTAATTAAATTTTAAAGTTACCGAAATTCCGCTATGATAATTGTAAATTTCCTCAGCGACGTTACATAATGCACAATGATTGTTACACAAGTAATACGCGAGTTGCTATGAGATTTCCTGTTTATGCGCGTTATGTGGCTCATCTTCATCTCCATTTCCATACTTATATCGTTACTAGCAAAGTCTGAACCGTGCTTGTAATCTAATAATCTAATCTCGGTGCAATGGAGATAGAGAGAGAACTCTAGAGAGACGTGAGTAGGGTGGCAGCGTGCGGCAGGTACATAAGTGGTGTCGCACTACCACTAATCAGACAGCACGTAATCGCGCGCATCTGCATAAACCTGAAATTCTCATCCTCCTTTACTGCGTTAATCAACCATACGCAAATCTGCGAATTAGTAGTACTCGACAATTGCATTAAGACGTCGTTGAATTTGCGAGAAGAAAGGATTCGTTTGGTATACATCAAAACTCGAAATTTGTCAAAGTTCAAGAATCAATTGTACAAAATACTGCGATACTCTATTTTTCTCTTTTTTTTTTCTAATCAACAATTTCTAATGAACACAATTCGGACCTCTTTGGAATATATTATTATTAAAAAATATCAATGTATCTCTCTTTTGCGTATACGCGAATAGAAGCTTTCACCGATTCCCCATAAACAGTCCTTTCTTTTAACCGATGAGACAGGCAGGTAATAAAAGCTTCTCATATTTGGCTTAATTAAAGCAGCTCGCGGCCAGCATAAAGCGGAGCAGGGTATGCGGACACGGTGCTTTTAATGTTTCGAGCTTTTAGCGACGACGAGCTTTCGTCCCTCCGGAATCTCTCATGCCAATGAAGTTGCGTCTATGGCAATGAAGCTCGACGTGCATCGCTGCCGGTTGCCCTCTAGATTTCGTTAACTTTGCATAACGGCGACCATAATTATATCAAGTACTTTGCTGTGTAAGTTCTAAGGATGAATAATTTCTTGATCACACGCTTAATTACACTCAATCGTAGGTTGACGATTTAAAAATCTAAACGTGGAATATTTATCTCAGAGTTCCTTCTAAATCATATATTTATCCGAACACCGAAAAAATTGTATTCTCAAAGTAAGAGGACTGTATACTATAAAATTATAAATTCGGAATATCTGATACCAGTCTTTAGAGGATTCCCCTCTTAAGGTGAGAGGATCCTTTTGGTGCTTATTTTAGAACAGGATGTTCTAAAAATAAATGGGAAGTTCTTAAAACGAGAATACAATTTTTTCAGTGAAGAATCTTTGCTATATTGCAGCGAATATATAACGAATTTTAAGATGAAAGAAATCTTTTTTTCTTTTTCTTTATCAATTAGTACATTTCTTTTATACGTTATATATTCATATTTAATTTCTCGCTATTGATATCTCTCGCGGCAAATAGACTTTTGAGCGCGCAGGAGTCGGCGCTTTCGGTGAGAGGACAAATTAAGGCCAGAGGTTAAGTGGTAAATGGAGTCACTAATTCCTTTAGCGCTCTTTTTGAAGTAATAGCTTTAGATCGTGGTTTCGGACATTATACCGACCGTTTACACAGGGAACCAATCAAATATCTTGGATTTCTCAATCCTTTTATAATTAGTTTAATAAAGATATTTTTAGTTTAATGTGTGTTAATTATTAACATAATATAAAATATATAATATGTTAGATAATTTTTTAAGATTATCATTATCTGGCTATACACGAATCCACGATAATTTGTTTACAATCAGTCATTTACAACATATATGATGAAATTTATAAATTTTCAGAATTTTGATATAATTATTATCCCAATTTTTAATTGCTAGTTGAGAGCATATACACACACATAATAGCAATATAGAGTTTTGATATACACTAGTGTACAGATGGCGAAAACTAGAAGGATCCGTTGTAAAAGCATAAAACAAGATATCGATTTAGGAATCGGCGGATAGTGCAAGTGACAGCTGTTGTGAGCATACATGGTTAGATTTTAACATTTCACCGTGTCGCTACATGCCGTCATCTTGTCGCAAGTGACTCGGCAAGGACAGTAGTATTAGTATCATAGTTAAGGTATGTCCCTATGTAATCTGTGGTCTGGATATGCGCGTGTGACTGTGTGCATATATGAATAAATTGTCACTGCCATCTCGAGAATCGTACACTGCCGTATGCAGAAAGCGATATTCCTTCGGTTTTACTTCCTACTCGCGATGTTTCTATCGCGTTCGATGAAATTATCCAAAGGAAGTATTTGTTACACAGAGATCGTGACATCAAAAGAGAAGGAGAAACAAGAAAAAGTATATTTGAAATTGGTCGCTTAATATTGGGTTGAACCAAAATAGATCTATAGAAAAAGATATATACTCTCTTCCATTATTTTATCCATTAGTTCTTCTATATAAATTATTGTAAATCGACGCAAAATTATTGCTGGAGAATCAAAGGCATCGCCTCGTGATTGGCGCGATACAGATTAGACGTCTTAGATCGCTTTTAGAATTTAATTTTCAGTTTATTTCCTTGAAGAGAATTAAATTCGAGATTATAAAATATCGAGCAATCAAGCTATGCGATTCAAAATTTGATGAAACGTATCATTGTGAAATTACTTAACGCGCAGACATTTCCTCATCAGAATATATTCCCGAAGGATGCTTTAGGGCTTTGTGTAATTTCCTTAAGGACTTTAGATATGGTTAAGTTGATGGATGATTTTGCGGTTTCTTTTTCGGCCACCTCTCATCCGTCAGATCGGTAAGCTTCCTTCGCCTTCTTTTCGTTTTCCACTTCGCATCTCGGAATATCTTCCCCACTCACGTTTTTCTTGACTAGGGAAATATGAGTATAATGAGGCGGAAGATAATAATTTTAAAAAATATCGGATATCTGACAAGCCGTTTTACACGGTTATTTTTAATTCGCAGACTTGACACGTATTTCATACGATCGATCCGTAAGAGTCATATATAGAAACAAATCTCGCAAATGTGATATGTAAATCCAATATTGAAAGTTAGACCAAGGGTAAGATTATTGATCGCTGTCGATGCCATTCGTTGTCTGTTCGCTTAATAATATAAAGCTTCGACGTTGCGACGAAATATCGATATTATCTCTCAATATTACATATTACGAAATTATTTTGAATGTGTCGATTACGAACGTTTTCACATATATTTGCATACTCTCGGGTTTTGAATTTATTTTTTCTTTTGTTTCACAGCCGAATTTTCGCTCTAGCCAAATACACGTCGGCGCACACGGTCCGCGATTCGACTCGAAAATATTTCCCGATCGAGCATCTCCATCAACGACAGATTTATGTCTGCGTTTCAGCAATTTTCCGAAAACGCTATATCGCCGTGACAACAGCAGTGACATGGCGAAACTCGCCGCGGAATACGTTTCAAGTGGAGATACTCGAATCGCGTGTCATCATAACGAAGCCATATGCGAGATCGATGGCACAACATAAATCCATTTATGCCAACAAAAGCTCGGCAGCTCAGTTCGAACATCTATCTCACTGTTGCACGCTCGCGTTTCACTCGCGCGTAAGTATAACGTAGTCTGGAAAAGAAGGAAATATAATATGTAGTAGAAATATATTTTTCATTCGTGTATATGTATGTCAAGTAAGTTTTTCTTAACAAGAATTTCATTAACGGTGACGTGCACAGGTTACGTCACTTTTTTTAACATCATGTATTAAATCATAAATAATATTTTTCATGCCACCAAGTATTACGCTACACGGCATTTTACAGCAAATCCCCAAATAACTTACATGGCAAGATAAAATCTATTCTAAGATATTTTCATCATCTTAATGCTCGCCTTTAATGCGCGCTTTTTTTATTGATCTCTTTTTTTTGTTAAGTTTTAGTCTCTAAATTTGTAACATTTTAAAATAACCTCATTTCTCTTTTAATTTCCTTATACGTCTATAATAGAAAATAACATTTTTTGTTTTTGGAATTGTATAACCGGTGAATTGAGGACCAACGTACTTATTATTCTTTCGTCACTCTCTCTCAGTTCTCTCAGTTCTCTTGATCTTCGCATTTTGCAAAAAAGTTTCTGGATGCCATTAAAACTAAAAAATTTGCTCTTCTGACAAAGAGAGAGTGTGAGCGATGTACCATTTATAGTAAAGAATACGAATTATTGCAATTCTTGTACTTTGCATGTTTTTCGAAGTACTCGTAGTATCAAGTGTTGCAACTTCGCTTGCGTTCGGGAATTCCTAGAGCTAAATCCGAAGTTACGTGCCATGCAATATAATTGTGAGTAAAACTCGCGCAGCTCGAAAAATGAATATCCGTTGTACGATGGACGGAAGCTCTTCCAACTAAAAGTTTTTAATATTCCACGCGAGAAATGCTAACAAATTTTTTTTTAGATTGTAAATATTAATTTACGCAAATTAATATAAAGAGTGCAGTGTACAGTATAGAAAGACTTCGCATATTTGTCATGTCAATTTTTAATAATGCTCATTATTAAAGTGATTCTAAAGTCAAGATTCTGAGGAAGCTTTGATGGTTTTTAGATAATACGATTATTTGTACTTTGAATTTATAAAAAGTAAAAAGAGATCGCGCTTATGGAGATAATGAAGATATACCATCACAAATATATCATCCAGTTTCATTCTATGAAACATGAGTTGTATGACTAATGATCTATGCTAGGACAAAGATAATTGTATATCGAGGAGACGCAAATTGGTGCCAAGTCGCCAATAATCACTCAAGTCGATGAAATTCCGACGTCCTCATTATGATAGATTCGATCGTACGCGACACAGTTTATTCGCTCCCCAAGTGTGCATAGTAGGACATATTTCGATTCGATGGAATTATAAGAGGAAAATTGTATATATTTTAGGGGACAAAAATAAGGAGCATTCCGATTTTGGAAACATTAGTCGTAATTCGATTTTCGGAAAACGAACGAGGTTGTCGCTCGGGAAAATGCACTTCTTATCTGCGTAGGAACGCGATAAAATGCGACGGCGACGCGGCGCATCCCATTTCGACGTCACCATGACGTAAAATACACGTCGGAATCTGCCAGTATTCCACCTGTGCGTCCCACGATCCATTTTCGAAAGTATTTCGAACGCTTATCGATATCCGCGAGAAAGAACGCTAGCCATTAAATTTTATCGCTCTTCCCATTTAGTTTTGGCGACCTAATGCATAGAAAATCCAACAGCTGACACGATTATTTTTAATTCGTGCTACATTCAGACAAATTTGAAATTTGGCTTCTTTTCTTAGCAAAAATTTCTACAGAGCCAATGTGTCTCGTACGAAAAATTATGATATTTTTATTGTTTTTAAATTGTAAATAGATAATTGCTAAATAATTCGTTTCTCTGTATAAAATGATAGTAAAGTTACTCGTTCGAATTCCGTATTGTATAACAGGATTTTATGGAGGAGTATGTGTTATATCAATTTAGATAATAAACTCTCTTGAAAAAAAAATATAAATAAATACTGTTACAGCAACATTTGTTCCGAAACCATACGCAATTTTCGCATTTATATACTCTCGCATTGAAAGTAACCTAGAAGAACGTCGTATAAACTTTTCGGAAATTTGTGGCTTGACAAAAAATCATTTCTTACTGTTCTTATTGTCTTAGCGATACATTTTTGCTATGTCTTCATCATTGAAAAATTGTCTTGTTACATCGATTAAATTTATAATATATTTTTCGTCAGTATGACTTGAAAGATTTTTAATGTATAATTTTAATAAACAGTTTAATAAACAATTTAATTAAAAATTAAGAAAAAATAATCATTACATTACAAGAATTATATATAATAAAAAATGAAAATAACTTGACATAACAAAATTGCTTTTAAATACAAAGTAAAATAAATTATTTAAAAAATATGAAAAAAAACTCTTTAAGAGACACTGATGCTGATATTTTATATTTTATTTATATTTTATATGTTACTGATATTTCATATCTAACGGGAAATGGGCTATATTACTGATATTTTATATCTGAATAAAAAATATTAAAAAACTATTACTTATATAAATTGAAGATAAAAAAAGTAAATGGCATATAATATTGCGTTGCTGATAAGGTTTAAATTTAAAAAGACCTTGTTGAAATAAGAGAATGTGCTAAGTACATAATAATCCTGTAATCCTCCGCCATAAGGAACGCTTTTCGGATAAACGTTTTCAGCTTAGCAAATTGTCAGCGGCATTGTAAATTACTTGTAAAGTACCGTCAGAATTGCGTTGTCGAGGCAATGCCGCTTAAACGATATTGCAGCGTCCTGAAGCACGTTGGAATGGTCATCGTATCGATTAGATCGGAGAGTGGACCGGTTAATTTACACAAGTTGGGGACTTGTTCGCGCTATTGGGCGCTGTCGGGCTCTGAATGTGAATGGACGCTGTAATGGTGCAGCCTTGCGATCCGTTGCAAACGGACATTATAGCATGAATCGGACGTAATATCGAGCCAACTGAATGCCTATCTTCGAAAGTGTAGATATCCGGAGCGGGATGCATCGATCTATGTATAATGCACCTATTATCAAAAGTTTAACGAGACTGCTTGCAATACTTGCATCCTGCATGCCTCGTGCTAGTATTCCGCGCTCGTATTGTATAATCGGAATAGAGTTCTCGATTGCAAATGATTATAAAATGCACCCTAGCGCAATAAACGCGTGAATTATAGAGGAAATATTTCTTAACGAGACGAGTAGTATTAGGATACCATCTGAATAGCTTTTAATTGGCGCTATTGAGAAACGCCACACGAATCCCCAAAGTCTCCTTCATCCTCTGTAATTTCTTCGCCTTCTTATTACAGTTCCACGGAGGACGATTAATCCTCTCGCGGATTCGTGGAAAATCTTTGCTTACGAGAAGAATCCGTCTTAGATTGCAGGCACTATTTCCATTCGTTATTGCTCTAACATTGCAAGATCCCCGTTGCGAATAAATTGAAATCTCTCCTATATAGATTCTCTTGACGCATGTCAATTTAATTTGCTTTGACAAATTTTTCAGTTTTAAAGAGGATGCAAAATAAATCTAAATATTTTTTTATACTCTTTTGCCGATGATTTCGATTACTATAACTCTAATTATGCATAAATAATTGTGCTTAAGTTTTCAATGTCATTTTGCTTACTAAAGTGATTTTATATTGAAGAATCTTTTGAATTTGAAGTCAGCAGCGTCTATTGATTTTTGAATATAAAAGACGTTATATTTATTAATTTTTTCATAAATATACACATAGCTAAAATTAATTGTTAAGCTTTTAGAAAAGGAAAGAATCTTTTGTGTAAGAATACAGCAACGCAGTGTTTGATCGTGAACTTTCAATTATCGAGAAGCAAAAAATAAAGGGTTATCTTCCTTTGCGCGTCATTAAGTCTTTGGTTAATTATCTGCGACCGATCGATTCGCGATAGAATTGCTAAAATAATTTATCGCCACCTCGCTGCTTATTCTCACCAAGGGTGGAAGAGGTTTAGCACTTCCCATTGCGACTGATGCGGTTCGGTTCGATTTGGTGCAAGTTCTTAGCCTCCTCTAACGATACTCTTATCTTAATATCTCTATTTTCCTCCATTTTTGTTCTACCCTCTCTTTCTCTTGTCAGGTAATGATTATGAAGATTACGATTCTTCGATTTTCTCCTATCGCACATTTACCTTTCGCGCAAGTTTTGCTGGAAATTTAAACCTTGCGTGAGGTAGATAGTTCGATTAAAATAAGATGTTGCAATTTATTTACATCACCTTCTGATTGTCTCCATTCGTCGTCGTCATAATTATTTTCTTAAAATAAAAAATATCGAGGAATCATTTATTCACTTTGGTTTTTTATAGTTAAAAGTGTGTGTGTGTGTGTGTGTGTGTGTGTGTGTGTGTGTGTGTGTGTGATATTAATTCTAAAATTAATTTTATATGCTAAATAAATGAATCGCTCCAAGGAGAGTGATATATGCACAACACAGATTTACAAATATAAATACTATACTAGGCACATTTTTTTCTCGAACAGATTCGGGAATACATAAAGATATCTCGCTCGTGAAATGCTCGCCACATGTAAAAAGACATCGACTCGTAAGAATACGCAGCATTCCTCTTTTACTTACACCTCGTCCCAGTTTCGTCGCGTCGTGCTTTCAATAGCTGTCCCCTTTAGCGTGCTGCGAGTGGAATTCCGTTACGAAATCGTTTGCTGGAAAGTTTCCTCTTATCCAGAGCTTCACTTTTCTCGTGTCTTTTGCATTTTTCTGCCTTCTCGCACGCTCGTGCCCGCGTTTCTTTTTTTTCTCCGAGGTTTCATTCAAATAATGCGCCACCAGAATTCGTATTTGTATGCCCGCGCGCCGCTTTGTATAACGAAAGTCTGCGATGTCTCATATATGCGCACTAAATTCGATTGCTTCCTCGCACATCTTTCTATATGTATAGCTTGAATGAAAAACCTTACAATGTTGAAGTAAAAAAAAGCAATACATCTCTGATGGAATTAGTTTCTTCTGAAGATTGCGCAGCTTCGATTGCATCGCGTTGCAATAATCTCGCACAATCACATAATGTCGAGAGGTATACGCAGTCGCAGCAGATGACGTCATTTCCAATTTACCAAATGTCAATTGGTTGTAAAATTTAACAGAAAATGAATTACTCGTTCATGGTTACTGTTCTGCGATTATTTAAGGTTGCTTAAAATTTCAGAATTACGAATATATCGTTTATACAAATTCATAGCGACATTTGTGACATTGTAATAATTTCCCCTTAATGTCACTCTGAATACAGTTAAACGAACAATTAGCAACAATTGTTCTCGCATTTATTACGTCTTTTCTTTCTTGATGCTCACTAATATGTACGATTTTATTTATTAGCTTTGACGTATATTAATGAACAAGAAATTAAAAATCTTTACAATCCCAGCGTATGAATAAAATTACAGAATATTGATTTTATCTCGCAAAAGAAAAATACAAAATTATAAATATTAATAGATATTTATTCTCCGTAAGAGTCAATCTTTAAACAATCACCATGAGATAAACCAACTGCCGCAGACTGTGCATATACATATATCACGTGCTTATATATGATAAAAAATTAACGTAGCTTCATTAATGAATTCGTATAAAAAGAAAAGAAGAACAATAATATATTAAATAGTTATATCTAAGTGACTTCTATATGTGGCTACAGTAAGAGCTGGTGTAGCAACCAGTAACAGTTTCTGACAATTCTAATAGGGGCCGTCGACGGACTAATAATAGTAAAGATCAATACGCGCTGGTAGTAGCACAACTACGTCTCTTCTCTCGTCTTTCCCCTCGCTCCAGTCGATTGGCACGAGCTCGTCGTCGGAGCTTTTCGTAGCAAAGAAACCTTTGCGAAACCAATAAGAGCAAGAGACATTTATGTGTTCGATACATATCAAGTTTACGAGAGAAGCACCCTGGTATGCAAAGGTTATGCTGCTTATAAAATATTGAGTATATATACATAACTGCTCGATAAGTATCTTGCCTTCTTTCGTCGAAAACGAGTAAATTTTTTTTCTTTTTAGTTTAGCAAGTATATTTAAAGTAAAATATATACAGAGAAGAGAAAACTATCTTTTCTGAATGAGGAGATGCTGTCGCGTTAAATTTTATATTACATCTGTTAAGTTAGCACCCCCACCATAAAAAATCGAAATAACATATATGCAGAAATTAAGTGCTCTTTATGTGCTAATTATGTGCTCTATTGACGATTTTTGTGCTCGAGCGGTTTAGCAGGAAATCGCAATTGAAAATGGAGGTGCTGGCTTAACGTAAGTTAGCACCCCCATTCATTAAAATTACATATACAATCAAAAAGTTAGAATGCTAGAATAATGTGCTTTTTATGTGCTTTTAGAATCATTTAATAAAATTATCCTATCTATAATAGTTTAGAAGATATACGCCAAAAAAGATCGATACTAGCATTCTAACTTTTTGATTGTATATGTAATTTTAATGAGTGGGTGTGCTAACTTACGTTAAGCCAGCATCTCCATTTTCAATTGCGATTTCCTGCTAAACAGCTCAAGCACAAAAATCGTCAATAGAGCACATAATTAGCACATAAAGAGCACTCAATTTTTGCATATATGTTATTTCGATGTTTTATGGTGGTGGTGCTAACGTAACAGAGATCATGTAATAACGCAAAGATTTCCCCGAGATGAAATTTTTTCGCTTTTTTTGTATACATTATAGTATATCAAATTTTGTATACATTATACCCATCTGAACTAATCCTATATGTATCTACATGTTATAGAATATACGATACCGGATATTAAACGTAATGTTATAAGATGCGTTATATAAATCAGTAATAATAACTGTGTGCTAGCAGCAAGAGTAATTATACAATATGCGATACAATGATTGAAGCTTGTCATTTGTAATGGGAAAGCTCGCGGGACTGACGCGATATGAGCAATTTGCATTCGATTCTGTCGCCTCGGGAAATGACGAAGCTGTTTTACACAAGAATAAAAGATCGCATCGTCATTAAGCGTTCTGCTTATATTCTCGCATCTTTCACGTCGTCGACTTTTGCTTTCTATATACATATACGTCTCGCTATCTTTCCTCGCGATGCAATTACAGTAAACGCTTTCGTCGATGAAAATGTGACGACTTGAAATTTTTCCGCAACGTCGTTTTTTAACGACGACGTCATTTCCTCTGGCTTATTCTACTATCGATTACAATGAAAGCGTCGCGGTGTCATTTTCACGGTGCAAACTCTAACAGCGCTATAAAATCCTAAATCTTATCTTCAGATATAAGAATCCAGGTTTCGTGAGTGAAATCGCGTTTTACAACGCACGCTCGATTAGATAATACACCGAAAAAAATTGTATTCTTCAAATAAGAAGACTGTAACTATAAAATCCCTCTTAACAGATATTCTTAAATATTTCTAGAACATCCGCTAAAACTAAAAATATTTTCTTCGTTAATGACAAACGGTCGTATGTTTTTTTATGCCGACCGTTCATTTGGCGTTATATGATCATATTGTTGCAGCAACGTATATATGATTATATAGTATTGCAATTTACAATGCAGTGCAGTGTTTATCACTGAATAGTTTTAGTTTATTAAAAGAATGGATGAAGTTAATAAGTGGTTCGAAAAAGAAGACTTGAGCGACTTAAGAGAAGTGTTTACGAGTAAATAACGTGTAACATAGCCTAATTTAATCGTTCAGGATCCAGATTTCGTGCCTCATGCTCGGTTTATATGTGTATGCTATGTCTATGGTCTTTCTTTACCTGTGTGCTGTAAAATAATATACTTTTTTGTTAATGTAAAAATAAATCCCCTTTCGTATACATTTTTATAAATTAGGAATATCTGATACTGATCTTTAGAGAATTCCTCTCTTAAGGTAAAAGAATTCTTTTGGCGCCTATTTTAGAACAGAGTATTCTAAAAATGAGTGAGAAATTCTTAAAATGAGAATACAATTTTTTCAGTATAACATTTCGCGATTATTTCGAATTCTTCCGCATCACATGTATGAAATAGGCGAGTTTGACCTTTTTAATTAATAGCTATTTTTCAAAGCGATTTTTAATTGAAATTTCCATCCTGAATGAGCAACCGAATGGTGAAGCTATCGATGGAAATTGCTTTTGTATCGTGCAAATGTGCAATTGTAATCCAACAGATTTGCTCGTATTGCGTGAATCCGGATAACACCGCTGATAAATTTTATTATCGTCGACCGCGTTGCGCTCGTTTCACATACGTTAGCGGTCTGTGCCTCACGTTTTCGGATTACTTTCATTCCGTTTTGTTCGATTTTCAAATACGCTTGAATTGACGCTGACACAATCATGCTTGCAGCCTTGTAATCTTATATAGGTTATACATAGGTTAACGTGGACACGGAATGTAATGAAATCGCGGGTACACAGAAGGCACATAGCGCGATAGCTCTGTCAATATTCATAAACAGTTTTGTGCCGAAAAGAAAATTGGATCAAGAGAAGGCATTATCCATATAAAATAACAATTTTAAATATACATGCAAGAATGTGCAAAAATGACCACGAGCTATGTCGATCGTACACGATTGTCTGTATCAAAATAATGGACCAAATAAAGAAACGGAGAAATCCATTCTCGATGGAAAATGTAAAGAGAGGCATGTATTTTTTTCTAGCTAGAAAACACGAAGCAAAGCATATACTATTATAAAGTATTTGCATTGTATTCCAAGGCGTTTACTTTTCAACGGGCTCTTTAGTTGCCTCAACATTTTTACGAATAGGCTTATTCCTTTCTTCGTGTAAATAATTCAATTGAGAGATAGTTCCGTATTTTATTGAGAGACTATCATTGAGAGACTGTTGAACTGTTATTCTAATATCCGTTCATTGTTTTTCTATCTATTCATAAATTCAATTATCTGCTCTTGCTTCGCTTGAAAATTTATGCTAATTGAGGATCGTTTGTTTCCGCAACGGTCAGCAGTTTCAGGGATTTTTTTATGTTTGCTGCATTATTCACGCATCGGTGAATTCATTTACTTTGGAAACTGCAAGTAGAGTTAATAGGAGAAATTACGCATCGCGTATTTCAACTTTGCTTGATGGCGTCTATTTTGATGTAATAAACGACACGATTTCTTAAATGTGCGAAATTTAAAGCGCAAGCAAAGGTTAACAGAAATTTATTTAAAAAAGATTGGTTCAAAACCTGCTTGTTGCATGTTTAAAAGCAGCTATATTTCTTAAGCTATTATTTCTATTTTATTTATCTCCTTTGTATTGTTCAAGTAAATTTCAATCCGAGAAAAAAAAATTAATTTTTCCTATGGAAGGAAAAGAGACGAAACGGGCAGACGTATTTACGCGAGGGAAAAAAACATTTGGAAAAAAGAAAGAAAAGTCGTGACGGCGAGCACAGAATTGAAAATTCGACAGCGAATGACGCAAGCGGGTTTTTCGTTTGGCAGTCAGCCGCGTAAGATGCATGTGGACGTCCGGAAATTCCGGCAGATCCCGGTGACAGGATGAACAACGTTAATAAGAAATGCGCACTCGAGTGCACGAATTCTCACCAGCACAGGTCTTTTTCCATTCCGCTCTCGTTGCGTCAATTTGGGTTAATGTCGTGTTGCATGTATTTCGTATGAAAGAAACGACATTCACTGACCTGAAATAACAACTCTCCGTTTCGTTGTTAATTCACTCTTTGTCACGCGCGGATATTAAAATACGTCTCAGTTCATAAAGTTCGATAAAAAAATGAATCGGATAAAAATTTCTTCTCTAGTGAACGCTATTATCAACCTTTAACCTTTTCGTATCACCTCATCTGTACGAAAAAAAATACAAATTCCGCGAACGCAACGAAGAAAAAAAACGAGATATAAAATACATAGAGTATAAAGGACGGTTTGTGCGAATAAAAAAATGTTAAAGCGATGGAGCAGCTATTGTTTTCACATGCATTGTGTTGTCATTACATTCTACATTATATTATCACATATTTTCTAATTATCCAGACAAGAAAGGAGAATAGAATATATCTCGGCGGATTCTTTTTGCCGTTAACTACAATAATTTGACCTGGATCGTCTCTGTGACGGATCGATTGATTGCGCTGACAGATGATCTCTCTTTACATGATTTCTTACTTACGCAAGATGATGCGACGTAATTTGATCGAGCATCGTACTCAAGTATTTGTACGTGTCGTATTAGCTTCTAATGTCAACTTGATGAATCGAGTATCTTAAGTTCGTAAGCTTTCCGCGGATTGTGCCAGTAATATTACAAACTTATCAAGATTTTCCGAGCTATATATATAGAGGAGCAAAATCAAAATCCTAAATAATTTAATCGTAAAATGCATACCAAACATGATATTTTATCATTTTAATGATTAGATTTTCTGCACAGATATATATATATATATATATATATATATATATATATATATATATATATTGCAAGCATGATCTGAAATTAATTTAAAGCGCTGTTGCGCTAAATTATTTCTAGCGGTTTCCCGTGAGGCTGCTCATAGGCTGAGGATACCTCGTGGATCCCTGCGATACTCTCGAGCCAGTCAGTTTTTACTGGCTGCCAATCAACCCTTTGCATCATCTACTAGTGCGTTCCTGCTCCTGTTGCCTATTATACTCTCAATTTTCCAGTAGTCACTAAAGCATGAAATCCTTTGAGCTGTTTGCATACCTTTTACCGATACATCTAGCCATGTACGAATCGTCCGCATTCCTAGTAGCTATCTTTCATATTATGGAGTATAATGGTAGAAACCGAGAAAATATGCAAGACTGAACATTCTATGAATAACCCTTTTACCATTTTCTTTTCTATTATAATTAACATTTGTAACTTTTGTATCATTATAACAATATAAAATAATTAATATAATAATAGAATACAATAAAATAATATGTAAAGGATATAATACTAAATGAGAGATAATAATAAATTAAATAGTTTTATTCCTCATATATAAATACGGACCTCAAATCGTAATCTCAAAAATTCATTAGAAATTTCTAATTCTCGTCGTATACATCTCAGCGCTTCGAGATGAAACTATAATCGGGTCGAAGATTTTATCTGTCGCTTTCATTAAACAGATTGAAGCGGGTGAATCGAGTTTCGTCTAGGTTGTCGCTGTCCTAACGAGGCATACGTTTCTCTCTAATTGTAAGACGAAAAGTAACCCTTTCCCCTCTATGATTCTCTCTCTCTCTCTCTCTTTCTAAGACAGAGAGGCACTTCAGCAGGTTTCCACTTGGGTCCTCAATGATGCAGAGATTCTGACATCGTCCAAAATTATATGAGTCACAAAAGTTGAAACTCTTGCACTCTGTCCTTGCACTTTCTAATCCGCTTTTACATTTATACAAATAAATTTATACGGATAAATATTTATTTTAATAAATAAATTTGTAGAAATAAATATTTATTTTAATTTAATACAAGTAAATGTTTATTTTAATTACGTGTTTTGTTTGAAATCTTTTTATACTTTACAACGCTCTTGTGTTCATTGCAACGGACAATTAAAATTGAAGATAATACAATTTAAACCAACATTTGGTTGGTTGAACTTGATAAGTTTCATTTAATATAAGATTTTGTACTTATAGTAAGAATTAGAGACCATAAAAGGATTAAATCTGCCATTAGCGCTAGGATAATAGAAGGAAAAGTGTGTTACGTCACGGGGAGAGAGAAGAGTGTGTGCACGCGCGGATAAAGCAACCCCCTGTCTCACTCATAGCGACGGGATAAATTGTCGCGTGTTGTTGGAAAATCACGGAGGTCGACGGTTGGGGAACAGGCGCCGAGACGTCTCGACGCCGTTTCACTGGCGTCGTCTTCTCCAGACTCCGGCTCTCTTCCACCCCGTTCTCTCTCGCGTGTATTCCCTTCATATATTTCTCTATTGATCCCTTCTTTCAACGTCCGACCGATCTACCTCCTTCGGCCATTACCGCCTCTTCCGTAATTATGTTACAAAACTAAAATTATAAGGACGAGGCGTGACAAGAGCACACTAAACTTGATGTTCAAAATATTGCGCTTCTTTTCCCGATATAAATACTTGTACAATAAATAATTTGCAATTTAAAAGATTTATAATTTATGCACACATCGTTATAAGAATTCCGAAAAAAAAACTTGTTTAAAGAGAGAGTCCGTAACTTTTTCGGCGTATTCAGTCACCATAACGCAAAGTTTATTTTATGTATTGTCAAATTTTTTTAATGCCAAGATAACGGAAGCGGAGGAACGTTACTTTCTTCCGGTACATTCTGACGTACGTGATGTATGAATATGGCGTAAGATTAAAATACTTTCATCGTCGACAGCACATCAAGGACGACGTCGTCCCACGGGAAACGTATATCATTTTCACGCATGCAAAGTTAGGAAAAGAAAATGGTTATAAGAAAATATACATAGAGAAAGAAAGTTGTTGCTATGCGCGTTTTTCATAGTTGTAATCGCCTTTTTGATAATTTCGATGGAAATAATAACTGAAAATTGTTCCAAGACTTGAAATATGCGAAGATTTACAAGAACATAAATCACAAAAGCGATACACACACCTTTTCTCTTTCTCTCTTGCAATTGTTGCATTACTGATAAATAATAGAAAAAAATGTATTAAATAAATGTTTTAGTCATAAAACACTATATTAAAAAACTCGGTTAAGAAGGAAACGTATAGGAACGTACAATTCAACCTGAGAATGGCAAAAGTTCAATAATAAATGATAATTAAGATGACAGCTTCATAAAACCTTATGAACAAAGGTTCTATCATTCTCTATACGATTATAAAAGATTTTAATTAGAAACTTTAACTCTACACACATTGATGAAACAGAAAGTTTTATTACTTTGTACAGCTTTCAAGATAGACAAGTTAATAGCATAGGAAAATTAAATATCAATGAATTTTTATAAAATAAGTATTATAAATATATATATAAGAAAATAGAAAACTACACATATACAAGTATTACAACTATTAAGAAATTCTTTAAGCCATATGTTGGAAACAATTGTGATGCTGAGTTTTGATATAGTATACAAAGGAGAAAAAATCCGATAGAGTTTACCGTATAAAGAAATGAATAGAATAAAAATATCACGCCAAAAGATTACTCTTGTTCCATGAAACTTGCTTTGAAAGAACAATTGTCGAGAAAAATAGAAGGTTCAAAAGCTGAGAATCGCGATTTTTCAGAAATATGGTAATATTACCGAATTTCTGTTAGAAAATCAATTCAACTTTTCATCATTTCCTACCATCTTCTATCACGAAAAAATATGAAGTAATAACTTCAAATTTTTCTTTATAGATTGTGACTTCGATAGCGGTGCGATAACTACAAAAGTACCAAGATGGCTGCATTCGTGGCGAAGCAGATGGTCGGGAACAAGCTCAATGCAGTTAAAGGTAAATACTTTTAAAGGACTTTGTCTTTTTTTTCCCGTATCACGAATGATCCTTTTTATAACGAGAGCATATAGGGTGTCCCATTTTAATTAATATAGTCAAATATTGCTGAAACTATGGTTGTAACGAGAAAATATTTTATACAAAAGTTAAAAGATTTCGAGGAGGAAAAAAGTTCATTTAAAGGTCAATTTATTTTTTTTTAAATATATAATTATCCTAATTTTTTTATATAAATTTATATAATTTATATAATATTAGAACTTATTTTGCGACGATTCTATATAAATTACAGACGCAAATACGTTTTCAATTCAAATAATTAATAAGAAGAAGGCTATAATCTTTAATGTTTGTCTAAGAATCGACAATCTGAAAATGCGAATATTTCAGGCATACCAAACGTTATCGCAATCAGGAACGCCAATTCCACAATAAAATTCAATCGTAAAAATAAAACGAACGCTCTAAAGACTCCGCGGAATTCTTTCTATCTGCGCCAGTTTCAGCGAAACGTGACCCGTCGCAAATTTGTTCGCCACCATTTCGAATAGACTTTAAACGGAATGTTATATCGCTCGATTATTTCGATATAAAGCATCCACTTTTTCTTTTTCGTTGCAAAAAAAAAGAATTTGGATAATGAAACACTATTACTTATCATAGATACATATTAGATATTGTTGTTTCTCTCTATAGGATTATTTTTTATCTTATCGTGAATTTTTCCGTAACATTTTACAATCCTATATATTAATTCTTGACTGTACTGTCGAACACAGATCCGAGCAAAGCGCAGAAACAAATTGTTGCTCTTATTCCAACTTAAAGAAAAAAAACTGCATTATTAAAACAAACGTAACGAGCTGACCTGTGCAAAATCTTTGAGATTATTAAAAATACAGCGCGTTTACACATCGTATCTTGGCACGTTGGGTTATCTCAGCACGTTTTACCTATGAAATTATCGTAAAACCGGACGGATCAGCACATGCAATCACCATAGCGGTCCTTGCAGTTATGATCGCGAGGATGTGGAGTAAAATTGTGCTATACTCGCATGTGCGCATAAACCTTGCCGGCCGGGGATGAAGTTCCGTTCGTGTTTATCGTAGCACCGCGCGGAACCATTACCTTTCGGAAATTCTCCATACGGGTAATTTCCCCACTGCAAAATGCCTGCAGCGTCCTTTTCAAACGAATACATCATTTAATGCAACGCTTTCCAAAATGTGCAGAATGTTGCCACCAGAGATGAAAGGGTGCACCGAAAAAATTGTACTCTCTCGAAGTAAGAGAACTGTATATTATAAAATCCTTCTTAACAGATGATGCGTATAATATTACAATCATACCTTCACCTCTCTTATTGTATAAAAATAATATAATATCGGAAATATAATATAATATAATATAATATGATATCGGAAAATAATATCGGAAAATAATATCGGAACTTTTAATTTAAATTATAGACCTTGTTATAATTAACAAGATAAGCTCTTTTTTCGCGGGGATTTACGTATTTAGACATGAAATAATGTACGCACGTATATTTATAATAGTAATAACATACAAATTTAACATACACAAGTACGAAAATCTTTGCTAGACATTAAGAAACATCGATTAGGAACAAGAGTGTAGAAATTGACGTGTTTCCAAATTTTGACCGTGGCTAGAAATCGTGGTTGAAAGTTGGGTGAAAACGACAGAGATATGTACTCGCGACGAATCGCCCTTACTTCTAGTATGTCGGCGGCTTGAACGATGGCCGGCAATAAAACTTCTGTCATTAAGCGAAAGTTTCAGCTTTCGTGTGCGGCGAAGCGGGGAAGCGTGTCGCGGGGAATCCATAATAGGGAAGGTGGAAAATGGGGCCCTTTCCCTCAAACCGTGAACTCGACTTTTACTTCGAATCTTTCTTCCGTCCGAGGAGAGAGAGAGTGTGTGTATGTGTGTGTGTAATGAAAGAGAATAAAATGGAATAAAGACTCCATGTTCTATATATATTCGGAAACTTTAATGTTTTTTTTTCAAAATATTTAATATAATAAATAAATTTCCTTCAAAAAACACACGTAGGAAGTTTCAAACGTATAAATACGAGACGAGGATAGAACTAAATAAAGGCTAGAGATCAAGATGAACGTAAACGAGCACGACAGGGATTAAAAGGGGAAAGGGAAATGAGGACGGATTGCGGAGGAAGAGAAGGATCGGCAACCCAGACCTCAATTGCAGTAGGCGAGCTCAATGAGAGCCCACGACGGTTTTGCAAACCGAGCTGCATTTAGAAGTTTGAGTCACACGCCCTCCTCTTCCCGGACCTTCGACAGCTTTTTCGTTGCCTCTGCGGAGGTTAATTGAAATCCCGCTAATCGATCGACCACGACCTATGCTACCAAAACCTAACTACTGTGAATCGATAAAGCGCTGAAACGAAAGAGAAATAGATACGGACAATAAATTGTGAGATTTCTCATGGATTTATAACGTAAAACGACAAGTAGATAACTTTTTATATATTTATTTTTTGTATAATTGCTCCCGTTTAAAGTTTATTGTTAATTATTTGTCACAGCTTCCGAAATTTGTCAATGTTATTAATAAATATTAGATCCAATAACACATTAACAAGAACTATATCTGATTCAATGATAATGAGTGTTTATTAGGGACATTGTTATTCAGTCAATAAATTGAATTGTCTATCGAGATATCGCAGTGTGATAGACAATCGTCCCAATTAATTATGCATTTCGTGATTTATTCGAGGGGTATACGCATTTCGACGAATTATTGTAATAGCGCGACTGTTCCTCACTGCTGTTTGATAGAAATCTATTTTTTAAAACAATGCAAGACGCAGTACTTAATGAGCCTATCCAAAAAAAATATTCGGAAACACGTATCGTTTCTATTATAACATCCCTATCGACACAGAAATGTTCCGGACAATTTCGACTGCAGATTGTAATTTATGCTCCGAATACAATTACACAATTATCTGAGATAATTAACATAATGATATCACACATACACACACACACACACACACTCACACACACACACACATACACACACACACACATATGCTGGCGCAAACAGGATAGCTTAATTGCGAAACTTTCGCTCACGTCGTTAATAATTTCCTTAAGCCTCGACATACTTGTTACAATGGCGATATAATTACTTTAGAGTTATCGATTGTATTGAATACGATTTCGCTAAGAAATTGCGCACAGTGCGTGCATAATTTGAAACTGACCGTTCGATTGACAAATGTGACTAATTTTTTAAAGAAATATTTGTTAGAAACTTTATGTGAGTAACGAAACTATACTCTTCGGTAAATTTCAGATGGAAGTTTGCTTAACTAAAGATTTAATATAAAGTTTTATTATCAAGATATTTACTGTTGGAAAATTATAAAAAAAATATTGAAAATTATACGAATAAAATAAATGATAAAATTGGTGCCAAATATTGTATTATAATATTTTCTGTGCAACAGCATCAACAAAATTTTAAATATCATATCAATATAATACGATTCAATTTAGTAATTTAAATATTTGACGTTGCTGCATTTACAATTATTCACTAATTATTCATTACGCATGGAATATTATTGATAAAATATGTGAACACATATAACATACACGTCGATTAAACGTTTAAAGATTTGTGATATACATATATGTAATTTAATTGGATTCTATTAAATGAAAATATCGCGTTTCCAGCATAAATCTACCTTTTCATTTGCCATGTAAATTTTCGATTTTTTTAGCGAGGCCGACTTTTCGTTGCGCAATATCGCTTAATATTAATAATAAAAAAACGATTCTTTCGACGAAGTTATCGACGAATAATCACTGTTCCGCACCATTTATTGACGCACTTATTTTAATTTACGTACGCTCCGTAATGTTCAACTAACAATTTGTCATGTGATAGGAGGACGAATACGAGGAATGTATGGCGGTGCAATCTGTCGGAGAAACGAGCAAAAAAGCTTGCCCGATATATTTCCTGCTTGCGTTTTTGCGGTTGGACGTACCGCCGATCGATCGTTCCAGTTTTGGCTCGTTAAAAACCTCACAGGAGATTTTACAAGAAATAATTCCGCGAGCACAGAAGAAAAAAAAAATAGGAAACTTTGACGCGAGATTCTTTAATTTGCGGATTCTTAATCGAAACATTCCTGATGTCATCTAAACATTGAAAATATAATTGTCATTTTTTAAAATCTGGTCCATAGTGATGATCACGCATCATTCTTGTTCGAGACATTACATTTCATTTCAGACAGACATTCTCACACATCGAATAATTTATTTCAGAAGATTAAACACACCACACCACAACACACTACTGACTACCGGCTGAAAACGCGGTGATAGAATTTCTCATATTGCGAACATAACTTTTTTATCGGATGTGCATTACGCGGAAGTTTCATCCAATTTGAAACGCGCCGCTTTTTCCGCGCGAGTATTGAAATTTTTGCCGCGACCGAGTTACATGTATTTCTGTGCGAGTCGATTTATAGAGATTCTGCATTACATATATAGCCGCTACGCGTTTAGCGATATTTAATTAAATCCCGTCTGCTAGGCGGAAACTTCTGTCGATAGTTTGAAACAGTTTGCAACCGCTCTTACCACGGCCATCGGCCACGGCTCGCGGCGTGAATGGTCATGTGAGTACAAAACCGTTATTTAGAGAGCCAATCAGAATGTGTTCAGATAATATTCGAGTCACTTTCTCACTTTATGCAACGAGTATATTGAACAAAAGTATGCAAGGCTCAGAGAAATTAAATTGGATCTGGTTACAGAGAAAGATATATGTTGTGAATATAGTATGTAAAAGAGCATTAAAGCAACAAATTTTAAGAGAAATTTTAAATTTAGGAGCACACTTCTAAGATATCATATTTGTGATAATCAATTCTCTTCCACGAAAATATATCGTAATAATAAATATCTCATACAATACGTAACAATAAATGATTTTGCAGTAATATTATAAGCTGAGCAGAAAAAAATATCGGAGACCTGCCTCTCTCTGCTCGCTTACATATTCTCTACAATATATTGCAAGAATATACTGCTTTATATGCCAACCTAATTACAGTGATGAAAATTTTTTAATGCGTTCTGGCTCACAGCGATGTCTGTAGTAAGTTACTGTCACAAAGCGACAAGTGTTGTTTCCTCTGCTTTTTTTTACACAATTTTATTAAAAGGATCGGATTAGTATTTCGTAAATGTATATAGCAAAAACGTAAGAATATTATTATTATATATTTCCGCACGCACACGCGCAAGACAAAATTTTGGATGAAACATATGTAGAAGATTTCAAATCCCTTTTATAGAACAGTAGCATCATGACGGCCAAAATGAAGCAATTTATTTTAGAATCTCCTACGAAATGGTAAAATCGAGAGGCACTTCGTATATATCAAGACTCTTTGTGAATAATCTAAAAAAGACAGTGCTATTCTAGGGATGAAAAGAGGATGGAGGAAGGGTGGAGGGACAGCAATTCCGAATGAAGAATGTACGGCAGAACCCAGTTCGCTTCATCTCGCGAAATGGACCATAATGATGACATATTGACAGCTAAAGTCGGGAAGATTTCGTAGAAATGTAACCACGTTCGCAAATGTCGTGCCAAACTCTCTAATCTCATTCTTTCTTGTTCAATTCTAGCTGTATTCATTTGCGATATTTCAATCTCAAATTAAGTTTGAACTGGGATCAATCATGCAGAATTTTCAAAGCCCTTGTAAGCGAAAATAATTCTTAAGATTTCTCTGTCTACTAGTGTATGCGTCAAAAAATCATCTGTCTGTTTTTCTCGAGGTTTCTCAAATACATACAATATGCTAAATGATGATTGTAACTTGATTTCTCATTTTCTTTCCTTATTACTGCGTAAGAAAGAGAGAGAGAGAAAGAGCTCCAAAGTTCAGAAGGTGAGACTTTCTAGACGAAATTATACACTTAAAGAGTAAAGAATAAAGAAAAAGAAGAGGCAAAACCTCGACTATAAGGATGGGCGAACGAAGATGAGAATATCAAAGTCGAGAGCCTCCGGCGCGAAGTTTACGGAGGTGGTATATGGCTTTTCCGTAGGATTTTCCTGGATCGAGCGCCGCGTTGTGTTCCGCGCGAGTTTGCCTTGCGATAACTAATATATACCAAGATAATGCAACGACCAAGGCTTAAGGCAAACTTCAGTTAATTAACATAACTCTTGGTCAATAAATAATAAAGTGAAATTAAGTTATAAATAATAAGAAAAAAAAAGACTCGATAAAAAAATGCATAAAACACAAAGAGAGATATAAAAATACTTCTTTTCCAAAAATAGCTCTTTTAGAAACATTTCGATCTTTATTATTCGAATTCTCCATAAGTGTGACTAAAAAATTGACTGGAGCAGGAATCCCTGTTCGGATCGGTACTTGTTTCGGTCTATCATTCTTCAAACAGTCGATCGAAACGTGACGAGACAGCGAGACTATCGACAAACGAAAATACTGGACGATGCCGGGACGACCGCCACCACGATTATGCTAATTGCAATAGCAGCAATCACTCTGCGTGACAGCGATGGTGAATCGATCGATCGTTCCGATGCGGCTAGGGTAGTATTAATTAATTGGATGCCACTAATTCGGCCGGATCATTTGCATGGCGCGATATAACTGCAGGCACGAGAGCAATAAAATACGGAATTTAGGCTACATGTACAGTCGAGTGCATTAATGCTAACTGGTATTCGCCGCTTACATTTAACGATTAAATTTCTCTCTCTATTGCTCAAGATATATATCTTTTTACATGTATTGGCATAATTAATTATTCGTGGTTTAATATATTCGTTTCGTGTTCATAAAGAATGAAAAGAATTATGTGTCATAAAGTGTCGAATGCAGGCACAACGCACATTCGATATTTGACTGTACAGACTCGTTACAAATCCGATATCTACGGCCGACCTCGGCATGTATTAATTGCTGTATTTCTCTATGTTGAAAATATCACATTTATGCATACTATAAATTGTAACTGAAAAAATTATTGCTTCTCACAGAGAGATATAAATATATGTATACTGAGAAATCAATAAATTTATCAGTAATAATTTTAACAATTCTCTTTTTCGAGTAATTCTTACTCGAAAACTTACTGTATTAAATTTAAAAAATAATTACCAGTTAGCATTAATTAAATAATTTTTTAAAGTAATAATTTACATAAATTACATTTCTTTAAAAGTTTTCCTTAAGAAAAAAAAAATTAGAATCTATAATGTATTTTGCAAAGAAAATAACTTGCGGCAGAGTAAGGGACGACGAGATTTTCGTACATATGAACGATACTCAAAGGACTAAGAACTTAATCGATGCATAAACCGTTTTAGGCCATAGCCGCATACCGCACTGGTTTACTTGACAAGTCAACCGGAAGTTTCTTTTGACCGCGTTGAGTCAGCGGAATAAACACGTGAGGCCCATCTGCATGTACGAATTTTCAGCTCGGATACCGCCCTAATCGCGTGATTAATGAATCCATTATCTTTAAACTAAATCAAGCGACTAATCTGTGTGTGTGTGTGTGTGTGTGTGTGTGTGTGTGTGTGTGTGTGTGTGTGTGTGTGTGTGTGTGTGTGTGTGTGTGTGTGTGCGCGACATATATTTCTATTCATAAAATTTATCACATTATTTAAGAATTATTTTATTTAATTGAATTATTAATTGAATTATTAACTCAGTAAAAGGTAAAATGTATAAAGAGTTTCCATTCTCTCTCTCTCTCTTTCTTTCTCTCTAAAAAAAATTATGGATCGATTTATTCATATAATAAAATTTAATTTATTTTGAATTATTAACGATACATAAAAATTTATATATCCTCCCCACAGAAAGCCAAACATTTAATTTAACAATACAAAGATTTGTATATAATCAGTCATTTTCAATATATTCACTTTCAATATTCGATAAATTTCCAGATCTAATTAATTACCATTCATCGCGATATATTAAGACATCATAGCCATGAGGCCATTATCTCGATTTCCGACGTGGAATTTCTCACACTTCGGCATTGCTGGCGCGCAATTTTCAGCCCTAAACGAAGCTCCCCTCCGCGTGCCATTCTCAGCCTTTCTTGGCCATTTTCCCCAACCTCTCCTGTTCTTATCCGCGCGCACTATATTAAGGATTCCACAAGGATAGCGGTTGTGGATGACGATGGGTCTCCCTTCCTAGCTACTAGCGACTCGAAATGCAGCAGCAATGCCGTTAAATGAGCATTCAACGCATTCAATTCGCCCCCTTTCGACGCCTTCCGCCTCTGTTAAGCACTTGGAAAAATGTCAGCCGATGTGCATGACGCTTTATTAAGTTTGAATTGCGGCATGGAATAGAATTTCGCCATCGCCACCGCCGCTCGTCGAAGGAATTAGAAAAGTCGTCTCTCGAACGGCGGAAGTGGATGAGCAGAACGGAAAGTCGAAAAAAAGAGTAAGAGAACCCCGCGCCTGTCTTGAAGCGCTATCCCGCAAATTGCTTCTGGTCCTTCTAGAGACATCCGTCTTCGGCCACGAACAATCCCCGATTACGTTTACTTCGATTTTTTTTACGAGAGAAGTCTTGGTAGCACGAGCTTTCTCTGTCACGATTATCACTTTCAGTAAATCTAATGATCTAAAATTTTTATCTTTTGCATTTGATTTACGTTGAGTATCTCGCCAAGTTTTGTTGTTTAACAATGGCTTATAATAGAGTAATGCAACTTATTTAGTTCGACAAAGTATTTAATGTAACTTTAATCTATCAAAGAAAGAGGAATATTAATTTCGTTGGTTATTTATCCAGAATCGAGGAGATGCGAATGTAAAAATTTAGGCACATATTACTGACACGAATTTGTCGGATTTTATATTTTTACTTGCGATTGATAAATATTAAAAAAAAATGTCGTTTGTACATGATGAGATTTTAATGGCTTCTCTCTGCGCCATTAGTATAACCGACGTCATTAGCGTCGCCGATTATCGCTTGCCGATGTATTAAATGCATAACGTACAAATTATATCTATAATGCCATTGTTTTTGCTGTCTTAAAAGTTTTATTAATTTTCCTACGAGCTGCTGCGTTTGAATGAGCAAGACAATATATATCGTAGAAATGGCTGCGGCTGCATAGGTTTACGATCAGACTTAATTGGCGCTATATATTACACAAAAGCCGAATTTATTTATGGGCATTTTACGAGATGTTTCTAATCCTTTGATACTTGCGCGTATCTTTTAACGTTTCTACTTAGCGAAATATATACACACACATTCTGAATTTCTAATATTATATGGAGAAAAAAATCCAGTTCTGTAACAATTACAAAAATTAATTGCTGGTAGATATGACTGGTAAATTTAGAAGCCCTATATCGCTTTTGTTACATTTCCTCTACTTATCTTAATTATCTTCTTCGGATTAATAAAAACTTAACGTGACGATTAACTATATATTGTCTTAGACGATGAAAAAATCATGTTACGGACTGAGAGTTAAAAATGTTACGGAATTCTGCCCACATTGTGTAAAAGCCTTCGCTGCTTCGTATTCTTTATTATTTCATTAGATTTGGCGAGCACGCAAAATCGAAGTTGCGCCTCTTACCCAACCTTTTGGCCATCGTTACATTAATAATGCACAGGATCACGAGGCCGCGCCTTTATCCTTCGCTCGGCCATTTCTCAGCATCCTCTGAATGTTTCAACATTTCAAAAAAGTTTTCTCGCTGCGAGAAACAATAGCCTCTATTATACTGTATTATGAATTGCCAGCACCAACTTCGTGTGAGAGTTAAACTCCCATCGAATTTCTCCAACTTTTCCATTTTCATCTTATAGTTCGTTTATATTTTGCAAACTTTTCCCTTTCCTGCTTCCCTCTTTCTTTACATAACGGTAGCTCGTTATTATATCGATTATAAAACACACTTTATATATATACATATATATATACATATATATGGGCAATTCCACGTCAAATCGGACAAAATCGACCTTTTTTGACTTCATATTTTTTAAATCGAACGAAACTTTTCTCACGTGAAATATATATAAAATAAGGAGATACGTATTTCATTCTCCATTTCATTCTGAAAGTGTGCATATTTTTTATTTTATGGAAAATCGATAGATTCTATTTTTTATATATTTTTAATGAATGAGGCGCCGTGCTCGCGTCACTGGCTCGATCAAGTAGTTTGCTACGCGCTATGGCGCGCCGATTTCTTCGGAAACTTCTTGTAGAAAGAATGTATATACAGTATGAATGACATAATTTATAATGTTAATTACATTCATAGTATATGTATATATATATATATATATATATATATATATGTGTGTTAAGATACATAAGTTAAAAGTGTCTTTGAGAACAAAGCTTCTTTGAGAAATGTGTCTTTAAGAAAGATGCTTGTGCAAACGATTATATCGCTTTTTATTGTTAGATATACAAAATATTCTTTTTCTAATAAATTTATCTAAAGGGAATAGATCATATGACTAAACATATGTAGAAAAATAATTTTGTAATATTGTAGAAGAGAACGTATCTGCATATGCATTCGTGAGGGATTATCGAAAAAAAGTTTTTTCTTACATAAATTGATTTTGTTACTATATTCAATATCGATTCGTTAGATTTTTTACACTTATTGCCATTTTTCTCTAAATTAAAATACATATGGTTAGAAGAAGAGACACTAGTCTTTATCTTTGCGTAACGAAAGCACAGTAATCAAGTGGCAACCACACAGGAGGACAAATCGCGCCCAGAATTACTCTACATTATTTGTGAACATGTACTGCGCGCCACTACTAATTACAAAGTCCTCCGACAAAGATATTTTCGCAAAATTGGCGTCCTGAATCACGGAAGCTGACGCAACATCCTTTCTAATTGAAATAATTGTGCTTACGAGACATGATTCTTGATATTCTATCGCCAGCCATTATAATTATTATTTATATAGATTTTAAATTGAAAATCTTTTATTTTAATAAATATACAATTGATCTCTAAATAATAATAAATAGAAACTGGAATTTCGTTATTAAAATTTAATTAAAGTTCTTTTTCCATAATTTACATCTCGCGCATTTTATTATTATTCTCTTTATAATCTATCGCTCGCAAAAATATTGCGAATTATGAAAATTAATTATAGAAATTGTGAACAGGAATGCGCTATCATTAATAGCTTGTGAAATGATGGAAATTAATTACAGGCGGCTGATAGGAATGTAAAACTATTCGGACGGAATATTCTAATTTAACGTAATTAATGAAATTGGACCACCAACATTGTGCTCTTTAAAGAGCACTTTATGGTTTCGGAATTGCATATGGCGTGATCTATTAGGTTCCTAATTATCGAGAAACTCTATCTAATATGTTGTTTGTATTTAGACAGATAATTGTATAGTTTGTTGCATGGTACATGATATAACTAAAGTGTGATAGACGTTTTATGATATATGTATACTCTCAGGAATATATTACATATATTCCTTATTATGAATAAGGCTTTGACTTAGAATTTGATTAGTGTAAATTAGATCAATCACAGCTACTTATCACTCAACTAGTTAAAGCTTGATCGTTTATTGATCGGGCTTGCTCAATTAATTCTCCACCATCGTCGTGCATCATTGGTTTTTTTTCTATTAGGTCTTGTAGACAACTTCATAAGCATAACTAGTAGCGACAGCAGGGTGGAAGGGACAACTTTGACTTTCTCTTATGACAGGTCGGTTAATCAAGTCCTGGCTTTCAGCCATCACTTCGACGGTGAAATATTAGTCGGCTTCATCGACCACGGTCGAGGACGAGTTCTTAAGAATGTCGTAACGATGTAAAGGTAGAGCGTGGAAAGAGAGGGATGTAATCGATACAAAAATAATAGACCGAAATACTTTGGGAATAGCGAAGCTAGTATCACCGTTCGTCATTCTAACGTTGGATTAACTTTTTTTCAGAATAATGCGTGTAAAAACGATGTGTAAATAATTTAATATATAAGAGAAAGAGAAAGAAAGAGAAGGAGAAAGAGAGACGAGAAGAATATATTTTCCGTCTAATAGCTATTACAAAAGACGGAAATATGGAAATAAAGAATAAAATTATATTATTAATAGAAAACAAATTAATATTATTATTAATACTACTATTAATAGATAAATATAAAATGCAATTTTTTCGATGAAATAATGACAATCGGTGAAAATTGTCAGAGAGCGGCTCGATCGAGCGGGATCCAATTTGCCGAACTCTGATTGAATCTTGAAATAACGAGAATTGGAAAGTCATCGCCTGAAAAATGATCGTTTTCCGATATACTAAACATGAAAGCACTGAAAATAGCAGCGAGAAGCAAATGTTTGCTGAAAATATCGAGGAGCACTTTCGTAAGAAATTAAAATGCTTCATCAATTCTTTAATTACGAATTTAATTACAAATTTAAATTCAAATTATTTTCAAAAATGTTAAAATTAATTTCTTCGTAAAATTTGTTCTATTAATTACCTGTTCACTTGTACAAATAATTAATGGACTTTTGAAGTAATTTCGATTGTTGAAAAATTCGTTTCTCGAAAAATAATTCTATTTGGAGAATATTGACGTTTACAGATTATAGTTGTTACAAAAGAGACAATTTGAAAAATAAAATATACATATATTGAAGGAATCGTTACGGACATTTATTTTAAATGTGAAAAATAATAGATTCTATTGAAACTTATGTTTAGCATTTAAAGCAAAAATATTATTAATTTTCTAATTTTCAAATTTTAATTTCTCAAGAATACTTTGTATATTTCAGGAAATTTTACTCCTAATTTTATTTTCAATTTAATTTCTCACATTTCTATAGAGTCACTTCCTTCCTATTTGTAACAATTTGTTTTATGTATGCGAAGAAAAAGGGATAGCGCGAGAGAGTTCTAAATCCTAGATCGGAATTGTCTTGATGAAACTCGGTCTAATCGTAAAGCTAGAGCGCGAATAAGGTTTGCCCGGAAATGCCACGTATTATGATTTTGAATCAGCGAGCAAGAACGGCTACATGTCGGAAATATAGTCGGTTTAACGCGCCTATATTTATACCGCCCGCGTATATAGCTAGCTGTATAATGGATAGCGTTAACAGGCCGCGCGAGCTATTGATTTCGGATTGTGGTCGGACGCTGGTGGCTTTTGTTGCGAAGATTATAGTGCGCGGGGCGCACCATCGGCCATCTCTTCTCTCCCCTCTCGCCCTTTCCTACCTCTCGCTACCCTTCGACCTTTTGAATCTACCTATATATACATATCTATCTATCTCTCTCTCTCTACATATTTACTTGCATCACCATTTCGACTTGCTTTTACGACATGATCGGCATTACGACTGTATAACTGCTTTCAATAAATTACTTTTATTTCTGTGTCTTTTTTTATTATTAAAAATGTTTTAAGGATTTCAAGATTTATAAAACGCACTTCGCGCACTTCAACACTGAAAAAATTGTATTCTTTTTTTAAGAACTTCCCACTTATTTTTAGAATACCCTGTTCTAAAAGAGGTGCCAAAAGGATCCTCTTAAGAGGGGAATCCTCTAAAGATTAGTATCAGAGATGTTCCTAATTTATAAAAATGTAGACAAAATGGGATTTATTTTTACATTAATAAAAAAGTACATTATTTTACAACACATAGGCAAAGAAGGACTATAAAGAAAGCATAGACATAGCATACACATATAAACCGAGCATGAGGCACGAAATCTGGATCCTGAACGATTAAATTAGATTATGTTACACGTTACTCGTGAACACTTTTCTTAAGTCGCTCAAGTCTTCTTTTTCGAGCCACTTATTAACTTCATCCATTCTTCTAATAAATTAAAAAAACATTCAATGACAAACACTGCACTGCATTGTAAATTGCAATACTATATACGTTGCTGTAACAATATAACGCCAAATGAACGGTCCACATAAAAAAACATACGACCGTTTGTTATTAACAAAGAAAATTTTAGTTTTAGAGACTGTTCTAGAAACACTTAAGAATATCTGTTAAGAGGGATTTTATAGTATACATCCTCTTACTTCGAGGATACAATTTTTTCGGTGAAAGATTTTTGGAATCAACATTACATTGCATACTTGTCTGTCGTTGTATAGAATATGTTTATAATCTTTTCCGATAGGATCGGAAAAATATCAATGATATTACTATGGCCAAGCCACGATATAATAATCGTTGCACGTAAGAAAGACCTTTTAACTTTGAATCCACAAAGGTAAAATCCTGTAAATTTAAAGCTGAATGCTTTTCCTTAATTGGATCTGCAAAGGAAACGATTCTCATTGTATCGCATCCCCTAAAAACCACGAAATAGTTTCAGCATCCCCAATCTACTGTCTTGTCCTCTCCTTCCTCTCTTTTCCGCTCTATTCTACTCTGCTACGAAGTTCTAACACAGTGATCGAACGCGAAGAACAATTGTAATTGGCTGGTGTAAACTCCGACAACGAAACTTTTCGCCCCCCCCCCCTTCTGCCTCCCGAAAATGATTGGTGGTGAGCTTGCACGTCGCTGTCGTCTGTGCTGGCAAACTTTGTCGGAAATAGCCACTTCCGCGATTTCCCGAAGCGTCCAGAGGGAAAGAGAGATTCGGACACTATCCGATTATATCTACGACTGATCGATAAAGATATTCTTCGGACACGAAAATCTGTAATATTCTTCAAGTTTAATTATATTTACGATTCGAATAGTAAAATCATAATAATAAAATATATAGCCTTGTCAATTAATAGCAAATCAATACATCAGATCGAAAAATGTGCACTTTTTATGATATAAAAATTATATAGAAAAAGTCAAATTCAAATCAGCCTAATGCGCTTAAAGAAATGTCACGATAATCACTAATCGTATTCCTAATTGGCATTATTTTTTCATTGCCGATATAAAGATTCAAAGCTCATTTTAATTATCGCAGGGCTATATGCATAGAGATCGCAATCGCTTAAGGACGAATCGCGGCCACGAGTAAGTTATCGTCTAATGCATTTTACATCTCGTGCGCGTCGACGATCGATCATCGTTCCTTCCGGTAGGTAGGTAGGTTAGTCCCGCGGGAATGTCGGGGCAAGTGAATGATTGATCGGCTTGACTTGAATTATTTGGATCGGACGTATCAATAGTGAAATAAAATTAGCAGATGGAATGGATCGACCAACGCGCGTCCCTCTAATTAATTCCAATTCCATTCAATCACATCCAACGATTAGATTATGATATACTCTGTGCAGAATGAGTTTTATCTCTAAGAAACATATGTGGATCTCACAAAACCGAACAAAATTTTTTAGGAATCTAGCATTATAAAGATTCTTAAGTTTGAAGGGTAGTATTGGTCTTAAAAAAGATTCTTTAAGACCTCACAAGAACCATACCATATAATGAGAATTTAATCATCATATGGAAGTTGAATAATAAATTAAACGCGTGCTCTTTTCCAAGATTGATACTCACGAACACCTCCAAGATCAATTTCATCTCTTATAATTTTGAATTTCCGTCTAATTTTTCCTCATTTTTTCAACGTCTTTTCTACGTCGGAAACATATAAGAAGCAATGTCTGAAATAGTAGTTAGTCGAGCAATAGGGTCGAAGGATTCGCATAGTTCATAAATGGAAGTCTGACGACGGGATAGGATATAAATTTGCGTTCAATCTGTTCATTACACTGTTTTATCGAGTTGCTGTCATGCACAGGCACACATAGACGCGCGTGGAGAGCGACCGATAAATCTTGTACTTCGGCGACTAGGCTATAAAGATTCTTCTCTATACGCTCCGCAGAAGAAACTGAAACGAATAGAGCGAAAATGTGTCTGATTAATTTACAATCACGACCAGATTGTTATTTCTTCTTTTGCCTGAGTGGAATTAGGTATTAGGTAGCGTTGTGCATGCTCAAGAGAAAATTGCGAGAATACTAACATATCAAGTTACTTCTGATTTACATGTAATTCAATAATAAATGACATAAACGCACAAGTTTCACGTACTATATACAATTATATGTCTAAAAAGTGCTGTAACTTTTGTTTTATTTGCAAGAAAATATACAGTTTATTTATTGAAATATTTATTTTCCGTTTCGTGGCTTGACCATAGTAATATCACTGATATTTTTCCGATCCTATTGGAAAAGATTATAAACATATTCTATACAACGACAGACAAGTATGCAATGTAATGTTGATTCTAAAAATCTTTCACCGAAAAAATTGTATCCTCGAAGTAAGAGGATGTATACTATAAAATCCCTTTTAATAGATATTCTTAAGTGCTTCTAGAACATCCTCTAAAACTAAGAATAGATTCTTTGTTAATAACAAGCGGTCGTATGTTTTTTTATGCGGACCGTTCATTTAGCGTTATATGATCATATTGTTGCAGCACAATGTATATGTTGCAATTTATAATGCAGTGCAGTGTGTGTCACTGAATGATTTGTTAGTTTATTAGAAGAATGAATGAAGTGTTAATAAGTAACTCGAAAATGAAGACTTGAGCGACTTAAGAGAAGTGTTCAGTAACGTGTAACGTGTAACAGAACCTTATTCTAAAAATAAGTGGGAAATTCTTAAAATGAGAATATAATTTTTTCAGTGAAATAGTATTTTTTAAGAACCATTTGCTTTTGTGAAACATGTAAAGCAATCGATAATTATGTTCAAAAATGAAACTTTCTCTAAGAATGATAACTACTACATCAATTGCTTCAAAATCGTCTTCAGGAAAGACTCGTTAAAACTTATCTGTTGTTCCTCACGATCCCATCCAGACAATTTTAACGATGTGCATTTGCAAGCTGAAATAATGCTGAGACGACCACTAGCAAATCGATCTTATGCCGTGACTTTCAAGATCTGACATCGGTTATCCACAGTAAATTCGTGCCGTGAGTCTCTGCGAGCTACTTTGCTTCGTTTGTAAGAAAATGTACAAGTTCGTTTATTTTCCATTTGTCTTCTGCTTCTGCATCTGAACGAGAGAACGTGTATATCGATAACAAATCTAATGTAGGAAAATTTCTTGGACACTATTTCCGGAGAAATACTTTGTAGAAAAGAAGTTCGTTTGTTTACAGATTCTCCTTTAAACACAATGTAAAATTTTATACTTTTTAAAATTTTAATTGTTTATATTTGAAATATAACTCGATCTCTGATCTCTGATCTTTTAATCTGTTTTCCTTCTAACTTTTCCAACTTCTTGGACTCTAATATTGTAGCGTGTACTTCGATTCTCTAGATATCTAGAAATAGAGAACAGCATAAAATCGTGCAATACAGTTGTAGACAGATTAGGCTAAGTAGATAATTGCAGACTGGATTTCCAGTAAGAAATCCAGCGGGGAAATCAAAGAAGAACTCTTCTCTTGAGATCGCTCACTCGCTAAGTAGTCGAGAGGCTTACGTCGGAAATTCCGACGTAAATGTTCTTCAGATAGAGTATCCTCAAGAAATATCCGAACTATGATAGCAACTGAAGTGGAAGTCTCCTTTGACAGGATAGAGAAAAACCACCGAGAAATCGGCACGCAACTTAATATAAAGCATCTAACTTCAAACATAAATATCAAATAGCTTCTCTAGAATTTGTCGCATATACGTGTCACCGCGAATACGTGAGAAGATCTTTTCTAGAAAGCTTTTAATCACAATAATCACGATAGAATTATCGTCGTATTTTCTTCTTGATATTTTCAATATTATAAAAAGAAAAGTGTATATATCACGATAGAAATTTTGTTCTCAGAAGAATTTGTTTGTGATTGCTCCGTATTTTTATGAAGACTAATTTTTCTCTCTGTGATACAAGTTAAATATTTAATTTTCTCTACGAGATATAATTTTTCTATGATTTTCTCTGCCAGAAATATTGCATGTTAAACATTCAGAGTATTTAGGACACAACGAAATATTCTGAAAAATATCTCCGAACATACATATGTATAGAATGTCTATTAGATGTGAGATTTACAACAAAAGAAACCGTCCTTTAGGGAAAGTACAGAGATAATCTCCGGCAGGCACTAGGTTCGCACAATAAAAAGGATATAATGCAATAAATTAGAGTAAAATCGCATCATAAAAATGTTATACCCGGTGCTACCCAGTTGCCGGATATTCGTCCTGCGCAAGCTCGACTCCCGGAATTAACTAAAAGAAAGCATAATAAAGACGAGCTATGATAACACTTATCGGAGGTACTGCGCGCTCGCAGTAAATTGTCCGATAAAACTCGGCTACCTTCGTCACCTCTAGTAAACTATATCCGACGAACCTGCAATTTCGGCGCATTTCGCGTGTAATTTCGGCCAACGAGATTATCTTCAATGAAGGTCTTTGTGACCTAAATAGCACGCAAGAAGAAAGCCTTATATGATGAAAAAGATGTAAGATTAGCACCTTTATATATTCGATTTGTAGATAAAAATTTGGTGTTTTAATATGAAATTATATATATGGTGTTAAAAAGAAAGATTTTGAATCTAAAGAGAGTAGTAGTATTCATAATTTGAATAAAATACTTAATTGACATATGTAGGTCGAAAAATCAATCTTGTTAGAATAGATTTTCAATTTTGATGATAAAAGTGACTTACTTGTCGTTATCGCAGTGGGTGAATAAAGAATTATTTTATTATACTTTTTTTATAATATCTACAAAACATTCGCTTACACCTTCATCTCAGAGTGATAATAACGCATTTTTTATAAACATATTTGTTTTTAATTTTTTTTTCTTTTGATCAGTTTTACATCTGTCTTATTCTTACTGTTTTTTTGTAACTTTATCTTTATAGTGTTGTGTGTGTGTAATTTCATCATCTATAAAATATATACAACAAATAATTTTATGTAATTTAAATATAGATTTTGATTTTCTTGTTGAGCATCGTTTTTACATGGATACTCTATGTTTAAAATTTATAAAAAATATTACAAATAAAAAAATTTACTCTCATAAATGAAATCAGTGTATCATCACTGATAAGCAGTGGTTTCAATTATAAGTAGCTATAGCACTGCAAATAGTGAAATCTCACTGAGAAGAATCAATTGGTGGTAGTGGCTGATTTTTCAGTGATTATTGCCATAACTAGTGAGACATAAGAGGGAGGTGCAAAGTGTGAGTGTTTTCACTGAAAATCAGTGAAATACTCACTGATCTTCGATAAAATCGTATCGCTGCTTTAATCAGTAACATTTTCACTAATTTAGTTTAAAAGAGAGTATGTAGAGGTTGGAAATGTAAGAAGAATAAGAAATGTTCTCTTGTTATAATGAGAACTCGAATGAATAGGACAATTTCATCAAGCGGCACAGGCACAATGAAGAAGAGTTATATATGTTCCTCTCGAGACGAAGATTAAAAGTCGAATACAGGATTGTGGAAGTTTAATGGCATCGTCGACACGCCGCAATGAAAAGTTAGACGTGGCGGGTATCAGGTTGCGCGTCGTGGTAGCCCGAATTTGCCAAGAAGGTTTCTTGCTATCTAATACGAAACTTTACAGACGACGAGAATATAGCGCCAGCCAGACTTCACTTTTGCGAAAATCATGGGAAAGGTTATCTGCTATCTTCCGCAATATTTCAAATCGCGGAATACTCTTGATATAAAGTGATTTAGAAAATGTCTTGTTGCATAGCACATAGTACGATGTACATAAGATATAAAACTTTATATTCATTGTCAGTTTATGGGAAAAAACAAGCAGGCATGATAAATTACGATGTTGGAAAGAGACAACGGTCTTATATAAATTGCAAACTTCAGATTATCAAATTTCAAGATTTATAAAGATAATATGCATTTTCGTGAAAAAATGAAAATGTTGAGCGTTTTATCTCGCTACTTTTATCGAGAAAGTTTAATGCAATGTAGTACATATCTGCGACCGATCACGTGGAACGATACTGATAGCGGGAAGGAAAAAGGCTACACGAGAACGAAAACTGGTTGCATATGATGGCAGTGTGATACTTTGTACGAACAGATATGAACAGATATATGTATTATATTATTTTCTAAGAATTTAAGTTATATTTTATATATTTAGTATCTTTTGATATTATTGGAAAAAAAATTTAACATCTCTAAACTATAAATCTAACAAGAACAAAAAATCTACATCGGCGTAATAAATATTAAAAATAAATACAGTTTGCTGTACTTTACACATTAAGCTTTTTACACAGATCATGTTAGGTCGGATTCGTTTAGATGGGTGAAAAAAGGTCAATAAAGATTTTTCGTATTTAGAATTATCTGACAGATGACAATTATAATATTCATACATTATTCTGCGGAATTTTGATTTGTAAGGCGCGCGTGCTTGCGGACCATATTTCGGCGCGAATTAGAGCAACGAGTGTGCCCGGCTCGCGTTATGTATCGCCACTCCAATTACGTAGAGTATCGAATATTCCGTTGTTCACGGACGTCGAATTTACCACATTCGAGAATTTACCACCCGTCGATTCTCGCGAGATGTAATCGAATAGACGATCGTGCTTGTTACGAGAACATATGTACGTTCTCGAGAGCTCAAGTTAACGATTGTCGTCACGGATAAAGATCCCACAGCTCGAAGCTGGAATGATTTTCCATTTCTCTCGGAATACTTGCAAAAACTTTTATCATCATCAAGTGTTGCGATCCTTCATTTTGAGATGTCGTATTCCATCCGTTTATTTATTCGTTACAATTAATTTCGCAGATCTTAAAACATGGCTAATTGTTTGCAATTAAGATTTAACATATTGCGACTGTTGAGATAAGTTATGTATATATCGCGCATAAAATAAAAAATAAATAAATTCATATTAGTTTATCGCGCATCACCACGTAGTTTCGAGAACTTCTCTTATTGGTAGGAATGGGAAGGAGTCGTCACCAATCTTTTGTCAATCGAGCGTGCTCTCTTGTGATGAAAGATTAGTTTGTAATATAGTCTCTTTTCCGTTGTGTAAAATAAAAGATTTATTTCTTGTGCTCATTAAACTTCTCTCAGGGGTTATTTATTTAAAACCACTCAACAGCGACCATCTACAACTGTTAAACACATTTTCTCAAAAGAGATTGCAAGTAAGATAAAAAAGAAAGAAATATGCCAATTTCACACATATATTTGTATTTGTTATAAAATTATTGCTTTCAATATCACGTGTTTTGCCTAATTTTACCTAATAATTAATCATATTTTTTAATGTCACGTGTCTTCGTATAGCGTAAAATATTGTATTGCCCAGAATAGATAGGAGACGATAATCGGAAAAATAATCGAATCTACAGGCAGAATTGCACGTAGGAAAATATCAAGATAGTCCACGTTACGGGATGAATGGGCACGATTGATGGGCACGATATTCCTTATGAAATCTCTAATTAAGGTTAACGATTATCCATACAAAAGTCTGTTATTTATTATCGGAATGACACGCAATTATTGGATATTTATTATCTTAATATATATTTATTAGCGGGAGAAACAATGACGATATAATTTTTAATTTTTAAGATCGATAATTGAATTGTCAAAACCGATTATATTTTAATAAGTGTAACTTTGATTACAATAATATAGCAATCAGTGCTGAATATATATAATCCAGCTATTTAATGGTTAAGAAATTCGAATCGTTATATCAAAAAGATAAAATGCACGGTAATGTGTGGCACGAAAGAATTAAATGGCGAAGTGATGAAGTTTTCTAAAAGCGCGACCAAGTTTGTCCAGTTAATGGAAATTGACCGCAGAAAAACGTTTCCAATCAGGCTCCGATAGAGTCTGTAATTTTCTACGAAAAGTTCCGCAAAGACTAATGCGCCACCTTGCCATTTTTCTTCTTTCTATATAAAAAAAAAAACAAAGAACCTGTTAACTCGGCCCCTTTCACACGAGTGTTTGACCAATCAACGAAAAAAATGCACGCGAGTATTTGCACTACACTCTTCCAGCAATCCGATTGGATGTTACAGTGACTTTTCTAAGAAAAACTGAGATTATATATTTCGTTTAACAGTTAAAAGTCGATAGGATCAGAGATGAAACAAGCTAAAACGTATGAATTTTTCGTGTAAATTTTTTTAAAATCAGTAGTTTTAATTATTATAAATATTGTCTATCTCTTTCTCTCTCTGAACTCAAAAATATAAGATATTCAACTTTTTTATCACTATTTAAAGAGTATAAATAAGAATTAAATAATATCGCATGATATATAATCGAGAGAGCAAATTGCTTATATGCTGGATAAGTTTTCTATTTTCTCTTGTTCTATTTTCATTATATTAACATACATACAATTTGTTTATCGATATAAAAAAAATGAGATTTATGTTTCTTTCTCTTAACTTATACTTCAAACTATATTTTTAAGTGATAAAGAATACGATATATGTCATTTTTATTACACATTTAATTTATAATATGCATATTTAATTAACAAGACAGTATTTTCGGTAGAACTACTTGTATAAGATAAATTCTCATGTTAATATCGAATCGTGTGCGATTAAATTAAATAGATTGATTTGTACAGAAAAGCGTATGCGTTTAGTTAATTAAGATACGATTAAGAACGAAAAGAACGATTCTTATTTTTTGTTATCTAATATACATCTATAAGAATAAAATTGTAATATAAATCCATTTCTATCATCTTACACAGCTTTTTGGAGTAAGATTTGTTCATCTATCGGAGAGATTACTTATCCATCTGTAAAAAAAAGTCCGCGAATAAAGATTTGGATAGATTTGTCTTAGGAAAAGTAACGATATCCATTTTAAAATGATCGGTTAATGTTAATGCGGAAACTGCAGGATACAACCGCATGGAATTCAGCATTCTAATTAATCGATTAGTCCCATCTGTTACGCAAGAGATCTTTGACACGCGTCGCTAATGCTAATCTCCGATTACCGATGAATGCCGATAGCCTCACTTGAACTAACTAGTACATCTATCGCGATAATTGACACAAATGGCCGCTCGTAAACTCAATATACCGTGATGTGTTTTACATGAAATCTATCTTCGATTTAGAAGGAAGTCTCCAGTCAGCGAGTTTTATTGCTGATCCTTTTAAAGCTTTTACGTACCCTCTTGAATACTAAACACCGATCGAAGGTTAAAGGAGACAATGAAACGAGAGGCAAGAAGACGCAAAACACAGAGGACGCTCTATATAGAGGACAAAATTTAAGTCTACATTTTAAGAATCTTTGGATACACTGAAAAAATTGTATTCTCATTTTAAAAATTTCCCACTTATTTTTAGAATATCCTGTTCTAAAATAAACGTCAAAAAAAGGATCCTCTTATCTTAGGAGGGGAATCCTCTAAAAATTAGTATCAGATATTTCTAATTTATAAAAATAAATCCCACTTCAAAGAAATGGGATTTATTTTTACATTAACCAAAAAGTACATTGTTTTACAGCACACAAGCAAAGATAGATCATAAAGAAAACATAGACATAGTACATATAGACTGAATATGAGACTCGAGACCTGGGTCCTGAACGATTAAATTAGATTATGTTACACGTTATTTACTCGTGAACTCTTCTCTTAAGTCAAGTCTTCTTTTCCGAACCACTTATTAACTTCATTCATTCTTCTAATAAACTAAAACTATTCAGTGACAAACAATAGCTGCCGCTATCTTAATGATATACGCGAATCGGGTTTAAAGAATTTTTAAAAAATAATTAGAGATACATATCTTTAAATAAAAAATTTGATTTTAATTATTAATTTTTTAAAAAAGAATTCCTCAAGTAACTTCCATTTTCCATTTTCAGCCTCCACAAACAGAGAGAGTATGTTGTTCTCTTCCTTCTTTTAAATATGCATAAACTTAAAGCGCACAGATACTCTCCCGGTGAGACTTAGTCTTGAATTATTTTTTCTAGACGAGAATTATATGGGAAAACGCGTTCCATGTATAGAGCCCAGTGATTTAGAGTAAAGGGAGTAAAGACATAGAGAAATAGCAGAGCTCGTTCTTTCGATAAAGTGGGCGCCTTTTGTACGTCTGTTCCGCATAACAGCGGCTCTCTATCTGTCTCTCTTTAGTTCGTAGCGGTACACAATTCCAGCGTATCCTTCCGCCCTTGGGATATCGCGCGCAGCTTAATGGATGTCGCGCGAGAAAAAAATGCTTTTGCAGGATTAAAAGAGATGGACGACAACGGGCGTTATAATAGCGCAGCGAGTTGGAATGCAATATAACAGTTGGACATTAGTTATTTTGCAGGAGCATTGGAGATACGAAATAATTGTCCTATGCGTTATGTGTGTCAACTTCTTCCATATTTGCATCTATAATTCTCTTCGTTTTATAACGTTGTCACTTTTCTGATAGAATGTTATTTAAAAAAAAAAATTATATCAAAATAAGAAAGAATGTTGGATTTAAATTTGAATAAAAGAATGTTGGATTGCAACTTTAAGTTTCAAGTCACGTTGATATTTTCTCTTATAGATTATCTGTGTGTTTACGAACTCTTATACTATAAGAGTTCATAAACACAGATATAATGTATACTGTATAGTGTACAGTGTACAAATGAGGAAAAATATTGTGTCAAATATATACACATCTACACAATCAGCAGTCTATTTTATGAAACAATTCCTTCTAGTACTCGCGGAAGTGTTATAAATGAATGAACTTATGGACACAATACAGTGTACAAATAATGAGAAATATTTTACCAGAGAGACAAAACTCCAGCGCACACGAAGTATATATAAAACAATTTCTTCTAGTAAGTAATATAAATGTATAAACTTCACATGTATATATATTTTTAAAATATCCATTTTACCAGTGTATATTCATATTACGCGAGTTTGATAATAACTTATCTATATATTGTGAATCAAAATTAAGATATTTCAATAAGAGAATGGAACATCGTCCAGCTGTAAAATGAACCTCGTAATAGATCCTCCATGCTGGTCTCATTATCTTTGGAAAATAGAGCCTGCTGACGAATGCCTAATGAATTTTGAACGTTTAATAGCTTTGGAATATCGCTAAATGAGAATACGAGACGCATTCTGAATAATAATAGCCATCTTCTCGTATTTTCGCTTTTCACTGCATTCTATCGAAAGATCTTATGTTACACGTGAAAAATTATTACATGAATAACAATATGTCATGCGCCGTCTTTTTATAAATAATCTAAAATAATCTAAAAGTAATCTAAAATAATCTAAAAGTAATCTCTAAATTAATTTAAATCAAAAAATATATTTCTAGAACACAATTTTATTTTTAATTCTAAATATTTAATATATCGTTTAAATAATTTCATGATATCTGATATCGAACTTTGCAATATTGGCAAAATGACTTTACGTATCAATCTGTTGTATCTAACATCCTGTAAATTTTTAATATATGTCGTATTTTTCGAGATTCACGAAAGTCAATCGCTTTTTCCTTCTATTGCAGCTCGTATACGTCTGGCATAATGCCAACATGGCACTCAGTTTAATGCCATTCAAAGCTGCGCTTCGATCGAGGATGTCAGGGTTACAACGTACAGGGTTACAAGGATGGTACAATGCGGGATTAATATAGAAATTATTAACCTTGATTATCGTTAGTTTGACTACAACTGATAATGTGTGATCCCACACAGAAAATTCTTAATAGAAAGTTTTTGTCTTTTCAGCACGTGTAAGTTGTATCTCTATTTAGTCAATTGGTATTATGTCGAGCCACACAATAAATATATTTTTATATAAAAATAACAGAAAAAGTAATAATATTATGCGTATACAGTATGGTAAATGGAGTTCCGTTGTACACCTATCCATGCACTTCTAAACAAATAATAGATGAAAAAGAAACATAAAAAGAATACGAAAGAAGAGATGAAATTTCCACGTGCACGCATTGGGATCCTCGCTCAACATCTGCCAAACTGTCGATGTGTCATTCAGAATCAATAGTTTCGAAATCCTTTTCTACGTTTTCATTTCCCTGGTGATCGATAAAAAAAAGAAAACGGGCTTTTGAGGTAAGCTTTTAACTTGAAACCACAAGCTTAGAACATTGAGATATATCAAGATTATTATTGTTTTTTTTAGCGTGACGGACAAATTTTAGAAAATTAATAAGAAACGCAAGCAGAAAAGCTGAGAAAGAAAGAGAGAAATATATATATATATATATTGAAAGTAGCGTAGCACGTCACTGGCTCGACCAACCTGATCGTGTTTCTTTTAATTTTCTCATACACACACACATACAGTAATTGTATTTTAATCAAATCATTTTTTGAAATTTATTTTATTGATCGCTTTTTTTCGCTACAACAAGTACGTCATCGCCTATTTCGGGATCCTCTCGAACGAGCGAGCGTTTGACGTTCGAAAGGTACTAAACATTATGGGATATATCGAGCAAGAAAGTTGTAGAGCGATGGAGCTCAGCTAAAAAGAGATTAACCCAGAATGGCGAGGTCGAGGCGCGAAGATCTGGAGCGGCGATAGGCGCGCGGTATTAAATTTTCCGCGATCCTTTCTCGAGCGTGTCTGAAAGTATTTGCGCCTCCGTCCAAACCCTTTCAGCCTCAACGTTGACGCTAAATTCTCATGTTCATGTGTACGTGATTAATTCTTTGGATAATAAATATCGGAAGAGAAATATCAATCGCGAGATGTCAGTCGAGATATTTTCAATTCAACAAATGCTTATTTATAAATAACAACACGAACCATCGTTTTTTTTTTTTAATATAAAAGATTTTTCTTTTACTATTTGCACTACTTCTTTACCATTTTATTCCAGAATTTTTTAAAGAAGAAATTTGATATTGATATTGCCTATTCTTCCAAAATATGATTAAATTTTTTGAACCTATTAAAAAGACTATTAAATTGCGATTATTGAGTGCTTTGTTTGCACATTATTGGAACGAAGTGTACATATGTGGAAAATATTATATAATGGAAAGATGAAAGTTGAACTACCACGTATTTTAAACTTAATTATCAAACCACGTGTTATTCTCTCTAATTTTTAAAATTCCTAACAATTTCTAAGCTGATCTTTCTCGTCAGAAATGGCATAAGCGCGAGATAAAAGCTGGAGTCTACCCAATTCTCAGCGGCGTATTTTAACGATGTAACCCAAGCGAGAAGATTGTATGCGCGAGGTTGGCGTAAGACCGTGGCGTACTATGATGTCGGGACCGTGTAGTCGAGGATGGAAGGGGTTAGAGGGGTGGTAAGGCTGCTTGTAAGAAGGGATGTTTTACTGCCGCGTAACTGATATGTAAATGAGACTCGTGGAGACGATTCTCACGCGAGGTTTCCCAAGCTTTTCGTGATGTAGAGGAATAATAAAGGCATAAAATTGTGCATCCGCCTAATAACAATTTTTTTATGAAACTAATATGCAATATTTACATCTCTATGAATATTAATATAGAAATAATTCCAAGCAAAAAGACGATATACAGGCTTTTATTAATTAATAAAAAATTAAAAATATATATCAAAAATATAAATATTTAAGAATTATTTAGGACAGAAAATATATATTATGAGATCTACTCAATATAAAATTTCAAAATATATCTCTTTCGCGGTGTTATATTGTAATTTAACGGTAATCGCAAAATCTATATTAAGAAGAGAAAATTATTACCGCAAGATTAGCGAGAGAAAAAAGTTTGATCACTTTATCATGAATGGAAGATAAACTGTACTGCTTTGACATTTATTTCGATAATTTTGAAATTGTTACAAATAAATGCCGAACACTTTATTACATTGTATTTTACTATGCTTTCTGGCTAAATTCTCAGTTAAAGTTGTATGTATTATATTTATACTCTTTTATTGCATTACGTGTGTTAAAGATTATTAACTTTCCTTTAAATACTGAATGTGCGAGTCTGTATCATTTAATATATTTATAGAAATATATTGAAAGGTAGCATATTAAAAATATAATAAATGGGATTTCGTAATTTTCCTCTTCTTCATTATAAATGTTCTAGACTCAACACTAAGGCAATTAAATTTTTATCGGATTAAAGTCGACTTGAGGTTTATTATCGACATTATTGATATTTAATTTTTCAGAACAGCTTATAGTTTTTAATATTAAAAACTAGTTTAGTTTCCCTCTTTCTCTCTGCTTATGCATAATTTAAACAACTCTCATTGACAAGCTAACAAGTTTGGCTGTTTATTATCTTCAGCTTAAAACGGTTGACGCGCTGAGTTATCCTATATATTATACGGAAAGGGTTTCCGCGTTAGGTGGCTTCTTCCTGCTTGTCAAGGATAAGCCATCTCCTTCGGTAGGAGGAATAATAATGGCGGGTAGCGATATATTTGTCTCTTTCCTTCGCCTCCTTCTATTCCTCCCCCCTCCCTCAACATCCCTCTCAAACATCGAAACCAACTAATACGGAATACTAGGAAACCATAAATTTCAGTTGCAGCCTCCAAGTTTTGCGCAATTTGATTGGCTGCAATCCATAAATTTCTAACGGAATCCCATGTGTTTATGCAAATTCAAGAAAGGGAGGAGGAGGGAGAAACGGAAATAAGTAGGGGTAGAAATAAAAGAAAGTATCTTAAAAGAAGAGGAACGAAGTATCTAAAGAGTCTTAATTTCTCACTTATTTTTAATCCGCAGATGGATACAGAGTTAGAATAGAGTTATATTAAAAAATAAGAAATAGAAAAACCAAAGAGAGGGACAGAGTTGGACGCAAAATGGAGGAAAATATACAACAAAATATAAAATATACAACAAAAATGTAAAATAGATATGACAGAGAGTCGCAGTATAAATAATAGATAATAATTCTCTGTGTTTTTTTTCTCGACTTGGCGTATGTAAAGAATTTAAAAAGTCATGCCCTGATAGTTTCCGCCTGCAAATGCTCTATTATTAAAAAGAGACCTTATTTTTTCATCTCGGCAATTCCGATAGTTCCAAGCGGAGTTTCTGAGAAGAAGTAAACACTGCGAATATACACATAGTATATACGCATAGAAATCTGCAATGAGTCTTTTTCAGCATCAAATAATTTCGACGTAAAATTCGAGCATATTTTAGGGAAATATTAAAACATCAAAGAAATTTGATCAACAACGTCTTCTCGTTTTTATTTCTCATCAACTGATATAAAACTGAAAATAAATTTTCCCAAATGTATCTCTCACGAAAAGCAAAATTGTTTTAAAAGTCTTTTTCATGCGCGTACTTTTACTTTTATTTTTCTTAATTAATACGTTTTAAAATATTTTTTTACAGATATATTTTTTCAATAAATATTGTTTAAATAATGTTGTAAATAATTTTTTTTACTAAAGCATATAGATAACAAGCAGGAACATTTTTGAAAACTGTTTTTGTAATTTTGTTGTAGTTTCGGAAACAAGTTCTAATTAATCAGAAAGCATTATTTACGTATAATAAAATCTCGATAAAACCGCCGATATGTTCACGGACGATATAAGTAATTATGATTTCTGCGAGTCTTTTAATTGTAACAATGTCATAAATCTCCAAGTTGTAATCTCGCTATGATGCACATGGGATTCAGTGAGAATGTAAAGAGCGATCCTTGAAAACAAGGACCTTCGAAGGAAATCCGAAAGGTGAATAGCATGTACTCTCCAGAGTATAAAAAAGAGGAGGTATTACAATTTCAAATGTAATTCCTTCGGAGCGTCGCTGGCACTCGATCTCGTCTTGTAAAAGAACGATGCCATAAAATCACACCGACGTATTCTCTACGAGAGAGAGGGACGTTAATATCTTGGATTTTCCGCATATCGCTTCAAGAAGTGATATAGCTCAAGACATTAATTTAAATTAATTAACTATATTAATTGCGGGTTGATACGTGCATTGATCCAATTGAAATGTCTAATTTTGGAAAATTAGAGAAAAAGCATTAAATATACAGAGTGTTTTATTTTAATTAATTTAGTCGAATATTACTGAAAGTATAGCTGTAACGAGAAAATATTTCATACAAAAGTTAAAAGATTTCGAGGGGGAAAAAAGTTGATAATCTTGAATTTTAACTAAGATCATTTTTGACGCGAATTGTTTTTTAAATTTCCAATGTGTGTGTGTGTGTGTGTGTGTGTGTGACAAGAGGTCAGCATTCTAGCGACCTTTGAAGTAACGACATGTCGTGTCGAGTAATTCGCGAAGCGTACTGTTTCGCATTACGTGAGTTAAACGATCTGGAAAGCAGTGACCGTATAAACGAGACGATGGAAGCGGTGTTCATCGATAAATCCTATGGACAACTAATACGAGACGATGTAGTATACGAATGCTCTTAAACTAATGAAACAGCTTTCCCAAAGCAGGATACGACTGTTAATTTCTAAGCGACAAAGTTTAGAAAATAAATCTAAAGAAAAGATAAGAATCCTTAAGATATTTTCCCAAATTTATATGCAGATATAATACATTTAATCTATAACTCTGACACCAATTTATGTAATGCTTATATGATATTGACTTCGAATAATTTTATACTTTGATTTGGAAATTTGTCTCACTAAAAATTTTTAGACAATTGAATTTAAATATCCAAAGTTTTGACATTATTCAGCCAATGTTGATTTGATCCCACATGCAGTTTTCTTTCGCGGAACTTTAGTTTAGAATCAAATTGATTCGAATTTCATGCATAACGGAAAAGTATGTGCAGTTAGAAGCACCATTTTCAGATTTATGACCAGGCAACGTGCACGAAATAATGCCACTGTCGCCCTAGAATATATTGCGCGTTCGATATTGCAACACACGTAGCTAGAAAATGTATTTTATGTATCCGCATATTTATGGAAAATTTATAACCGCAAATATATATATGCACGTATAATATACTCAGTGTTCCGAAAAAAGGCGCATCACTCACAGCAAGATTCTTCTTTTTCCACAAATAAATACCTCAAAAGTTCTTAGATTCATTAAAAATTTTTCAAATTTTTTTCATACTTTTAAAAATATGTATTACCAAAATTTGATCAAATCTTTTAACGATTTTAGTTAGACACACGTGTATATGTGTGTGTGTGTGTTTGTGTGTGTGTGTGCGCGCATATGTGTAACTATGTTTAGATTGATACTGGATTTATACTGATATAGGTGTTTTATTTTAATTAATATAGTCGAATTGCTGAAATTATGGCTGTAACGAGAAAATATTTCATACAAAAGTTGAAAAGATTTCGAGGGAGAAAAAGTTTATATATATATATATATAATCTTGAATTTTAACTAAGATTATTTTAAAGGTCAACCTAGTTTTTTTTAAATTTATAGTCTGCGTATGTGTGTATCTGGATTTATATTTTACGTACTCACAATCAGTAATTATAATTACGATACATGTATATAGATTTCTATTTCATTACACAATCAATATGAAGATTTAGATTTAATTATATTATAATTGATTTATATTTAATATATATACTAATTATAATTATTAACATAAACATAAATATATAAATATAATTATTATTATATATGCACAAATTGTGTGAGAAAAAACTTCCGTAAGTTCTAGCTTCATTATGTTAAGATCGAAAAAGTTGACAAAAAGAAGAAGGCAAATGGAAAATGAAGCTCCTTCAAGAAAAGCAGGTCTCGAAAACCTCATCTACTTTGTATTAAATTCGGCAACCGGGTTTTGTGACTGACGTTTTCGACCATGCCGTGTGGAATATCGATGAAAAGAGAACTCTCTTTTGCTTTTAACCCATTGGTGGGTGTGTGTGTGTGTGTGTGTGTGTGTGTGTGTGTGTGTGTATGTGTGTGTGTGTATGTGTGTGTGTGTGTATGTGTGTGTGTGTGTATGTGTGCGCGCGCGCGCGCTTTGATCGCTTTTGCATTTATATTGAACCGAATACCTAGATATGCCTACATACATTTTTCAGTATGATTTGATCCATCGAACACGTGGTACAGCTGATTTGAAGAAGAAAAAGTCATCTTATTCGTCTCATTAGAATTCAGATCGCGCGCATCCGTCTATGTCCGCTTGTTTCGCGAAAGTCTCGATATTCTCGTAAATCATCATTGCTGCTTGACACACCAATGAGAATTTGCCGAAAGATGTTTCCTAGCTTGTCGTTAGAGGCAAAACGTCCCAAGCAATATATGATTAATAAAAAGATTAGGAAGAGAAATAGAGAAAAATATCGTAAATAAAATTTAAATGCTCAGTTACACTTTGGAGCACCTCGAAATATTATTTGATTATGATTATGAATATATATATATATAATTTATTTACTTTTTTATCTTTAAAAGATATTTTTAATACGATCACATTTTTGTAACAGGCTAGAATTTCATTGTTTTAACAATGATGCTACCAGCTGCAACAAATCGGTTTTATATCATCAAAATTCATGTAACAAATTATTATATAATATTCCCGACCTCCCCTGGTTTAATTTCTGCATGCATTCAATTACGACCAAGTGATTTGCAGTTAAATATTCATTTTACGATGCGCAATCCTATTAATGATTTATAATTTTATTGTTTATGTGTAATCGCCCCTTTTTCCCCCTCTCTTTCTCTCTACTAATTTAAAAGTTACAAAAATTTTAAGATATTAAGATTCATTGAAAAAATTTTTTTACAAAAGTAACGTTCAGAGATAATTATTATCTTTTATACATATATGTATATATATATGTTTTATATATATATATATAATATTATACTTTTACTCTGCATTAAAATAATATATATAATAACAATGTAATGTGAAAGGAAAAAGGAAAACGAGAAAATGGAAAAGTGATTTTCGACGATAGAAATTGCGGAAAGAAATTACGTCATGAAATTTCGCTTCTCATGGCAATTCCGTCTCCATAATTTGTCATCGGATAACGACGTATAAATGCATTGACCGAAGCCGGGAATCGCTCCTCTGGGGAAAGTTATTTGCGTAAAAATCTGAAAAGCGTCCTGCTCGGGCAGTGATTAATTTGTTTTACTCCACCCTTCGCACTTTAAGTAATGTAATACGCAGCCGTGTAACGAAAACGACGCACCATGTGACACATAATGGCAGAAGGGGAAAGTTTCGAGTTGCAAAAGTAGGTTAGCGACAGCGTGTACTCCGTGAGATAAGTCAAATAAGTCACAAATTATAAATTTTGTTAATCTCTCGTGAAATGTTGTTTCCTGATATTTTCTCCCTCATTCTCAAGTTTTTCAACAATGTTTCTAACAATGGAAATATTATTGGAATAAACGTATAAGAGAAATATAAAAATATAGAATTCTATATTTAAAAAAATAATATATTATAATATGAACAAAAAATGAGTTATATTCAAATTTTGTTTAATGAACTTTAGTGTAAGATATATTAATACGCTAACACACCAATATTAAATAATAGTCGTTGAAACAAAACATTCTATTGTAAGACTGACAATGAGAACAAACAGACAGCGTTTGTAATATTCTGACAATATTAGCTAAGCTGCCAGCTATGCTATGTAATTTATGTGCTGACGTCGATGATGGAGTGCACTATCAATAACTACGGTTAACTACCTTGATTTATAGATATGTGGAGTAAGCATTTCGATTTTCCTGACACAATATTGAAGATTTTAACATTTATTAAATGCTTTCGCCGGTGCAAATTTCACTAACGCGCGAATGCGTAATCTTGTTTAACGAAACAGATAATTATATCTTATACCTGTTATAGTTTATGGGATGTTGCTTAACTTAACTTTACTATATTATTTAATAAACTACACAACAAAAAATATATATATATGTGTATGTGTGTTTGTGTGTTTATGTAACATACATATAATTTATTGTCGCAATATTCTGAAGATAAATCATATCTAGTCAAACAGCATATCTTTGAATATTTTCAGAATATATACATATATACATATACATATACACATATGTTATTCAGCGTGTCGCGATAATATACGACGTGATAAAAAAAATGTGCAATATAATTGAATATTTTTTAATGAACAGATCCTTGGGTAAATTGCATATTACAGCGAGTTTTGACAAACTAGATTATTCCATTGTTTTCATTATTACATCGCAGTAATGAATGCAATGCGTCCTTAATTAACGAACACATTCAATGAGCATATTTTGCGTATAACGACTTGTAACTTGATCCAGTACATTTTTTCGTAATATTTATACGCCGTTGGCTACATCGAGTTGGTTTCTATTAATTAATAAATATGCTCCATAAATCAATTTTTATTAACGTTTTTTTGAATCCACTGTCGACTAACGTTTTATACTATAGAGTTAAATTTCTCCCTTTACTTAATTGCTTACGTATCTTATAAAGAGGAGAAGATTTGCGTATAAGGAATCAGAGCTGGGTCTTAGGTGAGCCCGAAGATCAAATCGCAAAATAACTTCCAATGGCTAACATGCAAATCATCCATCGTCACGATGAACTCTGACGGTTTTAAGTCGGAAGGTTAGCGCCACGGAGAAAGGAAGGAGAAGAGAAGGCCACGAAGGGACCGAAGACGCCGTCAGACGTCAAACTCGATGCCCATTAATCTTAGTCGTGTGCAAACATCGATCCCACTTTGTACTCGAATATATAATAGGAGCTCGTATTAACTTTCTCAAGCCCTGACTTTTCACATTCTTTTTCTTTGTGATGATGGGAATGTGTCACTGTGATTTTTGCAATCGCATTGTATATATTTTTATCTCTCTTACGTTATCTAATATGTTTCAGCAATAATAAAGACGGTATAAATAATATACGGATCCTTGTGTAGGCTTTTTAAGATTTTTAGATTTGATTATACTCGCGCGTTTAATTATTATAATTTATTATAATTTTTATTATATTGTCTGTGTGTGTTTACAATATTTTTTGTTATAGTAGTTTATTAATATTCTGAAATTTTGAGCCAACTTAGATGTATTGTTTTCTTAGATATATTAATTCTTCCTTCTCTCGATATTTTTCAGCTAACACACACTGACTATGTTATTATAGAAGGAAACCTTTCGCCTAATGTTCTTACGTAACGCGTAATCATGTAATCTGCTTCGAGAAGACTTACCGCTACTTCCTAATTGTCTCATTCTTTTTTAAAGTTTGTTAGACCTTTTGTGAGAAAGAAAAAGGAACGCGCAATCTCGAAGGTGGAATGAAAAAATAGAAAAACCTTCGTCTAGATTGAACTTTCCTAATTGTACCATATCGCATTCGACAAGCTGCGAAGTTTTACACAGAATATATATGTTCATAAATTCCAATATAATAAGCGTGCAATAAAAAAAAGTTTTGGATCTTAACGAGACTAGAGAGGGTGAATTTTCCTAAGAAGCGATAATAAGATCACATATACATATACAATATATATAGGCAATATTATTAAATCTTCTAGATTTATCACTATGCAAACCAACTCATGATAAAACCGATACCATGAAGCGCAAAATGCATTTTTGTTTTCGCAAAAAAATTCCGCGATGATATATATTGAATTTGCATTCTGCCGTCCACCAAAACGACGACAGCGAATTGGTTAAACGAACAATATGCTTCGATCGTTGGAAAACAACGGCAATCAAAAACAACAGGTCTCATCGTTTATATGTGCCGCAAAAAGCCGGGAAAAATTTCAAATTCTCAATCGTCTCTCATGACTAGCTTTCGGAAAAGTTATGTCCGCGGAAAAAACAATCGGATGCTGCCATCCTCGATTATTCGCACACAATCTGAAATTCATTCGGCCTGTCTACGTTGAAAATTATACAATAGATACCACATCTTCACAATTCCGCACATTTAGTTAATATATTCGATCACTACAAACAAATAGACCAATGCGATATATTCGCGCGCGATATACACCGAGCGGCGGCGAGCATCGATCTCTCGAGGAAGCCAGCCGTTTTGCGGGCAATTTGTATCTTTGAATTATTTCGACGTCGTGCCGCTGGCAGCTAAGTTCGCAGCAGCCATTGCGAGAAGATAATACGACTCGGATGCTTGGGGCTTGATCGAGATTTCGCGAAGCGGTTGTTCTTCAACCGATTATTTCATTTCCTAGTAATTTATCTAAAAGTACCAACGTAATTTTTTCTAATTTGGGGGTAAATTTAATTTGAGTGTATATGATTAGTATCGGTATACTCAAGATATGCTTTGTTTAAATTTGATATAATAATCTTACATATTATAAAAATATTTAGTACATTTAATATTTTAATATAATTGTTATTTTTTGTTTTTATTTAGAAATTATAATAGATCCACAAAAGCAATCTGTAAAAAAGCAAGAAGAGTCTCACAATCTTTTAATCTAAATTCGAATGTCGGTAGTGTTGGCAAATATTTTTCATTAATCGTACACATCGCACATTTTTATTAGATTCTACTAATGAATAAAATTTTTTATTAATTTAATAGGGTCCACCATAGAGTCCATCATATCGATTGATTAAATAAAAAATTGAATGTCAATTATGCATTTTGTTTTGTATTGTTAAAATAGCGCGTATTCGGTGGGAAAAAAAGAGAAAATAAATGAAACACGGAGGCATCCGATTCAGGTTGCGCGAGAGTGCTCGAGTAAAGATACTCGAAATTAATCCATCGAGGGAAAAGCTCGATGTAATTTGCGAATCACAGTTAAGTTGTGACATTTGTATTGTGTTATTGCTATTATGAAAACAAGACTTTTTAAAGTGGCGGAAGAAAATCTCGTTTGTATTACTTTATCAAATTGATACTACTTGATTCATATTTCAATTGAAGAGTTCCACGAGTACTTTTAACAATGGAAATATTGCTGGCGCAAGATAAGCATATACATAGATGCAGAAAGACATGACTTTAAAGTTGTAATAACATTATTTTAGACGAATTATATTCTTTATTAATTTAAATAAATACGCAATTGTCAAATCACATACATATAAATAACTTGATTGCGCGATCATCTCATGAGATGATACAAAAAGCAAAAAAAAAAAGACTGGTTTAGATTAAATATTATACAAGATAAGAAAATCAAATTAGTCGCATGTGATAACGCGAAACTACGATAACTACGAAATAGGAAATGCCAACAAGAATTCCACGACTTCGTAGATAGGAAAGGACATGAGAAAAAGAGGGGGGAGGAGGAAAGGAAGAGTGTGCGTCGGCATTTACGTTACCCTAGAGTGAGATTGCAATTTCGCTTCTCCTCGCACGGATGCTGCACTCTTGCTGTAGTTTCTTCCCAATTCGCAGTTGCCGCTCATTAGTATTCGTAGAAAGACATTTGTGATCGCAATAGATTACTAGAGAAGTTATATGGAATGTCCTGCAAATATAATTTTTTCTTTTTTCGCTACACTGCTCTGCTACCATCTGTCTTTCGACAATAAGCAGCATAAGTGTCAAAACTTTTTTTGTTCTGTGATTTGTTACTGATTAGGAATCCATTGACTCCTATATTTCCAAGTTAAATGACTCCTTTCGGGGTTCGGAAGCAGTGAGTCAGGTCGAGAATGTTTGATCTCTTCAGCTTTCTGAAACGAGTGTTCGTGGAAGAGGACGTTTCGATGTTGGGTGAGGCGTGTCTTGTAGTTTTCACTATAGTTTGCTATTTCCATTCGAACTGTGTTGATTTTTAGGTCATGAATTTGTTACTGATATAGTGAGGGATATCAAGCATAGTGTACGCAGGGTTTTGGTTTGAAAACGCTCGAGGATGTCAATGCTACTCTAAATTAATCGAAGAATCTCTTACTAAAAAAAAAGAAACATCCGGTAATACATATATATTATGCGTCTATCTAGTGGTTATTAGTATATAAATTGTTGTATTTTATAATAATAAACGAAACTTCGTTCAAACATTTTATCGTTGAAAAAAAATATAACAAGTTATCTTTTTGTATCTGTTTCAGGTGAGTCTCGATCTATACGTTATATCCTTGTGCAAGGAGGTAGTAAATAGAAGAGGAAAGATACGCGGAAAATATAAATCCGTAAGTTAGCTGCGTAGAAAGGTAAACTAACCCATAGAATTTCAGATCAGTAGCGTGCACACACATACATACATCGACAGAACCCTTTGCGGTTGAATTATGGAATAATACTAGTATTAACTCTCCGACGTACTGTGCGCGACAAAGCTTTCCGCTCCCTTTAATGCAGCTTAAGTAATGTACTAATAAAATCCGATGGCGCTCCCTTATATTTACTCGCGAAATATCACGATTTTTACTGCCTGCGAGTTTTAGAGAAAAAGGATGCAAGTACCTATAATGTAAAAATTTAAAAATCGCTGACATTCGACCTCTTTTTTGCAATCTCTTTTCAATTAGATTTAATATAATTCATATAAAAATATTTTTATCCTGAAATGATGAATGTACTAAAATATTTCCGCGCAGTTATAAATAACACATGCAGTAATTAATTATTACGTGTGTTTTTGTTTTGTGTGTATGGATTGACACTGAGAGATGCAATAGGACATTAAGGGATTATACATGCAAAATGTCCATTCCATCGATCCAATTCATCGACTTCTTTTTTGCTTCAAAAAATACATATAAACTCTCAGGAGAATTAGGTAGCACAAGAGGTCCGGCAGACAGCAAAAACTCAGGTTTTACTACTGAAAATGCGCGCGACGAGCGACACGCTCTGTAAGAATCACAATTTGATACAAAAGAAAACGAAAATAACTCAACAAACGTCTTGTCAGAAATCTGATATCTCTTTTACTACGGACAAATTCAAAACTCTTACCGGAGTGTCTCTGACACATCGTCCCTTCTCACTATTACTACTCACTACTACTCGACTCTAACAATAAGTTTTCCCCACTCTCTGTCATATTTTCTTGTTTTCTCAAAACACTCAATCCATCGGATACGAAAACAAAACAGAAAATATTTTAGTTATCTTACAAGATATTCTACGTAATCACTAATTTTAATAATCACATCTCAATACAATTTCTTGCATATAACGCACATTTGCTCGAAATTTTGTTCAAATGGTACTTCTGTATTTGCATAATTCAACTAAATGTATTATTATAAAGTACAGTTTAAGTTTCCATTCCACGTTTCGAAACGAGAGGATAATCGTAATCCTGGCTAACGGAGCGAGCGATATATCAAGTCGACATTAACGCGATAATTAACGATGACTTATGGAGAAAGGTCGCCGCGTGCACGTAGCTACAATGAACGAAGCAATTAACGTTGGAATATAACTGCTGGCCGTATTGTTCCCGTCTCCAAAATGAACTTTGTTGCGCCTTCTAATTAGATAGCGACCAATCAAACCTCCCATATTGTTAAAGAAACAATATTAAAGCGCTTAAATAGTACTTGCAATCTACTAATTTGGAAAGTAAACTTTGTTTTCCCGTCAACGTTAAAATCTCTCAGGCGAATCATATAGCTATTCTGCCTCTTTGTCACGCTGTTAAAGAAACTAGAAAAAAACCTGAGAGAGATTGCTTTATCATCTCCCTTTACTTCAGGAAGATATTAAAAAATCTTGAGAATTCTGCGAGCTGTGGAACAGCTCGTAGCAAAGCAACGTGATTTCTCTTCCCTCTTTGGAAAAATTAGATACGCAGGCGTTTATAACTTCTCGGACTTCAATTTCCAAATATAGATTTACATTTCTTAATATCAATGAACTCTCTTTTGGTTTACATTTTATTTCGTGAAGAAATTAATCTTGATAACAAATTTCTTATGAGTTTTATTTATCTCGAGCTTTTAGAGTTTTAGTTAGAGTTTTAGAGTTTTATATTGATTTTTGATATTTTATCTCATACATTTATCGTATACTGAAAAAATTGTATTCTCATTTTAATAATTTCTCACTCATTTTTAGAATACCCTAAAATAGACGCCAAAAGGATCCTCTTACCTTGAGAATCCTCTAAAGATTAGTATCAGATATTTCTAATTTATAAAAATGTGAACGAAATGGGATTTTTATTTTTACATTACTACAAAAGTACATTATTTTACAACACGCAGGCAAAGAAAGACCATAAAGAAAATATAGATATAGTATATATCGAACATGAGACACGAGACTTGGGTCCTGAATAATTAAATTAGATTACGTTACACGTTATTTACTCGTAAACACTTCTCTTAAGTCACTCAAGTCTTCTTTTTCAAGCCACTTATTAACTTAATCCATTCCTTTAATAAACTAAAACCATTCAGTAACAAACACTGCACTGTAAATTACAACATTATATAACCATATACGTTGCTGCAACAATATGACCATATAACGCCAAATAAACAGTCCGTATAAAAAAAACATACAACCGTTTGTTATTAATAAAGAATATATTCTTAGTTTTAGAGGATGCTCTAGAAACACTCTAGAAACACTAAGAATATCTGTTAAGAGGGACATTATAGTATACAGTCCACTTACTTCGAGAATACAATTTTTTCAGTGTACATATTATAATATCTATTCGTATTTCTTTGATTTTGTAATTTCCTTACTAAAAAAAAAAGCTAATCTTATTTTTAGCTTGCGCGCGTGTTCGTGCTCTCGCGTGCCTCAAATGTTCAAAATGTATAGCCGACTATAAAACATTTCCAGCAGGGAAAGGCGTTTGCGTCTCGTTTTATTCCGAACACTATATAACACTGCACAGTACTAGTGCAGCCGCTGATGCAAAGCTGCAATTGCAAGGCGAGAAAAGGAGAAATACATACGCGAAAAGAGAAGGAAGAAGTAGACCAATATAAAAAGCTTCGTTTCACTTGCAGTGTACGTTTGTAATATTTTATGCATTTTTTTTTCGTCCGATCGAAAGCATGACTCCATATAAAGACAGTTTCCGCATTTTTCTAAGATTAATTCTCTTTACATCCGTTGAAAAATCTTTATGGTATTTTTGTGTACAGAAACGTTTACGTAACCTAAGCTATCGTATGGAAATATTTAAGCAAATATTTCTAATTATTAATGACTTAAATGTTTTCAATTTTATAAGAAGAAAAGGAAATGAATATCATATCGTATAAAATATAAGAGACATATTTTATATCGTAACATTTATATATTTATATGTATAACCAAATAACACAGTAAAGATATTTATAATATCTAATACACACGTTTAGTTGTTTTCTGTTTGCTTTGGTGATTGACGACTCGTCGAATTATTACGTCGCAAACAAAATTGTGCTATCGCAGTAGAATTCAAAGAAAAACAGCGTAGATATCGAGCATAAAAACGAAATATTGCAAACCGCAAATTCCGATCGCATATTTTGCGTTTGCAATATTTATTCAGAAAATACCTCTAACGATAAATCTACCTGTTTTCACAAGTTAATTTCTAAATACATTTTACTTGCCTGTAGGTGAACTATTTGTATAAAAAAGCATCTAATGGAATTCAATATTTTAAAGATATATATTACGCACATAATGTTATTGCATATGTTTATCAAACATAATATAATAAAAATTTAAAAACAACATGTTAAATTAAATTAATTAAAAATAAAATTAATATAACCAGAAAGAAAAACAAATAGCAAAAATGTAAATAATTTATTTCTGTAACCGATGCATTAAGATGCATTATTTAAAAGTGATGAGAGATTTCATTGACGAAATATATTTTTAAGTCTCTATACATTTTTTAATATTAATTTAAAATTGTTTTAGAGTATTATTTGTAAAAAATTATTTTTACAAATAAATATAGATTAAGTATAAATTGATATTTTTTTTTAAATCGAAAGAGTGTTTTTCTTTCATTTAAACCGAGTTTACGATAATGGAGCCTCTGAAAATCGTCATATCCCATTTCTACACTGAATGACCCGCATTCGAAAATTTTTCGTACTCGCGGAAATTGCACGACCGGATGTTAAAATTTATTTCCCGCATGCACTAAGCCGTCCATGCATTTACACGCACAGACAATAAACGTGAATTATAATGGCTGAAGGGACGTTTCAAGAAGAGAGGGGGGAGAGATGAGGGAGATTCGCGCGCATTTCCAATCATTTTTTACTAAATGCGCTGATAAAATAATTGGTTTAAACAGCTCGTTGCACTTTAATGATAATGGGATTTATCGTGTAAAATGAAATTTCTCGAACAATAATCGGATATACTTGATTATCTTTGGGATTCTCAGGCTCAAACTTTGCATTTCTCGCGAGAGCAAACTTTTGGTGCCACATAAACTATTGGCAGCGCGCCTATAACTGTAAACATGCTCGTGCACCCGTGAACTCGCATAATCCATGGATGCAATGTGAAACTGCTGAACTTTGTAACTAGAAAGCCAGGTTGACCGAAAGGGTTCCCCGATTGTCTAGAGAACAAATTCTCTCAATTTTCCCTTTATTGTTATAAGCGATTGCGAATACGCAAGGTGAAATCTAACTTAACAAAGATCAGAATATTTCTCTGTCCCTCTCTCTCTCTCCTTATTCAACAAAACTTGAAATAAATGACTTTTATGGTCCATCATACACATAGAGACATACGAATATTATGGAATATTATCAAAGTGCGCGTGTGTGAGTTGTTTTAATCACGCGCCCGCGCGCTTTCTTTCACGCATCCTCGAAATAAATTAACGCATAACATATAATTCAGTGCGCCGTTTCTATAACGTACGTTTCTTACCGTTTTACATTCAATGACATCCAATCCATTTTACATTCAGAATTAATCTGCGTGCAAGAGTGAAACTTGCACTGAACTTGCACCGAGAGTTGCTCGATGCCCGGGAATGGAAAGAGGAGAAACAGTACCGTGTGCCATGTATAGATGTATATGTATACATATATATATATATACATATATGTACGTATATACATCATCCGTTATCTGTGAGTATAACGCAAAGCACGTGTATCGAGCGCGGCAATGAAATACCGTTAGCGAGAGATAGCGAACGAGGAAATCCATTTCGTCGAAATTATCCTAGAACAATAACGCTTCTCCAACGAGAATCGAATAATATTGTCGATAAAGGCCTATCTGAATATATGATACAACTAAATTTTTGATAGGCGGTAGAAATTGATTAGATTAATTTTAATAATGTCAGAACAATGCGTATACATAAATAATCGCGTTTTTCTATGGGAGTAGAATACGAAAATAATAAGTTTTTTGTCGCCCTGAAATATAAATGAAAAATTTTAAATGAAAATATTATAAATTAGAAGTAAAACTTATAGAATAAATATTTTACTTCTTATCTAAGAAGTATTTTCACTTAGATTAGGATATATCTGTCGCTTTATATTTTGCTCCAATAAAGAAAACAAATAGTGACAGCATTGATTATTAAAAAAGCTTTGCGTTCATATTCAGTTTCATAAGATAGATATAAATTAACGTAAAATTAATGTAAAGCGAAGGACCAACTTAAATCAATGTAAGAAAATATTGGGATTGATAGACTCTGTGTACGAGCGTTCAAACTCTACATGACATTTTCGCTACACATCTTCGTTAATAATCTTTGCCCTAGTTTACTTAGTTTATCTTAAAGCTAAACCGTATGAATAGATCTTAACTCTCAGTGAGACGCAAATTCACACAGAGATCACCCGATCCTGACCCGAGTTAAGACGACTATCTTTCTCATAATGGATTTACCTTGCGAAACCTGGAATCGGATAAGGTTCGTTTCCCTACCATCTTCAGGGAGAATCATCGGTAAACGCCACGATAGCTAATTAGTCGTTTCTGTTCGTGAGATATCCAATCAGGGGATGGTTAATGTTTTGTCCGACGCGAAACGTCGCGTCTCCGCGCTCAATTTGTTGCGTATTGTTAAGAACGTTCATGAGATACATTGTTCTCACTGATGGAAATGTGATTTAACTGCCACTCAATACAGAGAACTCAATGCAGTCCTTGATAAACACATTTACGAAGGTTTCTTGCTAGTTTCTCGCGACATATTGAGGTAATGTCGATCTGATTACAAGTTCGAGGCAAATTTACTAATCAGATAAACACCGACAAAATTATATTCTCGAAGTAAGAGAGGACTATATGTATATAGTCCTATTATAATATCCCTCTTAACAGATATTCTTAAGTGTTTCTAGAACATCCTCTAAAACTAAGAATGCATTCTTTGTTAATAACAAACGATTGTATGTTTTTTTATGCGGACCGTTCATTTGGCATTATATAGTCATATTGTTGCAGCAACGTATATGGTTATACATATACAATGATGTTGCAATTTACAATGCAGTACAGTATTTGTCATTGAATAATTTTAGTTTATTAGAAGAATAGATAAAGTCAGGTCTCGTGCCTCATGTTTGGTTTATATGTCCTACATCTATGCTTTCTTTATGGTCTTTCTTTGTCTGTGTAAAATAATGTTTTTGTTAATGTAAAAATAAATCCCATTTCGTGTACATTTTTATAAATTAGGAATATCTGATACTAATCTTTAGAGGATTTCCATCTTAAGGAGAGAGAATCCTTTTGGCGCCTATTTTAGAACAGGATATTCTAAAAATAAGTGGAAAATTCTTAAAATATGAGAATACAATTTTTCAGTGAAGAAAAATTAAGAGAAGATGTATAATAAAAAAATTTATAGTAGCATAATTTGTAGTGTGACATCTATACAAAATTTTTATATATATACACGCATAAAAACATATATAAATTTAAAAATAAATCAAACATTTAAGTAGACATAAATCTTAGACTCAATGTGAGGTCTCTCATTTTCTTCATATTCACATGAAGAATCCTGCGTATTCAGCGAAACAGGAATCTGTTAACGAGCACGAGTTGCAAAGTTTCATGCCACCGAGGACATCTATGTAAAAATGGCAAAATGAAAGAGATTGGTGTTTCGCCGACGGGGAAATTCCGGAAAAATACGCGCGCGAGTATTGTCTGCAAACGTAGCGTATTTCTCTTGTCTCGTGTAGAATTTCTCTGTTCCTTCAGGGCAAATCTCGAAAAATGGAAATTGTGAATCGTCATAGACATTCCTATGAAAATCCATCTTACGATCGCACAAATGTAGTCATAAAATTTCATTATATTTATCGGTGAATCGATTTGGGAGACGGGAAATATAATTGTTTCATCATCTCCGCAATCGTAAACAGCATCTGAATATTATTAAATTATATTTAATTTTTATAAATCACTCTATCGCACTAATTATTCTAATCGAATAACTATTATTTATCAAATAAAATCGCTTTTTTTATCTTTATTAGTATCAGATACAGTTTTCCAATAAATGTCTTTCCATGCTTAACTGTACAACCGTAGTGCTTGTCTGTCAGAAAGAAACATATACGAGTAAAACTGAACACGGAAGCGAAATGAGAAATTCGATAATAAAAAGTGAATCGCATTAATATCGTGAAAGTGAAAAACCTCGAACAAAAGTGCAAACAATTCAACTGTTTTCCAAAATATAATTGGATTAAAAACTAACAGAGAAACCATTGAGTACCGTTGAGTACCATACATGCGTATAACTCTAAGAAACATATTTTTCTTCTAAATTTAAAACTTATTCTCCATAAACAAAAATTTATTTTCTATTTCTTGCAGCTTTTTATTCCTTAACGTTAAGTGCCTCCTGTAATTAATTTTCAAACTATAATATCCGTTAAAGGAATAGATAAAAAATAAATTTAACTTTATTAAAAAATAAACTAGAAAAGTTAATAAAATCTTTAGTAAAAATAAAGACATATATAAAGACAAAAGTTACCGTCCTATAAAATTGCCATATTAAAGTATTTTTATGAGCTAACTCATCTTAGCACTATATTAGAAACGTGTTATCTATTAATGCAACTATCACTTTGCACACATTATTACGTTACACGCATAATGGAACTTCGTTATCACATTGTATAATGGAGAAATGGAGTAATTCCGACAATTACTCATGGATGGTGATTGTGAGAATCGATTCGCCGGGCCGTATACCTACTAGCGATTAAGAAGTATGTATTCCCGGGAAATCAGTGTCGACCATGTAGTATATATGTTTCGAATCTTCTAGGTCATCATTGTTCACATGATAATTATCTAAAGTTCCCTTAAATGAGAAATAAAAACTCGAGAATATTTTTAAGTATCCCTATCGACAGAAAAACAATAAAGTTTGAAATTGAACATATTATATATATATATATATATATATATATATATATATATATTATCTTATAATTATTTAATTATTAATTATTTTGTTATTTATTATTTATATAATTTTATAAAACGATAACTGTTGTTTTTATACATATGTATATAGGTAGTTCCACGTCAAATCGGACAAGAAATGATCTCGTATTTTTTAAATCAATCGAAACTTTTTTCACATAAAATATACATAAAATGAGAAGATACGTATTTTTGTATTTGTCCGAAATATTTTTTTTGCAGAAGTTATAAACAACAAAATTTTCGTGAAAAATAAAGAAGTTGTCAATTTTAAAAATTAATATCTCTGGTTATATTTGTCGTAGAGAAATTTTCAAAAATGCATTTTAAAGCTAAGGAGACAATCTTTTTTATAAAAATAATTTAAGTTACAAGAAATTGCTAATTACAATTGTTATAAATAATTGAAATGTTTAATAATTTTTTCACCAAAAAGTACACTTTTTAAAATTTTTAAAATAATGCTATTTCATTCTCCATTTCATTCTGAAAGTGTACATATTTTTTATTTTATGGAGAATCGATAGATTTTTATATATTTTTAATAAATGAGACGCCGCGCCGCGCTCGCCCAAGTAGTAGGTATGCTACGCGCTATGGTGCGTCGATTTCTTCGGAAATTTTTTGTAGGAAGAATGTACAGTATGAATGACATAATTTATAATGTTGATTACATTCAACATTTTAAATTATGTTGAATGTAATCAACATTATAAATTATGTCATTCATACTGTACATTCTTCCTACAAAAAATTTCCGAAGAAATCGGGGCGCCATAGCGCGTAGCCTACTACTTGGTCGAGCCAGTGACGCGAGCACAGCGCGGCGCCTCATTCATTAAAAATATATAAAAAATAGAATCTATCGATTCTCCATAAAATAAAAAATATGTACACTTTCAGAATGAAGTGGAGAATGAAATAGCATTATTTCGAAAATTTTAAAAAGTGTACTTTTTGGTGAAAAAAATTATTAAACATTTCAATTATTTATAACAATTGTAATTAGCAATTTCTTGTAACTTAAACTATTTTAATAAAAAAGGTTGTTTCCTTAGCTTTAAAATGCATTTTTGAAAATTTCTCTACGACAAATATAACCAGAGATATTAATTTTTAAAATTGACAACTTATTTATTTTTCACGAAAATTTTGTTGTTTATAACTTCTGAAAAAAAAATATTTCGAACAAATACAAAAATACGTATCTTCTTATTTTATGTATATTTCACGTGAAAAAAGTTTCGTTTGATTTAAAAAATACGAGGTCAAAAAAGGTTGATTTTTGTCCGATTTGACGTGGAATTTCCCATATATATTGTGTTTATTTTTAATAAAAATTTTATTAATTTTTTAAACATATTTTTAATTAAGTTAGATTTATTTTTCAAAAGAAATTTAATTATACTTTAATATCAGACATGTTTCTTGCCCTATGCATTATCGCGGCATATGTTAAATAGCAACAAGTGTATGAAGCATTCTATCAAAAAGTCATCTGGAAGAGCAAGATAATGAAACGTGTAGAATGAAAAGATTATTTTAATAATGTGTATAATATGTTAAGATTTAACCCAATAATCATTATATCATACAGTTTTGTGAATTAACATAATAATAGACATGCACAGCGCAAAATTGCATCAACAGGTTTATTTATTAGTATTTAATTATAAATTTTGTGCGTGACTCTCTGTATTTATAAAGTTTCAACTTTTCCTAATCTAATCTAATCAAACTATAATATGTATTTTATTGCTGCCACGACTGTTTGCCACGCTGTTTCATTATACGAATAATTTATTAATTTTATCACGTGAGATAATAATATTTATGCGCGAAAAAGCTACTTATGTTATTACAATGCATTTATTGTATTATCGTGTATTATACGCAGTTTTACGATATGACAATGTATAAATAATATTAGCGTCGAATATTTAGAGTCGGACAATATAAGTCTCGACAATTTTAAAGTAATGTAATTTCTGCGAATACGATGTCTTTTATTTCGGTAAAATTTACACGCGTTGCAGTAGCTTCATCCTTGGTTAATCTGTGTATCGTATTGCCGACCCAGAAACAAGGCAAACATTACATCGAGTTTAAATCTCATATTCCGGTGGCGCGATGGATGCACTTTATTAGATTACAAACGCGGGTGCTAATATTTGCAATTATATTTCGAGGATTTGACGACAATGCGAAAACCGCAATATATTCCATTAATTAACGTATTATCTTGTGTGTTAATAATAATCACCATCAATTAACAGAGTTATGTTTATTTTACAATTGATTCGTATCTTTGATTCTTTTCAATTAGAAATTTTCATTATGAAATTATGAATTCATCTAGCGTGTGATTCGTACATTAATGTTGAATTTCTCTTTTAATTTTGTAATCATAAAAAACTGACCTCTATATTCATAAAAGTTACGAAAACTTTTGCAGCCTCTAGTAAATTCACGAATATCATATATAACGATCTGGTACGTATAATTATAATGCATTTGAATAACTAAAATGAAACATATTTGAATGTAGCCTTTGTTATATTTATACATAGATATGATCCTTTTATTCCTCTCAACACACACACACATTTAGAACATTAAATCTCGAAATATTAACCAAAAATGTTGTTATTTCAAATATCACGAATTTCTATTTTAATCTTTCACATTAAAAAACGTTATTACGATATATTATACGGTATCTTTTCTTCTGAGATTATTTACTCGGTTTTAATCGGTCCTTTGTTTCTCCTCGTTTTTGTTTCGTTCAGAAAGCATTAGGTGTCCTTAAAGGATGAATTCTATTCACACCGTTACTCAATATTTTCTCGAGACAAGAAAAAAGCTTGAATAATCAAGGTGAACCTCTATCTGGATCAATTTCCGGAATAAAGTAAGAAGGAGCTTTAGTCTGATACTAATTAGGAGGAGAACTATTCTTTCTCTACCACTTGATAATTGCCCCCCATAATTTTAAAATTTTTTAAAATCTAATTTTTGTTTTCGGTTTTTGTTGATTTTTTTTAGCAAAAATATATGAGATTGGTAACTCATTCCTATTAAATTCTCTTTATAATAACTTCTTTTACCACAGATATATTTTTAATTCAACTAAATGCCTTCACTATCAGGCAGGCAAATCGGTAATTTCTCGAACTCACATAAGTGCGAGAAATACATTTAATTCTACGAAATCGTTTCCTTCGATAGCGAAAATGAGAAGGAGGCGAGAGGAAAGGGATCACCCACGTAATTACCATTTAAAGGACAGATTAGAAGCTGAGTAATTCCTTTGTCGTGCACAAATTACGAACCAATAAAATTAAGAAGGAATTCGCAATAAAGTCTTTACTTATTTACTTGGAAAAATATCTTCGTTCGTTGATATCTTATTTTGGACTGCTTTGAGAATCATGCATATCCCTTAAATCCGCTCAATATTGATGCGATCTGTAGTAGATATTCCAATATTAACCACGCACTGTCCTGACCTATAAATTCTTTGGTCAATTTTCAATTGAATTTATTATCAAAATTGAACTGATTTATAAAACAAAAAGAAAAAGAAAAAAGGGCATGTGTATATTTTAAGATTTAATTATTAAAGTATTTCATATTGAAAATTGAAATTGTAGACAAAGTGATTCTCGCTTATCAGAAATTTGATGAGAAAATCACTCAGTATACAATTCATTAAATTTTCAATATTAAATATTTCAATAACCATATCTTAAAGTATAAGACTTTGATAAAATAAAATATATACTTGAAATTATATTAATCTGCGGCTTCTCTCTTGTCCATCCAATTATTTTTGTTTCCTTCCATCTTCTTTTTTTTTTACTCATTTTATCGAAGAGGAGTTATCCTCCATCAATCCAAATGGCTCTTTTCGGATTTCTAGTGAAAAATGTATGAGCGCGAAAGAAGAGAAGAGAATGTAGTAAACGGGAAGAAAGTGTGAGAAAAAGAGCGCGAGATAGCGAGCCATCTCTTTCAATTCTTCCGCAAATTAATGTCCGATTCGACGGCTTTATCTGGCGAGTAGATATATTTCCTTCATTGAGAGATTCTAGCAAAGTTTCCGCAATGAAATTAACGGTTCCGTTATGCGTCAGATGCAGGAGCATTCGAGAAGAGAATCCGAGGAATCGATAAAACTCTCGCAGTAACGCTATATTTTTCATATGGACATAACGGTCGGCGCTAAAATTCTACATAGCTGTAACTAATGTGATTATATATCAAGTCTTTTATGTAGCACGTTTATTATAATGTTATCACTCAGGTGTAACAGGATCTTTAAGTAAATGCATAACGAAATGATTGCAAATATCAAAATAGTAGAAAGTAAAATTAAATGTAATCATAATTTTTCTCTCTCTCTCTCATCTCTTCAAAAGAATTGTATTTTATTATGATTTAAACTATTATTGAGTAAAAAATGGAGAGAAAAACTGATATTAATGCAAACTGAATGAAAAATGTGACTAACTTTTATCACAATAATATATTAAATTGAATGAATAATGTTTCAAGCACACATGTAGAAGAATGAATGAAAGAAAAAAAATCACTAAAAGTAAGTAAACCTTTTTGTCGAAATCGATCTATGTCAGAGAGGAAATCTGATGAGAAGAGAACCAGGGACGGCATGCGATCAGCCAATCGAACGCGTCGTCTGTCGTAGCGGTCCAGAAAATACAATTTATGTCCGATTCGCTCAGTCAAGCGTGTAGACGCGTATAAGTGACGCATCCACATGGGCTGCCGCATAAGCTATCGCGTTTCCGCAGGAATGAACGAAAGCGCCTTAATATTGCCATAACGAAACGCGTTATTCACAATATATATATACACACACACACACACATACACACACCTCATGCGCGCGCGACACATTGTATGTTAGCTGGCATCGAAAAGCAAATGTAGCGTCGTGACATCGCCAACAACGTTAAATATCCATTGGGGTTTATATCGTTTCGAGTGAGTGGAAGATTCGTTATTATGGCGAATGAACTAGGTTCTGGTACGGACGGATAAGACGCCTGGCTACATTCGCAAGGCTTCCCCATACTCCTTTTCTATCACTATTACTTAGCGCGATCAACTGATCGATTTCCTTATTCTTTTCCCTTTGCTGACGTTAAGCTATTAGATTGCGAAGAAAATTCTGACCTCTTAAATCAACAATCCAAACATGAATTTCTGTTTATATTATATGGGATAAAATACTAATTTTTCTCCTATTTCTCACATACACACGTTCCTTTCTCGTTTTGCTTTACACTTATTGATTATTTCAATCTTGGTAATAAATCAACTTTGTGTCAATTTTCTATTTTTATCTAATCGATTAAATTCTATTTTTATCTTATCGATTAAAAGAGCTCATTGCATCGAGTACAAAAATTTTTGAACATTATCGTATTCGGTGATTCACAAACAAATGATTCTTTAAGCACAGGTCATAATCGGTCAAGATTAAAATTAAAAACAAAACTCTTGCACACCGAAAAAATTGTATTCTCGAAGTAAAAGGACTGTATACTATAATATCCCTCTTAACAGATATTCTTAAGCGTTTCTAAAACATCCTTTAAAACTAAGAATATATTCTTTGTTAATATCAAACGGTCGTATGTTTTTTTATGCGGACCGTTCATTTGACATTATATAATCATACTGTTGCAGCAACGTATATGGTTATATAGTGTTGCAATTTACAGTGCTGTATGTCATTGAATGGTTTTAGTTTATTAGAAGAATGGATGAAGTTAATAAGTGGCTCGAAAAAGAAGACTCGAGCGACTTAAGAGAAGTGTTCACAAGTAAATAACGTGTAACATAATCTAATTTAATCGTTCATGACCCAGAGGTTTCGTGCCTCATGTTCGGTCTATATGTCCTACATCTATGCTTTCTTTATGGTCTTCCTTTGCCTGTGTAAAATAATGTACTTCTTTATTAATATAAAAATAAATCCCATTTCGTCTATTTTTATAAATTAGGAATATCTGATACTAATCTATAGAGAATTTGCCTCTTAAAGTAGGAGGATCCTTCTAGCGCCTATTTTAGAACAGGGTATTCTAAAAATAAATAGGAAATTCTTCAAAGAGAATACAATTTTTCAGTGTATTTAAAAAACAATTGCACGGGATAAAAAATCGTATAGAATTTTTCCGCTGCACTGCGGTGTTTTTATACTATACTTCCAATTAGATTTCGTGTGACATACTGTATATATGTAATTATTATTAGTATGTAATTAGTATTAAATATTAACAGAGTTAATAACAATATTATATAAATAGTTATCCATAAATGCGTCCTAGATCCGTAAATAGATTCTGGTAATGCTGTCGGATACGAATGAAACGAAGCCCCACCATCGCGCGCAGTGTCACCATCGACATCCGCAGTGCCGTTGTTGGCATCTGGCCAAAATCTATCCTTCGCTTCCACACCCCCGCTACGTACTTAGTAAATCGAGGTTACCAGGGTTTCTAGCAACGCGCCCGCCTTTATCGTCCGAGTTTTCGGGCTATATAATCCGACATAGGATCCGGATTGCACCCACTGAACAGATTTTGCCCAAGCTTTTTTTTTATTTAAGCTTTGATTTTTCTCCAAGCGTCATATATTCTTAAATAATCTAATTGACGCGTGAAAATGCGATTTTAGACATGTGTACGATAAATATGAAAGTTTATCGTTTGTTATCGCGATCCAATTTTTTTTATTTTGAATTATAAAGATATACTTGCACATTTTCATTATCATTATCAGCTACCAACTATTACGGCCATCTAATCCTAATTTAACTCTTAGCCTTAGCTTTAATCGCCCGCCTTAGCTTTAATCACCTACATTATTCAAGAACTATTCAAGTTTGAACTATGGAATTATCGACCAACAACATTAGCATCGCTACAGAATCTATCGACATGAGAATCTAGATATTACGCTCTTGGATACTTTTAAGCGAAGTATAATTGAAATCTAATCTAATTATGCTTAATTTAATTAGAAACTAATTATCAATTTATTTCATCGCGTTTGCATACGTTACAAAACATCTCGAAAACGAATGTTTTCCCAATCCCTCTCACGTCTCAAAAGAAGATGGCAGTTCCCTATGGTATCTCCTTATCTTTTCCTTTATCGCCGCACAGAATTCTCTCTTACGAGGATTTATGGAGCGGGACGATGAAAACTATTCATCTTTCTTCACGACTTGGCAAACGGGCTTTGTGCGATAACGTCCCATGGATCGCAGGAGATATCTCTAGATGTTGATTGGCCACTGTCATTTTTATCCACAAAGCTTTTTGTTTGTCATATCGTTATGACATCGTCGTGTTGAAAAGATAAATATATTGTTTTGCGTGACAAACGCTTAACTGTGATGTCTCCAATCTCTACCAAACATTGAACGCTCTCTGATGTGTCTTTTTTTGCTCTGATTTTAAATGTCTTTTTGAAAAATATATGACTGACTTAATTGATATCTTTCGTAACATTATTTATTAATAAGAGGAAAAAGTTGTTTAATTACGATTATGTTTAACAAAAAAATTCACTAATCTTTAATCAATTACAAATATTGTAAAAGATAAATGTGGACGGTATAAATCATGTGAATGTATACAAAGAGTCGGCTCACACGTTCAAATTGACACGCTAAATTATAATAGATTGAGTAAATATATTAATTAGATAGTTAATATATAAGCATTAATTTTAAACAAACATTGAAAAATGTTTTATAAAATATAGTAAAAATAGTATTGTCAATATTATATCATCTATACCATCGTTGTATTATGTATATATATAAGCTAGCGAGAATAAATAACCGGAAGGAAAAGCGGAATTTTTGATGATAGAGATGATATCACGAGAACGTACCATACATCGCGTGCCGCTATGGACAACATACGAAGACAACGGATGAAGAAGAGATGGGCAAGAGAGATATGAAAATGGTTTCCTTAAAGGCGTCGGAAAGACCAGCGAAGAAAGAAGTCGTTAAAGGGAAAAGTGATAAAGGGATCTCTAAGCTTTGCATAACGTTCCGTATGGAAATGGAAAGAAGCGTGAAAAATATGGGCGTGAGATTAGATGGCTTAATTTCTGCTATAATGCATGGAAAATGCGATATTTTCAATATCAGTGTGAGAAAATATTTTTAAAGACATGCTCTTAAGTTTAAATATTCATATTTACCCCTTTTATACAAGTATTTCGATTTGCCTAAAAAATTATTGAATAAATATTATATTATTCGTGTTATGTAAAAATGCAAAAACAAAATAGACTTTATTTTGTATAAATTAATTTCTTCTTATGTTAAAGATTGATCGGTCGGCTCGCTTCAGGGTTGTGTGAGTTCGTATCTGCTTTGTGCAAATCGGATATGCGGGTTGATAACGATATTCGCTGGTAGATTAGATAGCAATTAGATCTTTCTAATCTAGGTCCTTGAAATCGTATCAGCCAGCATATTCTCTTTAAGCTGGTACAACCCTCAAAATAATGGTCTTCCACAACTGCTGTTGTCGCCTTATTCCTACAAAATCTTCCACCGGGAAAACATTTGGCAATTTAGAGAGGCTAATCTTATTAATTTTCCATACAATAGCTTTGATCTGAAAGCTGATTTGGATCTCGATCCCTGAGCAATTATTATTACTGAATAATTAGTTCAAAGCTTCTTATCGCTAACATATCCGCGAGAAAACAAGAAAACAAGATATTAAAAAAATTTTGATTAAAATCTTCGATAAACTAATAAAACTAAAATAAAACTTCAATTTGTTAAAACAATTTCAAAACAATTTTATTTAAAAGTATTTGTTAATTTTTTTTAAATTGTGCACTCTTTTAACATCTTATTGCTTGATACTGTTAAAACCTTATACACTCACAAAAGTGTTTTAATTAGTTGGAGCGCGAATATTGCTGTAAAATATAATTGAAGAGAAATTATATAGAAGTACTTCAAAGAGAGAGAGAGAGAGAGAGAGAGAGAGAGAGAGAGAGAGAGAGAGAGAGAGAGAGAGAGAGAGAGAGAGAGAGAGAGAGAGAGAGAGAGAGAGAAGAGAGAGAGAAACAATTCGATGGCAACATGCCATTCGATTGTTGAGCCGAAAGCGCATGACAAGAGAAATGAGTACTTCTCATGCGCAGAATTCTTATGTGTGGGCGCACATTTAGAAGCGACTCTGACTCCATTAGAATCTTGCGAGGAATAACTCTTGGACGGTGGTATTACGAATGTGGTTTCCGGAAGTAAAAGCTGAGATTGCGTGAGGGGATAAGAATGGAATAGGTGTGGTGGAGAGACGCGGGGTGAGGAACGCGCGTTAGATGGTATGTGCGCTTTTTATGATCGTAGATATATTCCATTTTCGTCTTTCGCCACTTTATCCGTCCGCCTTGGGCAAAGCTAGCTAAGTACGTTTGATTGTAAGCTGCCTACCCGGGTTTAAGGCTGATTTACAGGCGGGTGGTAGCCTGACTCTCACGCACGTGAGTGGACTGTACGTGGCTTCTATTCTCAAGCACCGTTAACCTCCACGCAACGCGATCTTTCTATCCAGTCGTCTCCATCGAATCTAGCTATTTTTGTCCCTTCAACTTTTGCATGCTTTATAACATTTCAATTTATTGTAATTATCGCAGTTTTATCATCTGTTTTAGTAGAATGACAAGTACTTAAATAATTTTTACATTCTACACTAGTCTGCTTGTGTGCGTTTTATTGGGAGGCGATACATACGTATGTTGACTGTTGTCAAGAATATTAATAATAAGGTGATGTGAATGTTCTTCAAATTGTTCTTCAAAATCTAAATAACTGCTTATTTGTATTTTCTCCTTAATCTTAATAACATTGAGGTTTCTCGCTACAGAGTATCATTTTAAATTAATTAAATTTATTTGCTTCTATTGCGAGCGATTGTTATTTGTTCAAAATTTCAATATTAGAATAATTGGCAATATTCCATACGTACAGGTGGACTTTATGACAATTTTGTAGATTAACAATTCGTTTAAAGAAGTATAAAATTAGACGTTTTATTTATTTTATTCTGGTTCCAACGATATCTCTATTATCTATTTGTCTGTGTGTAATCTGTGACGACGAAGTGAAAAAGCAACACTACTTGCAATCTAAATGTAATCTAACGTCTCTCGCATTTATGAAGCAAAGCAAAATTTAAATTAACTTATTTGAATAAGACGTATTTATAATTGAACTGCGATAGGAAGAAAGTATCGAATTACAAAAGGAAGGAAATGTTTTGAAAAGACGAAAGTTCAGAGTGAATGACAAAGAAGGCTAAAAAGAGCGAATAAGCTGGAAGCGAAGAAAAGAGAAGTCACGGTAATTAAACGATTGAGTTCTTAAAAGATGATCTTGTCTAGAAGTGTTGCAGAGAGTTGGCGAGAAAAGAGAGATGGGTGGTTCGATATTCGATCCAAACGCGAAATTAGATGGCCGATGCTATTTAGACGTTGGCAGAACAAATAGCTTTCGAGACGGAGGGTGAGAGAGAGGGGAGGAGAGGAAATTAGTAGTCGTGCAAAAAGCGTATGACGCGAGGAAGAGATTAACGATTGGATCATGCGCTATTAGCGGTGGCACAGAAGAGCCGATTAAGCCTGCAGGATGCGTCAATCTCGGATGCGGGCGGCCGCATCGTATTAACGTCAAAACGCGTCGTCTCTCTGCAACCCTGCGAAAACCACAAGCGAGTGGTTCTACGCAATGTGCTGACATTTTGCCGGCATATATAAATTAACTAACACGACATTGTTCAACAATAATATATATTTTACCCTTTATAATTTTATTATAAATAATAATATACTTTATACAATTTATATATATATATATATATACAGAGTGTATATTATGTACAATTTGTATATATACACACAGGAGTGTTGCATTTTAATTAATATAGTCGAATATTGCTGAAACTATGGCTGTAACGAGAAAATACTTTATACGAAAGTTAAAAGGTTTCGAGGGGGAAAAAAGTTGTTAATCTTGAATTTTAACTAAAGTCATTTTTTAAAGTCATTTGAAGATCAATCTAATTTTTTTATATAAATCGGTTCCTCGTAATATTTAGCATAAAAAGTTATAAGAGTACGATGGCCAAAAAGTGAATAGTTTACGAGATATTTTGTACTTTAATGTGACATATATAATTTTACATAAACTATAAAATATCTCGTAAATTATTCATTTTTCAATGATCTTACCTCAATACTTTTATGTATAAAAGAGGATATGAGAGGAATCAATTAGTGTAAAGAAAACAGTTATTTTTTTAAAAAAGTATGTAATTTGCAGCTACTGGATAAAATTTCGATAAAAGGCCTTCTAATATAATGTGTAATATAAATCCCCTCCCTACTAAAATATTCAATGTCCTCGCATGAATGAGGTATTGTAAAAAATAATGTTTACGCTCAAATTGCTTAATGTTTTACGAGATCCTGTTTTGTCCTGAGAATAAATCCGCTTCATTCAGCACAAACTTTTTAATGATGGAAAAATATACTTAGTTTAACGTCATACTTAGTTAGCGTATTGACGAATGACAGATCGACTTGAGCAAATGATTCCTTAAAGTAGGAATACAGGTAGAATAGAATCGATGGTGCGAGATTTCCTCTACGATCGAGAGACATAGCAATGTCATTATTTTACAATCAAACGAACGGACATATACATACATCTCGAGGCGTGAATTGCCGAGCATACATTCTCATAGCACAAGCTACTGGCATCCAACAGCCGTTACGACGAGCCTTATCAGCAACCATGCGTTTAACTTAAGCTCGTTGCCACGTCACATAGATCGTTGTTGTTCGTTAATTCGCCATTACAAATACCGCTAACAATGCGAATTTACGGGACGTAAAATTTTCTTCTTAGAAGGAATAATTTATTATACCCCTGTTGGAGAGATATATAGCCGAGGAATAAAAATTTTTTATTTTGTAAAAAATTAAAATGAAGGCTTTTAAAGCGGGAATACAATTTACTATAAAGAAAAAAGAAATTTGAAAAATTTTTATTCGATTTCTTCAATATTTTAAGAAAAAAATTTGACCCTTATGAATGTACCGAACCTAACCGAACATTTCATTAATGTGTGCGTCCAATTGTATAATTCCATAATTCATAAAACTTAATTCCTCATATATAACAAAAGCACTGGATACGATTTTTATCAACCGAAGACGAGAGCTATCTACGAAGGATAGGTGGGGAACATAGTCCACGTATCGCCGTGGTTGGACTGCAGACAGTCCGCTGCCAATCATTATATCTCCGGCATGCGAACATACCACCGCGTGCGAAACGGAGTATGCGGGAGGGTCAGAGGGGATGGTTCTATCTGGTCGATGAGGGAATATGGCAGCGCAGCAAGGGATGTGACGAGAGTGGTCGACGAGAGCACGCTCTCGGGAATGAGGGGGGTGACAAAGGACGAGCACTATATTGGCATACCAACGGTGTGGGTGATATAGGAATACTTCAAGAACAACTTTATAGCACGAAAGTCTGCCGACTCGAGAGATCCCCTTCCTCAGAAATCGTCCACCTTCTTCCCTTCAACGGCGTGCAAAAGCGAATACAAGCTACGCGAGCCAAACTACGTGAGTTCACCCTAAATATACCGGAGAATAAGCGGTTGAAAAAAAGCCAAAGAATTAGCATATAATAATTTAGTAATTACGCAAGAGAAAGAAGAAGAGAGGGGGATGAGGAAGAGAGATAGACTTATGAAATTTGGAAACTTGCCATAGTTGCGAGTATAGAGAGGGTAGAGATTTGATAATTGACTTAATCAGAAAATGAGCTCTCTCGCAAGATGGAAAAAAATGAATTTACTCATCATTATCGACTTATTCTATAAATTACAATATTCTAAAATAATTCACGTATATATATTATTTAAAAAAAATACAACATGTATCCACTTTCAGCATTTTTTTCACAAATTTAATAAAAATGTGAGCTATGTATTTCGCGGTTAAGAAATCTTTCAATTTACGTTTTATTTTGATAAATAAGACACGTAAACATACAATCAGTAACAGTTTTTTTTATTGACATCTTATTAGTGTTAAGAGCAAAGAAACCAAGTTTTTAATCTCATTTAAACCAACTTAATCTCTCTATTTACTCAAAGAACTCACGATATTACATTTTTTAAGATAGTTTAAAAATTACAAACGAAATAAAGAAGCGCAGCTTTGAAATATTGCGCTTTATCACTTAAACGTGCCCATGTAGCGGAAATTTATGTATGGTATTTTCTTAATCTTGTTACCTTGATACTTTTAATTTTAATAACTTTCTTATTAAAATTAAGAACGATAATTCCTATCTTATCACATTGTTATCCTTATGTATACTAAAATTCACACAGATTTTCAAATAACTCAAATATGTAAAGAGAAGCGAGTCACATAAAATTCGCTAATTTCTATATTTTCTTCTATTTTTTTAATCAACTGCATTAAAAAATTTGAACATTTTATGCTTAAAGCTTTCGCATTTAATCAATCCTCCCTACACGTTCCATTGTTATAATACTCGCGTGTGTGTGTACAGAATCACGTGTATATGTCGGAATTCTCGAACGCAATCAAACGCAACGCATTTGACGTGATTGAAGCCATCAAGGCGTACTTAAACACTACTAACGGAATAACCCACATCAAACACACAGATCGCGTGACTCTACTTCTCCCCATTATTAGCTGAAATACTGCCATTTATTACATTTTAATTCTTCTAATCCTTATGCTATCTATATGTATAAAAATCTCTTTCCAGTTCGTCAAAATTAAATAAAAATCTCATTCTCTAGTTTGTCAAAATTAAATCGCAATTGCGCAAATCCATGTTACGGGCTAAGGATTAATATTGAATAGGTAAAAGAAAAAAAGATTGAATTTAATTATCTATTTAATTTAATAAGAAATTAATTTAAGATGAGATTAAATTAGATTATGTTCTTTAAAAGTTTATTTTTTTTCCGAGAGAGAGAGTTGTGTAACTGCCCTTCTTTTCACAGAAACAATTCCTGTAAACTATCTCTCGCGAAACATATTTGAGACATCGTCTACAAAACGTGACGTCAAATGGTTTGCGGAAAATGTGGCGAATCGCATAAGCGAGCGAGGAGGTCAGTCAGAGTGGTTCAAGCGAATCAGTAACCCATGGTGTTACGTTACTTGTTTACTGCTGGAGCAGCCGTTGCATTATTCAACAGCCGCCCATATTTATCAAGCTGATAGTCAAGTAGAGGGTGGCAACACGTACGAATAATACGTAAACGCGTAAGAACAAGTAAACGATGGTTGGACCTTTACTAAGAATCGCTTCCTATGGATGGCTTTTCTTTTCTCCCCGTTGCAATTGGCTAAAAGCATAGATATTACATTGTAAGAAGAACAAAATAAATGATGATTTTTCTCCAAGTCTTTTCGAATCATACATAGAGTGTCATATAACTAATAATAGAATCGGAAAGATGTTAATTTTTCAATTTTCAAAATCGATTTTCTCAAAGACAGAACCTCTCAAAACAATTTTTTATTCTATATACAAAACAATTCTATATACGTTTTCAATTTATGTTTCCATTTAGAATTATTACCTCCTATCAAATTTTACAAAATATCTTATATAAATTAATATAATATAATATAATCTTATATAATTTAAGTATTCACGCGCGTATTCTTTCTGATTAATTCGAAAGATAGCTCGGAATCTTTCTTCACTGCAGATTTGCATTTTCTTTCATAACTTTTTTAATTTTCCATATTAATAATATATTTATATACATCGCAAGAATAAGATCATGATTTTTGTAGACGGGAGAAATTGTAATTAGGAAAAGGCGGAAGCATTTGCACGCGAGCATTTCGAGTGAAGGCGGAAAGCCATTAAGGAATATTCCCACGTGTAGAGCGTACTTAATGAGCGATATAATTTATTGTGTCTAGTGCCGGATAGTAGTTAATAGGGTCTGCGACCTATGACCCATTAACCGGAAGGTCGATTGCGAGATATCGTCGGCAAACATCTGTCATATGTTATGCACGGTAGACCGCAGTAGAAAACCAAATTTTTCGAAATTGTGCAAAATTGTACAAGAATCTCAAAGTTATTTGATCCGAATATCCCTACACACAAAAGAGATTCAGAAATAAATAAATACTTGAAATGTTATATCTGATTTTTGGAAAATTTAAAAAGTAATCTTTTGACTTAATATACAGATATATTAAATATCTAGTAAAGTTACAAAAAATTAAGCTCACATTTCCATTATTTCTTTCATTCGCATTCCACATTATTTGATAACTTTATGTGTGTATGTGTATGTGTATCAAATTGTGTAGTAGTACTGCTGCAATATTTATCACTGAAGTTCTTAGAAGTAATACTTTCAAATCTTTATATAAGATGACACACATAAGTCTTTCGTTTCTTCTCGATTAAAATCATAAGAAATAAGAATACAAAGTACAAAAGACATTATAATATAACACAATGTATATAATCCTTCATAATTCTAAGTTACAGGTAATTTCTCTGCTAACCTACTTATATAACGAGAGAGAGATATATATATATGTTTACGAACAACCATATTCTCAAACTTAGCAAGTTTAGAAACTTTATATTAAGTGTTTTATATGTGTAATTCGCTAATTTTTATCTCTCGTTATTTTTAATCACATTTGTAAATCAACTTGTCAATTCGTATATCAAATGCAATTTTTTTAAATATTTTTAGATGTACCTAGTTTCACAATTAGCAGACCATACTAATTTAATTCTTAACTAGTCATGTGTAAAAGCTGACACAATTAAGATGCAGAATTTCTCATACATAAATCTCTTATTTCTTCTTTAGATTTTGTAAAGTTCTTTTTAAGCATAATATTAATTTAATTACCTACGCTATCTAAGGAATACAAAAGCAAAGAAAGAATTATTGTATTGAAATTAATATCATTATTTATTCATTATAAATAAAAGCTAGAACGCAAAGAAAAAACTTTGATTTGACAAATTCTATGTAGCACGTTAAAAGTTAAATTTTAATATCTTAAATATCTCCAAGTTAATGTAATTTTTTTTAAGACAGGATTTTTTTGCCCTTATACATTTTTCTCAGTTTTGATATTTTCATACCATACCATTCTTAAAACTCTTTAATGGAAATACCAATCAAAATATTATACAAAATATCATTCTTATTCAACTCAACACACTTGTCGTATTGCTTATTAATTAGAAATAATAGCACGCATTAAATGTGTACCGTTTTCTTCCTCCCGTAAATTCAATCTCCCAATATTCTCGTAATTTCTTCGCGATTTTTGCAAAATCTTATTTTCACTACAATGCGTTGATTTAAAGGCAGAGAGAGAGAGAGAGAGTGTTGATAGGCAAAACTATAAATCTGTACTCTACAGCTCTTATCCCGGCACACTGCACGCGTTATACCAGCACTTCATTCCCCGTGACCTAGTCGAGCTGTTTAACTGGCTGTACAAGCTTGACGTCGCTTACCCCCGACATTCCATTCTACGTTCTTTATATCGATATAGGCGTCGTGTGTCGCGTTTCATCCTGTCCTATTCCATAGAAAGGCCGATCATGTCGGTTATAGGGACAGCAAAAATATTGCACGGTAGATGGGGGTGGTAGGGAACCAACGGTACTTCCAGAGAGGAACTGAACATTTTTCTAACTCCCTTCTCCAAACCCTCTCTCCACGTCGGCAAGCACGCCCATCCCGGTGGCGGGGGATGTGCGCGCCTTGCAGAAGTTGGTGGATGGAGGGGGGTGCAGACGGAGGGTTGCGGTAGTGGTGGTGGCGGTCTCCGCGGCCAAGTCTGACCGATACGGCACCAGTACTACTGTCGCCACTATTACGAGCGCAGGTCATCACGGGACTCAGTCATGGACATACTGGGTATGTCCTATTCAAAGCCAAGCTAACTACACCTACTTAGCTGCCTATCGATCTCGTTCGTTCGATATGTTCCGATTGTCGAAATCAAGCCGCTCCCTCGGAATTTTGCGAAAAAAAAAAAAAAAAAAACGTTCTGACGCGACCGCGTGCTTTAAACGCGAGTGTTAGTGGGACTTTTTTAATCGTGCAAACTTCGTCTGCATCAAAGGATTAAGGTATTATAAGTGGACGGGAAAATGTCGAAAATCATCGGAGATTGTATTTCTCTTTTTCTCCTCTATCTTTTCGCGCGTAAACGGACTTTTTTTTATTATGTGTACATATGTATATATATATGTATATGTATATATATATATATATGCAAAACATAGATTAAAATGCCTTTATATAAGTGATTAGTCTGCCTTGGTTCTTATAGATATGACAACAAGCGATGAGATAGTCAATCGCATGCGTTGTCGCATCATGCGGTAAAAGACAGAACGGGCTATTTGCTATTTCAAAAACATCATATAATCTACTTGAGACATGCGTCTGCATCGAAGGATCATTTATAATTGGAAAGAGAAGGAAATATTTTATTAAGATAGCTTTTGGAGTGTTTGTTAAATTTCCAACACTTTTTCTATATATACATATATATGTGAAACTTGCATAAAACAAAACTAACTTTATTCGATAAATAAAATTAATCCTGATATAGATTTTCGAATAAGCTCATTCGTGGCACAGACTAGACAATAAAGAATAATTTAAATAGAGACATATTTCAATCTTGTAGAAAAAGCAATGCTGGCATTTCATCTGATGTGACAGACGCAATGTTATCTACGATAAGAAATATTCTGTATATATGTTTTTGAATTAAAAATATTAGTGGATACAAAATACCGATTTGAATAAAATATATACGTGTGTATGGAGAATAAAGCTGTGTTCTACAAACTGCGGTTATTCATCCGCGTCAGTCGTCTATTGTTGTTTTTGTGAAAACATTGATATATTACTTTTGGGTTTTTTTTTGTGAAAAAGAAATAAAACACAGTATACAATCTAGTTTTTACAATTTTTCGACAAAAATACGTGTTAATTTTCTATGAAAGATAAAATATAGAAAGGGGGGGGAGGAGAGAGAGCGAGAGAGAGAGAGAGAGAGACGTAGGAAGGGAGAAAGAAACAAAATCAGAGCATTTAGTTTTAAAATTTTTTTACGAGAATTGAGCCATCACACATGTTTCTTTCACCTTTTTGATACGACAAGTAAACTTTCATCATTCGATTTAATATCTAAGTTCTAATATCTAACACATAAACCGTTTTAAGTGAAAAATAAGGTTTAGTTATCTACTTGTATTAGTGCATTTTATTTTCCACTATATTGAAACAACTATTACTCATCTCTCGAAAGAATAAATATACCGCATGTACGTATATGTTCTACAACATTCTTATCCACGCACTGAAAAACATACTGATAAGATTGCACGGCTCTGGCAGTAACAAATATTTCTTTTCTATTATATAATTATATATCTTCAGGTTTTTATCAAATTTCATCAATAATAAATTTTAATTTAGAAATTAATATTTATCCATATCAGTTGACTGTGATTGATGCCCTGATATAATAAAATCAACCGATATCTTTATATTCATTATACGAGAGAAATATCTTTATTAACGAAACGGACTCTCGCGCATCATCTCCAATTGCGATTACAATTCGATTATCGATGGAGGAGATTGAAATTCCGCTGTAACTCAATTTGTAATGAAAATCTTGAGTGTCGAGATCGTTTTCGAGATAATTCTCTTCCAGACACCGGAAGAATAATTGAATTTCACATCATCGACTTAGGAGCTCGCCCGCTTCTAAATAAGCTCGGCCTCTCAAGGCTCCCCCGCTAATGAGTACAACCTGCCCTTGCATCTTTTTTTTGTAAGCCGCATCGTTACTCGACCTACTTTTTATTTTACGCGAGCTCCAAATTAAAAAAAAAAGATAAGTTTATAGAAAATAGAAAGGTGATAAATAAAATATAGAATTTAAATAATCTCTCTATGAAATTAATGTTTAATAAATTATTTGTATATTTTTCTGTGATTTAGATATCCAATTATCTATTTGCGAAAATAGATTAGAGATCCTATATGATTGTACTTATTTACAATTAAATCAACGATATAATAAAAATAAAAACAAAAATTAAAAATAAACAAGAAAATAGAGAGAGAGAGAGAGAGAGAGAGAGAGAGAGAGAGAGAGAGAGAGAAGAGAAGGAGAGAGGGAGAAAAAGAGAATAGAATCATCAATTGAAACTGCTCTCTTAAAAAGTCAATTCCAAATAATTTCAAGACTATATGCTTTTGAGATATTCCGTGCTCCCTCGATACTTTAAAATTTCAATAGAACAGAGCCATTCTATTCAAGGTAAACGAAATCGAGGATGGAAATGGCGAAGTAAAAGGGCAACTGATTGCGGCATGCGCTGTAGGAACACGAAACTAATATTCTCGCAAACGATCTTGTTTAACCGAGCATCAAAGTATCAATCTTCACGAAAGAGAAGAGAACTTGTAACGTTTATAGTGAACACAATTTCTCTCGATCCGACGAAATATCGTAAAAAAGTGATATGTGATATATATTATGTTAAAGACTAAGAATTTTAAAAGAGATTAAATTTTCATTTAAGTTTTACATATATATAGAGATTCTAAAAAAAATATATATCTATATATAGATTGAGTATATATATATATATATATATATATATATATATATATATGTTAAAATCGATCAATATAAATGTTTAAAAAATCCGTATTTAACTTTATTTTTTTTATTGATGTCAGATTACTTATGTTAATAAAACAACATTTGCAAAAAAAAAATAACGCGAACATAATCTTATTAGACACTTTACATTGCAGCGTTTTCCATCTGCAAGGATTATTTAACATTGAACGCGACAGCATTATCGTTCTTGCTTTCTATCTCAAACAGAAACTTCTCTATGCTACTTTCGTGTTCTTGGCTTTGTCTGCCAGGCGATAAAGTCCTGCCAAGAAAAGTAGAAGGAGAAAGAGAGAGAAAAGAGACAGAGTCCATTGTGAATTTATATTTCTGAACTCTCGAAGGAGTCGTTTAGAGATGGCTCTATTATTGTTAGACATATGGTAGCGTAGCGACCATATCATGATCAAATACATTTTTAACATAAGAAGAAAAATTTTCCTAGTTATTTACATATAATATATTTATAAAGCTCAATATAGCAAAAAAAATAGTTTAATTTTACACCATCAATATATTCTCATATTCATTTTCTATCAATATTCTAGCGATACAAAAATTTCTTCTATTATTAAGAGAAATTTGATTTCGGATTAATAATATGATTAAAATAAATATCAATAACGCAGTAGTTTATACATAAATTTGGCTACCCAAGGATAATTTCAAGGTGTCAAATTTCATATGGTTTAGTGCGTTATTGGTAAAAAACCTGAATTTTTTTCTATATTCTATATTCCATTTATTTTTTCATGTAGAATTATTTGTTTCCTGCTTTATTTCTTATGGTATTTTTCTTTTGTGCTAGTTACAGTCACTCAATTGTGATAAAATGTTTCAAAAATTTTATAAAATTAATATATAATATAATAAAAAAAGAAAATAAAGGTAAAAAAGAACAGGTATATAGAAATGAACTTTCATGGCTTATATATTTATATCAAGAGGATTTTAACATATTTTTTTAATAATATTAATTCATATTAATATGCAAGTCATAAAAGTTTATTTCTATATACTTGTTCTTTTTCATCTTTATTTCCTTTTTTATATATTTTCATAATATTTTCTATATAATATTTTCTTAAAATAACATGTTTTTCTATATTAATATTTTATATCTAATTAACATTTATATCTAAAATAATATGTTTTTCTAAATAATTTGTTAAATAATATTGTATATCTAATTAATATTTTCTATATAATATATTTTCTTAAAATGATATGTTTTCCTAAATAATTTGTTAAAGTTATCGAAATGTTTGATCAATTTCACGAGTAACTGCATAATAAATAATATATCCTGTATAGAATAATTTGTCGTTATTCTTTCAAACTTCTAACTTAGAAGAGAGTATGCGCGTGCATGCATGCGTGTACGTGAAACTAAGAAGGGAAGTCGATCGTATGAGCAAATCAATATACTACTAGCAACCATAAATAACGCGTTGACAAAACAGTCTGACATCTCCCACCTTTCTGTCGGAAGCGGATAACACATGTGCATGTTGGCAACGCTCGCGTTGTAAATTATTACGTTTCTGGAAACCACAGAAACTACATCCTCTTCTATCTTAACGAATATGATCAATAAAAAGGATGCTGCTATATTCCAAAATTTTTTCATTATAAGCAGCTGTGCTTCAATCTTCCATTTACAAAACAGGACTCGTCACATAAATAAATATATTTATAACTAAATATCTCGACTATATGGATTAAATTTTCGAAATACTTTATCAATTTTGAGAGTCAGTATTTAAGAAAAGAGAGGACTGTTTAATATTTTTTCCAAAATTCTTTAATTTTCAACTAAAACATTTTTTTATATCATTAATAGTTTTGGCGATATTGTGGCATGAATTTATTGAAATATGACAGCATGTATATGAAACTTGTTGGCACACACTTGTCGATATTATGAAATAAGATTATTGCCTAAAATATCATGATGTTTCAAAAACTAGGTTTTGATAAGATTCGTATCAAAAAAAGTTATTCAGGATTGTTGAAGGACATTTTTCATAAAAATATTATACATGGCTGTGACATACCTAAATGAAATGCAATTGCAACGTGCAAAATTGCTGAACAAGTGTTCCTCGTTCTCCTCTTTTCGCTTATTCGACAAAGCTGTTCTTACATACTCAGCAATCTGCCGTGGTGTGATGGGCCACCTATTACAATACCAACAACGAGCTACAAGGCAAACCAGCCACGTATACAAATATCTGCACATGCGATCGTACATGGTTTGACAATATTAAGAGAGAAAAAGAGAGAGAGAGAGAGAGAGAGAGAGAGAGAGATCGCGTTCGTTCTCGTAGAAGAGATATATTTAAATTCAAATACAACTCATTCGTCTGAATAAGCTATTTATTTCAAAGTAGAACTCTTCTGTGCTTATACATTTATTCTGACGATGTTCCCGTTGTTAAAAATAGCTTTCTGTGAATGCTACGCTTTTAGAGAATATAGATCACTTTTTTTTAACCGAAGTTCCCCCTTAATCTGTTTTTTTTTTCGTTTTTCACAAAAACATTCAAAACCTTCATCTTCTAAGAACTAGCTAAAAACTTTTATCTTAATGTAATTAATCTTTCAAAAAGTAACCTATCAGACGATTTAATAAAACGAGTCCAATGATTTAAATTCAAAAAAGATATTAAAGGGGGACCGCTTCAGAAATTTATTGCAAATATCACTGTTTGCGAGTCTTTTTTTCGACAATAAAAAACAGTCTCTGAAATAATTCAAGTCAAGGATTAATGTTCGATTGAAAGACATATAATCTAATATTACGTATTATATTTTTCGTCTCATTGTCAGTGACAATTATATATATCGCAAAAAAATAAAATAATTTACGGATTTATAAGCTGACAAAATTTTCATCATATATAAATAAGAATATGTTCTTTTACTTTTTTTTATTTTCGTCAGACATCTCTTCATAAGTTTTATAAATTTATTAATTTTTGTTATTATAAATCGTTCACTTGTTAAATAAATCATTTTTACACAATTTACTGCAACGCTTATGCCTTGTGTGTCAGACAAAGGTTAAGCACTATGCGATAACTGCACAAAAGCTGGTGGCCATTGAAATACCCTTCTCATTTTGCCTCTCGAGACAATCACGATCGGCTCACGAAGCGTAGATATCGCAGCTTGAAGCAGGTTGTCGTGCGACTCGACAATTTCGCGAAGTAACTTCAAACGTGCGATGTGAGCTAGCTACGATTTAACTGCGAGAGAAATTACCTCCCCATTGTACAATCTAAAATGAGCTCGAATCAATGCACGCTACTACTATTGAAGAAATAATCAATAGAATTATATAATTCTGTGTTTCGAGTATGGAATACTTAACAAGCTTAAAAGGGCAAAAATAAAAATAAAAATAACTGCTAAACACAGGATATGGATACAATAACAGTGAATTTTTCCGGATAATCTTAAAAAATCAGTAAATAAATAAAGGGCAAGTTTTGTGATCTTCATTTTAAATTATTATCAATCTAAACAGAACAGAATATTTTCACATACCTGTGAAAGATACCTTCATAAAAAATTTGAAAGAAATTATACGTTCTACTTTGCGTCTGGTTCGTATTAATCTTTTTTTTTTTAATTTCCTTCTATTATATTTTTAAATTTATATATGTGTATATTCAATACAATTATTAATTTGGAAAAAACTATATATGCATTCATATTAAACAAATAATTAAATTAAGTTGAAATTTTATAATGACATTGTGTGTGTATTTACACAATTTTTATCAAAGTTTTTTAAAAACAAAAGCGTTCGGTCCCTCTCTTTATAACCATTTAAATGCGTCCCCTTTAACATTTACTTAAGTGTATATGACCACGATCATTAATCTTAACACCCACAATAAATCTCTCACTAAGCGGAGAAATTCCACGTCAATATCGTAGGAAAAATTCTCTACGTCGGTAAATTGCGGGGAAAAAATTTTGATGAAGGAAAAGCTGAAGTCTCAGTAGTTGGAATTTCAGAAGAGGAAAAGAGAGAAAGAAAGAGGAAAGAGAGAATACGGCGAGGGCGAGGGGGAGGAGGGAAAGGGGGAGGGTAGAGTGAGAGAATCTCTGGGTGATATTGGGAAGATTTACATACCGCACAAGACCGGAACAATCAACTTCTAACACGAGAACCCTCGCTCTCCTTCGCGAGAGACACTTCCACCATAGAGGAAGCACTGATACGACCATCTTAACTCGTGCCGGAAATGAACAACCAAGTACCAGCTGGAGAACCGATTTTCGAGAACCTTTACTTATGGCCTCGCTTGTCAAATGATACGGGACAAAAAAGCTAGTCTTATTTTAAAGTTAGTTTCAGTAGTTAAAGATAGATAGATAGAGAGAGAGAGAGAGTTACGACTCTTGTAAATTAGTCTTAAAATGATTACATTAATCAAAAATTAAACATTAAGAATCTCTGTTAGTTTTAACTCTATTAAAAACTCTATTAATTTCAAATTGGACTAGTTTTTTTTAATATTAATTCTTTTATCATGTTTAGAAATGCAGATCTTTAAATCGCAAAATATTAAGATTATAATATCTAATCTAATTAAAAATTAATTGTAATTTGCGACGCACTCGATGATCAAATCAAATTGCAATAACATGTTAAGTGATGGATGCTCACAATCGAACTCAGTTGTATCGATAGAAGCAAATTCTGGCGATGCAGTCAATTATGTCGGAGTAGCTTAATCAAGAGTAGTCTTGATTAAGCTACTCTAAGCTCATGGTAATCAGATGCTAGTTATGCTTACAAGTAGCATAACAAGCATAACTGGCTTACAAGTATTTATTAGCACACACATGTGCTAATAAATAAAAGTGTATTAGATTATTCTATATTCAATCTCTCTTTCTCTATATATATGTATATATATATATATACTCAATTGTTAACAAAGTTAATTGTACTCATACTTGATACCGCTATTATTATGACCTAAATGCTATAGTTGCGTAAGTCATAACTAAATATTATATTTTCATTTATCAAACATTATGTGCAGTTAGAAAAAAAAACAAGAGAGAAAGAGAGAGCGAAATTATTCACTTATAATACTTTATTTAATAACAACAATTAATTGTGGTCGTTTTCAAAGCAGTTTCCTCCTAAATCCACACAATACTGCGGGTAATGCTACCACTATTCGAAAAAATTATTCTTCGTAGGATTAGAATTTGGTTGCTTTTGCAAGTCATATCTTTTTATAACTTTTTGTAATAACGTATCTTTATATTCTTAAAAGATTGAAAACAAAAACATAAAAATTAAGATAGATATAAAAAATGGAAAGAATTATCTATTAGAGACACCATTTTTCAAGGAAAAAACGTTATTAAAGAAATGTTTAATTTTATCCTTATTTAATAAAGTAACATTAAAAACAGAAAAATATATATTGTGTAAAAATTAATAAAAAGATATAAAAGTTTTATCTTTTTTATATGGGCAATTCTACGTCAAATCAGACAAAAATCGACCTTTTTGTGACTTCGTATTTCTTATATCCAATGAAACTTTTTTCACGTGAAATATACATAAAATAAGAAAATACGTATTTTTGTATTTGTCCGAAATATTTTTTTTGCAGAAGTTAAAAACAACAAAATTTTCGTGAAAAATAAAGGTGTCAAATTTAAAAATTAATATCTCTGGTTATATTTGTCGTAGAAACATTTTCAAAAATGCATTTTAAAGCTAAAGAGACAACCTTTTTTATAAAAATAGTTTAAGTTACAAGAAATTGCTAATTACAATTGTTATAAATAATTGAAATGTTTAATAATTTTTTCCACCAAAAAGTTTAACACTTTTTAAAATTTTCGAAATAATGCTATTTCATTCTCCATTTCATTCTAAAAGTGTACATATTTTTTATTTTATAGAGAATTGACAGATTCTATTTTTTATATATTTTTAATGAATGAGGCGCCGTGCTCGCGTCATTGGCTCGACCAAGTAGTAGGTGTGCTACGCGCTATGGCGCGCCAATTTCTTCGGAAATTTTTTGTAGGAAGAATGTACAGTATGAAAGACATAACTTATAATGTTGATTACAACATTATAAATTATGTTGAATGTAATCAACATTATAAATTATGTCATTTCATGCTGTATATTCTTCCTACAAAAAATTTCCGAAAAAATCGGCGCGCCACAGCGCGTAGCATACTACTTGGTCGAGCCAGTGACGCGAGCACAGCGCGGCGCCTCATTCATTAAAAATATATAAAAAATAGAATCTATCCATTCTCCATAAAATAAAAAATATGTTTACTTCCAGAATGAAATGGAGAATAAAATAGCATTATTTCGAAAATTTTAAAAAGTGTACTTTTTGATGAAAAAATTTATTAAACATTTCAATTATTTATAACAATTGTAATTAGGAATTTCTTGTAACTTAAACTATTTTTATATAAAAGGTTGTCTCCTTAGCTTTAAAATGCATTTTTGAAAATTTCTCTACGACAAATATAACCAGAGATATTAATTTTTAAAGTTGACAACTTCTTTATTTTTCACAAAAATTTTGTTGTTTATAACTACTGCAGAAAAAAATATTTTGGACAAATACAAAAATACGTATCTCCTTATTTTATGCATATTTCATGTAAAAAAAGTTTCGATTGATTTAAAAAATACGAGGTCATTCCGATTTGACATGGAATTGCCAATATATAAATATTTTTTATATATATGTATATATATAATATATATATATATATATATATATATTATATATATATATCTTTTTTTGTATATTTTATATGTATATATATTTTATATATATATAAGATAATCTCACAGAAAGTTGTTTTGTGAAAACAAAACAAATAAAACAATAATTTTAACACTATATCTTCCAATATTCTATAATTAAAATACATTGAAATTCTGAGTAGTATACATATTTCTCTTTCTTCTTTCCTTTTAAAACGGCAACTTTTCACGCTTTAAAATCTCGAGAGGGACAATACAAATTTGCGCCAATATAATCGTGTGAATGGGCACGGATCCGGATTCAGACAGATTTGCATGCAAATCGGATCCCGCGAAAGGTAAAATCTGGAACCGGTCTTTTTTTGAGACTGCGGCCGATTTTGCGAATTATTTCGATGCGCTGGGATTGATACTGTTCTGTTCTCTTTCTGTCACAATGTGCAATCTCGACAGAGAATGGGAGAATCGAGAAGGACGGAGAAGCGTTGTAGATTGATCCGCCGGGCAAATTGTCCAAACGTTTTTGCGTTCATGCATAAAACATGGCATTCATTGTTGAATGATAATGCAAATAGACATCGGACTCGGCGTATAAAGAATTAATAGCGCTTTAAAATGTGTATTCAATATTTTACTCGCGATTCAATTATTTCGAAATTTCTCAAGGAACAAAGAGTGCGCAATCATCCTGTCAAAAACAGAATGTATTTTCGACAAAATATTAAAAGCATATTTAATATATAGGATTAGGAGAAAAAATATGTTTGCAAACTCAACTTTAAAATCACATATTTGTACGTATTTTCTAATATTTACAGTTTTTAAAATGCACAGCATGCAATTGTGAAACTTTGTTACGTGATCAAAAAAATATAAACAGCTCCTCTATAAAGTTCGATAAAAATATTAAACCTGTATAGAATGCTACCAGGGAATTGCAGTCGTCTACCTTGCACATGCATTACTTGCACGCAAGGCAAAACATCCTTGAGCCGATAGCTATATAAAAGAGAGAGATGCTATCGTAGTGTGCTACAAAACCGCAACTGTACCGAACCTAAGCTCGCATGAAGACTGTCAACAAATGAGAATACTTGTATGCAATTGTGAATGCATGCACCATGTTATCGAAACATTATGCATCTATGTCAAGGAAAGTATTTTTTTTTTCAACATTCCAAGTCGAAAGTTGGTCGATATTTTACTCCGACAATATAGGTACTTTGTTAATTTAATTAAGGTAATTGGAAATTTTAAGAAAAAATATGTGATGAAATATTTATCGTGTTGCAAATCAAGAATTACAATAATTTTTCTGTATGATTGTTACGCATTATAAAGTATTCTAAAATTTTATAAAATGTACAAAACATATTTCACGTTAAAGCTTCTCGACGCAGTATTGATCTAATATAAATAAGGATAGAAGAGAGCATGGGTAAAAACATTAAAGTTTTATCGATTAAAATGAACATAATAATTTCCTTAGAAATGATTTCATCAAATTAAATTTATCTCTATTGCGATTTATGCAAATCTGAAAAGCTTTTCGACAGAATTAAACAAAGTATTCGAAAGTAATTATAAAAACGTCATGTTTTAAAATGTCAGTTGTATATATTTATATCTCTATATCACATTAGGTTGTTTTATCTTGTAAAATAAGTGATAATTTTTATAAAAATGTTTACAATTTTATTGTGAGAAAAACAATAGATGTGCTCATCATTAGTCATGACTAATTCTTGCGCGATGAGCAATAACTACGACTACACGTTGAACACGATTTAGTTTACAAGAACAGTTATATTGATTTCCTAGAGATCTTACATTGGTTTTTTCTAGATTATAAGATCCTAAGGTTTTTTTTAACTATATTTTGTATTAGACAATAATCACATTTGTACGATATGTTTATATGATACGTACAACAATCATTTCTATGATGTTGAAAAAGAAGACAAGTAACTTTGCGCGGCAATAATGGTGGTAATCGAAAATTAATTCCAATTGTAGAATAAAAATTCTGATAAATCCAGTTCTTATCGTATTATCGTTGTTATGATCAATCGTATATGTGGGATACTTCGTAGAATTTCGTGCTCGCTATCCTCTCAACGAGAAAAGCATTTGTATGCAAACGGATAATCCGTCCGTTTCAGATGGTTGTTCATTTTTTTTTTTTTTTTTTTTTTTTTTACTCAACCGGTGAAACAGCCAATACGATAGTGGTCCAATGAGAAATGCGGACGAGGTGACTGTATCGATACGACAATCCGTTTGAAATCTCGCAGTAAACTCGTTTCCTCAACATCTGCACGGTGGTGATTGGACGGCGGATTGTTCGATGAAGCGGCGTTAGTATCCAACTCGGATGGGCGAATGAAATGAAGCGGGTTAGGAGGGTGGAAAGGGCTGAGACTTTCTCTTTCACGGTTTGTCCGCGTCGAAATGAAGCGATTTTGTTCTTATAAAGGTCAATTAAAATGCAGATTCTATCAGTCGCTTCGAATAACGACACACTTGGCATGCATCGCGACTGAAACGCGATATAAAATTACATCTCTTCAAAAGAAAAGAAAATTTTAATGTAAAATTGGGATATTGATAGAATTGGAAACGGTACACTATAATTCCCTCTGATTCGTTTTCTCAGCAATATGCAAAATTACGAGGTATGTAATAAGAAATGTACACTTGATACAGCTAATGAATAAAATTTATCATAATATATGATGAAAAATATTTGAGATATAATGAAAAGTGTTCTATTGGTATTGTTTGATGAATAAAGCCCAACATAATGTTCGGATAAAGTAAGAAGATATATTTATTACGGATCTGCACGGGCATCGCGCATCTGCTTACCGCAATTGTGCGATTTCCTATGGATATCTTTCATAACGCGGCGCATTTGTTTATCGCTCACAAGCGACGTTTTAATTTCCCGGTCATTTGTAATAGAGGTCGTTAGCAATTTGTGCTGCGAGATGCAGATTCAATTAAATACCAATGACGATGCCGAGTAGAGCAGCGAATGCTCGTGACACTGGGCCGCAGGTGTTTCCAACGACCAGTCTTCGTGTTCGGAAATGGTATTTACTACTAGCGATTGGTTGGAAAATTCACTCGGACGCGCGTTACACGGGACGCGTTTCCAACAATCGCCATCGTACTTCTATTATTGATTATTCCGACCTTCCTTTAGGAGGAGTCGCTACTATTCCTGATAATGTACATTTCTACATTTTTCAATTAACCACTTTTATGGTACCGACGCATATATGTGTCATGAAAAAAACTTGCCAAAAGTGGTTCTGACGTATATATGCGTCATAGGCATATTTTTAAAAATTTTTGGGCGAAACGTGATATCTAGGGGTTTTTGAGGTCGTAAATTACGATTTTGAGATCAAAATTGCAAACTCAAATATGGCGGACTCAAAATAACGGTTATAAACTCTTGGAAATATAAACTACTTTTAATGAATTTGAAAGTTGTTAATTTTATCCTAGCAAACTCGCTACCTTGGAGTTTTCAACACATACACACACACACACACACAAGGCCGCGAACGCATATACCATGATATGTGCAAAGGTATGCAATTGTAGAAATCTGCGACCGGCATGATATACAGTTAATTACATTTACCAATGTTATGGTTATTTAGCCATAAGTAAATAATTACTTTATTAGAAAAAAATATTTTTAATTAATTTTTTTCAGCAAAATGTGTGATTATTTTCAACTGTAAGAATTATTTTATAATAAATTATTTAAACAATATAATTTTGCTGAAAAAAATATAGCAAAGATTATATTCGGATTTATATGAAACATGCATGTCGGAGAGAGATCACTTCTTTTATATTGTAAACTTTAGAAACGAGAGCAGCTCATTCGTCAATCTGCTATCCGACAAATTAGAAGCATTCATTTCATAGATTTCAATGGTAAAAAAAGCTTCAGTGAAGCTTTTGAAGTGACTATATAAAAATATTTTATTTCAATATAATGTGTGTGTAAATTTTTGTTTTTTACTCGTATCTGTGTGATTTGAAAATTTGCAAGACTTTTTCAATTTTATTTTAAACTTTACCTATATTTTTTAACTCGCGTGCACGCACACACACACACACACAATAATTTTCCTGTCACACCAATTCCTAAACTTAGGAATAATACTTGCATATAGATAGTCGTTGTTGTTTAAAGTCCTTTAATGCGGCATCTGTAACTGAGATGCCAGACTCGGAGATACACGCGCAAGTATCATCACACTTGTTATTTCCCACCAGAAACACGGTATACGCGTGGATAGTTGTACGATGTTGTCATACCATTAACCCTTATAGGATTACGGTTTACGATACGTATACTACGTAGTCTAACTACCAAGTTTCTAAACAAAACGATTTAGTCGGTATACAAGCTTGTTTAAATTAATATTATCTCTTCAAAATACGACCCTTTTGAATTTATAGGCTTATTTCAGTTATGTTTCTATTGTTAGAAGCACTTAGCATTCTATTTTGCATTTTTTTTTAACTCAACAGATGCTTTTGTGACTTATTGTTAGAAGCAGTAACAAACATCACACACACACATTTCTTAATTTTATATAAAATGTATCTTCATAAAATATCTTTCAACATCTTTAAAAGTTTATCATCTCACAGCATGTTTTAATAAAAAATTTGGTTCTCTGCTCTTTAAAAATATTATTCGATATTTTGCAGATAGGTATTTTATTTGATTATTAGATAAACGGAATTACTAATAATATTTTTTTCATATTATCGGAATAAAACATTTTGAAATGTAGTCGAGATATAAGGGATTAACTACATATTTTGTCACATTTCCAATATTGCCAGCTTCGGAGAAAAAAATATATATGTTTACGATTATAAATAACAGATTCTAGAGATATTTTATGTTGAAAATCCAAAAGTTGTTAAAATGATGGGACGCAATGAAACATTTAAAAAAAGCTTGAAATTCGTAAAAAAAATTTTTTCCGTCCATTGTGATAAAATGGCCTGTACATTACCTCTGGCTAGCGACGTCATGAAATTCTCCGGATAACCGGAGAATTTCATTTTGTCAAATAAAACTTGTCCGTGGACAGTTTTGCCGGACATAGGAGTGAGTAGAGAAAAACCGCAGGAATTCTGTTATTAATCTTTTTCAGAGACACGGAACGTGTTCTACGCGCAATTTTCAAATATGCTGAGTATTTTTGCCAGCCTAGCAAAATTCTAAAAATATCCCAAACTGTACACCTCTTTTTCTATTCGTTTTCTAACATCTTCTTCCTTAATTTGTAAGTTAAACATTTGCAAAATTATTAATTCTATGAAACAAAAAATACGTTAAAAAAAGGACTTGAAATTAATTTCCTGTAGTATTGCAACAACATGCGTTTAAAAGTTGGTAGCGGTCTCAAAAAGTGCCGCTGCAAAGTCGACCGTAGATGTTTACGAATTCATAATGTTTCCTTAGGATAATATTTTCATTTGACTTTAGAATTTATTCCCTTGAAAAACTTGAGCGGATAAACTTTGTTTTCGAGACTCACTCTGCTAAACCGAGACTTTGTTTTCGAGGCTTCTGTGCTAAACGCAGAACTTTTTCATCCTCGAACTTACTTTTCGATGTGATTAGATTCACCGGAAATGTAACTTCCTCATAGATGCAAAACTCTTTTGAGCTTCTCAAAATTTCAAGAGTGATCTTTTTTTTAAATATAATATTTTCTCTAAACTTGAAATATCAACCACTGGCCGAATACCAATTGCCAGTCCATTCCAGATTGAAATTAGTACAAATATTTCTTTAGTTTGTTTGAACTATGTATTTCTAACGTAATTTTTATAATTTTAAATTTACAAATGTATGCTATTTAATTAGCTTCATTATTTAATTTTATCTATAATTTTTATTTACTTTTTCCCAATTTATTTTTTACTTAAATATAATATATATATGTATATAAGTTCTACAAAGCAGATTATATAAAATAAAGTAAATGTCTGTGTTAATGCCTTTAAAAGAGAGGAAAGTTTTTCTCTAACGAGAGAAAGCATGTGATTTTTTTTTAGGACTCGCATAAAACATTAAAATCCAGTATATTATGCGACTTGTATGTGTGAAATGTATTGTACCCAATTGTACCCTATTGTAAATCAATATTTGCTAATTAATTGATATTGGCAATTGATGTTCGATTGACATTGTCGGTAATATATTATTTATCGCTATTATGATATTATATATGTCGCTAATTATTCCATCTGTTTCATCGAATATTACCTAAAATATATTGTGGATCCGTTATTTTTTCGCCCCTCAAAGTCAGAGTTTTAGTTGGCGATGAGTAAAGAACGAACACAAAATTAAAGCAGAAAGATAGATCGGACTTCAAAGTATCTCTGCAACTCGCGGAAAGTAGCGCAAATACGCGTCAGCATCAAGACAAAGAGAATGGGAGAGAAAGAGAAAACGGTGAATTAACGCTGGGATAGAGAAGTAGTATTAATTTTCTCAAAGTACGGAGATTCTGCCGCATCATTCTCCGCTTCTCTCTCTCTTCCGAAATCTTACTCTTGCTCTTTCCTTTGTCTATAACGTAACCAATTTTGTCAGTCACAGAGAGACCAAATGGTCTTTTATTAAATTCTAAACATTTACATGAAAAGGAAATTCTCGATTTTTGAAAAATTAAACAATTGTTTAAAACATATACTTTTGCAGAAATATGTGTTTCTTTCTGTTAACCTAAATAAGTTCGAAATGCGACAAAATACTAATCTCTCGAAATTTTTAGCATCACTGCGTTTTGTATATATTTCGTTCTGACATAAATAAATATGTGCTAATTGTTTATTTAATAAGTCTGTCTCTTAACTATGTCTGTATTGAAGATATCAATTAATATTCAAAAAATTTTTACTAATTATTTAAGATTTTTCTAGTACTATAAAAAATCAATTTTAAACATTAAGTTATCAGTATCAATGATAGTCTCTCAATCCCAGTGGCAAATTTTCCATCAGCCGTCAGTAGGGGTGCGCTTAAGGCCTTTAAATCAAATTGTGCCTAGAGACCGTCGATCAAAAATTTGAAGATTAGATTTCAAAAAATCCGCAACTGCTTATTACTAATTGTAATAGCATAGTTTGACACATCTTGAAGAAAAAACTTAATAAATAAATAAATGTCTTTCTTTATTTTATAGGAGCAGTAGGCGGAGAAGGCGGTGACGAGGATGACAAGGAGAAGGAAGAAGAAGCCGAGAGAGAGAGGCAGGAGGCTATTAGGGAGGCTGAGGAGCGAAGAAAGGAAAAACATCGCAAGATGGAAGAAGAACGGGAGAAGATGCGACAAGAGATCAGAGACAAGGTTAATAGTGATAACTATGTTTATAGTATTTTCGATTGAAACGCACTTTTCTCCCAGGATCGCTCTACAGAAAAGAGAGTGATTAAATGTAATTTTTATAAGCTCATGTTTGACTATATAGAAATGTATTTCTTTATCTGTCATACTAATTTATGAAAGAGACAAATTTTGTATAATTATTTCTCAAACTATTGCTTTTTTTTTAAAGATAAATTCTTAAAGTAAGAACAAAGATCAAACAACATATGTTTATTACATATATTTCGTGTCTTATTTATTTTTGCATTAATCAGAGATAGATTTACGATCGTCATTAATGGCTCTTGTAGTTATCTAAGGTTCGCTCTATTCAATCGAAAATGCTATTAATTGCAGAAATGTCATAATTCTGAATTTAAGATAAATTTATCCATAAATGTTCTCATACTGATAATAACAAGGATAATAGCTCAGGAAACTATAGTGAGAAATCACTTTTCACGTTTCTCGACCTATTCTGTATGCATAGTACATATATGTATGTATATGTATGTATATGTATATGCTTTTTATAAACAATGTATGTGTGTGTGCGTGCGCGCGAGCGTGTATTTGTATACACATTACGAGAGCAATTTCCGGTTTCAACCGGAAATTGCTTGTAATTTGTACATAGTTTTGCCATTAGTTAGCATTATTTGAAAATTTTATATCTTCCAATTAATTACAAGTGGATTTTATTCCCGTTTTATAAATATTAGAGTACGAATCTAAATATTGCCATGCGTATTCCACGAGAGTCCTCGATTTCATCTGGGTCATGTCAGCCTCGTTGACTCTGTCCTGACAGGACAATACATCAGGATTGATAATAGCGCGATCCAGCGTGCATTTTACACCTCTCTCTCTCTTTCCCTCCTCTAGCCCCTTTCCTCTATTTCCTCTTTTCATCCACACGTTTGTTTCCCGCAAAACTAGTGAATGCCTGTGAAGTTTTTGCGAAATACCGTTGGCGTACATTGTTCTATCCCGTCTGATCAATGCCTCGACGGATTTTATTTTCTAAGTGATTCATCCTGATTGCTTTGTTCCCCAGAAGAATGTCAAGTGGTACAACTCATCGGATCAGCTCAAATAGAAATTCAAGAATTAATAACAATTCCTCGTGTTTATTAATGTTAGATAAAAAAAATACATAAATTATTTTTTATCACCATACGTGTAGCTGAATTATTTTTTATAATGAAATCGTAAAAAATATTGCAAATAGATGGTTGATTAACATTTTCCTTCACTGACATTTGTCCAACTAGGTTAGTGACGTTGAACTTTGCGTGACGTTTATTGGAGTGGAAACGCGATTATCTCGCACGTAAACAGGAAATGATATCGTTGAAGGTACTAAACGCGTAATTCGACGTTGTCGGATGCAGTTTAATGATTTGTGTGCGTGCACGCGTGCGTGTATGTGTGTATGTGTGTGTGTGGGCCATACTGACCGCACTGCTGCAGTTGTAATTCTACATGCGGAAATGGTCGCCGAGTGGTCGAATGTTGTAACTATTATCGCGGCATTATAACGAACCGAATATAGAGAAGATATCTTGGATCAACTAGATCACTAAATTAACAATATGCGTATGCTTCAACGAAATTGGATTTAATGAGTCAAGAATTAGAATTTTAAATCCCTTTTCCTTCTATTCTCTCTTTCTTTCTTTCTCTTCCTTCCTTTCTCTCTAAAGAAAATATCACAAAACATTGAAATCTAAGAACACCATAAAATGTGCAAAGATCTAGAGAAATAGAAGCACTTATAGCGACAGTATACTTTCGGAATTCAAAATTTGATTCAATGCAATTTAATTGTTTAGTCTGAACAAATTTTAAAGAAGCCATTAAATAGTACTCGTAAAAAGTCCAGTTGAAAGTTGGACAGATGTAATAACGAAGAAATCAAGTTTCAGCAGTTTCATTATTCTGTGAAATCCGGATAAGAAACGATGGTATTCCTCAGATTTTTCATCCCTCTGCGGTTTCATACGTAAAGCAAGAAGATTTCGACAGAATATAATTAACACTAATGGCTGCTTCATCATAAGCGGAAGAGATACCTTCGGATCCTCCTTTTCCTCGTCGAGTGGAAACGTGATTCTTCGAAAACGAGCGGAAAAATTGAGACGCGAGAGTCGTGATCTCTCGAGAGAATAGAGCATACACTATTTCTGCGTGGTAGTGGAAGAGGCTTTCGCATGGTAATCGCATTGGGTCAGATCAAATCCGATTTCCCATCTCGACTAATGAACGAAGTGGGACTTTGTTATAGAAAAGTCCCTGTGCAATTTAAAAATATTCTTTGTTACTTTATTTAGAAACTAATCTTGAGAACCCGTCAGAAAAAAGGAGCAACGTATTTAGCTGTGCGCATATGTGTATTTTATATATGTATGTATATAGGCAATTCCACGTCACGTTGGACAAAAAATGACCTCGTATTTTTTAAATCAATCGAAACTTTTCACGTGAAATATACATAAAATAAAGAGATACGTATTTTTGTATTTGTTCAAAATATTTTTTCTGCAGAAGTTATAAACAACAAAATTTTCGTGAAAAATAAAGAAGTTGTCAATTTTAAAAATTAATAATATCTCTGGTTATATTTGTCGTAGAGACATTTTCAAAAATGCATTTTAAAGCTAAGGAGACAACCTTTTTTATAAAAATAATTTAAGTTACAAGAAATCGCTAATTACAATTGTTATAAATAATTGAAATGTTTAATAATTTTTTCACCAAAAAGTACACTTTTTAAAATTTTCGAAATAATGCTATTTTATTCTCCATTTCATTCTGAAAGTGTACATATTTTTTATTTTATGGAAAATTAATAGATTCTATTTTTTATATATTTTTAATGAATGAGGTGCCACGCCGTGCTCGCGTCACTGGCTCGACTAAGTAGTATGCTACGCGCTATGGCGCGATGATTTCTTCGGAAATTTTTTGTAGGAAGAATGTACAGTATGAATGACATAATTTATAATGTTGATTACAACATTATAAATTATGTTGAATGTAATCAACATTATAAATTATGTCATTTCATGCTGTGTATATTCTTTCTACAAAAAATTTCCGAAGCAATCAGCGCGCCATAGCGCGTAGCATACTACTTGGTCGGGCCAGTGACGCGAGCACGGCCCGGCACCTCATTCATTAAAAATACATATATAAAAAATAAAATCTATCAATTCTCCACAAAATAAAAAATATGTACATTTTCAGAATGAAATGGAGAATGAAATAGCATTATTTCAAAAATTTTAAAAAGTTTATTTTTTGGTGAAAACAATTATTAAACATTTCAATTATTTATAACAATTGTAATTAGCAATTTCTTGTAACTTAAACTATGTTTATAAAAAAGATTGTTTCCTTAGCTTTAAAATGCATTTTTGAAAATTTCTCTACGACAAATATAACCAGAAATATTAATTTTTAAAGTTGACAACTTCTTTATTTTTCACAAAAATTTTGTTGTTTATAACTTCTGCAAAAAAAAATATTTCGGACAAATACAAAAATACGTATCTTCTTATTTTTTGTATATTTCACGTGAAAAAAGTTTCGTTCAATTTAAAAAATACGAAGTCAAAAAGATCGATTTTTGTCCGATTTGACGTAGAATTGCTCATATTTATTTCTTATTATTTTATATATTCATTATATACGTATATATATGGCATTTTATATATGATTTGTATTAGTGTAAATATTACTATAACCACATTACTATTACCACAAAGCTGCGTATATCGGTACCAAACTAAACCCGATTAATATTCACAGAGCGCATTTATATCCATGATATGTAATTGCTATACATTTCTACTGACGTTGATAAACAATCGGTTTGTAGGATTTTTGAAAAACAGAGAGAATTGTGTTCTAAAATAATTAGTTTGCATAAAGTAAGCAAATCCTTAAAAAAAGCACATTAAAAGAAACACTGAATATATCTTTTCATTATACTGAAAATAATTGAAATATTTAAAAGTTGACAAATATTTGGTATAAATAATGTTCAGTAAACATACCAATATTCCCATAAATAATCACAATAAAAAGAGAATGTAAGACAATGTAAAAATAAATCAAAAAAGAAATCAAGAAAGATTGATAGAGTATATCACGGATTTAGCAGAATCGTCGATTAAAACCATTTCTATGCGATATATATATTTTACCGCTATATCATAATTAAGAAAAATTACCTTAAAAATCGGATGTTGATTAATGCGAAATAGATAAGAGAGAAAGAGATAAAGAAATATTTCTAGAAAATTCATCCGAAATTTCACCTATCGACTTAATATCGCTCTCGTGTTTATATATATACAAACTATATATATATATATATATATATATATATATATATATATATATAAACACGATATTATATTCTGTCGAAATCTTGTTGCTTTATGTATGAAACCGCAGAAAGATAAAAAACCTGAGGAATACCATCGTTTCTTATCCGGATTTCACAGAATAATAAAACTGCTGAAACTCGATTTCTTCGTTATTACATCTGTCCAACTTTCAACTGGACTTTTCACGAGTACTATTTTACGATTTAATGGCTTCTTTAAAATTTGCTCAAACTAAGCAATTAAATTTCATTAAATAATATATATATATGTATATACACTCGAACAAAAAAATTACCCGGTATTACATCTGGCACTTTATTTCCGCCTCCTCTCCCGTCCTTCAATTTTTCTGTTCTTGGTCTTTGGCGGTATATTGACGAAAAATTGCTGAAGAAACGACATTATTGCACATTGTCGTGATAAATTCCCCATCCCCCCTCCCCGATATCACATCGTTCTTGTCGCAAAAGTATTGTACTCTGTTATATATATACTTTATCGAATCGTTGTATATCATCGTTCGCCTCCTGTCCATAACTTCTTCTTCATTCCTTAATCATTTCTTTCACGTCTTTCTCTTTGAGAAGATATAGTAATGATTCATATGAAGTTTAATAATTATAAGAAGTATGTGGTGTGACAATTAAATTCATATATATACATATTTCTATAATTCATATATGTACATCATATATACATATATTCATATATATATATATCTTTTTTTTAACTGGCAACATTGTGAAAACGCGACAAAATATGCAATCGTCTTTACTATAAAACTTGTAATTAGATTAATTTTATTAATATTAATAATGTACTGAATAATGCGCTGAATAATTATTTTACAAAGTGTATCTTTTAACTCTGCAGAAGATATCGAATAATATTTTTAAAAAAACAGAGAATATCTCTCAAAGTTCGTGAAAAAAAATGGTAAGGATGGTAAAAATGATAAGGATTAGGAAAATAATTTATTATCGACTTAGCGGTTTTGATAAAATTTTCAATGTAATCAAAGCAATCCATATCGAGTCGTCCAGTTTCGTGACATTTTCAATCGATCGAAAAATTCACGTTCGTAAATTGCATAAAATTAAATTGGTAGTAATGCATATATGTATGTGTGAGTTTCACGCTAATAATAAATAAGCATTACACGTTAAATCAAGAATTGTATTATAACTTACAACAATAACGACAAAAATTGATTTCATCAGAATATTATATCTCGTAACAAAGCAATTGATATGTGTAAATGTCTATTTATTATTAGATAAAAAATAGAGCAGCCATAATCATATAAATAAGGGTGTTAATTGCCATATTGCAATTAACATCTCTAAATGATTGATCATTTCTATTAAATACTCTAGTAAATGATCTTCGAGGGAGGAAGCATCGAACGAGACAACGAAGGTGAGAAGAAAAAGAGACGACGAGGAAGCGAAATAGGAAGAGTGAAGATTGAACTTAACTGGGGTCAAATTGACTCTAGTAGGGAGTCCCTGCATTCAATATGGCGACTTCCTAATAGAGTCAGGCTGACTCCTTTTAAGACGTTCACCAGACGAGGAACCGTCTCGCGGAAGTACTTAAGAGCGTGCGCTTTAAACGAAGTTAAGGCCACTTAATTTACAAAGCGTTAGTTAATTTAATGGTACTGAGATGAAAGTGTCGCGAGCGATCCACATCTACAGGTTTATGGAAAACAGCGTGGTGTTGGAGATGTCGCATGTGATGGGACTGATTGAGTCTGTCACGTGGTATATAATAAATTATGTCAGTTTAGATCACAGTACAAATCATAATCAAAAATAAAACCTTAACACTTCTATCGTCCTATAATCAAAAAATTTTTCTTACATCTTTTACAGAATGATACGTGATTTAACAATTAAATTTGTATATATCCGCAAATGAAAAATCTAATTATTATGAAAATAGATGCTAAAAAAGAGTATCAACCGTATAACGCGATATACGTCCTTTAAAGCCTTCTACAATTCCAAATCCCGACAGAGATCTCAGATTCCAATCTTCCTGTCACGGCGATAAGATGACACCGTATCAAATACACAATCTATTTATAGCATCGACAAAATTTATAATGCACACAGGGAAGGGAGTCGAATATACGCAAACTAAAATAAATGCTTATACACACATATATACATATATATATATATATATATATGATGAAGATGATGATGATGAATAATCGGAGATATTTCGATACTAAATTTTGGAGATTTTGTTAAAATACAAAATTGATCCAATTGCTACAATTTTCGCAAAATACAAAATTGTCTAAATTTAAAAAATTCGATAAAACATCAAAAAATCATCTAGTTATTAAAACATTATCTAATAGTTATCTAATATAAATTATTTAATAGTTTTTTCGGATAGTAACAGGAGGCGAAAAAAAGGGAACATTCTTACGCAATTTTATATAATAAGAATAGTTATATAAGGATGAAGAATACATCGAAGTGAGGGTCGCATGAAAAGACGCAGGTCTCAAAAACGTCGCAGTGCGACTCACTTTGTGGGCTTCATAAAAAAGCAATACTGTATTAATACTGTTGAAATAATCAAGTAGTGTGAGACAATAATTTATTTATCAATCGTCAATAGATGTGATTATTATACGTCTATGATTGAAAATTTTACACAAACTTTCATGTTGTATTGACGATTCATAGTCGACATTCATAGTCGTTTCTTGAGGAATAAGAATTATTCATTTATACATGTGCGTGCGCACACATGTCTAAAGAAAAAAAGTTCTAAGACACGATAAATGCTACCACTCTCTTCCCTTTCCAATATGATATTTTGAAGGATTCATACATTCGATTGCAAATATTTACGAGCGCATATTGGCCTTTCTCTATTTTTGATTATGTAATATTATCGCGCGAGATAATTCTTTCTTTTATTTTAATTGTTTGATTTATTCCAAAATAGTTTGTGTGAAAGTATGTCAGTCAAAAGCGTCGCATGATAAATCACTACACAACCCTAATCCGGCGTATAATGTTCTCATAATTTCGAACATGAATGGACAGAAGTGCAGACATAGATGCAGGAGAATGCACATGTTGCATATGTGCATTTGAGGGACATTAATTAACGTCAGGATCAGAGCATCAGATTTGACGCTGCCGTGAGAAACAGTGCTCATTTATCCTTGCTCTGTCTCCTCGACGCAGCGCGACATGTACATTGAAAAATTGAGAGTTGAATGAAAGTGAGCGCTCGTCTGTGACCGAACATGTGATCGAGCAACAAAGATCGTATAACCAAAATAGGATACGCCTATATACATATTCGAGTAATTTCCATTTTTAGAAACATTCCTCAAATTCGTTAATTGAAATACCATTCAGGATGTCAGTCAAAGATTTTTTTTAACAAGTTTTTAACAAAAATTTGTAACACATGCATATACATACACATATACAGAGAGAGGGAGAGAGAGAAAGACCACTCTTACAGATTTGAAATGCAATTCTATCTGATAATTTCAATTTGAGAATTCATATATTTAGTTAAATGAGTTATAGAGTAAACAAGGATAGAGAAATCATCTAAGTTTTGCAAATCTACACCACACAATGTACTATACACACACACACACACACACACACACACACACACACACACACACACACACACACACACACACACACACACACACACACACACACACAACTCGTATACATAATATATTCTATATATTAAATATCATTAAATACTGATTTCAAATAATGTTACCGTTTTCTTAAATCGCGAATAATACAGATGTATAATTTATTTTTTCCAAAAACGGACTCACTTGGATGAAACAAAGGCATTCAGGAAATCGATTGTGCATTATCATTCGTTGCAAAACAAATCATTTACTGAAAGGCACTGATAATTAATGAGGTCTTGGTCAGTGGTATAATCACGATGCGCGTATTTCACAGATAATGGTTATACCTACATACATATATACGAGGCGCATACATGCACGCAATGGCAGTACTTGTACGACTAATGTCATGTCCGGCTTGCACCGCAATCGAGCTTATTGTTTGTCGCCAGAGTACAAAGTGCCAATAATATATGCGAGGATAGCAATGTCTGTTGTAAATAGCATATAGCAGATAATATAGAAAGAGAATATATAACTTATTTTATTTATTAAAATAAAAAATAAAATGAAATAACATTATAAATAAATAAAATAAATAAATAAAATAATATTATATTATATGTTAATTATATATATATATATATATATATATATATATATATATATATATATATATATATAAAATTTGTGTGCGATTATGGCGCAGAGAGTTGTGCGTCCGCTCTCTGTACATAATTTACTATACATAATAAAATATATTTTGTTTTCAATATAAAAAATATCTATTTTTATAGTCTATTTAAAAAAATAAAGTCTATTGTCAATTCGTATGCAATTACAAGTTATCATATAAATTATTAGGATTTTTACGATATATCATTATGTTATCCACGTTTTACATATTCATATTGCCACGGAATTTCGCTAGCCGGTGTTAAAAAATAGGATGAGAGAGTGTTTCACATTTCATATGTATCTGTAGCAGAAATGTGAATGAACATTACGATTTACATAACGAAAAGAAAAATGGATAATAATAAATAAATAATTACTCTGTTAATTTCGATCTATATTGTATTTAAGAGTTATTAATTGCAGTGGGAAAATTAAATAAAAAACAACAGAGTTATCAGAGTTATGTTTTTAAGAGATTTTGATCGAAATAATACGGTTTTATTGCAGTTTCTTGGCTAACGAAGAAAACCGAAATCGTTACAACTACAATCATTACGATTTTTTTCAAAATTATCTTTTTTAGTTTTCATTTTTCTATTAAATTATAAATTTTTTCCATATGCAAATGTACTTTTATTCTTTTTACGTAAAAATACACAATTTACAAAATTTGTTTCTTCTTGCTATTTATGTAATATAATGTTATATTATGTAATATAATAGAAAGTAATAATTTTTTTATTTTATTACTGTTTATTGGCCCTTGGCATTTTGAACCTACCTAACAAAATCATCTTATAACACAAACTATAACACATAAACTACATGGTATCAAATATTTGATCACTTTTAACACCGATTGAAATTGTATTATCTCGCTTGATATTGTTTTTCTTTGGTTTATAGTATAACATAAAGAAACGGGAAGAGGTGCAAGAGATGATGCCACAAGAAGAGCCTAATCCTCTGATGCGAAAGAAGAAAACGCCAGAAGAACTGGCGGCAGAGGCTGAGGCCGAGGATGAAGACGAATTCACCAGTATGTAATGTTCACAATTTCATTTCGACATATCTAATAAAAACTATTCTAATAAAGCAAATTATATAGAGGTCGTTTAAGCTAAAAAAAACGTAAAAATATATTATTAGTTTTCCAATTTTTAAAATCTCTTTTCAAACTTTTTAAAACAAAACTTCGTATGGAAAAGGATTAATAATTAAAATTTTCGACTTATTTTTTTCATAAAAAGTTATCTCGCTCTCTGTTATACCATCATTACTTAATGATTTTGCATAGTAAAATTGTCGTTTCACTTAGAAATTAACGCGATATGAACAAGAATACCAAGAATTTCTACTTTTTCCCTTTGAGAAAAAATTGACTTAAATTCTTTTAGAAACATTTGATTGTATGTAATATTATGAATAAAAGAGTATGTTTCACGACAGTTCAAACTGAAAGTTACATGTTTCTTAAAGTCTATGTAAGAGTCTGCAACTATGTCAATATCTATTGATTTTCTGCGCATATCTGGCACGCAGTTTTCTCTGTAAAAATAAAACTTGTTCTAATTTTGCAAATCCGACACTGCAACTATTTTCCATTTGACTGTTTATATACTAGAGACTGTTGAATCATTTTCGTATTAATATGTAGTAATGCTCGAACATATTTAAATATGTATAGTTAATAAATTGTTATTTATTATAACGCTGCACACACACACACGCGCACGCATACACACACATACATGATGCATATATTTATATACATATAAACAAGACATTGTTGCAAACTTTTAGAAATCAGTTTTAAAATAAAAATCAATACCATTTTTTTATCAAAGCCAGATTATAAGATGACCTTTCTTCAACAAGTATTTTATTCAATATGTGTGTATATGTACATATGCGTGTGTTCTAATTTTATTTGTATTTCATATAGCGGCAATTTTAATTATTATTTTCATCTCGTGTAAAATGCTTAATTTTAACAAATTTTAAAATTCGCAAAAAATAAATTTTGTGCATAATTGCTTTCTTTCTAACATATAACATTATTGCCATATAAAATATACGTCATATATGTTTTTGTTTCTATTTTCTTTTTTCTTGTGAAGATTGGGTATAGAAAGAATTATAATCTTTTAAATCAACAATTTTCCTCAATGTAGACTTTTTTTCTATTGGAACACAATTTTTTTTCTTTTCTCCTCTTCCTTCTTTCTTCCTTCTTTATATTTTATTTGATAAATAAATCAACCTCGGTAACAAATTTTTTTCGACTTTTTACATCTTAATCCCGTTACTTTTCCATTCAAGTCTTTATTATACATGTTTTACTAAGCATGTTTTCTCATTTTGATTGTTTCAGAATTGAGAAATACGATAGAAACGCAGGTGAACGAGCTCAAATCGCAAATCGAAAGTAAGTGTAGCCTCCAATGAGCCTATCATATCGCGCGGTTTGCGACAAAGATGACGACGATGCCGTACGTCGTCGTCGGAATCGCGTCCGTCTGTCATCCCCTGCTGCCCGAAGGAATAAAAAAGGGAGTGATAACAATAAAGATGCAGCGAAAAAAAGAAATGATATGCGGAGTAGTCATCAGCATTGGACACATCGCCGTGTCGACCAATCGTAAATTGATTCCAGATCCAGCAATCAATTAGTCGATCGTTGTTTAAAGCAAAATGAACGACGAGGACGATTTATTTCCCGTGGATTTTCAGGAGATTCCTAAAGGATTTTTCATTGCCGTCATGTTTCGATGCAGCTTTAGAAATCGAAAGTGATTCTGTTGAGAATTCTGTCTTGCATGAAAATTGAGATCAGATATAATCGAGAGGGAGAAAAATTATTATTTTTACAGAGAAACACGGAATAAGTTTCTCTCTCACACACACATACAAAAAAGATTAAAAGTTATAAGATATTGAGAAAATTGTAAATTTACGCTAAATTTAAAGCTAAAAGAACTTGAAAAGCTAGAAATTGAAAGAAACTTGAAGGAATGTTGGTAACTAGAATTGTGAAAAGAAAATTACTAACTAGAAATAAAAAACTAAAACTTAAGGAAGAATTCAATGCTGGAGAAAGAAAACTTCAAGAAATATAAAAAATCTAACAAGAGAAAGTATAAATACCAATAGAATTTAAAACACAAATTATCAACTAGAAACGCAAAATGGAATCTTAAAAAAATCTTAAGTAAATAATTATAAATATTTCAACAAAGATATATTAACCAAATAGTCGAATAAATTGCTGGTGTATTTATACAGTAGATAAAGAATCGGGAAGAAATCTTTATATAAATTAACAGAGAATGACAAAAGAATGGGATTGGAAAGTACTTGTTAAAAAAATATATCAAGATTAATTCTCTCTCTACGATAAACGACTATAAATTTAGATCATAATCCAGAATCTATAACTGAGATGGACATAAAAAAATTCTCGATGAATGTCCTGATATTCCCCTGTATAGTGCACGAAGAGACGCAAGCATTGACGACATTGAAGAAAAATAAAGTCAAAAATCATTAGAGAAAAATCGACACAATTGATGATTGCCGCCTTGAAGAAGCACGAAATGTGAGAAATATGTTTCTTGAAAGAATGAAGAAGAGAAGATTGCATAACCAAATAGTGTCAAAGGAATTAGAAATCTAAAAATCTCTAATCTCATCTGATTTAAAAGCAAACCGCGTGGCAAAACGGAAAAAGACTTCCAGAAGAGAGCGAGAGCAGATATGATCGAAATATTGTGATGGAAAAATTCAGAAGACAAGAGTGATGTAAATGATGATGAAGAGAGAAAGAGAGAGAATGCTGGCTCGACCAGAGTGTGAGTTTTTTATGTAATTGTTGCAGTTAAAACCAAGTGCGAAATGACGTTGTTTTATAGGATAATTAGGTGTTCTGTAGAATGTGTTTAGTCGTAGTATAGCTTATAACGCGAATCAATTATCTGGTATGACAAGAGTGAAGTATCCAACTGTAGATACTGAGTTATTTTCTATTTATAGTTCATCTAGGTATTCTACAGTTACAGAGAATTTTTGGCGCAATTTGGTGGTGGTTTGAATATCAACCATTGATTATTGCGGGAACTAATGAGAGATTTTTATCGTTTAATTATTATCAGTACACATATATTGATGATTTTTTTTCTCTAGATATTTTATAGAATATCTAGTTATTCTATGCTCTAAGATCGATTGTCGTACACTACGAACGTTTCAGACATGTTAATTGATTTTCTCGAAGAGAAATCGCGATGTTACGTTCCAGGGAAAATCCAACGAATAAAAGTCTCGGATAATGAATATAATTATCCTACATAACATTCCAAGACAAAACAATTTTGGAATGTCTTTGCAAAATTTTCTGGGGGATCATCGAGGCTTCTTAAATTTCCGACAACCAATAACGTTTGACGCGAAGTATATTCGATAAACTATCGTGCAAAAAATGTAATGGCATTTTTAGGATCTTGCTACACAGTTGCCGTACTATTAGTGAATCGGATATATTTGGCTGTCAAATATAAAGGAAATATCTGACAGTCGGATATTTGAATATAAACCTCAAAACTTTCCTATTAGATTGTCAATTAACAGCTCAAACGTACTCGTCATACAAAAACTGTACTAACATTTATACCGCTACACATATACAGTCTGAATTAATTATCTCTGATTTATCTGCAGATTTATCTTTTTACGATGTTTATAAACTCTTCTTATTTAGACAGTAATTGTCGCAGCTTTTGACTATAAAACGATGGCTTTCTAGCTGTACAAATTATTTCCATCATGATGTAAAAAAGACAAGATGTAACATTGTGCATAATAATGGCAAAATTTAATTAAAAATTTAAAATCTTGATATTAAAATATAATATTAATTATATATGATAAAAATGTTAAATTAAAATTAAAATCTGCAAAAATTATATATAAAGAGAATTCTAATTCTAACATTTTAATTGTACCACTGATATCAACATTGACAATTGTATTAACTTTTGGATTATTTGGAATCAATATTTTATTGATTATCCATTGCATTTCTACGGGAACATTATATCTTCTCAACAATAATAGAAATAGCTCTATTTATACAATATAGAACAAGTATCGGACTCTAATAAGAGTCAAAACGCAAAAATCGAAGCGTAAAAATTTATTTTTAATATAGTTTAATTATACAAATAGAACATATCGGTCCTATTTCGAGCCATCTTCATCAAATGTCAAACTTTACATAAAATTAGAACATTAATGTTAAAAATTTCCGACTGCATCTCACTTCGAAATTAATGTTCTAATTTTATTTAAATTTTGACATTTGCTAAAGATGGTCCGAAATGAGACCGAAACGTTTTTATTTATATAATTAAACTATATCGAATATATACATTTTAACGCTTCGATTTCTGCGTTCTGGCTTTTATTAGTCTGATACTTATTCTATATTACATCTTGTCTTTCTCCATGATTTTGCTACAAACGCATAAGGCATGCAATAAACATATCAAAGACAGATATCAACGAAGATATGAACTTGACTCACGCGTTTAGCGTGCAGTCAAGTACATAATTTGTTACGTAACAAGTTTAGAATTTACAATTACAGTTTAAAATATGCTGACTCACACAGAATATATGCAGAGAATCGACGAACAAGTACATAATTCCGACAGTAAGAGATAATGATGAAAGTAATATCTGTTAACGACAAAATTTTTTTCAATTATGCAGTGTTCCTTAATCAGCGCAAAAATTTAAAATTTTCGCTAGTAGTCAGTGTGTTTTATGGTCAAAAGTTAGGACCCTTTTAGAATCTCGAAAATCCAATAACAATGCAGCGTCACCTGGTCGCGCAGCATACGGCTCTCGGAGCAAATATGTGCTTGCAAATATCACGTGCTCGAAAACGCAAGGCGCAGAAAGTTTAGCTCCTTATGCGTCATAATGATGATGAATCTTTACATAGATATATATATATATATATATATATATATATATATATATATATACATATATATATATACATATATACACATAAATAAAGGTAGATAAATAAATAAAAAAAGACGAAAGAAGCAAAAAAAGAAACGTACGCTAGCACGTTAAGTTTTTAGGAAGAACTATTCAGATAGTGAAAAATAATAAAAAGTAGTTGTGTGAGTTATATAGTTGATAGAACTTCGTTCGACGACTGTTTTAATATATTAAGAGAAGAGGGCGATGACGAAGGACGTTATTATTATTATATTGTTATTGTCATTATTAGTAACGCTCTCTTCTAATTATTGTTACGAGCCGGTATTTAAAGGCAAACTTCGAGAGCGCCACGGAACGGTCATCGCAAACCATGAAGGTAACTAGATAATTGCTCTGCTATTTAAAAGCTGAATAAGATTAATAATTGAAAAAATCAAATAAAAATAATGAAAAATGATCAAGAAACGATCACATAAAATTTTATTAAATTTAGAAATCAGAAAGAAGAAACCCAATACATATAAGCCAGGGGGGGAGGGGGGTTATTGGACTTTTTTTTGTTTTCTAAATTTTTGAAATTTTTTATAGAATCTTTCTTTATATTTTTAAACATTCTGTTACATATAATTTAATGTTGTTATAAAAAAAATAATTGTCATCTCTAAATATAAGAATTATTGCTTCGAGTTTATCGTATTAATTTAATATCTAATCATTAGAATTGTATGAATTGTATTTATTTAACTGCTTTATAATTAACGTTAAAATATCTTTAAATCCTCGGTTTTTTCTCAGAACAAATTTTATATACTAAATCTTTTAATGTTATGTTTTGTTAGATTGTTAAGATTCCAATATATTATTAGATTTTTATATTAAATATGAGTTTTTATTTTTATATTAAATATGAGTGTATGGACAATTGATGAGCTAAACAGAGCATTGACTGCAAGCGTCAATCAATGTGTGACTTAAGGATATACATATTTATGTGATACTCTTCTCTCACTTATCAAAACTGGAAACTTTGTAAATTTAATTTGCATTAATTAATTCTATCATCATGCAGAATATTTCGCATCTATTGTGTATTTTTCAATTTCACGCGCATACACATACGCACACACATCCACACACATCATGAAAAGATTTTTGATATATCAAACTGCATCTAATTTTTGATGTTAGATATCAAACTTGCATTTAATTTATTATTAAATACTATAATAATATTTAATTTTTCATGTTAAAAATTATTGTAAAATTAAATCTTTAAAATTTTTTCTGGTAAAATTTTTTTAAAAAAGGTTAAAAAGGCTTTGAATTTATATATTTAGAGCGCAATAATTATAAAACTGTCTTGTATCACTAATATATACATTCGAAATACATATAAAATTTGTGTGCGGCAAGAAATGGGAATATATATAAAAAGCGAGAGGGAAAAAAGACGTTTTAATATACATATTATAGAGCAATTTTTGTACGGGAGACGGAGAGAAGCAAGATGTATTTTCTTATTTGGAAGCGTTATAAATTTCCACACATCGTAACGTTTTCTTAACCCTCACGCAAATAGCAGGGTAATGATATAATAAATTAATAATGCATTCGTTTCGTAAATAATAAATGACAAATAATAACGCGATAAATTTCTTTTAATACAATTTTAATAAGATTATGTCAAAGTGATTTAAGAACAAAAAAAGTATTTATTTATTTTTAATTTTAATTTTTTCTTTTATTTATATTTATTAAGTTAATTTTTTTAATTATCTTGTTAAACGTTTTTCCACTTTTTCCAACTTAATCGATAATTGAATTTTGTGGAAAACTTTTATGTTTTTTATCATGTAACTCAAAATGAAATAAAAAAAAGCTTTGTTATCTGAATAAATTTGTGACTCGATACAAAAGTTAGATTTCATAAAGTTTGAAAAATCGAAAACAAATTTAATAATAAAATAGTTGGAGAAATGATTACAGATCAGCTGGATGTTATTTTATTGGCTTATAGTTTTAAAAATAATTATTTTAAATTATCATTCTAGAGATATAATCATTAAATTTGACCCCACTTTCTATCTTCTCCTTAAACTTGGATCATCTTCTGTCTCTTACTACTTAATGTTTCCGCTTACAAACTCGATATTACAGATATTTTCCTTCCTATTAGCAAAATAACCCTGAATTTCTAATATTTTAGAAATTTTTAAATCATATCTGTTTTATTTAAATTCTATATTTCTTATGTTTTTATATCTTTCTCTTTCTTATCTTTTACTCGTTCCATTTCGCTCTTTTTTTTCTCTTAATTACCTATTTCTCTATCTTTTTTATTTATATTTTATGCTGTAATCTAGTAATTTGTGTTTTATCTGTGTTATTTATTGTAACGAGAGAGAAAGAGTGAGAGAGAAGGGGGCAGTATCAATGATTTCTTTTTTCGAAAACAACTTGCAAGCTGTTGTGCGTAACTCCTTTAAAATTATGCGCAAGAACATTTAGCAGCAGCATAAAAAAAGGACGGCATCCGTGTTCTTATAAAATCCATAGTAAATAGTTTTTTTATAGTTATCTCAAAGTAAACTCTTTGATTAATGAAGAATTTGATTTTGATTTGAGATTGTGTTTCTTTAAACACTTTTTAAAACATTTTTCTTAAAAGATTAATAAAATAAAAACAAGTATACAAATAAATTAATTAATAAGAATAAGAGAATATATAACTATTGAATTGGGAAACGGGAAAAATCAAATCAAATTATATATGTATGCATATATGTGCAATACATTTTTCTTACAAAATTTCTACAAAAAAATACTAATCTTATATAAAAAAATCTAAATCTGAGAAAAGACTTGGCCGCTGCTGTTCTAAGGTTAATTATCGTTGAGTAAACAGCACTAGTTTTACGAGCATAAATAGTCAAGAGGACATTTCGCCCTGCACATTCATTCTATACTCTCATCGCGAGAGACCGCGAACTTTCTCTCGCAATTCGCCGGAACAACAGAATCGCCTTTTAAAAGATCGCGAAGTTTGATGGCGGTCGAAAGTTTCGCAAAAATCGCTGACAACGCACTACTATATTCTTCCTTTTCTTCTTCTCAGTTTTATCTCTTTCAGCTGCACTCTTTCTTTCTCTCACCTTTCCTCATTCTCTCTCTCTCTCTCCTCTCCCCCTCTTTACTCTCTCTCTCTCTCTCTCTCTCTCTCTTGATTTCCAGAGAAGAAAACTCTGTCATTCGATGCGACTCCGCAGCTGTTTGCTCGCGAAAAACAAACCCAAAACTTTTCCTTCAGCATTTGACTTACCCCTATTCCCTATTCGGTTTTGCTTGGGAGACGGATAAGTATTTTCATTAAAGCTTTCACGTAAAAATTTGATTTGTAATTTTTAAAGACGCCTTTGCAATGAGAGTGATTGATGAAAATCACAGATTAATAGACGAAAAAAATTAATTCTTCCTCAAAAGATTGAATACGTAATACCGTAAGGGATGATCAAGCAATTACTTATGGTTATATATTTGTAATAAATTGTCATATACAGTAAATTATATCAGCATAGTTTGTAGCAAATTTTGTCTCTCATTAAATTCATATAAAAATCTATACAAAATTTCTTCATTTTAGTTATATTAATTTATTTATTAATATTATACTTTTTACTTATTTATAATTTATTAGTTTACTATTTATTATTGTATATTATTTGCTAATTATTTAATTAATTAATATTTATATAGTTAATTAATTAATATCCTCTTATTTAAATTAAATGCTAATGTAATTTTACAAAATATAAGTTAATTTAAATGCGAGGAAATTAACTGTATCTGTTGGATTGTAGATATGACCAAGTTTTCTTCATATATTTTATCTCAATTAAATTAAACTTTTTTGTATTTATATTTGTAATATTTCTCTCTCTCCCCCCCCCTCTCTCTCTCTCTCTCTCTCTTTCTCTCTCTCTCTCTCTCTCTCTCTCTCTCTCTCTCTCTCTCTCTCTCTCGCTGGCTCGCTCGCTCTCCTGTTATACGGTTTTTTTACATTTTTTAATGAAATAATGCAAAAAAAAATAATGTTAAATAACAATTTAATCTCCAACGATTCACGCACCAGAATCAAGGAGACAATATAATATCCAGAATGCAGAAAAAAAACAAGAAATTATTTTTTACGATATGTTTTTAACGTGCATTTGATATGTAATCTCTTTCATGTATCTATCGATGTGCATGTCGAATTTTTACTCAACTTATCGTGTCTTCTTCTTCATCAATGTCGCTGTCTGATTGGTCATCTTCGTCGCACAGCTTATTGCTCTCGTGTAACTATTTGTCTAGCTAAAGATCTTCGAAAATTATCCTGATGGGTAATTCGTTCCGCAATTAATCCCAAATGGCGCAACCAATATATGTATAATATATGATGTCTACCATAATCTCAAAAAAACTAAATTTTGTCGTGCGTTTTATTCAAATTATAGATCCTGTATAACTCTCTTTTACATTGTATTTTATTTATTCGCGAAATTCTTATGAAAAGTATATACAATAACTCTATTATAAAATATATAAAATAAATATATAACAGAAATTATAATATATATTTATAATTTTTAATTTGCTATATAATATAATTCTATTATTAATTTTATTTGTAATCCTATTTGATTCATAAAATTATTGACGATATTATTTATATATACTTAGCATTATTATTATTATTATTGTCATTATTAGTATTATAATATTTTACCATTAGTTTTATATAGATTAGTTAAACATATATATATTTTTGTTATAAAAAATTTATAATCAATTTCTGAATTTTCAACCTCTTAGAATTTTAAAAGATACGAATTAATATAATCAAAGAAAAAAATATATATGTATATATATACAAAAAGATATACGCATGCATATATGTGTACATGCATGTACAATATGCATGCAAGTGTGTGTACGTACATATACGCATATATCTAAATATTTTGTTATCAGAGATAAAGAAACAAACGGACAAGAGATCATTTTCGAAGATCTGATCTCGGCCGAACTTTATGCTCTTTCCTCTAAATCGTCTTGCACGTTTAATTACCTTAATTAAATCTCATAACTGCAAACATACACGATAAAATTATAATATTTTTATTTTATCATCAAATTAATAACATTGGATAGATTATGATACAATCTTTTAATTTTCCACATTCTAAAAGATTTCAGAATTTGCAATTTTTATATAATTGCGTACGAAAATATTTTGCAAGTAGACAAACTTTTCATGTTGAAATGGAAATTTTTTATTCGCAAAAAAAGTTTTTACAAAAAAGATTTTATTTATTTATGCATTTTTCAGAGTTTCGTAGTTATGAGTTTTGAATTAGGACACCGATATATGGTGTGTGCAATGATATCGCTATTATATTCTTCAAACATCCTCGCGATGTACAGTTCAGATTTTATCCGAAGCGATGTTATACTCAAAGTCAATTACTCAATGTAAATCGATTCATGGAAGATATATGCATAGTTTTTCTCGTATAATTTTCGATACATGCTATGTATTTATCCGCTATAGATGTGTAAACCACACAAGTATATCCATGGAATTGATTAAAAATTGTGCAAGCGCGAGCATTAATTTTTCCTAATATATCAACATTTATAGAAAAAATTCTTATACGAATATATATATTCGTATAAGAATATATATTTTATATTGAAATATATATATATATATATTTCAATATAAAATATATAAAATAAAATTTGAAGATTATTATCCTTCATATTATTTCTATTTTTATAATCATTATAATGACTGATATAAAATAATCGAAATAATAATAATAGAAGTTATTACGAAGTATTACGAATTCAGATACACAACGGAGAAATTAAAATTCTGAGACAAATTTTCGTTAAATTATAATTTTATAAAAACAAAACGGCTAGTATAAAAAATTTAAACATTATGATGTGTTTCTAATAACGCACTCAAAAATTTCAATGTCTGGAATGTTGGGAGCTCTTAGAATATTGAAATTTTAATGCTTTCGCTTGTATAAAGAGATGCGGCGATACACTTAAAGGACCAGGAATGTTCCCCGGAACAAATTTTAATCAACAATTAAAAGCGGATTGTATAATTAAAACCACATCAACACCCAATAATTTAAATCTACTAACAAAAAATAGATAGATTCATCATGACTGAGACGTTATCCTGATCTACTTAATTGTAATGACCACTTAAACGCAGTAATTAACAGTGACGTAAAATATTTTGCTTAATCGCTCTCTCTCGTCTCACTTATCGCGACTTACTCTCCTCTAATCGTAATCACCCTGCATTAATCTCTGTACTAATTTCTTAGCTGCTATTGCTCTAGAAAACTGTGTCTCTGTATAGCGTATAAAAATATGGGAATGAATATTGTGATAACATGATTAAATGGTATATGTTTCTATTTCTCTAAAAATAAGAAGAAAATTAATATTTCTGCTACTTAATTTTGCATTTTTTCTTTAACTATAACTGTATTAATTTTTTTTCAATATTTTAAATACAATCGCGATGAAGAGAAGTATGACTTAATTGTTAATGCTTTTAATGAAAAACATGTCTTGATTATTATTAATGTAAAATTGGATTTGACTTACATTTTAATTTCATATTAATTGATAAATATTTCGACTTAAAATTGAATGAACAATTTTCACAATTTTTGATTCCCATATTAAATAAGTGTGTGACATGCATGCACTCTGTATGTCGTAAGAATATATCGTTGTTGCTATCCAAAGGACATGAATGTAAACCTGAGTGAAATGCATCGATCAACTAATATACTTGCACTTATCTGAATTTTATATATTATCATGTATCAAGTACATAATATTTGAAAATGCTAATTTCTCTCTATAATATTTTTTTCTTTTTTAATGGGTTTTACTTTGCTGCTTTAAGCTACAAAAGTGTTAGACTTAATTCTAAAGAAATATATATGAAATGTCGCCAAAATCGGCAAAATTTGTTTCATTGGATTAATATTTTCTAACAGTTTTGATATTAAAAATATTTGGAAACGGTTCATTTAATAAATTTGACTTGCTGTTAAATTCGACATGATTAATAACAATCTTATACCAAGATCTAAAACGTGATTAAATTAAAACAATTTAAATTTTATACATCAAGTGCAAAGTTTAATCAATTTTGCTAAACTGATTGATGCATTCGCCAACTTTTCTTCGAAGTTATATAAAACAAAAATTGTTTTTCACCTTCGAGATACTATATATATATATTTTAACTATTTCCAAAAAATATTCATTATTTGATTATCAGAGAATTACAATGATAAACTGATAATTAATTTATCAGATAAATAAATAAACTCGCACATATTTACCGCGATAGAAAAATAAAATTCATAAAATTTTACGAAAAAAATAAATATATGGTGAACCGTTTCACGATAATTGTTGAGAAATGTGGAATCTCGAAGGCGAAAAATATCTTGCTTACATCGAAATATCGTTGTTCAATGGAAAAATCGTGTGCTCTTTCTCTCAATTCCTTGGAAATGAGATGCAATGTAGCGTATTTTCTCTTCATTAAATATTTAGCTCTCTCTATAACTTTTCTAGTAGTATCACTTATAATGTAATTACTCTTACAAGTAACGCGTATATATGTCGTGTGCATTGCACCCTATTTCTCTATTCTATACCTAATAATCTATGTAGTGAAATAGAAGAAAATATGGCGCGTGTGTTAAGTAGAGGAACATCAAGTGTTCGATGTTATCGCTGATGCTGATGTTACTGCTGACTAATGTCGTGTGTCGTTGTTATTTCTTAATAATCAACATTAACCCTAAACAATATAAAACTGTTATTTCTCAATTTCGAAAAAATATTACAAACGATATGACTCTATATAATTTTATAAAAATATATTATAAAAACGGTTATTATAAATTATTATTAGATATTAATATGTATCACATTATTGTTATGTATTTATTATTATAACTGATAAAAATGTTATTTGCTTATATAAAATCCAATTACGTTGAGTAATAAAATAATTTCTTTGAAAAAAAAGATCAATTAAATCAGCGTCTATAAGTTATTAGAATAGAATTTACAATTAAATTGTAAATTATATTGTTTAGGGATAATAATGCTCGTCGCCATGTCGCTAATACGAGAGAATCGTCGGAAAATTTCTGCAACTCGAAGAAATTTTTCGCACGACAGCTTGATGTACTAAACAGTGAAAATGAAAAAAAAACTTAATTCTGACGCATCACTTTATTATCTTGCGTCTCTCTCTCTTCATTTACTATCTCATCAATTATAATCATCTGTCGCTTCAATTATAATCATGATTTATTGTGAATTGCAAACATAGAGATTAGAAGAAACGTTTATGTGCTAAAAAAAGATTAGAAACTCATATAGAATTCACAAATTATTACATTAAAATTTGTGTCGAGTTTTTTATTACTCGCTAACAATCACACTTATATTAGGCTTTATTAATATAAACTCTAATCTAACTGTTCAACCTTTCACCCCATGTTTGATCTTGTATTAATTTTAAAATATATTTTTTATTAAATTATCACAAGTTTTGTTACTTTAGAATAGAATTAGTAAAAGTCAGTTTTAGATCTTTATTATTTAACATAAATTTTGAATTAAACACATAAATGACTACTATTGCCATTATTTTAAATTTCTATTCTTTATTCCTATATAATACCTTTTATACATTTTATACTTAAAATAGATTCTATTATTTAAATTTGCTAATTAATTTTTATTCCTCTATCTTTATTTCTTAATGGTAGTTCCCCGATATTTTCCAAAAACAGAAAAGTTTGCGTCTTTTTCTCTATAGCCATACTTGTATCTCTGAAATATTCTCGGACTTGCTCAAATTATCTTTACATTTGTCTCCCGTGCGTGCTGTATAGCATGTAGTATCTACTTACAACACAAGTGCATAACTTTCCCAACACACTAAAGAATCTAACACTTTTGCTCTCTTTTCCTTCAGCCACCCTAAGCCAATTTCGCGCGGCACGTGGCACGTGATATATATAATATATACATGTCAAGAAAAAGGAGGAGATACAGAAAGAAAACGAGTTAAGCTTTACTCGATGATTCGTGTTTCGTAGATTTTTCGCGTGATATGAAAAAATGAATACTCTCGAAATAACGCAAGGCTCATACCGCAAGTACTTCGACATACTGAATATTTAGCTAATAACGATCGATCTATCGGCTGATCTACCGTGAAGTGAAGTTAGTTTTTGTCTCACTTCGTGACTATCGCACTTCGAGGGAACATAAACGCGCAGATTGATTATATAGAATAATATAGATAATCCACCAAATTTTTAATTAACGATCCATTGCATTTAATACAAACGTCTATGGGTAATGTCGACATAGAGAATATCTAAAATTATGGCTTATATGTACAATCAAAGTAGGCAAGTAATAGAATGAAGTGGATATGTTCTTTTTTACGAAAAAAAAAGAAAAAATGCAGCTACTACTTTCTACACTTGCCTATTCGCATTACGTACACGGTGATATTTCGAATTTTCTACGCTGTATTTAGACTAAATACAAATGGTATTTAACCTCAGCAGTCACACAAGAAGCGTTGAAGTCATGAATTAACTCCTCTTCACCGATTGTAGACTACGGAATCTCGTTGATCATTCGATCGTTCCTCGAATCAATTGTTTCTGCGATGTTAGGTCGTTCAAGGAACGTTCCATGCGGATCAGAGATTGACGATAGAGCGGATAAATTTCAAATGTGTGATTGGTTTGTCGAAGAATAAATAGGAAGGAGGACTGGAATAGCGAATAAACTTGAACAATTTTACTTTGCATTACATCTATATCTATTTCAAAGAAATCTTAAAAATCTTGAAACTTCAGCATTCAATCTTAATATCACAAACATTAATTTTATATATACATATGTGTGTGTGTGTGTGTGTGTGTGTGTTTTATGTGTGTGTGTGTATATATATATATATATATTGTATGTATATGTATATATATACATATATATACATCACACATACACACATATATATATAGAATATTTTTACATATAATTTTTATTATTGTTATTATTATTTAATATATTATTAATAATAATATATATTATATATATATCGATTGCAATAAATATATATATATTGCAATCAATAAAATTGAATAATTCAATTAATACACGAAAAGCTCCAATTCTGTTTCTTTTTAACAAATTTGAAATTTTGATGTTGATAACTCAAATCTTTTAAAATGCAAATCGTCAACTATTCCATTCCTCCATCTTCTTTGTGCGTCTAATAAACAGATATCAATCCTTCTTAATAATCAAGACAATTATTAAGAGGATGGAAACAGTAATAATTCTTAAAAAGAAGAAATAACCTCGTTAAGTCCCAAATAGCGCCGAAAATTTTAAGAATCAAGACGGCAGACGTTATGTTTTTCTCATGTATATAAAATCTCTAGGAACATCTCGACTTACATTTTAACTCGTTATCGTTTTTACAATAATAGTTTTATCGTGAAACCGCAACCGAGAGCGAATACGACAAAAGGGAAGTTACAATATGCGCGAGTTTCTCACTTCCTCGAGATATTCGTGTTTACGAAAAAGTTCCTAAATAGGTCCTTTAGGTCATAGATAAAGCCTTAAATAAACTTCGAGGACTCTAGAGACATTTTGACATATAGGTCTTTGATATAGGCAATATCTCGACATATTAAATTGTATTACTAAATCTAAATCTTAAGTGAATTCTTGGATCTATGAATTCTTATATCCTTGGAACTGTAGATTGTTGAACTCTTAGATATTCGCGTCATAGGATTTATATAGATCCTCGAATTCTTAGATCCGAGGATTCTTCAAGTTTTAGATTCTGTGATAACACAGATTTCAAGATATTGAGACTCTTAACTGTTTTTTTTTTTTTTTTTGCAATTAATTGTCAATTGAAACATTAATACTATATTCGAAAAAATTATATATATTAAATATTATTTATATTCGTTTACAAATCAATTGTTTAAATTGATTAATACAGGATCTCGAGGAACGTTGGGAAATTCGCGAACACCGACTTGGCTATTCAGAGACAACGACACAACGCATTATAAAGTAATAATGATAATTAACGTTAATCGATTACTATACGATCACTCACATCGCGAAAGGTGATGACGATGATGATCATTTTGTACAGGCGTCCACGAACTATCACATTTCCCTCAAGTATTCTAGCGGGACAAGAAAGTACGATGTACAAATGTTTGAATGACATTCCTTCCCTTTCCCTCCCTTCCTCCCTACCTCTCACTCTCTTTTCCGACATTCAAACAAGAGTCATTCTCTTCGATTTCCTCTCTAAAATTGAATGAGAAGCGCGATAGTTCAGGGACATTTGTGACTAGAAAAGTTAGGCGTTAAAGATACATCATTAAGAATGAAATTAACAAACCAAATGTGGTTAAGAAGAGTAGGTTAGTAGGTACTTTAGATTTATATATAAAAGAGTGCTAAGAGAATATTTATGGAAACGAGAGAGAGAGAGAGAGAGAGAGAGAGAGAGAGAGGGAGAGAGAGAGAGAGAGAGATTAATTGATTGATGAATGAATTGCGAAAGGAAAAGCGTTAAAAAGACTCCGCATTTTCGACTGCCATTCGAGTTAGGAATGATACGTTATACCAACATGTCCGAGCGAACTTGTGCGATGTTTGTAGGAAACGAGTTATTGTTATTGCCGCTGTCATCGGAATTGTATACAAGATATCTAGATCAATCGCATTTTCATCGATTTGCAGAGTTTTTGGCTAATTTTAAGTCAATTATCAAGAAATTAATGAAACATTATCTTTCCGATTTTTAAAAAATTTTTAGTATTACATATTTTTTCAGTGTATAATCAAACTTTTCTTAAAGTCTATTTAAAACCAAGACTTTAAATCTACTTAAAGTATATTTAAAATTGTTTACGAAATAAATTTTTGTTGTCTGATAGCAATTTCAAATTTTTATTTTCGATTACTTATATAGAAATTATATTGATGCCTTGATATTATTACTTAAATATTTGTCAAAATCGATTTAATATTAACGATAAAATCGACAGTTAAGTCAAAGGAAGTGCCATTGATCTAAGATCATGCTGTATATTGTTGAACGTTGCACTTATTTTTTAGAATTTATTATTCTATTAAAAATCGCATTTGTAAATGTGATCATTTTCCTTAAATGCGTGAAATTATTATATTAACTTCGTATATAATGTTATACAAACATTTGATCTCTACAATTCAAATGTTTGAAGATTGTATAAATTGTTTTAGATTAAAACTTGTCTAACGTTGATTGATATTAGTATGTTTTTGTTATTAACTTATTGGAATGCTGAACCATCAAACAAGTTGTCACAATTATGGAGTAAAAAAGATGGAGAAAATTTAATAAGCGAATTTAATTAACTTAAGAGAGGAGATACTAAGAGTAACAAGAAATAATGAAATTGTAAGAAAACTTTAACTTTATGTTAATTTCTCTTTTAATTTTTGGAATTGAACACAATCTCTTTCGCGCGCACACGCGCGCGTAAAAAAAAGAGAACATTTAAAGTATAATGAAGTAAATTAAAGTATAATAAAGAATAAAGTTATGATGATTCTAACAGGTTATAAAACTAATGTGACAAGCTTTTTTGACGGTTTGAATAGAATCTTTTATCTTATTCAGTGTTAATAATTGTCGTATTTGTTCTTGACGGTAGCGTATGTTCGATATTGTTATTGCGGACCAGACTCTTCGTGATTTCGTTAAACCGAGAAGCAATACTGTCGATGCCTACAATTACTATTATCAATCGAGTGCTTAAGTAAATAATGATCAACCTCATCCCGGAATTCTAATACGAGGTTATTGACCAACCTTTTAATTTCATATTATGTGTTTCATATTATAAAACTATTAGACACATTTCACACTAAAATAATGAAACAAAATTATAATTAAAAATTATAATATTTTATCACACAACATACACACATATATACATACACACACATACGCAACATGCATATGTATGTATATATGTATATATCTCTCTCGAGAAAAACAGTATTTTAAATTATATTGGTTATTACTGAGAGTAACTAGAATTCTCTAGGATTAACAGCGAAAAATCTGAAAACTTTTGTGACAACTTTTCGCAGAGAGAGAGAGAGAGAGAAAGATAGAGAGAGAGAGAGAAAGATAGCGAGAGAGGTCTATAACATCTCCGCAAAACAAAACTGAAGTTTTTATTTCAGAAATGTTATAATAAAAGGATCCGTTGAGAGAAATGAAGATAATTGCATAAAAGGATTAAGCTTGGATTAATCTAATCTAACTTGAGATAACTTAAAAATAAATCTGAGCTTATTTTCTTTTATTAGCAGATATCTGCGAAAAGGTGCCCTTAAATTAGAACGATTTAGAATAAAATTGTTTGGGAAATTTAGCAGCATCGAGTAGAGTGAGAAAAAAATGAATGAGAATCGCACGAAGCTTGCTCGGAGTATGAATGGAAGGTCGTGAATGATCTAAAGCCTGGACTTTTGAAACTTGCGAACAAACTGATCGGTTTGTAGAATGCATCTCATCATGTTTTCCTAGACTTGATATTTCAAAGGTTTTTGGATTCTTAGTTTTTTAAATCATATAAAATCAATAACCGCGAATTCTGAAATGTATGAATCTTTAATTGCTCAGATATTTTAAACTTTAATTGGTCAAAATCTCTTATATTTTGTTATAAAATCTGCAACATTAAGTATTGAATATTTTGGTAAAAAATATTAAAAAACTGTAAATATTAAATCCATTTATAACTTTCCGATAGCCTATTCAAATTTGTATTTATGTGATCTGACAATTAAATTTAGAAAGATCTTTCTAAACTATATAGGAGTAATGGAAATGCGACAAAAGACGTGACAAAATACGTGCATTAATTAAGTACGTGCGTATTAATTTTTCATCTCTCTCTATTAAAATTTAAATGAGTTCTGCTTACGAATTTAATTGTTAGATCATTTATTCTCTTTTTACGACTTGTTGTGGACTTGTGTCCATCTTTTATTTTATGAAAAACGAATTCTGAAATTATCGCATCAAAGGATTATTTTGCGGATGAAGAAAAGAACATTGAAGAAAGAACAGAAAGCTCGCATGAACAAAGGGAAGCAAAGCAAAAAAGATGATAGCAGAGGAGTAAAACTCTTGTATAAAGTAGCAGTGCGTAGCGGCTAACCTAATCGATAAAGGAATGACACAAACGGATTTATTGTTGAATATAATAATGTATTATGTAACATTAAAAAACAAAGTAAAAAAAAGGAGAAAAGAAGGAGGCAAACGATGATAATATTATATTGTTGTTAGATATATATATTATATATATATACATATATGTATATATATACATATATATATGTATGTATGTATATAACTTAGGTATTAAGTAACCACCCAACATTCACCCACACAAGTATACACTCTCGCAGGATATACAGGGTGTCTCGAAAAAAAATGTATCCCAGTAGAGGAGACGCTTACTGCTCGAGTAAAATTTACGTTTGTTTTTTTCTAGCAATTCTAATCCGAAATATTTGTTGAAAATTAATAAAAAGCGAAAATATATATAACTAAACGTATTTTATTTTCTTATTTCATCGAATACTTTCCTCACCAGATCCTATATTTGTGACAAAAATTAAAAATAAATGTTTTTTCTTTAATAAGCTATAATATATTTTTCTTTTCAATAAACAATTTTAAAAAAAGGTCAAAGTAAAAATATTTAGCCTTATACTTTTTCTTGTACTTGTTTAATATTTATAGTTACTATATAATTACACTTAAAACTCGGTGCTTTAGCTCTCGTTAGATCTTTTCTCACAATTGAGAAATTTAAACTTTGTACGCACTAAATTTTATTTTGTTGTCACAAAATTTTAGCACACTAAAGATATCAATATTTGTCAAATCTTAAATAATAATATGTCAATCAAATTATATTGCTGAAGAAATTGAGAATTTCATCGAAATACAATTCGCGCAATTTTGCTGTGTGTGCGCATTATCTGTTTATGCAACCAAATTCCAATTACAAAACTCGTGCTAAGCAATTTTCATCGTGACACGATTTCAGAAATATCGACTTCAATGCATCTGACATTTCAGTACGCATGAAAAAGTCTCTCGAATTACTGTGTTGGTTTTTTACGCGCATACACGTGAACTTTTGCAAATACATAATCGAAATTTTCACACAATCTTCTCAATTTTCCTATATTTTTATATATTTTTCTAATTTTCTGAATTTTGTCATTTTACATCTATATCTTAAACATTTTTCATATTTAAGAAAAATGTAAGAAAAGCCAAAATATTTTTAATTGTATTGAATTAATACGTGGAGTAGAATAAAAATCAAGAATTAAATGTAACAAGCAACCAAAAATAAAGATGAACTATCATCGACGATATGTTTGCTTGCTTTTGCAAGTAATCCATTTTATCGCGAATTGCCTCGCGGAAAATTTAATACTTAATATAAACTACAAGAAACCAATTGCCGTAACTAGCAATGCGTTTCTCAGTTTTACACTGGATCCGGCAACGTTACTGCATAACACCGATGCACTCACGTAAGTATTTAATTAATTAAAAAGAAGAAAAATAAATTACAAAGATTAAGAAAATACTAATTAAACATAATCATTCTGTTTTACGAGAACTGATATTTTATTGAATTGAAAACAAAATTTCAATTAATATTTTGTCAATCTTTCGGAAAAAAATTAATTTTTGACAAATTTCTCAATTTTATTAAATATTTTAATTTTTTTATCGGATATTCTAAACAAAGAAATTGTAATACTATTAAAAGTTTTTAATTGTTGCCAACAAAATATAAATTTTCTAACATAAGATTATTTTTGTTATTGTATAGTTACTGCCATGCAGTCACAATATAGTGCAACTACAATCATAAAGTTTGAATTTTATTTATTATAATCTATTTCTTTCTATAATTGAAAAGATAAAAAAAGGTGCTCGTTTGCGTTCGGACACTCGTGTGTATGAAAAAAAGTACATTATCACAATCTGTATTAATCATTCAGCAAGAATATAGAGAGGAGCACAAACATGGCTCGAGGTTTGGTGCCTGCCTACATTCGTCTTGGAGGATCACAAAGCAATTCTTATATCTTCGAGCGAACGTATTCGCATGACGCTGATGTCGATTCAAATGACACGCTTTTTGGTAAAGTATTATATTGAAGTATTATATCTTAAGTAGATTGTCTGCAGATCTTAGTTAATCTGTAGATCTCTTAAGTAAAGATATGAGAGAGAGAAATTGTATCACATTTTAATTAAAAATAATTTATATACTAATAAAATATTTAGACAATGAAACTTATATAAAAAAAACAAATGCATTTTTTATTACATAATTTAATGCAATGGTACGTTGATATGCTTTATGTAAATAGAAGAAAAAAGCAAAACTGAGCAATGCATTGCACCGAGAATTGCGTTGCAAAAATGACACAAGTAAACTCTTCAAACAAAAAATTAAAGATTAATTGTGTTAATATATTTTCAATGAATATAGCAATATTCTAATTTCCTCATCATGTGACTAATCGTCGTGAACAGACTGAAAGGATAGCAAGGACGATGGCGCGGTGACATAATGCTAATGTCATTAATTCATTTTGAGGTTGCCAGTAATTATATGCACGTCCATTAGCCTTGATGGCAAGAGCGAGTGTCATAATGCAACGTCGACAAGCTCCGAGATAATAGTATGATCGCGAGTTGCAAAAGCGTCGATGTAATACTTAAATTATTGCACATGTGCCAATAGCGAATCAATTGATATTTATACAGATTAAGAAGACAATATATATACATATAAAGTGCCCGAGTTGTGCATTTTATTTAAAATACAAATATTATACATAAAGCAGTATTGAATGAATAACCATTTGCTGATGCAATTTCAAATATAAAATCGATTAGTTATCTCGATTAGTTATTAATTAATCATTAATTAGTCTGTTTCAGTTAATCCTTAAATATAAATTTTTATTTATTAATCGTATATTAAATGTGTTAATCGCATTTTGCGTATCTCTCTCTATTTTATGTTTAATTAAAAGTTTTCGTTTAGAAAACTAAAGCTTTAGAAAATAACTAGAATAATTTATTCTTAAATAGCTAATTTATTTGAAAAAGAAATTTTTCTGTTTTAATTAATTCAATTGCATTTATTATGATCATACTTGTAATATTTGCAAATTTATGAAAAAAATATTTAAGTCGTTATTCGTTATTCACGAATATATTTTGTATTAAATATGATAGCATTCGCCTAGTCTTTATTTATTAACTGACTGAATCAAACTTTTGTTATCTTGCATGCGTGTAGAAAAGAATATGAAAAATAATATTGAAGATATATATTGGAAAGTTGCTCAACCTTTGAAAGCATATTGACCTTAGGCATGTTTCAGAACATTATTGTCAATTACATTTCTTGTAGAAAGATACATTTAATTTTTAACAATTTAATAAAAGTGATAATATTTTATAAGATATGTGTGTGTGTTTGAGATTATCATTATTCTCTGTCAAAATCGTTCTATAGAGTGTTTGAATTTTACGCGTTTGAATTTTATAGAAAAGCAGTGGACACTGATATATCAATGGGCGAAAAACATTGGATTAGATATAATCGTATGCATCGCACCTCGATATATCGAGAATGAATCAAAGTTGCATTCCAAAAATTCGACAAACATGACGGAGCTTCTCTCTTTTAGCGATCTCATGGGTTACAACGTCAGCTGGCAATTGGGTTATGGTAAGTCTCTGAAAACTTTGTTTTTGAGACAATGACAAATAAGATTAGATTAAAACATAGTATTTAATATCTAAAATCGTTTAAAATTTGGTAATTTTTAATTTTTCTTAAATATTTTTAAAAAACATTTTTTTTTAATATTTGGCTTTATAAATTGTTCTATAAAGAATATAGCTTATTTCTAAAATATGTCTAATTTTTAATTGTTATAAAATATTTGTCCACAGAATGCCAAACTAAATGCAATCTATCCGGTGGAGATCTAGGACAATATGTCGCAAATTTCCGCGAAATGTTGAAGATTTTCCCGAGATATTCAAATAGTTTAATCACGGGTCCAGATATTGTGGCGTATAGAACAGCGCAACAGCAGAAATATCTTCAAGATTATTTGAATTCGGCAGATGCTGCGCTTTCGGCGATTACATGGCATCCGTAAGTATATTATTTAATCTTATATATAAATATATTAAATATATAAAAATTTTATGAATTTGTTGTTTCTGTTTGTGTTTCTGTTTCTATAAATATTGTTAATAATAATTATATAATAACTAACACATTTTAATATTAATAAAATAAACTAAATTAAATTAAAATAAAACTAAATTAAAATTAAATTAAATTAAATAACATAAAAATATAATATAAAATAATACTAAAATAAAATAATAAAACATTAACCAAAATTAGATACATAACAAAAGTAATGAGAAAAACAAAAGATAATTAACCAACTTTTTCGATGGATTCAATATTATTTAATCGTTACTTACTAATCGAAATTGGCAGTAATTTCAGCGATTTCGCTAGTGTCTCTTTAAACAATGACAGCATTTTCATGCATTACGATAATATGGTTGCTGATAAGAACGAGCTGTACAAAATCATCAGTCGTACAGTGGAAAAGAAACCGTTATGGATTGGTAAGAACATTATAAAGTTATAAATAAACAAACAGTGTTTGTAAGAGTTTATATAATTATATTTATGTATATGTATGTTGTATACTAAAATTTTATATTTATATGTTATATTTATCTAATTTATATGTATTTGTGTCTCATATTTTTATTTAATCATTTTATATTTAATTTATATATGTATTATATTGCATAAATTTTACATGTGTTTGTGTGTGTATAAAATTTATAGTCTTATATATTTATAAAATTATTTATATGTATATATTGTTATGTAATAGCGGAATCAAAACCCGAAAAGTTTAAACACAAATATCTAGGAGCGCTTATTTGGACGACAAGACTCGGAAATGCTGCAAAACTCGGCATACAAGTTGTAATGAGACAACCATCGAATATTTATGAAGCAACTCCTGTAAGTCGTTCAATATCATAATGTATTTTATATGTATTCGATATGTGTTCGAATTGTATTCTCAATATTAAATATAGACTACAATTTTAATTTTCATACCCATAGTCACATATCTATCATATTATCAAAAACAATCACACAATATCTAGCTATATTTTGATATATTATAGTAATTTATATAAAAATATGTAAATTTATGTAATATATCAAAAATTGTATGTGAGATGGGTTTACGTATTTAAGATGAAATAAATAAAATTATAAGATATATTATTAACAATATCACTTTTTAATCAGGATTATTGGGTATCTTTATTGCACAAGACTTTGGTGGGGCGCCAAGTTTTGGAGATGAAATTTCAATCAAACAACGAAAGTTACGTGCACTTGTACAGTCAATGCACGAAACCTTCTGCGTTGTACGATAAAGGAGCTATTACGATTTTTGGTGTAAATTTGACGCCGAGGGAAGTGACTGCTAATCTAAAAGGCCTCAAAATCAAAACTCTTCACAAATACATTCTGTCGCCAGATTCCAAAACTGGCAACAAAATGTTTTCAGAGTAAGTAACTTTGTAACATATATAATATACTAAGATTTTTTACATTGACATTATTGCAAATAAAATATAGTATATAATTTTTTTTCATGCTGTGTATGTGTGTGTGTGTGTCTATACAAAAGAAAGAAAGAATGAAAGAATGAATCGTTATTTAAAGAGAGAAAGAGAGAGAGGGAGAAAGCAATATATAAAAAAAATTTTCTAATATTAACACTTTGTAACAAAAATGTTTTTCTATTGTAATTATCTAGAAAAATAGATCATGCAAATTTTTTCTTTACTTTAAAATTTTATCAACTATAGATGTGTAGCGACAAATTTAAAAAAAAAAACATTATTTTTCAGGAAAGTCTTATTAAATAACAAACCACTCGATTTAATAAACGATAAGAAGTTACCTAATTTAAATCCAGAGATTATTATCAATCATCCTGATGGCTTCGAATTAAAGCTCTCTCCTGGGAACATAGGTTTCTGGGTTATACCTAATGCAAAGGTAAATTATAAAATAAAATATTTCGCCTCTCGAATTTAAAAATAACTGAAATATTATCAATTTAATAGGTAAAAGCTTGCGTTTATCCTGAGGAGGAAACAACTGAGAACATTACGGGAAAGAAATTATCGAAACGACATAAAAATCTCATTCAACAAGACAATGAAGAACAAAAGATTAATGACATAAACAATTATCAGCACTCAGTGCAAGGATCTGGAAGAATGAAGAGAGATATCGGCCAGAAATTAGTCGAGATAGGCCTGAGGAAGGACAATGTTTTCAAGAAACATTCGAGAATTGACAACGTGAAAGATTATATAAACGAGAGAAAGACAAAGCGAATAAAGGATGATTCTAGAAGAGATGAATTGTTGATACCATTTAATCCAAGGACCACTGATAGCGACGAGAACAATTTCTACGGCTTCTTTCGACGTGATCCTATCAAAGGATTTCCCGAAAGCGACATTTTTATCACCACGGGAGACTCGTCGGAGCAAAATAACAAAGATTACGATTATGTTCAAGATGAAAGCAATGAGAACGGTTCAAAGGTAAAGAATATGCAACGTAGAAAAGAATTGACGCAGGATCACATAGAAGATAATACATGGATAGAAATGGAAAATGATTACGTACCAAATGAGTTCTTTGAAGATATCAAGGTATTGAATGCAAGAATCAAAGAAAATCCGAAAAATTATAGCGATCTGTGGGAAGCGGAATTTTCCTCCCAAGAACATGAGAATAACAAAAATAATAATAGAATAGCTGTCGTAAAAGTTTTTCAAGAACCACGTAACGAGAGAGAAAAAAAACGAGCTATAGAAAAGAGCGTGCAAAAGTTGGTTAATTACTACGATTCCAAAGAACAAGAACATGATCGTGATACAAATTACGAAGCACTAGATCTTGCTTTGAGACGCTCTTCGATGCCATTAAGTCAACTTGTCAAAACTCCAACTTATATCAATCATCAAGCGTCAAATATGAAACCCGAAGAAGCAAAACTGAAAGTGGAATCAGAATTAAAAGCTTCGAGTTTCTTTTATCAACCTTCTCAAACTGCCACTGTAAATTATAATTATAACAATTACCACGCAAAAAATACGAGACATGAGGAAACCAAATTGAATAAAGAAGAGGTTTTGGACGTAAATATATCAAATGATAGAGATACTATTAATACAGAAACAATTAAGTTTTCTCGACCTGCTGATGTAAATACGGAATATTCTAATCGCAAAATGCAATACCCTATTCTTCATAATAGAAGAGCTAAAAGAAGTAATTGGGCAAAGATTCAAAAAATCCTTGCTAACGAAATGATTAAAGAAAATTCAAAAAATTGCCATTGCAGAATCATCCGAGCTTCCCATTTATCGAAGAAGCCTTGTTATTGTCGTGTAAAACGCGATAGTGAAATCTTCGCAGATTCTTCTTCAGAAATAGGAAGTGTAAACGTAGGAAGCGCGCAATCGAAGAGAAATGTTGAAAATTCTATGACAAAAGAGGAATACGAGAAAATTATGGCGGGAGAGATACTTCCAAGTACTAGTTCCATCGAATCCGATTATGAAGAACATGATACAACTATAGAAACTATAACCACAGAATCAAGTACATTGGATTATAGAAGACCAAGTTATGTGACGTCAGATTTTTCTTCAGAAACAGAAAGTGTGAACGTAGAAAGCGCGCAATCGAAGAGAAATGTTGAAAATTCTATGACAAAAGAGGAATACGAGAAAATTATGACGGAAAAGATACTTCCAAGTACTAGCTCCATCGAATCCGATTATGAAGAACGTGATTATCAAGAACATGATACAACTACAGAAACTATAACCACAGAATCAAGTACGTTGGATTATAAATCACGCTATGTAACACAGACGACCGATGTAAGTTCGACATCAATAATGGATAATTCAGAAATAAATAATATTTCGGAGCAATATTATAACGTAAACAACTCTAACATGAAGAGGTTATTGGTGAATTCAGAATTTTCTCCAATTAATGAAGAAGATTCAAATAACAATGATATTGTTAACACTGACATTACAAAAGAAATGTTTTTTCGTTCCAAACCATCAGACGTCCAATCAGAAAACAAGACAACGACGTATGGTCCTTCCCAGATTGTTTCTAAGATTTATTCGACTACTAGAAGCAATCGTCAAGAACTTATTGCCTCCGCGACTGAGAACGTACAGGAAACAACCCGCGAAGAAACGCAAAATCTCATCAAGAAGGAAAACCCCGATAGTTCAACTTATTCAACAGTCACCGAAAATCAGAAAGACGAAGAATGGTGCGACAATAACGATAAAATTAGATTGAGAAAGTCACCGAATACTCTCGAAACAACGGAAAGAATTGCTGAAGAGCAGATAACAACAGAAGCAATTTTATCCAAGCAAGCAACGCAATATAGAGCAACTGACAATTCAAGATCAAACAAGTCAAAAACAAAATTAAAAGTTAATGTACAACAAAATGTGGAAGATAATGAAAATATTGAATCCGGAGCTTGGACACAGTCAAAGAAAAATATCGACACGAAGAAATTGAAAACCGTTCTTCGTAAAGCGCTATTGAGAGGACATGAAGAAGACTCGAACAGACGCGCCGAGCAGATGGACAAGTTAAAAAAAAGGCTGGCAAAACGGAAGAAACTGTTGCAGCAGTATCGCTATGAACTAACGAAGATTGCCGACGCAGAGAAGCGGAATCTGAAGAGAAGAGAAACGTGGGAGAGATTTTGCGAGAACGACGATTTTCGTCATCTGATCGATCAAGGAAAGTTTATTGGCGTTCTGATTGATGACGATGTTATTTACAAAGATAATAATAATGAAAAACATGAAATTCCTATCGAATTTGTAAAGGAAGTAAAGGGAGTACGTTATCCGAAATATAATAAATATTACCAGTTTCCTCGACGCTTAAAAATAATTGAAGATGATGGGGAATCACCATTTATATCTTCGGATCGCAAATATAATCAATATTATGAGCATCTTCTAAAAATAATCAAAGATAAACGAGAACTAGCGGAAGCATCTAGATTTTCGGATCATGAACATAATCAAGATTGTCGGTGTTCCGTACAAATGATTGAAGATGAGCAAGAATCGGAAGAAACTTCCAAATATGATGATCGTAGAATCTTCGCAATCGATCCTTCAACGTACCGTGGTGACGAGCCGACATTACAATTGCACGAGAAACATCCAAAACTTCCGAAATATTATCCAAAGATTAAACTCGAAAATCAAAATTCAATTCTAAGAAGGATGCTTGAAAAAAACTATCAAGAAAATAAAAAATTTGTCAATTATCATGATGAAAGAGAAAATATATTAAATGTTGAAAAAATCGAAGATACTAAAGATGCTGAAAAAATTATGATTCCTAAAAATATTGATACGGATAAAGAAGAAATGTTAAATATAAGAAGATTTAATGGTATTACAGAGTCAGAATATAGAACGGAGCATTTGGATAATAAGAGAGAAAATCTAGCAAAAGATGTATATAAAATAGCTAAAGATACTCAAGAAATTAATAAATCCTACAATTCAAATGAAGAGATACAAAATAATATAAATATTGAGATGTCTAACAACAATAAAGCAAACAAAGATGTTGAAAAAATTATTAATAACGATTCTGGATTAAGTAAACTTGGAAAAGGAAATGCAAGGACAAAAAGAGATATTAATACACAAAAGAGAGACAAATATCTGGAGCAACTGCTATATTTTCTGTAACGTATTTTATTGTTATTTATTTTTTTATTTAATAAAATTCTTTATATATATATATAATATATTAAATATATATAAAATATATTATTTATATATATATATATATATATATATATATATATATGTACATATACATATGTATATGGGCAATTCCACGTCAAATCGGACAAAAATCGACCTTTTTTAACTTCGTATTTTTTATATTGAACAAAACTTCTTTTCACGTGAAATATGCATAAAATAAGGAGATACGTATTTTTGTATTTGTCCGAAATATTTTTTTGTAGAAGTTATAAACAACAAAATTTTCGTGAAAAATAAAAAAGTTGTCAAATTTAAAAATTAATATCTCTGGTTATATTTGTCGTAGAGAAATGGAGAATCGATAGATTCTATTTTTTATATATTTTAAATGAGTGAGGTGCCGCGCCGTGCTCGCGTCACTGGCTCGACCAAGTAGTATGCTACGCGCTGTGGCGCGCCGATTTCTTCGGAAATTTTTTGTAGGAAGAATGTACAGTATGAATGACATAATTTATAATGTTTATTACGACATTATAAATTATATTGAATGTAATCAACATTATAAATTATGTCATTTCATGCTGTATATTCTTCCTACAAAAAATTTCCGAAGCAATCAGCGCGCCATAGTGCGTAGCATACTACTTGGTCGAGCCAGTGACGCGAGCACGGCGCCTCATTCATTAAAAATATATAAAAAATAGAATCTGTCAATTCTCTATAAAATACAAATCATGTACACTTTTAGAATGAAATGGAGAATGAAATAGCATTATTTCAAAAATTTTTAAAAGTGTACTTTTTAGTGAAAAAAATTATTAAACATTTTAATTATCTATAACAATTGTAATTTAGCAATTTCTTGTAACTTAAACTATTTTAATAAAAAAGGTTGTTTCCTTAGCTTTAAAATGCATTTTTGAAAATTTCTCTACGACAAATAGAACTAGAGATATTAATTTTTAAAATTGCCAAGTTCTTCATTTTTCACAAAAATTTTGTTGTTTATAACTTCTGCAAAAAAAATATTTCGGACAAATACAAAAATACGTATCTCCTTATTTTATGTATATTTCACGTAAAAAAAGTTTCGATTGATTTAAAAAATGCGAAGTCATTTCTTGTCCGATTTGACGTAAAATTGTCCATATATATATATATATATATATATATATATATATATATATATATATATATATATATATATGTATATACATGTATATAATAGAAAAATAATAAAACAATTATATATATTAACACAAGTGACAATATTGGAAGTTTATAATTATAGAGCAATTAATTGTTGGCTCATATACAATTACATATTTTCATTATGCAATTACATATTTACTAATTTAGTAAGAAAAGATATAAATACTTTCGGAATTTCACAATTCTTTAATTTTTTTCTGTTTTTATCTTTGTTAGTATTAATCTATTTTTTTTTATCTTTAGATTAACGAGAACAAATACACGAGACGAATCAAATTCTGATATGTACGATCACTTGAAAGAAGACTCTGAGGAAATATTTAGCGAACAACCAATCCCGCTCTATCTGTTGACAAAAAAAGATGATTCACCATTAAACACCATCCTGTTTCGGAAAGCAAAAAACTACTTGGCTTCCTCGAAGAAGGACTTGGAAATCAATCAGCAAGATGAAATAAAGTATAAGTCACCAAAGTATATCGTCTATATACCGACTAACAATAAGAACAAGGATTCGTATAAGATATTAGAAGTAAAAGATTATGACGATTCGTTAGAAAGTTTCGAGATTCCTTATTCCGAGAATCAATATTTACCACGAAAAATATCAGATTCAATAATTAGATATTCGGATGATGAATCTTCAGAAGAACTTGTATATGAAGATCTTTTAGATCTGCTACATGAGAATACTGAAAATACTCCAGATAAAAAAGCTCATTCATCGGAAAGTATGCAGGATGCTTTTGTAGATGTCAAAGATGTTGGAATTAATCGTGAAACCGAAAAGGAACACGAACAATATAAAAGCGAAGAAATCAATTATTTAGAAATGAAAGACCCAATACGATCTGATAAATGTGGAATGTTTTTACTATTTCCCTGGAGAGAAAACGAGAAGACAAGGCAGCGAAGAGAGATCAGAAACATAATCAATAAAGGCATAAATCAAATAGGAGGCGAGGTAAATATTCTCTTAACGCAATAATAACCCGTTGAAAATGCGATTTATCTTTTAGATGAAAAAAGATATGTTTTGTGTATGTAATTATCAAGCAATATATAAAATAGACTCAATATGAATTAAAAACTATAGTTTATACTAATACTAGAGCTTACATTATACGAGCTACAAATTAATATGGCTGAGAAACTCAGTAATCACTACTCCTAATGACTATTTCTCGATAATTATGTTATGTGCACTTTTTTGCTATAATATGCAAAGACTAAAAATTAACGAGAATAATTTATTTCGATAGATTATTTCAATCTGCGAAGTTATTTATTATTATTTTATATTATTTTATAGTAAATGTAATTTTCTGTCTGTTTCTCTCTTTCTTCTCTCTCTCTCTCTCTCTCTCTCTCTCTCTCTCTCTCTCTCTCTCTCTCTCTCTCTCTCTCTCTCTCTCTCTCTATATATATATATATATATATATATATATATATAGAGAGAGAGAGAGAGAGAGAGAGAGAGAGAGAAGAAAGAGAGAAACAGACAGAAAATTACATTTACTATAAAATAATATATATATATATATATATATATTTCTTTACAATATTAGTATCTTTCTATTTTAATATACCTATTTATATATAAATATATACATATACATATATTTCTATTTATATATATTTCTTATTTTATTTTTATAAGATGCAGTCAAAGTCAAAATTTATTTTGACTGAAAATATCAAAGACGAAAACATTGAAAATTCTTTAAATAAAAACAATATTGATAAACAAGAAAAAGGAAAAATGATAACGAAAAAAAATACAGAAAAAAATGATTTACAAACTCAAATAGACGGAAGAAATCGCGACAATCTGCTTGAAGACTTTATAAAAGCTCGTAAGAAGAATTACTTATATAATAAGAAAATCTTTTTCATGAAACACACAGAAAAAGATAAAAGTTTAGAAAACAACATCTTGAAGAGCGATGAAAAATTACCATCTTTCATAGAAGAGGTAATTCCAACGTTACAAAATGTGATTATCGACGATTTGGAAAACACGCAAAATCTCACGGAATCTGTGGAACCATTTATCGATAATTTCGAAGAGAAATTCAACGAGACTGTTTTGGCTTCGGATGAAGAAAAACATTTGAAAAGTAAAACTTCCGAAACTACCGGCAACCCTTTTCACGTTGCGATTATAAATATAAAAAAATTTATTGCATTTTTATCAGGAATTTCCCAAATCTTTATGTAAATATAAATTTTATTATATATATTTTTTTATATAAATATTTTTTTATTATATAAATTTTAAGTAATCTCAAATAAAAAAAAAGATTTGGCGATAAATTGATTTTAAAAAAATGTATAATATATGTATATCCAAACTGTATAGTATATATATATATATATATATATATATATATATATAGTAGATATATTCTTAATATTTAACGCCGATTATATTAATAATTCCGCCAAGATTACTGAGAATGCACGATAGATTGTGATTTTTTGAAAAATTATGAGAAAGCCAAATTTACACACACGCACACACATACAATATGTATATATATACTTATATAAAACTATCAATCAAGGAAAATAAAAATTGATAATACTTGTGCAATTTATTTTTAGAATATTATGAAAAATTAATTTATTTTATTTTAATTAAATATGTCCAAATTTTTTTGTAATTTTTGAAGAAAAAAAGAATTCAATTGAGGTAACTATTCTGTATGTGCAAACTATGTGCGATGTAGCAATAATTACTACAAAACGTGTAATGCATCTTTATTGTAAATATATAAAATCGTTCCTTACCTGATAACGTATTACTTTCAACTGCACGTATTTATATAATTTTCCTTCCGTTTATAACTGCACTGTTTAGTGCATTAAAGTTATAGTATAAAAACATGATGCAAACATATTTAGAATATTTTCAAAAATTGACAAAACTGCTTTTTTGCAAATATAACAACACAACTACAAACAAGAAAATAAAAAATCTAAAAACAACTACAAACAATTTTAAAAAATATGACACAAGCAGATTTAAAATATCTTTAAAATTGTCAAAATTAATTTTTTTATGCAATTGTACTATAATGTTTAAATGGTGAAATTACAAATAAAAGGAAAATCATTGCAAATCATTACAAATCATTCTTGTATCAAGATGTATCATATGCGATTGTTATTATTTTCAAATCGAATAAATCATTTTTTTAAAATGCTGACTTTGATGTTTGATGTTTATCTAAGTTTACGTAGATGTATGTACATACTTCTTATATAGATATTAACTTTTATATATGTTTATTTCATATAGATATTAACTTTTATATATGTTTATCTCATATAGATATTAACTTTTATATATGTTTAGCTCTTCTATAATTTTAAAATTAACATTATATTATAATAATAGCAATTTTATTTTTAATACTTATCTAACAAACTACGAAAGTGTAATTAAGATAATAAGTTAAAATGCGTGAATGACACGGAATTAATGCGAATAAATATGGCATTAATCCTCCAACGAACGCCAAGTCACTCATGACCCGTATATTAAAACTGTTTTCTTTTTTTATTTAATATAAAAAATATTTTGCCCAAGGCAAAATATAATCAAATAAAAATATTTCAAAATAAAAATAATATTTACATGAAATATTTGTTTCGATCGCATGAGTTTTATAAAACAGTTAAATTAAATAGTTAAAAAACAGTTAAATTGCATGAATTTTACAAAACAAATAAAATATTTCGTCAGAATTGTCCCAGAGTCCTCTGTACGCTCGGTCTTTATGCCATCCGTTGTACGAGAGGATTAATTTCGCGAATATAAATAAATCTACTCACCGGTCGTTGCAACGTCACCACTGTCATCCTGCCATCAGCTGCTTGATGTCGATGACGAATTCATCCGGGTTTCACGAAGCACACACTCGCGAAAATTTAATTTTCAAAATTTCCGCACGTATGTTTGTTATTAAACGGCTCCCGACGCGATCTCTATTCATACGCGACGTAATTTTCCGACATTTTTCACTCGCGAACTTCCTTCAATATAGATATGTATTACATTCGCGAATTCTTAGAGCAACGCGCGATAACAATTAGAAATAGTTAATTACTACCACACATTTTCGTTGATATGTTTAAACATTGCGGATTATTTTAAACGATAACGGCACACGTTCGCACGTCCCCCCTCCTCTCCCTCCGACATCCGCGATAACTGTGACGAGGACGCGACAAAAAGCGCGGTAAGAAGTGCCGCTCTTACGGAAAAGCGCCAACTTCACTTCCCATCGCGCGTTCCCGCCATATTTCAATATACATAATACAATAATCGCCCGATACTTTTACTCGGCATTCCCGACATTTTTCTCGACACTGGCGATACTTTCCTCATCACTTCCGACACTGATGCTCGATCACGATTACATCGCGCCAAGATTACGAAACACCTGTAAAATAAAATGTGAATTGTCATAATTATATTCATTTGTAGATTATTAGTCGTTATTTTTTCTGTATGTAAATTGATGTAATATTAATATTTATCGTATCCAAAATACGCTATCCAAAATTTTCAATTGCTATAGACGATTAATAATTGCTATAACGATTAATATTATAATTGAAGTTTTAAACAGAGACGCATAAATTAACATGAAACACGAGTTTTTTAAAAAAATTTACAATTATAGCCACCATATAAACTTACAATTTTTCCTACATATGTTCAAAAATACATTTGCTATTTTTGTTAGTATATTCTAAATAAAAATTAATTATAATAAAGATCAGTCCTATTAGAATTGTTTTAAGCAAGTGCAAATGTAGGTTTGCATTATAATTGCGCATAACAATTAAAGATATTTATATCCGTAGCATTACGAGAAATTGTAATTGCAGAAGATTCTTTAAAAAATGAGGTCACTAATGAATTGAATCAAAAGCTGTTCACATATATACACATATCATTACGACATAATGGACGAGCTAAATTGCATAACGATGTGATGACATGAGACATACATATGTAACCAATGAATCGCCAAATTATTTAGTGCGCTTTCGATCACGATTGAATTCAGTTCGTCTTTAGACATCAGAACAAAGTATATCAATTTCATCCTAACATATATTTATTATAATTAATTATTTTCCAACTTTTAATATTTAATATTACATTTAAAAATTGAAATTAAAATTAATTTATTATTTATTTAATAATATAACTTCTTTTAATACATATATATTTAAATTTTGTTTATTTTATATAATTTTTTCCTCTTTCTTCTCTCTCTCCTTCTCTTTTATATTTTTCTATTTAAAAATTAAATTTAGTATTTAATTTTTCTTTAATTATATTTAATTTTATCATTAAGAAAGAATTACGCAATCTAGTGGATACTGTAAATACTGTGCTATAAATATTATTACTATTATAACTATCATTTTTTTGTGTATAAAGTAAAAATTTTGTGTCCAAAATCAAGGAACATAATGACATCAAATAGTGGTGAATAGTGAATGTGTGATCAATATGTATAAGAAAATTATTTTTATCGTATTGGTGTTACTTGTGATTGTCCGTTCGGAGGAAATTTCTGCCAAGAATGTGACGCAAGAAAATTTCTTAAATTTAAGGTAATTAAAAACTCGTAATTAATTAATTACTTAAAAATTTTAATTTAAAAAATGTTAGATTCTTGTAATTCAGTAATAAATTAAAATTCTAAATAAAAAAAGTTCTTACCTAATTCTTAATATATTAATTAATTAAAATTCTATAAATTTTGTATAAAATCTGATTTTAGCAAACAGATTTTAAATGATATCTCTTTTATAATATAAATTAATTGTGACAAATAAATATATATATTAATATTGATATTGAGGCATTTTTTGGATTTTTTGATATTGATATAATATTAATATTGAAGCATTTTTTGGATTTAAATTTGATATGATCCAAATTTGAGTTTTGGAACTTTATTCAACTTTAAATAACCTAATTCGAATTGCAAACAGAAAAGTATGTTAATCTTAATTGCTTAATTGTTTATGTCAGCAAAATCGTTAATTTTATTCACATATTACATGTACACAACAAACTGCTGAATTGAGAACTTTGAAGTTACCAGATTGTCAGTCACATAATAATATTTAGAACATAGATGATTTAAAAATAGAATAGAAATATAATGTGTTTGATATAAAAATTATCTAGTTTCATACGTGAACTTATTTAAATTAATATATTCGAATAAAGTTGAATTGATTAAATTAATTTTTAGCGTACTTAACTTAATTGTCAAATTACGTATATTTGAAATATTTAATCTATTAATCAAATTAGCGAGTGTTTTGTGACCGAATACTTAATTACTTGTAGATTGTCGACAATTCTCCCGTATTTGTCATTGCACAATGATCAAAATCTCACAAAGAATAATGAAAAGAGATCGCTCTTTTTATTAATGCCACCATCACAGACACGAGATGAATACAAAAAACCAAAAGAAATAGTCCAAAAAACGAAGCGTTGCGGAACATTGCTTCAGAAAAATAGATTTCTTTCATTATCAAGAAAGGAAGACTCTAACAAAGCAGAGATGAATACAAGAAGCTTTGATAGAAATATCAAAATTCCTAAGCAAAATTCAAATTCTCGTACTCTCGTAAAAAACGTAAAATACTTGCAAGAAAATCCTGCAACATCAAACAGGATGAAAGCTGAAACACATAAAGATAATACGTTTTTACGAGCCCTTAAGAATAACTTGAATGCAGAGAATGTAATGCTAAATTTAGAATCCCGAGGAAAGGCAAAGAAGTGTAATAAGGAAAATTGTATTTGTTATTGTAAAGGGGAGAACTGTCTATCTAAATCATCAACAAAAAGTTCATCGGAAATATTAAGTTCTTCCAGAAAAGACAAGCCTGAAAAGATGAATCATCAGAGATTAGCAAAACAAGAAAACACAAAATCAAATATCTTACAGCAAACATCGCCAAAATTGTACCATAAAAGTCTTCACGAATTACACGTTCCTAGTTTAATCAACTTTCTCCCAACACGATTCTACCAAGAAAAAGTACGCGATGTCCCCCGTGCATCAATTCTGTACGGAAAAACACCGAACATTTTGCCTTACATGGTCGGAAACGAGAAAAAATTTGTCAATATTGGAGTTCCATTTGAGAATAGACCAAATTTTCTAGCTAGAAGTAACGCCTACAATCAATATCAACCAATTATCCATCAAAACTTAAATCCCTGTCCACGTATAGTTGAAGAAAATCGAGTTGGAAGTCCCGTCATATCAACTACTTCATCTTCGACAAGCTATATTGAGGCAATGACTATTACACAAACAGAAAGCGATCTTGAATCGATTAAAATCACTGAAAAGGATCAAAAAGATTTTTCTAAGTTAACTACAGAAATTCCGAATGATTATGTAGACGTGTCAATTAATTCAGAAATGGAAACTAATTTTTATCCAAACTATTCGAACGATGTAACTGAAGAAAGCAGCACTATAGATTTTTCTAATTCGGATGAAACAATTTATAAATTAGAAGATTCTACAGAAAGCATAAAAGAAAATCAAGATGACAATTTTTCTAAGCTAATGCCATTTTTTACAAATTATGTTGATAGAAGCAGAACACCATCCATCATCTATCCATCAATCATGCATAATGAAAAATTGATAAACATGGAAGAGTGTATAAAGTTATTCGGTCGCGACGTGTGCGTACTCAGTGTAACGTCACCAGAAAAACTTGCAAAACAGGCACAAAATAACAATATAAATAAATATTCTACGATTAGAATTCCGGAATATATCGTACAAATGTCCACTAAAGAAGGAACAACGTTGAATAATATAAATGATTCGGATAAACTCAAAACAACCGATACGTACGTACAATCGAAGTCGTCCACTAGTGGAATCAAAACGTCAAATGTTGATTCGAATGAGCATCTCGAATCAACAAGTACAGAATTAAATGTTGATGCTGATGAAAACTTTTTACAAGAATTTTATACAGGATTTATCAAACAAACTTATGAACCAGATGACGACTATGATGAGAATAAATTATTTCACACTAAAGAAGAAGATACGCGTATCCCAATGAAGAAATTGGACCAGATAACTGATAAGACTATGGAGACTGCAAGAAACACACAGTTAGGAAAGAGTAAGAGCCATATAGTTGAACCATTGTTAAGTCCAAATAATAAGGAAACAACAACTCCAACTCCAAGTGAGAAATATCTTTATTCTACTAACTCATACGAATATAGTAACGATAAAGAAACGAATTCATGGAGTACTCGTGGAATACCATGGAATACTCTTCGTAAAGAAGAAACTACAACTATTAGTTACGACTTTAAAACTGAATATAATTTTAAAGAGGAAAATAAAAATTATCTGAAAGAATCAAACAACATCTATTCCGGAGGAGAGATTTCTCAAGAACTTAAAGAAGAGAATACAACCGTTAATCATGATTCAAAAATCGGATATAATTTTGAAGAGGAAATTACAAATAGATTAATTGAATCAGGGATCAATACTTCTCGTGAGAAAGAAATTCTTCGAGGACAATCTGAAGAAACTACAACTATCAGTCATGATTCTAAAGCAATATATAATTTTGAAGAAGAAAGTATGCACGATTTGAAAAAATTAAATACTAATTTTGATCCTGAAAAAGAAATACTTCAAGAACAGTTTACAAAAGAAATTACACCTATCAGTTCTGATTCTAACACCGAATATAATTTTGAAGAAATAACTGAAAACGATTTATTAGGGATAAAAACCGTTAATCTTGGAGATGAGATTTTTCGAGAACAACCTGAAATGCAATACCTTGATAGTGAAGAAACAGATTATTTAAATAATAAAGAAGATACCATAAATAGTCTCGAAACAATCATCGATTCATCATCAAGAAGATTACCATTCTGTGACAACACTTTACTTTTAAATTCCATCAGAAAGGTTATCAATGACTTTGCATCGAATGCTTCCTTAGCCAAAACAAAAGATCTTGACGAAAATATTCTTCAGATACAAGGTAAAAGTTTACTGCCAGAAATCTTACAAGTTCCGAATCTCGAGAGTATTCTGTTAATTCCGCAAATAGAAAACACGATCATAGAAAAGGTAAAAGATGTTCTATCCGATATCACAGCTATTCCCAGAAGACACCTCACGAATGATTGGTCACATGACGTGATCAAGAACACTTTCCGTAGCATATTGCAGGCTCTTTCTGCAGATTTTCATCGAAAGCTCCCACCAATGACAGTTGAAGAGCATCAATTCAAGGACGGACAATGGACAATTAATTCGATAACCTTAGCACCCGTTTCAGACAGCAAATTATCATTAGCAAATCCGGAAAACTTGCGGGAAAGCATCAGAAACCTTCTAAACTCTTCAGCAATCGCGTCGCAAATAGATCAGTACATTGTGCGAAACATAATCGTGCAGAGCGTGAAAAATAGTTTGACCAAAGACGAACATGAGGAAATAAATAATTCGATAATTCATGAGCTGAATAATATTCTTCAGACATTAAAAGATTCAGAGAATACGGACGTATTAGGAAAAAATAATAGATTTATTGATAATAGAAAAGATGTGGACTTGACTTTTCCGCAAGAAATATCAGTAGATAATTACGAAAAAGGAATAAATATTGGCAATTCAATATTAATCGATGAACAGAATCTTGACATAGAAAACAATACAAAAATAGATAATGAGAAAATGCAGATGACGAGCTATCAGAAATCCAAGGCATTAGAAAATAACGCTAGCGTATTGATTGTTTCTAATGTTCCAGATTTAACAGAATACGAGAAAGACAAAAGCACATACATTGAAGAAAAAACACCAAGTGAATCTATTTATAAAATAAATGAAAATGTCCGAGATCAAATCTTGAATGGGATACAGAAGATAGATATGCAAGATGATGAAGTGAAAGAACTAGCTGAACCGTTGAAAAGTGCAGTGACATATCATAAAGCTATTTCACAAAATAATCCCAGCATATCAGCAATTTCTGTCGAACCAAATTTAATAGGAGCTGAAGAATTAAGTAAAAAAGAAGAAAGTGTATTTTCAGAGACAACTACAATTTCATCGATTATGACTACAAATTTTGATGAAAGAAAAAATAGTATCGTTACGCCGAGAATAAAGGACATTAATGCGAGTAATGACAATAATAAATCGTTAATAAATCGTTATTCACTGGATAATCAAATTTTGAAATACATTAAAAATTATCGTATCAATGATGAAAATGTCCAAGTTACAATAATACCCTCGAACTTTATACAAAAAACTTCACCTAATTATGCACAGATATCGGATGGCAATTTAATTTCAAAACATATGATGGAAATTAAAGATAACGGAGATGAAACTGAATACACTTTAAATGGAGAAATATTGACTAAGTCGACTGACAATTTAATTCCATCTACAAATGTAAAATATCGAAATGAGAAATCGAAAATCGCTACTTCAACTGATGAGATTGATCCTGCGATAATATTAGAGAGAATTGAGCATAATTTATTGCCAATAAAATATTATTCGCCGGAAATTTTAAAATACATCGTAAAAAGTCATCGTAATAATGATGTAAATCGTAATGATGATGTTAAAGTTACGACAGCATTCACAAGTTTTATGCAAGAAACTTCACCCGATTATGCACAAATATCGGATGATATAATTTCACAAAATACAGCAAAAACTAAAGATGTCGGAGACGAAATGGAATGCATATCAAATGACAAAATATTGACTAGTTCAGCTGATAATGTAATTTCATCTCTAAATGTAGACTATGGAAATTATGAATCCAAAATCACTCCTTCGATAGATAAAGATATTTTAGATTCGCAGCAGCATAATTTTAAAACACAAGGCAACGTTATTGACAAAATCCACGAAGTTACTACAGAAGTTCAACGAACCTACGCAAAAACTACATACTTTAAGGTAAAACCTTCTGCTGATGATAGCCCAAGGATTAGTTCTTCATCAGCTTGTAAAGCTGATGCAAATAGCAACAATAATGAGAACAAGAATAGCGATAACTACAATGACAGTGACAATCTAATTGGCAACAAGATGTATAATACTGGTAATACAGAAACAGATAAACTAACTGTTTCACCCTCCGAATCATGTTTTTTAGGCAATATCTATCCTCTTCAGCTATCTCCCTCATTAATTGCTTCCGATATCTCGGAACTTGAGAAATCGCAGCTCTACTATATTAGCGACAGCATGAAATTGCCGCTGGAGATCAGAAAATTAAAAGACGGTTCTTACGCGTTGTCAATCACCAAGAACATATGCGAGATTCTGAAAAGAAAATGTTCCTGTTGTGTGCCACTGCAAGGACATGTGATTCTATCATGGAACAAAAATCAAGACCAAAAAGATATACGTATGATGACTTCAAGTCAAGAGGATATGTATGTGAAGAACGTTGAAAAAGATTATCATTCGACTGAATCGCCTAACATAATGATAACTTTAATGACTACGGGGAAAAACACCGTGAGAATGCAAAAATCAGAAGAAGAAGAGGAAGAAGAAGGAAGAATGAGCGCACACGATCTTTGGAAGCGAAATTTGAATGATAATAATCTAATAACGATTTTGATGCCAGTCATTGATTTTGCGAAGAAATATTTATTGCTCGATTCTAACAAAGAGGAAACGCTATTTAATGAAACTGGATCTCATGACATAATGCAAAACTATGATAAGTCATTAAAGAAGTCAGTCAGAGAATTTAATTATGATCAATTAAAAAAAATAAATCTCAATGATAATTTTGAAACAAAAAAAAATGAATTTGTGAGTAAAAATAAAGATGCAACCGATAAATTAGAAATTTCAGTAAATTTTCGAGAGAGAAAAGATACTTTGAGCACGAATTTTCCAAGATCCCTAATTTCCCGAGATTTTCACAATTTGGAGAATTCATTAGAAGTTGAATCATGGAAGAAAAATACAAAAGCAAATCAATTTGAAATAACTGAAGAATTGCGTAAATTGGAAACTGAAAAAAACATTCAAAATATAAATACTGAGCGAAACATAAATTCTAAAAATAAAAAAAAAAATTCTATTTTAAAAAGACTTAATATTTCCAAAGAAGATACCAAAATAAAGAATGAAGAAATAAAATCGGATAAATATCGAATAGATGATATCGAACAAGGTAATCATATAAACCTTAATAAGAGGATAAAAATGTTAGAAGAATGCAAATAAAATTCTATTTCAGGAGATGTTAAAGTTTTCAAAAAGAAAAAAGAAAAAAAACCTCAACGAACGATAGAATCTGCAAATCCAGAGAGAATTCCTATTTCGAGGATTATTATTTCTGGAGACAAGAACGACATGAAAAGCGAAGAAACAAATTGGGATAAATTAACAGATATTGGAGAAGGTAATAATCACTTAAATGCTGATAAATAAATAAAATATGATAAAAATTGAACAATTCTGTTTTTAGGAAACGTTTTCCATAAAAAGGAACAAAAGGAACATAAAGTGTGTATGATTGACGATAAGCAGGATGTTTCAAGAATTAAAATTCCTGAAGAAGATAGTAAAAAGCCATATAGATCTCAGCGAAATGCAAATAACGTCATAAATAAAAGAGCAGAATTAGTGAAATCTATGCTTTATTGGCTTAAAGGCCTTTTTTTAGATAAATAAATCACAAGGAACGAATTGATAGATTTGAAAACCTTTCTTAAAATAAAATTAATTTTCTCAAGTTTCACAAATTCGCTCTCTAAAATTGAGAATTTGTTTTCAAATTTCTTAAAAATTTGCTTTTTAAATTAGATTTTCTTTAAAGTATTCTTCAATATTCTTAAAATTTTCTTAAAGTTATAAATTTCTCTCGTAGATGTCTTTCTTTGTAAAATAATATCAAAAACTTATTAATTATTAAAATATAAAGATGTTAAAAAGTATAAAGATACATGATTTCAAACTATGTAATTATAAAATTTTTAAATAAACTGCATATCTCCGGGATTATATTATAATTACAATGATAATTAAATTCAGATAATGTGCACATAATTTAGTAATTAAATAACTTATATAATTTAATGGAATATATACAACAATTTTGAACATTGAATACTTTTCAAAGTATTCCTCAATATTCTTAAAATTTTCTTAAAGTTATAAATTTCTCTCGTAGATCTCTTTCTTTGTAAAATAATATCAAAAACTTATTAATCGTTAAGGTATAAAGATATTAAAAAGTACAAATAAGATACACGATTTCAAACTATGTAATTATAAAATTTTTAAATAAACTGCATATCTCCATGATTGTATTATAATTACAAAGATAATTAAATTCAGACAATGTGCACATAATTTAGTAATTAAATAACTTATATAATTTAACGGAATATATATATATACAACAATTTTACATTGAATACTTTTTCAAATATTTTTCTTTCTCTGTGCCTACAAATTTTAATAATTTTTTATAAATTTTATTTAAGAATTCTTACCCCAACAAGCTAATATTAGTTTGTTATATTAAATATATAAAATTGCTATAACATAACATATAGCAGTACTGAAAAATCATTCATATAAGCATATGTTCATTCAATTATATAACATACTACTATTAGTTTTTAGATGGAACGCACACTGAGCTCTATATATAACATATCTTTTATATATAGAGATTGGAGTGAGCATTCATGAATGGAGAAATGATCCAATTAATAAAAAATAATACATACATGCTGAGTGAATCACTATCTTTGTCAAGAATTCACTGATTGATTGAACTATTATAGTATTATAATCAAAAACATTAATTTCATATATACTTAACGAATTAAAAAAAATAAATAAATAATTTACAACCATTTCCAACTTCACTGTTTAAATTCATAAATAAAACGAAAACATTTCCTGGAATCTACATACCACTGTATGTGTATATCGCTTTTGATCTTAATGAAGGATAGTGAGGTTATGTTGATCAGCTGCTTGAATGCTTTGACGTTTCTATCTACGCGACTCAGACATGGGTTTGTTTGGAAAATCGCAGGAAAAGAATCCCAAAGAAATGGTGAGTCTCCAGAAAGTGTAGTTCGACTTACTATACAATTAACAATTAACATTAATTATTTTGCAGGTTCAAGAATGGACTCACAAATTAAGAAAGGAAGGTTATCAGCTTGACAGACAGGTTAGAGGTGAGTTTAAAAAGGAAATATTCCAAGAAAAATCTTTCAGATCGAAAAAATGAAATTAATTTATTTAATCAGCAAGAATCTTTATCTTTATCTTAATCTTTATCTTCTTGATCTTGAAGTTTTGATTTTAATATATAAAAATCTAAAAGATTTTAGGAATATTCTTATGACGCACAATTCACTCTAAATATTGTATAATCAATGCTTTTTTGCACAGCAATTCAAAGAGAAGAGGATAAAGTAAAACGTTCCTTAAAAGAAGCAGCAAAGAAAGGAGATAAGGATGTGTGCAAGATCCTTGCAAAGGAGATTATAAGGGCTCGTAAAGCTTGCAATAAAATTTATACTTCCAAGGCACACCTAAATTCTGTATCATTACAAATGAAAAATCAGTTGGCAACAATCAGAGTTGCTGGTTCAGTTTCAAAGTCTACGGAAGTGATGCAAGCAATGCAATCTTTGATAAGAATACCAGAAGTAGCTGCGACTATGAGAGAAATGTCAAAGGAAATGATGAAAGCAGGAATTATCGAGGAGATGTTGGATGAAACGATGGATTCTATTGAGGATTCTGAGGATATGGAGGATGAAGCTGACGAAGAAGTTGATAAGGTAGATTGGTAGATCATTTTTTTGTTTTATTTTATATTTTATTTTATACTTGCAGATTAAATTATGGATTCTCCAGAAAATTTTAGTGAATACTTTCTTAAACATTTTTAATTATAAAGAGATATCTGTATAAATATTAATTATAAATAAAATTTCTCTATACAGATTTTATGGGAGGTGACAGCTGGTCAGTTGGGTACAGCTCCTGCAGTTGTCACAGAGAATCCTGGATCAATTGCAGCCTCTACATCTGCGGAAGAAGAAGTAGAAGATGATGACAAAGAACTTGAAGAAATGAAGAACAGATTGCAGAGCCTTCGTAGTTAGATGCGCAACTAAATCATTGAAGTATATTTACATTAAATGTCAGGGAAATATAAGTATCATAATAATAATAACAATTATTAAATAAATAATAACACAAATTATATAAATAGCATTTGCCTATTTATCATAATGTGTTATTTTGCTATTTATATGTAAATATTTTGTATGTACTATTGCTTTGTAGAGTACTTAAACGCTTATATCTATTTTTACATTTATCACTGAATAATAATTTTCTTTATTATTCTAATTTGAATTATTATGCAAATTAAGAAATATTATGTAAAACTAATTAAACAAACACATAGTGATATATAATTAAAATTTTTAAAAATTATCAATTTAATTATCAAAAGATTATAGAAATAATTGGCAATTCACAATTTTAAATAACTTTTAGCTGTTGCACTTTGTTACAACTTCCACACAAGTTTATACTTATAAATATAATAAAAAGATTTATCTTCTATGGCTTTAAATGTGCCATCCTTATTTTGTGCTTTCCATTTTGTAATTTATACTATATAGCATCTAGCATTCAACTATTATTTACTTGTAAATTTTCAAATTCGATTTTGAAAAAAAAAGGGAAAAAGATATAGAATTGTAACAAACTATCGATAAGTATTGATAATTATTAATTGTCGTTAATTATTTAAACAATTTTCAATACAGTATTTTAGTAACTACTAGCAAAAGAGAATATATTTTATGTTAAAGAATGTTGTTAACGCAAATAAAAAAATTGTAATACAATATTAATATTTATTATTATTATTAAAAATATTAATATATATATCAGTACTAATTAGTATTATACCAATAATATTAATAATATTATTAATAATATATCAATATATTAATTGTTATTATATATCAAGTATATATTATTAGTTATATAAATTATATGAAATTATCTTTATTATTAATCAAAAATTAATCATCAAGTTACTTCTTCAATTATTTACTTATCTCGCATAGCGCACTATAAAAAAAAATTAACAATTAATTAAAATTTATCCCTTCAGATCTAATCTTTCTCTGTGTGATTTTACAGTTATAGACTTATAATACAAGTTTGACTTCATGTATAATCGCGAAAAAAAATGAAATTTACTAAATGGTAACATTTACAATAAAAATTTAACATACATTTTAAGGCTGCGTTCGTCTTGACGCTGTAAGTATTGAATGCGTTTGCTCGACCAATCGGGGCAAAGATTTCTTTATCCTGATTGGCCAATCAAATGCTTTCAGCACACTTACAGCGTCAAGACGAACGCAGCTTAAGAGAGAGGTAGCGTATCTAACATGCTCTATGTGTATGGCTAAAACTGCATTTAAATAAGTTTTGCGAAGCTTAATATAACGTGCAACATTGTAACGTGCAACAAGTTTAAAAGAGGTAACATTCTTTTTACAAGATATTATACACATATACTATATAAAATATAAAGAATTATAAATTCTATTTCTTATTTAATGAGAGGAATATTCAAGAATTATAAATTTACAGTTAATTTAGATATATTAATTTTAAAACATGTCGCGCATTTTATATTTTTTTCTCTATGCATAGAATAGTTCAGTTGTTGTTTCGAAGCATTTTTCAACAGTTCATTGCACTTGAAGCCACATCTATGGTAGCAAAAACGGAATATTTAATTTGGAATATTCAATAACGACAACTAGATTGCACTCATAATCATATCACGAACATATTGCGAAAGCACCGCAGAAGGAAAATTAAGTTCATAGGAGAACAAATGTTTCAGAAATATAGAAGAGTTGTACTATATATACGTATATATATATATATATATGTTTATTATGTGTTTATACGACTTATATATATAATACATATATATAAGTAAGTCGTAACACATAATAAATATAAAGATATACATAAAATAGTATAAGAGCACTTTTGACTATTTTAAATATATAGACCATCAGACTATATATAAATATTATTAAACTTTAATATTACTATGTATCTACTATATATATATATACACATAGTAATATTAAAGTTTAATAAAATTTATAGCATTTGCTGAGAAACTTGATAAGAATAGAATTTAAATCGTACAAATCTGTCAGTAGCACGGCTAAAGAGCGTTAAATATCTCGATTTTATTTATGGCTTTTAGGGTGTCAGAAACCCCGACTTTAATGCCTCTTCCAGAAATGAGAAGTGAAATGAGAGGTGAGTCTCGAAAGTAATTATCCACCCTGATTTATCGAAAGAGGGACATTCGAAATCTCTCATTGTCTCTCATTTAGCCTACAGGGTGTCCTTAACAAAAATATTCAAGAATCAATAATTTTCGCGATTATTAATTAATTCAATTTTTGGAGATACAATTTTTTATAATTTTTAAATAATTATTAATTAACTGAAAGAAAAGTAAGTGAGAAAAAATCCTCTTCTCGCGAGCTAAATTTTATGAAAGATTAAACAGAGATATAAGAATAACAGAAACATAATTATAAATATAGGCCTCAATATTTTTGTAATCGCGATTCAGCCGAAAAACTCAAATAAAATTTATCTTGTCTGAATTATATTTCGATTTTCGAGAAAATAACCACATCTACATATTAATCATGACATAAATAAAATAAATACACATACACACACACATATATACATACATATATACATACATGCATATATACATACATACATACATACATGCATACATACGCGCGCGCGCACACACACACACACACACATACATACATACATACATACATACATATATATATATATGTATTGATTTAAGTGTTTGAACATTGCATCAATATTTAATGTTAATTTGAAAAAAATTGCAAACGATTCAAATATGATGCAAAAATATAATGATGATTTAAAAAGTAATTGCGTTTAAATATATAATATGGCGCGTTTTTAATTTACAAGTTAGTATAGAAAATATATAATGATAAAAGATTTTGTAATTACAAATTTTATAATAATTATCAATGTTTGCAAATTAATTAAGAGCAATTATACTGTATTCTTGAATATTCTTTGGAATCGCGTTGTTTTAGATCATTATTCTAATTTTCGATCTGACGAATCTTTTCTTGCTATACAAGAGGATAAAAAATTATGATATTTTTGATCAGTATAATATATACGATGTTCACACAATGAATATTGCACAAACAATAATGATAAAAAATTGAAACGTTATGTTAGTGATATACATATAGAATATAGTGGCACAGTTTCTAGCACTCCAATTTTTTTTTTATCACGTACTTTCTTAAATAAAATCAACGTATTATTACTGATGTGTGTGTGTGAGTAGCGCTTTTAGTTATAAGTATAGCACTGTAAACAATTAAATGTCACCGACAAGAATCAATTAGTGGTATAGCGACTTAAGATTTTTCAGTGAAATTTTATACAGTGAAATATAAGACGGTGGAGTAAAGTGTAGGTGTTCTCACTGAAGATCAGTTTACTCATTGATCTTCGATGAAATCTGTCACTGCTTTAATCGGTGACATTTTCACTCGTTCAATTTAAAAGAGTACACAATCACTTTCGGCTCATTTTCTTTTTTTTTTATTTTTTTTATTTTGTCGAAAATAAAGAAGTTTACGAAGAAGTTTTTTACGAAATATTCTCGCTTTATTTTTCTTCATAGAATAATCAGCTTATCGATAATAATGAGACACCCTGTGTATAAAAGGGTGAATGGTGGGGAGTTTGATAGAAACTCGGAGAGGGAGTTACTTCTGGCTCAGTTTGCTCTTGTACGACCTTGCGTCAAGTCACGCTTCGCATCCCCTTGGTGCTATTCCCCCCGGGAGACACCCTCCACTTCCGACTTCCTTCCTCACCTGGTCTCTATGCTGTCTTCATCGTGATCCGTGTCTTTCAAAGAGAGAGAAAAAAATCGTCATAAAAGTTACGCTTTTGTTTTGTTACGTAAAAGGAAAAAAAAAGTGATAAAATAGTGGAAAACGATCTCCGTATTACTTGCATTTGGAGTAAATCTAACAATTTGTCGTGGATGGATAATCATGACGACGACGAAATATCATTGGATGCTGTTAGTATCGTTGTTGCTAATATTCGGACACATTCTAGGTTTGTTATATACAAGTTTACGATTTTTTATATATTATTATTATACATTTTATATAATTGGTGAATAAGATATTGAAAGTATTTAACTCCTTCAGTCACTGTGACAACTTTTCTCTTTCTCTTTTTAAAATTCTGCCTTTGCTTGCTTAAGATTAATTAAATAAAAACTAGTTTATTATCTTAATTAAACAAAGATTATATATAAAATTTAAAGATATTGTTGTTTATTTTGTCATATAACTAAAACTCATATTCGACAAATATCCTACGTGTTTCTTTTCGAATCACCCTGTACATCAGAGAGCCTGTCCACGTGCACTATTTCTGACCCAGTACTTTTGGTCGCTTAATATAGCGCTTACGTGTTTTGTAATTCTATTACGCCATTTCCTTGCCAACAATGCATATTTTAATTAATATTTAATATTAAATGCACTTGACAATAAATATCTAATTTTTCAAAAATTATATTGATCTAGGATATTTTCACTTAAAATATATTGAGATAATCGAAAGAAGTTTAATAGAGATGCAGAGGTGTAGAGATGCGTTTTATCTATTTATGCACAGTCGCGAAATATTTGCGAAATACGTGGAACAAACGCGATTCTGAAAGGATAATATTCTGTTGAAATATGCGAGTTTGAAATGTTTGTGAATATCTTTACTGATAAGTTTTGAACTTATGTGAGCAAAGCTTATAATATACAATTAGAATTCATATTAATGGAATTATTCATAATACAAATTTAATGATGATGAGTGGCTTAAGAGCGCAGCCAAGTGTTAATTGTTAACTAATGAATCAGGATTTACCATAACACGTGTTGTATAAAATATACTTACATTTATTCGTACACATAATTTGTCCGGAAATAATTAAATAAATAAATGAACAATAATTTCTCGATAAGTTCTAGATTATTTCTTTTACTAGAAAAATACAATAAATTATTTATTTCCTGATTATTCGTTATATTTTTACTTAAATAATCAATCATATTTGAAAATATATCATTTTTTTATCGATTTTATTATCGGTTTTTTGTCAGAGTTGACCTGTTTTAAGCTCGAAATTTTCTCCGACATGTGCAACACGTGTTGAACAGATCGAATTTGAAGTATATATGCGGCTAAAGTATTTATAGAGATCGTAGATGATCCTCTTTAAACTATTTTTCGCAGTATCCCGGTATTCGGGACATCGGAATTATTTCAGTAACATCATTTCCGATTTTAAAATTCTAATGCAAATTTTTCAATTAGCTACATTTTTGTAAATTTATTGTATAAATGTTACTTGAAAAATCGCCGACATTTCACAAAATGCATTTTTTCATGTCACCTTAACGTGATATGTAAAGTTAAAACTATCGAAATCCGATAATTTATAGCAATCCAATATACATACATACATACATTCCTTGACAATAATTACAATCTTCTCGTAATCGAAACTTCAATGGAAGCTCGAGCTTGAATTTGAGGATTATCGCTCTGCTCTTTCTGCAATTTTCGTTCTTATCAGATTGACAATCTTATCTTTCCGGAATTTCCGATTTCTGTGTCTTCAGTGATTCTCTTGTACTGTAAACTTTCCTTTGTTCGATTGCTTGCCGCGAGCTTGTTTTCCGCGACATCGCTAACGAGCTCGGTTCCAAATATTGCATAATGAAGTGCACTTTGTTTTCAGCGCGTCGCGAGACGAGGTTTCTGCAACAGAAGCAAAGATAATTGCAAACATTATAATTATTAAGTTGTTGCAAAGGAAAATATAAAAGATAATATAAAAGTATCTAATAAGGATGATAAGAATAACTGTGTAAAGTTAATATTAAATAATAAAATATTAAAAAATTCTAATAAAAATAGATTCTAATAAATAAAAGTCTGTGTGCATAAATACTCAGAAGTGTGTATTACTTATATAGATAAATGAATAAAATAATTATTAAGTTTTTTTTCATATAAAAAGTAACATAGAAAATAATAATAATAATAAAAAGAAATTTTGTAATAAATATATATATAGAGGAATATATATATATATATATATATATATATATATATATATAAAACTATATATATTACATAATTAAATATATTAAATATATATATTACATAATTAAATAGATAAAACAACGGTTTTTTTAACTTTATGTAAAGGATAAGATAAATTATCATAATCTGTATAAAAAAAATTGTAATAAAAATAAATCATATATATATATATATATATATATATATATATATATATATATATATATGATTTATTTTTATTACAATTTTTTTTTTATACAGATTATGATAATTTATCTTATCTTTATATATATATATATATATATATATATATATATATATATATATGTATTACATTGTATGAACAGTTAGAGTTGAAAAGGGTAAAAAAGCAAGTAGCGAAAATGCGTATAAAGCTGCATTTGAAGCTGATCTACAAAGGAGGTACAAAGTGGGTCACTTGCTTATTTGGTTGTAGAACTGTATGCATACATAGGGATACTAGTTCTCTTCCTTTTTCTTTTGAAATTTACACGCGTATTTAAAGCTGCGTGCATTTTCGCTTCTCAGGTCTTTTAAGTTCAAAGTGCAAATTTCTGTGTGCATCGAGCAAAAAGCTTGGTCATCAGTCGGAAAAATCAGCTTAAACCAAGTGAAAAATTTCACAGATGTGCAATTAAGTTGGAATTTGAATTTTATAACGACCAAATATTCTCGTTGGTCGGTTGGTTAAATTTATATGAAAATCTATAGTTCTATATTCCATTTATATATAAACGGAACTCGGGGGTAAAATTAAAAACTTAAATAAAGAGACTTTAAAATATTTAAAAAATGAAGATTATATACACATGTGTGTGCGTGCGTATCAAATATAATATTTTATATACACATACACACAATATATATATATATATATATATATATATATATATATATATATATATATATATATTGTGTGTATAAAATATAAAAAAATATGATAGAAAGCTTCATGACGCACTAATCTTAATTTTTTCGAGAAATGCGATTTTAAGACAATCTTTGGAAATAAGTTGATCAATTAGTCGTCGCATGCGAGAATTGGATAATTCCGTTAAGTGGCCTGGTCGATATCGTTTACAGAGTAGAACAAGCGTACTATTGCAGGCAATTGCAGTTGCATTACAGAGAGTAGAGAATCCGCTACAATTAACGTGATTATTTAACGGCGCTCTCGTTGTGTACCCGCAATGTTTATTCGCTATTCGCTCGTTACCGGTGTTGTGTGCATTTCTCTATACACATGTCCATGTGTAATACTAAGGGTCGGATTTACCCCATGGTTATACACCGCGTCCAGCCTCTGTGTTGACCAGGCAAAACTGCGCGTACAGGAAATGCAAAACCATATTATCGTATTATTACAGTAATGACGACATTCGTATCACATTTATCCCCATTTATCGCGACTACTATACAATGTTAATTATAATTAAATATTGATTATGCAGCAATAATTAGTTTTATAATTATTATTCTCTTTGTGAATCATTTTCTTAAGAATATATATTGTATATACATTTCAAAAATTCTATTTCAAGAAATATATATTATGAATTTTTCAACATGCGTTTGTTTTTAATAATAAAATGTGAATATTCTTATATTATCTATTATCTATTAGAATATATAATTCGCGTACAATATTATTCTTAAACGCATGAAAGTATATATTCTATAAATATGCTACATACAATTAATATCTCTCAAGAATCCTTAGGCAAGAGAGTCTCTCCCTCTCTCAATATCAATCCAAAATAAGAATTTATAACTTACAGGAAAATGAAATAAACTGTCGTTACCTACCGAAAAACGGTCAAATAAATCTCTTTTCTATATCTTATTGCAGAATCTCAACAACTCGTCATCAAGAGCATCAATGTTCCCTCCGCTGTGAAGGTCGACGACGTCAATCACGTGATCCTCGACTGCGACTACGCTCTGGAGAACACCTCGAGCCAAGGGTTAGTGGTCAAGTGGTTCTTCAACGACGACCAAGTGGTCTACCAATGGATTCACGGCAGGCATCCCTTAGCTGACAACCCTGTCGCGAAATATATCGATCTGACATATAAGGCGAGCGATGATCCTTTCACCGAGTATCGAGCCATGAAGCTGAATAAGCCGGGAATCGATCTAACGGGCGATTACACGTGCGTGATATCGACGTTTGAAGACGAGAAGGCGGCAAACGCCTCTATGGTAATTTACTGTGAGTATTTTTTTAAATTTTGTGCGTATGTGTGTGTGTGTGTGTGTGTGTGTGTATTTACGTTATTTTATATTTATCAATAAAATAATTTATTCATTTATAAAAGAAATACACATATGTAAATCATGTTTTGTAATAAATATATATTGCTTGGAAATAATTTCAATCAAATTTTACTTGTAAAAATTTTGATTATTATTAAAAATGAAAGATTAAATTAATTTGTAGATTTTGAAAAAGATGTTTTTAATCCATATTCTTATTTAATATTATTCTTAATGTTATTTATAATATACTATTCAATTCAATTATTTCTTCCTCCCTCTCTCTCTCTCTCTCTCTCTCTCTCTCTCTCTCTCTCTCTCTCTCTCTCTCTCTCTCTCTCCCCCCCTCTCTCTCTCTTCCTCTTTCTCAATTATATTTTGATGATATTAAAATTCCAGCTTAATGTACAAACGAAAATTATCAAATGTATGTATAGAATTTATCGGAATTTTAATTATTTTAATATTATTACGATTTAACATTATTTTACACGATACTATTGCTTTGGTAATCTTTTTATCTATCGTAAAACGTTGATCTCGCCGTTGATCTCAAAGTATCTAGCCGACGATACTTCTCCATTTATCTCTGTCTTAAGCAGAGGCATTCTCCACTTTCCTCTAGCCTACTCTTTACACATTCTCCACGACTCCATCAATCCACTTTAACTCCCTTTTCATCCCCTTTATTCTCCTCCTACCTTTCCTCGAGTATGTTTTTGGTTATTTTATTTTGATTTGAGTTTTCGTTTTAATTTGCAATTTAGTTTAGCTTTAGATAATCACATTTTCCGCGCGCGCGCGCACATAATTTATTACTATTATGCATTACACCATATTATTATTATTATAATATAATTATGCTTCTACCTTAACGCAATAAAATAACTGTTTCATATATTAGAAATATAACAAATGTGCAGAATGTCGCTGATTTAAAAAATCAGACGGCTTTATTTCTCTCTAAATGCCCGTTTTTCAATTCACGTTGTAGCGTAAATTTTCTTTGGTGTTGTTCCACTTTTATGCGTTCGCAAATCCTTCAATTTGCGCCGGGCGCTTTTTATTTACGTGGTTCCTGTTTTACGCTCAGGTTTCAATTTACGCGGTAAAGCGGAGTATGTACTTTCTTTTCCACACCCTTTTTAGAGCAAACGCTTTAACGCTGTGCTCGTACATTTTTCTTTTTTTTATTTTTCCCCCATAGTTTATTAAATACATTACTTCTGCGACATTTGTATTATTCTTTTTTTTTTTAAACATTTTTTTGAAACATTTTATTTCTGTATTTTCTGCAATTTATATAAAATTAATTTATATATAAGTATTAATCAATAGGTATATTATTTATATATAAATATATATTATATTTATTTATTATATTAATCATTATTATATCAATTAATATATTATTACATAAATATATTATATTTATTTATTGAATACATAAAAAATAATAAATTATTAATTATAATATATAGATATTTATATTAATCTTTACAAATACGAATAATTTATATATATAATGTTTTTTTGGTTCTTATTGCTTTACATGCGCATTTGAATTTTCACAAAACATTCACCTCGTAACTTTGTCTCGTATTTCGAAAATACGTATTTTTAAAGTAGAAAATAACTGATTCAAATGAGCTTTTCATAAAATGTGTACAAAGAGATCTTCTATAAAGCAAATTAATTAAATGTAAAATTGTGCATTAAATATTCTGTATATAAAAAAATATAAAAAGTATAATGCAGTAAAATATATGACTTATGTGATAATAAATATAATAATTATATAATATGAAAAGTAATAGGATAATAAATATTAATGTTATATCAAAAAATATTATATCAACATAATATGTGATGTATCAACGTTGCATATGATTTTTGTTGTAGCAACGGAGGAAAAGTTTCATTTTGAACACCAAAGAAAGAATATAGATGACAAAGACGGGTTGGAAGCGACATGTAAAGCCGAAGGTGTTTATCCTCAGCCAATTCTCGATATTTCAGTCAAGTAAGTATCTTTACAAAAATAAGATTTCGAAATTTTCGATGCTTTAATTATTTACATTATAACTAATTATCCAGACAGCACAAAAAGGCCAAAAAACATCTTAAAGATGTCTAAAGGACGATAAGACGTCTTTAAGACATTTTTAGACATCTTTTAGGGGCATGTGCTGTCATATTATGTGCATATTATGTGTTATTAATTATATATACTGTTTCAATTTAGCGTATTATTCCAAATTAACACATTATTTTTATATTATTCCAACTTTATTTAAAAAATAAAAAAATTCCAAATATTTTTTTTACTTATTATAATAACTAAATATTACATTTACACTTTATAATTTTGTTTAAATCTATTTAAATTTGTTATAAATATAATTTATAATTTTTGAATTTATTATATTACACTTTAATTTCCCCAAAAAATCTTTGATAAGAAATTTGTGAGATAAAAAATTTTTATCCTACAAGGAAAAGATTTTTCATAAAGGTAAAAAATTTGTTATGTATGTAATAATGGATAATATTTACAGGGATCTTCCAGAGAAACAAACTTCAAAGCCCACAGTAACACTTCGTGAAGATGGATTGTATAACATCTTATCACGAGTAGATTTGTTAGACGAGGAACTACCAGAAGCTGCAGAACTTAGATGTACTCTCGACATCCCGAGAGCAAACTACAGTGTGTCCCGAAAAACCATATACTATTCCAGTTAGTTGTGTATTTTTATGCTTTAAATATTTCTACTAACACACTGTTAACTTTTTTTTTTATATAGTAATGCTTAATAATTAAATTTTTTTTTATTTATTGGACCGTTATCTAATTAATCTCTATGCTTAGGTAGAAATGTCTATGCTTGGTTTTGTGTTGTACAGGAACGGCTACTACTACTTCATCTGTTACAACGATACCGCAGCATAAAATGGATATCCAGGCCCTAGACAGCTCCGGTAATGGTGGTGGTAAGATCAATCGTAAATTTCGTTAAAAATATATGTTTGGCACCAAATCATCACCATTAGCCACCATTTTTCGATCGAAGATCTTTAGAGTTTCTCGAAACCTGTGTATTCATTTCATGCTCGTTTTTAAACAAATTTGCCCAAGCATTTCAAAAACCTATCTAGCGATTCTTATATTTATTTATCAATTATTGATAGCATGAACGCATGGATTTTTAGGACATCACCATTTTTTATGACATTTATAACTTCTTTTTTCTCTTTTTTTATTATTTGACTCTTATCGAAGTTCTCAAATTATTACTTATTATTAAAGATCGAACCATTTCCTCTTACTTATAAAATTCTTATCATTTTTTGCGCAGAAGAATATGACACTGATGAGATCTTATTAATTTCTTCTATTTATTTCTTATCAATGATATGATACGTTGCAGAATTTATGACAAAATTCAATTAATTATTCACATTCTATCCTATTTTCTTCTTCTCTTCTCGACACTAATATTGCTCGGATATCATCTATTATCCAATGAAAGTCAAAACGGGCGAAAGCCCATTAGTATTATACCTTTCAGCGGAGAATTATCCTCGCGCAATATTAGCATCCCTCATATACATATACTAATGTCTATGCATTAATGCATATGCATTCCGCTCAAGTGGCTTTCATTATGGTTATGCATATTTATGAAACTTACCCGCGGCCGTTGTAACGCGCTCAATTATTGGCCCCATTAATTTTACAAAAATGTTCAAACGCGGAAAACATTTTTCATTATATTACAATATATATGATATATTAGAAAAAGCAGAAAGAAAGAGAAAGAGAGAGAAAGAGAGGGAAAAAGAAACGAAAGCATTAGCATTACATATTTTATTACATAATCAATATTATAGAACGTAGCATTTTATTGTCATTTTCGATTTGTCACTTAATAAGGAGACAAAAATGAAATATATTATATAATAAAAATATTATAATTTACAAAATTAATATTAAACCAAAAGAGATTTAATTTTGCTATTGTTTTGTTTTTGTGGCAATTGTATTTTAAAATAGTTTTGTAAAATTTAATTGTTCAATGTTGCATTCCGTATTACTATCTGTTTTTTTCTCAATTTCTTTTGAATTGTAATCAATCTGAATTATATATATATATATATATAAGAATATTTTTTAACCTGATATAGTACATATTTTAATCTAATTGTAGGCAACTTCGTCGACTGCGCATCGATCAATGTTATCCTGTTACTGATGCATCTGGCTATTCTTATTCTGTTTCATTAATAATGCAATCGATAGGTAAGTTTGAATCGACATTGGACTCGATACTTCGATGACTTTCAGGAAATAACGATTCCAAATTATAATTTATTTCCAAACCGCGCGCATGTTTCTAAAATATTTTATGATATATAACATATTCTAGTCATAATTTTGAAAAATAGAGATTATGTGTTACAAAATGTATTTTTTCCATAGTTTTCCAAAAATTTTTTAAAAATATTTAAGATATAAACGTTTCAGAAATTAAATTTAAAAAAGACATGACTGCAAAATAATGCTTAAAATTCGGTTAAATTAATATTCCTTAATTGATAGCATTTATATAAGATGATTAAGGAAAACTATCTTCCCCACAAATGTATAAAGCATCTTGTTACATGACTTTTTTATTTGCCTCACACATCTAAAAATAAAATTTAAAAATTTAAAATCATATTTGATTGATTTATAGAATAATGAATATTGTAAAAAATTTACTGTTGGCCTAGTAAGCTTATGAGATTTCTGAGACGATATGAAACATATGTGAAACATAATAAAAAGGATCTAATGTAAAATATTTAAAAAATTATAATAAATGATTGTGTATATTTAATCATTTTTTTTATATTGTAAAAAATCTATAAAGTAAAGATCGACTCGTTTTCTTAAAAGAATTTAAATGAAGATCTTTGGACCAGTACGTGAGATGCGAGAGATATCCTTACGATTTATATAATAGTATTTAAAGTACATCATTTGCAGTATCTTTAGAATTCACTCTCAATGATAGAATCTGTTTCAATTTTTACTGGAGTCCTCTTCAGCCAATTGTTGACTATAATCAACAGTAGCAATAATCAATAAAGAAGGCTAAAGAAGAATCAATAAGAGTTAACAAGAGTTAACAAGAATAATCAAGAAGAGTTTGAATAAGAGTTAAAAGGAATTCTTCATCGCTTTGGAACAAATTCCAAAAATACTACAAATAGTGTATTTTAAGTATTGCATAAACAACTATTGTTGTTATATCTATGCCTCGTACGAGTATCATGGCTCGTACTAATTTAAATATCCTTTTGCACTTAGAGAGAAAATAAATTTTTTTAAATCTAATTTATAAGGCTCCTAGTTCTTTACTGCAGTCGTATTGATTTGTGACGTTTCGTCTAAGGCAAGAAATCAATCTTTGAAGTAAATCTTTCTCTTCCAAAATAAATTAGAAAGAGAGAGAGAGAGAGAGTTTTTTCGTATTTTTATATCATTATTCTCTCTCTTTCTCGTACGCACATTCGATAGTATATAGATTATTAGTAAGATATACCGTAAACTCTTTTTTCAGTTAATGAATTAATAAATAATTATAAATCTTAATTAATTGTTATAAAGTTATTTTCGCTGAGAATATATTCAGATTGAATTATACATATTTATTAATGCAGACTAATATAAAAAGATGTTTTCAGTATATAGCAATCTATATTATTAAACATGCAAATAGTGGCATACGAAAAAAACTAATTTAATTTGATGCATAAAATGTGGAAAAAAGAGTTACATAATTTCTAATGTCATAATTTTTCATATGACTGCAATAAGAAAACAGGAGCCTTGAAAATGAAAAATATAAAAGAAGTAGTCTATCTATATATACAATATACATACATACATACATACACGCGCACACACACGCGCATACACACACGCGCATACACACGCGCATACACACACACAGACACACACACAGACACACACATATATATATATATATAAATAATATATATAGACTATATCATACTTTTTATATTTTATATTAAAATACTACCAAAGAACGCTTTTTGTCACAATAATATATATATATAATAATAAATAAATATATATATATATATATAAAATTTAAAAATCTGAAAAAATATAAAAAACAAATGTGCGCATATATTGTGTGTGTATGGTTGAATAAATTATTCCTAATATAAAATATAAGAATATAAATTATTTCTCAGTTTATTTTTATATTTAATATTAGAGAACTATTAAAGAGGGTACGTAAAAATGTAATACATTTGTTATTATAATTTTATAATTGTTAATTGACGATCAATTGTATATAAGAACTTGGAAGACAATTTTATCGTATAAACATAATTGAAAATTCTGTAACTCTATAAGTCATATTTTTACAAATGATGTAAATAACATTGAATTTATTCAAATGTGCATATATAAGCAATCGAATAATATTGCCAAAATAATAATACTTAACAGTTATTTTCTTTCCCCTCTCGCTTTCCCAATTCTTGTCCAATGAGATTAAGAAATTGGTCAAAAATACCTCAATTAAAATATCTTAGATAAAAAAAAAATAATTTGGTAAGAATATAAATATATTTTGTTTTCCATAATGAACAAACACATACATTTTCAACAAAAAAACAGAAGAAAAAGAATATCACTATCTCTCATATAAATTAGTTTTTTTTTCCTAAATAATATTTCTTAAATTTTTAAAAACCAAATTTTTTTTAAATTTTCAATCTCAAACATGCTTAATATTTAAATATAAAATATTTGAGATTAAAATTATTTATATATCACATATTTCCATAAATTTTTTGTTCAAAATTGAAATTATTATGATATTATTCATTTTGTAGAAGAGTTAGTGGTACGTAGAAAAGATTCATGCAAAACTTTATGAAGCTTCTGAGCTTTGTGTAATCCAAATCCAGGACATAAGGCCAGCGTATTGGGTTGTGCTTTCACAATATCAGCCAATGTGTCAAAAGTTGTTAGAAGAGTTGTTGCATCTGTTTTGTTGATAGATCTTATTGTTGTTAACGAGTTAACCAACTGCAACAAATATATATATATATATTTTTTTTTTTACTAAGCATATATATAAGTATTGTTTTTACTAAGCATAAAAGTATAAAATAATTACTTTTTGATGGGGTGCTGTATTGCTGCGTTCCATAATATCATCAGGAGGTTTGGCCTCATATCTTTTATAAGTTTCAATAATTTTTCCTGCATCCTCTGCACTCCATGCTAACATTATCGTCATGTCTGCCAGAATGGATATTCTTGTTAGATGTTTCAAAGCATGATGAGGGTCGGCAACATCAATCTAATTACATAACATAAAAATTTACATAAAAAGTTTTAACTTAAGTAACAGACGATTATGAAGACTATTTAATTTATATACAAGTACAATAATTAATATTTAAAATAAATATATAAAAATATATATAAAAAAAATAAATATATAAACCAGTTATATATATACCTGTACAAGGAGTACTCGTAAATTGTAAGCATTGCCTAACAATTTGAGTCTTTCATGAATATAATCAGGATTGAGTTGGTGATAACGGATTGATAAAAAAAGAGCACATGTAGTTTTCCCCATTACATAGTCTGGTACAATGTCGGAATACTCCCATGAAACATTTGTTATAAACTTTAGCAATGGATTACCTTTCTGCAAAAGCATTATTAATTCTTGTAAATTTTTTAAATTATATTTATAAATTTTAGTAATTGCCTTAAAGTTTACTAATAAATTTACTCCATAAAAACATTTTATTGACTCTAGTTAAAGCTACATTACCTGCTTTGGACTGACTAGGATAGTGTGTGTTCTGTGGGAAATTGTTGCTGCGGAAGTCTCAGGAGCTGGCAATTCTTCCTTGAAAAACTCGGATTTTTTCAAGTTACTAAAAGCAGCTGACCAAAAAAAAGCAAAAGATTTATTTGTAGATAAATTGTAATAGATTATATGATAATAAAATTGTATAAACAGATACAATTACATATAATATAATTTACATTGGAAAGATGTAGTTCTAGCTTGTTTCGGTGCAGACACATCATTCGGGTCTTCTATATTTTCTATGGTGAGTTTACTCATAATCTCTCAATTAACTTAACTAGCAGAATTGCGTACAATAAAAACTAACTGTCTAATTCATCTAATTCATTCTTAATCTAATTTTTCTTTCCATGTGTGTCAAGCAAAAAATTAATAAACACACACAATGCGAAGGAGAATATAGAACGGAATATAACTTTAGAGAATTTGGACGAAACAGCTGATTTAAGATAAAGGAGAGGTTAAAATAAGAGGATTTTAGAATAGAGAAAATTTACTGTAGGGGTGCGTTCGAAAATATACTACTCGTGAGATAGAGTACCATTTAATTGACCAATCAGGACAAAGAAATCTTCGCTCCTTTCGTCGATTGGTCAATTACTCTATCCCACGAGTCGGATTTTCGAACGCAATGAAGTATCCGAAATGAATAGACTTATAACCTCAGAATTCACATAACACAGAACTCACAAATTACTTGATCAATTATTATTTTTTCCTCGTCTCGAGAATCAAAGTGGCACCATGAAAGATATCTGAAAAATTCTTCGATACCAGAAAAAATTTGGAGAAAGTGAATGTTTTTTTTTTCCCACAGACGCTTGTTAATATTAGAAATATAATTGTAACCTAAAAATAATGGACAAGAACAGGCAGTTGAAGGAAATGGGTATTACAGATCCCAAGGAACGGCTCAAGGCTCTTACAGAGAACGCTTCGAAGGTGGAAATTGATCCGAATATCCCACCTGGAAGGTAAAAGAAACGCATAATTTATTACGTAAAAATAAACAATCATAAGATATATTAATAAAATGGTACTTTAAAATTCTTTAGAATTTGGAAAAAAATTTTTTAAAAAGATTTCAATGCATGAGGAATTAGAATCTTTCTAAAATGTTTGACCTATATCAGTTTTAAAATTAAAAGTTCTGTTCGAAATTGTGCTTGTTATCAAATTATGATTGCTCGTTTTTATGCTTTACGATATAATCTGCCCTTTAAATGAAGAACGAAATAATGTACGTGTATATTAAGACTTTAAATGATAAAAAAAGGAAAGTAATAAGAAAAGCAGACCTTACAAAAATTTACTATATAGCAAATCGCAAATTAAACTAATTGTTTAATATTTTATTACATTTTAAGTTTAATATTAATTTTGAGTTTAATATATTTTATTATATGTAAATACATTGGAAAATATTTTATAAAATATTCAGTATACATAGCAAACGTAATGAAAAATTATAAATAATTGTTTAATTTACTTAAATTTAACTAAAAAAATTTTAAAAATTGAATTTAAAAAACCATATATTCTATTAAATAGGTTTATATAAATATTTAATTAATTTTTTTATATTATTTTTAATTTTTAGATATTATCGCACTGGAGTGGAAATGGTCAGATTAGCAGACATGAATATGAAAGATGGTAGCTACGAGAACGCTTTCATACTATACATGAAGTTCATAACGTAGGTAATAATTAATTAGAAGCAATCAACTCCATTCTTTCACTTTTCTCTTTTTATTTATGAAATTATTAATAAATTATTATATATTAGTAACAATATGTGTATATATACTAATCATAAAATTATATTATCAAGTATTAAATATAATAAGCGTCACACTAAGTATTTTGTTATGATAGGCTTTTTGTAGACAAAATAAGGAACCATCCACAATATAGCAATATACCAGCCAAGGATAAGACGATGAATAAGCACGCCTTAAGAACTGTCATTCCTAAAGCTGAAGAATTAAAGAAACAATTGCTCGAGCAATATCAGGCAGAACTGGAGAAGTATTTGGGAGATTTAAAAGCGAGAGAAAAAATCGAAAAGGAGCGCTTAAGGCAAGAAGAGCTTCAAAGGTATGCATTTACTTATTTCTTATATATAAATTAAAATAATTATATACAAATATAATTGTGATATACTGTTTGCATATATATATATATATATATATAATCTTATAAAAATACTCTTTTTCAATTATTTAATTATTTATTATAATGTGTATATATATATAGGATTAAGTATTATAATAAATAATTAAATGGAAAGAAAGAGTATTCTTTATATACAAGAAATTTTTAATAGATAATTTCTCTATGACAAAAGCCTCTTTTTATTAAATTTTTTCTTAATATAGTTTCTTATATAAAAAAATTGTGCAAATTAGAAATTTGCACATTGCTTCCTCATCATTTTAATTAGCTCATAAAGCTTCCTCTATGAGGAAGCCAATCTATTATATGCTAATAATTTTACTTTAATTTAAAAACTAGCTTCCTCCGAAGAGGAACTTTGTGAGCGAATTAAAATGGTGAGGAAGCAATGTGCAAATTTCTAATTTGCACAATTTTTATTTTATTTCTCTAATTTTTATTACAAGAAATGAAATGTTAATATATTTTTGCTCAGACAAAAGGAAGAGGAAGAAAAAAAAAATAAAATGGCCGCTTTGGCTGCTGTTAGAGCAGCAAAAGCTGCAGTCAATGTAAATATAGTCGTGCCAGAGGAGATGAAGGAGTTACCCTCCATAACATCCAAGAATGGAAGCCCTACGAGAAATGATAAAGCACTCAAGGACATGTAAGTTTTGTTGCTTTTAAAATGACATTATCATTAAAAATTTATTACATTTTTATAATATTTAAGCCTTAATCATAATGTTTAATATTGTGTGAATATAATAGTTCTATAGTTTTAAATAAAGATAAGGATAAAAATATAAAATATTTAATAAATAGTTTGTCACATTTAATGTGCATGTTTTTTATCACATATATAATATTTTATTTAGGAAAAGGCCGATGGTGGATCGTTCTACGAAACCCTCCTTATTGACGAGCGACGGATTATCCTTGCGCGATGTTATCCTGCCAACTAAATTAAAGCACGACTTTTTAAAGCTCGCCTTTAGCAACACGATGAGCAATAAAGAAACATGCGGTATTCTGGCTGGCAGATTGGAACGAAATAAATTGTTGGTAACACATCTACTAATTCCAGAACAAACTGGTACTCCCGACTCCTGCACCACACACAACGAAGAAGATATCTTTGATTATCAGGATCAACACAACCTTATCACCCTTGGCTGGATTCACGTACGTAATTTTTACTTATTTGTTTCTAATTCTTTTCAAAAGGATTGCTAAAAAAATGTTACAAGGAATTTCTTTTATACAGTATTTTATAACTAGTAATTATATTTTACATATTATATATTATAGACACACCCTACGCAAACTGCATTTTTATCAAGTGTGGATCTGCACACGCACTGCGCTTATCAGCTTATGATGGCCGAGGCGATAGCGATAGTCTGTGCACCCAAATATGACGAGTATGTAAATAAAAATAAATAGGGAAAAACAGGAAAAAGAAAAAATATATAATAATTATATAAAAAATGCAATAATAATAAATAAAATAGAAATAATTTTTTATATTATCAACTTAAAATTAAGTTAGAATTTATCTTGATTTTTTGTGATTTATTGAATATCTTTACAGAACAGGATTCTTTATGTTAACGCCAGACTACGGCTTGGATTTTATCGCAAATTGCAGGCAAACGGGATTTCACCCCCATCCTACTGAACCACCACTATATATGGTAGATATATTACAATCATTTAATAATATTTCAAGTAATAAATAATTAAAGTTTGACCGATTAATGATAATAAATAATCAGATGTGTTGTGTATGTGTGTGTGTGTGTATAAAAAAGAGCTATTAAATTTAAAAACATTGAACAGAAATAATCTACATAATCAAAAGTCTATTATAGTATCGCTCTCTCTCTTTCTTATTTATTTTATATATATAATTTCTACAGAGAGAATATAAAGAGAATATAATAAACAATATTAAAACATAAATAATAGTAATTGATAATATGATTTCAATGATAATTAATATCACTTTTGTTTGCAATATGTGTGTAAATACTTACATTTTATCTTTTTATTATTTCAGAAAGCAGGACACTGCAAATTGGATGTAACTGCATTCATCGAAGTCGTAAACTTACAAAGAAAATGATACATGTCGGATGCGGGATAATTATATATTTTACCGAAAAATATTTTTACAACAATTAAATACAGATGCAACTTACAATAAAAATTGCGAATCTTGTTACACGATTAGCGCATAAATGCGCTAATGATAAAATGCACAATCAGCAAAGAATTTATATATATAATCATGCTGAAAATATATAAATTATATTAATATTCTAAAAAGAATACGTTAAAAACTTGCGATAAAAGATTTATAATATATTATTTCTGCAGATGAGAGACAATGATAAAGAATTAAAGAGAAGACTAAAAGAGAGACTATTACCAAAAGAAGAGAGTCATTACGAAGAATAAAATTATCATTAATTAAATAATTATTACAATAACTTTCAAATCCTACAAGAAAACAAATATTTATATTATAATCAATAATAGCAGTAAAAGTATAAATAATATGCGCCATGGTATTTATTTTTAATCTTATCGTTTATAGCATTTATAATCTGAATAACTGATTATATTCTATCTTACCTTATCGGTATTAATAAAAATCTTTACATATTGTAATTACATTTGCAATATTATCAAACAAACAAATTTGTTTATATATGTCGTACAAACTTTGTTATATTAATATTTGAATATTTGATTTTTTTATTGTTATTATAATATCAATTTTATTATTTTAATATTTTGTTATTGTTTATTTTATGTTAATGTTTTATAATCTTTATTTAAAACATTTTCCAAAAAATATTAAATATATTTTACAGAGATTTTTCAAAAATTTTTATATTACGAGCAAAATATTCAATAATCAAAGAACATTAGCATTATATGTATAATCCCATAACTAATCAAAAAATATAACTTTGTTTTGTATCAAGTACTTTAACTTATTATTAATGATTAAATTTAGTTTAAATATTAAAATAATTGTCTTTTTTATATGTTTATATATAAGTTTTTATTTTGTCAAATTTAATATAAATAATTTATTTAATTTTCATTAATAAGATACATATTGATTTAAGTAATTGGAAAATTAATATAAAACTAACAAAAGCTAAATATCTTAGCATTTTGCATATAAAATTGCTTATATAAAATTTATCGTGCCTTTTTGAGGAAAATAAGAGGTGCTCAAAATATTACATTCTAACACTGTAATGTTGCACTCTCTCTACAATAATATTTATTTAAAATATGCAAACATATATAGAGCATAACTATTCTATAATTATGAAGATGTATTAAGTGCTTTGTAATTAAGATAAAATTTTTATTATATGATTATATATATATTATCATTATTATTAATAAGAGAGTTATATACTACACATTGCATTAAATAGATAAACATTTATTATATGTACTCCATTGTACTATATATTGCAATGAAAACTGTGCAAATTAAAAAGCAACAAGATGTAAGGGTCAACGATGCAGATATAGTCGCTAAACAAATAGGATTTTTGAGACATCATATGTTTACGTAGTATGCTAGTCATGTGCATGAAATTTCAATTATATGTAATTTCAATTATATATATTGTGTGTATATATACATATACACAATATAATTGCAATTATAAATAAATTAATAAATTATTAATTGTATTCTACATTTCTTCCTATTTTTAAATTAAAAACAAATATTTAGAAAAAATGATAATGGAAGAGAGAAAGAATAATATAATAAAAGTAATTTGTTGTTTCTGACAATCCGATATAACAGAGCTATGGAATAAAGTATCGAGGCTTTAAACTTAAAAACTTCGTCTATCGTTTTATATAATGCATACTTTTATTATCATGTTATCTTAAATTTTTTGTAAGAAGTTAAATATATATTTTTCAAAATTTTTAGATAATTAAATAAAATAAAAAATTTTTAAAATTCTCGTACAATAGTAATATGTTTAATTATATATATTATTCAAATATATATATATTAGGCTAAAATTATTAAGCTACTTATAAATATTTATGACTCAAAAATATATACAAACAGTTTCAATGACTAGACTTGTATTCACTTTCTGAGAATTTAGTGAATTATTTCTTGTGGTTTATATATTTCATTACGAATAAATCGACATAACAAATTATCAAAATTAGCAATTATAAAAATATAAATATATTAATTAAAAATATTACATAAATGTTACATAATAATATTACAAAAATGTTAGAAGACATTTTGATTTCGATTTTATATATTTGTATATATCGATTTTATTAAAAAATAACATTGGAAACTATATAATTATCAAATTTAACGTCGAATACATTACAAATAGAATTATTTATTGTCAATTTTATTTTATTAATTATTAATCGCTTATTGATATAGATTCAATAATTATTCATTACAATAAAAAATCACCAGATATATCAAAATAAAATGTATCGGGAGGATATATATACATATATATTTCAGAAATGATTTATTTATAAACCTTCACTTAGAGTTCAGATATTTAAAAAACAAATTGATAAACACAAATAGTGTTTCTTTCATAAAATGTATCTACAAAGGGGTGATAAATTTATTTATCTAACCTCTCATTATATATATTTATCTACAATATAACGCGTAAATAGCTATTTTACAGCGATAAACGACCAATGTAAAGATAATTAGTCTTTCTTGTTTGTGACAACGAGTGGACCCACATTGTCGTTAAACTCGTTGTTATGACGCCCATGGGTACCATCACAGTATGGCCACTATATATAAAAAGTGATTAAAAACTATATATATATATATATCTATATATACATACATACATACATACATACATACATACATACATACATACATACACACACACACACATGTATATGTATATAAAATACTTTGAAGATAAGAAATAAAACTGTCAAAAAATAAAATATATATTTAGAACTATTTTTATAATTCTATATATCTCATAATTCTTGCACAACTCTTATAATTTTAATTTTTTTTAAACAAATAATTTACATAAAAAATAAATAAATATTTAGTATTTATGTTATAAATATCGTAAATATTACATAAATATTAATATATTTATATAAAAGTTGTAATATATTTTTATAATTTTAGAATTATATTTTTAAAATTAGTCCTTTTTGCTAATTTTGAAAATAGTATAGAAAAAGAACTTACATTTTCAGATTTCCAGCAGCGACAGAACACAGCTTTTTCAGAGATATCTTCGATATCAATAGTGTCTACTACTTTAGCGATATCCTTCTTTATTTTGACATTAACACGTCCACATGGCTGCAAAAAAAGTAGTTGATAAGAATGTTATTGCTTTTATTATTAATGCATTATTATTTCAGTCATGCGTGATAAAGTCTATGTTATGAAACCTCATAGATATGGGACAAATACAAGTGAAGCTGTGTCCGATAAATGTAGGAGAGAGAAACATATCTCTCTCTACGAGTGTCCGGAAATACATAAAGCATACATATATACAGCATATGTGTGTATGTGCGTGCTTGTCATGTGCTTAAACTGACACGCACAATGTATACTTCCGGACACTTGGAGAAAGAGAAGTACTAAAAAAAAAGTATGTCTCTCTATCTAATCTCCTCCACAGACACCGCTTCTAATGCAAAAATTACATATACATAGAAATTGCCAATCCATATTTACAAGATCTACAAGGTTATGAACTACACAATTTGTGTATGTTGGGAGACCACACATATAAAGAATTTTTTTACATGTACATATGTTATAATTGAGGCGAATTCCAAAAGAAAGTCAACATTTGGAAGTAATAACTCGCCGAATGACATGAATGTAACGAATCATCCCACAGACTCTTATCGTCGTCCTCGTGACACTTTCTACAATGAGTAAGCACGAAATACTCACCGCAGGTCTACCGTGTGGACAGAAGGCCCTGTAAGACATAAATCCCAATCCTGTGAGAAGGGCGGTGGGTGGCAGAAGGGCGAACCAGTCTCGTACTGATTATTAAAAAAGAAAAAAAAAAGAATGAATTATCAATGAAAATTTCACCATTCGTCAAATTGAAAGGTTATGTCACAGCATGGAGAATGAAACGAAATTGACTATTACTGAAAATAAAGCGTATAAAGTACACGGTGGAAATTACTTCCTAAACGGAACCATCCGCCTATTGAATCCGGAATCGGTAGCCCGGCCAAATAGTTCGGGACGGACACTTTGACGAGATGCGAGATCGATTCCATGTTCGCTCGGCTAACTGGCAGACGGCACCAATCGCCAGCATCCGCCAACAATTTATGAAGAAATAAAGTTAGAGAGAGGGGGAGAGAGAGAAAGACAGGACAGAGATGCTAATTCACGGTCCAATGTATCGTCGGTCGATAAATTATTGTCGACAGATAAGTTACCAGTAGATAACACGTTTCCTTCAGCGTCTGCATCTCGAGCGACATCTACCGCGCGCGGAAGGAAACTCGAGGAACGCCGTCGCGCAGTTTGTGTGCGCTCCCGATCGTCGTCATTGGTAGGCGGTGTGATTGCAGGAGGACAGAAGATACCGGAGGTAACGGAGGTGAAGGACCCGGTGGTGCGCGCAAGTGGCGCCGCGCACGCTCGCTCAGTCAGGACAGTCAGTCGCGAGGTATTTGCCGGCCAGACAGGAGATTTGTTTCCCGATACTCTCTCTCTCTCTCTCTCTCTGCGCGCGCGTGTCTCTCGCCGTTGTTCGCGAAATATGTAGCCGATGTCCATCCGTAGCGCCGTATCTCGTTATTCGATCTCCCTCCGAGGAAACGATGTATCCGCGCGCATCGGTGTGAACCTCTCGCGAGCGGCGCTACCGTTCCCTCTTCTCTCCTCCAAAAGTGGCGTCGAATGGGAGCGAGAGAGAACGAACGCGGCCCGACGACGATCGTTTCGCAGTGCGGCGCGAGGAAGAGGGGAGGGCGCCTCCCCGTCCCGCGCGTGGGTGTGCGTGCGCCCGTGGGATAGGTTGTACGTCGTCGCCGAGTGACAGAAAGGCGGAAGACGAGAGATATTTAATCCAAAAGATCGTGTTCTCTCTCTGTCTTCCTCTTCGGAAAGATCGCGCGAGTGCCAGAGTGTGCGACGAGTGTGAGTGAGCGAGCGCGAGATAGCGAATAGAGGAAGAAACGTGACGCACGGGACGCAAATGACAGCGAGGAGGTGAGGATCAATGTGCCGTGATGGCTGAGGAGGAGCTGCTGGTCACCCTGTGCCGCGGCGACTCCGGTGGCTCATTCGGCTTTTCGTTGCTCGGCGCCTCGGCGTCGGCGGATCTGCCGGCCGCCCACGTCATCTACGATATCGTCGAGAATTCACCGGCAGCCAAGAGCGGCAAGGTAAGATGGAATCATGTTTTTTTTTTTCTATTTTGCCGTAAGGTCGATTTTCACGTACAAGCGGCATGGGAAATTGATCCGTACGGATAAACAATTCTCGTAGGATCGATTTTCGCGCGCGCGCATGTGTGTGTTTTGTGTGTTTTTTTGTGTGTTTTTTTGTGTGTGTTTTTGGTGTGTGTCCATCGCTGGGAAAATGATCTTTGCAAATAAACGAAATTCGCGACGCGATTTTAATGAAGTTACTTGTCACACACTTTCGGCGAAAGAAAAATCGATCCTTAACAATAAACAATTTAATAAAAAGTTGTTTTCGCACGCGTTTAGTAAAATAAGAAATTGGATTGCAAGTAGTCAACGAAATGCTATAAAAAATAATCCTTCTAAATATGAAAGAACAATTAATGTAATGTAGGATTTTTATCTTTTATTAAAATCTTGAAAATGAGAACAAATCTGAGTATTGAAATAAAGAGCATTGAGTGAGTAAATAAATAAAAAAAATTAAGTCATAAAGGCATACGAGGCATACGTTCTCCAAAGTGACATTATGTTGGCCTAAAAGAAAATATTATTTTCACAATATTGGTTGAGACAGTTTAATCTGCTGATTCTCAGGTATTTTTTTTTCTTTTTGAGAAAAGTATATCCTTAGAATCGCATCGCGAGTATCGATTATTATAGCTATGTATCTTCCAAACACTATGCATCTATAAAGAGGAAGAATATGAGAATATAAAGAGTGCACTCTAGCACTTTTCAAGAGGACGACGATGCTGTTCTTTGATTCGTTCTTCTTTAAAACACATACTCGATACACACGAATAAAAATCGATCAGTCCTAAGCGTATCCTAACAATCGATACTTTGAGTGTGAAAAAAATGCTCTGCATTATTTCGGGGTTCTAGACTCGTTCTATTACAGAACAATATTGCTTGTTACATGTTTTCTTGTAGATTTTTATCCTTAATGTATAATATAATTAGTAAATTAACAATATTTGTTAAATTAAATTTTTATTAATTTTTATATAATTGATTAGGTTAGATTAGCTTGGGAGTTTACTAAACATTGAAAATTCTATCTTATATGTTTATAACTTTAAATATATTTATTTTTTTTTTATAAATATTTAGGTTTAAATTAATACTAAAATCTCTAAAAGTTTTCTGCATTTTTTAAAATAAAATTATTATATTTACAAATAATTTTATTTTTCAAACAAAATTCGTATTTTTTAAGTAAAGTTTCTACTAAATTGATAACATTACTTAGCAATATTTTATAATTAATTTAAGAGAAAATTTCTAAATAACGGAAAATTGATGACACATAAATACAAACTTTAATCTAATCATCAAACGTTTCTATTACATGATGCAGAAAAAGAAAAAAAAATTGATAAAACAGATAAAACGTAACTAAATGCGCGACTAAAGTACTTTCTATCGTTATAAATAAACAACCTAATAATTGATATTATTAAATATCAAATATTTAATATTATATACGATAGAATGGAAAATGCGATTATGAAGTTGCATATTTAGTCTTTGGCTAAATTTAGTTTTGACGTTGGAAATGAAGAAAAAAATAACGAAGGCAAGATGAACGATGTATGTAAAAGCAAGAGTGCACTCTTTCTGCATTCTTTCTGCATGGCGACACAGTTTCGCGAATAATCTTAATAATTTTTTAATAATTGATCAGAAGTTTCATGAATAAATTTTCACAGAGATTACACAGAGAAATTGAGACACAACTTGAATAACTACAACAGTAAATTAAAATTAATTTCTGCAGAAAAATATGAAATTAAAATTAGTTGCTATAAAGTGTATAAAAAAAAAACTTATTTATTTAAAATATTAATATTTTAATTTTATGAATTTTTAATAAAAATGGCGCGCTAGCAGTGCTACGAAAGATCGGCAATGAATTTTTTTAGATATTCCCGATACATTAAAAAATATTTAGACAAAGATGTTAGACAAAAATAAAATTAATAATGCAATAAATTACAAAATTAATTTTTGAAGTAGAAAATAATTAAAACATTGACATCTTAAAGTTTATCTTTATTTTACTTTAAACAATATTGCACCATAGAAGATTGATTTTGATTCGTTTTACGTTTTTCAATCAACTGACTCTTTAATAAAGAAAGCTGTTTTTGACGATCATTAATCGCTCCGAGAAAGATATTGAGCCTCCTGAGATCGTTAGGTATCGTTCTCATATGAACGTTTTCGTTGAAATATGGACAGCTGGTCCAAACTGGTCCGTCATCCCAGAGCAGATCTAGCCCTCCGATTCTGGTCTCGTGACCACTGAAGCGACCCTTTCCCAAAAAGAATTATCGATTAATTTATGCGAAATATCCTTCTTTTCGTTAAGACTTTTATATAAAAATATTTTTATTTAAAAAAAAAGTTTTATATCACACACACACGTGCGCACAATTTTTTCCTCAGAGTAGAAAAAAAATATTGATTTTAACTCGTGAACCTCAAAGTCGAGGACGTTGAGGACGTCGTCGATCAGGTCGAACTTAAGGCGATGGTCCTCGTTGTCTGTGCCTGTTAAGGCGGGGGATGCATTGACTTCCAGTAGCCAAGGTCGCAGATCATCGCTGAGCAACACGTCGTAGCCGTAGAGCTCGAAGCAGTTGCGATCTTGCATCATGGCTGGCTGCACTGCCAGTAGGCTTGCCATTATTACGCCTGTATAAATATAAGTAGAAACATATACAGGGTGCCCGGATTATAATTATTATAGATTTTTTTTAATAAAATAAAAAATATCATGAGTACCCGTGATACGTTGCATCAAGTTTTCAACTACTTCCGTTCCGTGTTCAGCTATCAAATAATCTTTGAGTTTGCATAAAGCCCATTTGCAACGATCCCATTTATCATTCCAGTTCCCATTTTGATTTTCTATTAAAGGAACATTTTCAACATTTTGACGTGCCTTTAGTTGTATCGCCATATTCGTCAAGTGTACTCTGTTATCTTCAATATTCTCCAGATCGAATAATCGGCTACATAAACGAGCAAAACCTTCTCTAGCTAGCCATACCTTCAGAGGGTGAAATGAAGTCACTAACACGTATATACGCAAGTCGAATTTTCGTCCTAAAATCAAAAATTTATTCCCCGTTGTTGAATAGAGATGATATAACGTCGATAACAATGATATTTGAAAGTTCTGGAATCAAATTGGAACAGTTTAATATGTACGCAGGCACATATTTAATGTAATATTTAAAAAATTACAATGCACACACACACACAAAAGGATATATGTTTAATATGTGTTAAAGTTATAATTAATATATTAATAGAACACCGCATTAAAAGATTTGAATTTAAACCTGCGACGAGATAAGGATTATCTATATATCTCTGAACGACATAAATCTCAGTTGGAATTCCCGGTTGTTGCAACTTGATCTCTCTACTCTTCCATTCTACCAGATCCTTCAGCTTCCTGAACAAAAAAATGCCTTTGCCTCGCGATCTCGCTGCTGGTTTGACGATCCATATAGCTCCGCGTTGTCTGCGATTTTTTATCACTGATTTTAATCTCGTATTTTATAATCTCACACAAAATTTTCCAATCTTATTTATGTCTTGAACATTTTTTAAATATTTATTATTTGAATACGAAATGTGTAAACTAAATTTTCTAGGATTTTTCTATGGTTTTTAAATATGAATATATATGTATAACATATATGTAAACAAGTATACAATTATGAAAACACTTGACATCTATAGACAGAGAAAATTATTATAAAATTATTCTAGAAATGATTTATGCAGTTGATATATAAAAATATAATATTTTAAAAATAAATATTTAAGCGATACAAAAGCTTATCTAATACGTTTCTATCTATCTAATCTATCTGTGTATATCTACTGATACTCTCTCTTATTGATCCCCTTTATTATTTATTGATGAGTTTCGATATTCATTTGCTGTTTTTTTTTTCTATCTCTTGCAACAAAAAGAGAGTTTCTGGTATAATATAATATTTAGATAAAAAAAGGAGAGTAAATTAAAGTTAATTTGTGCAGTAGGATACTTAATTAAAATTAATGATGATCAAATTAATTATGATTTAATTAATAAATAATGAATAAGTATAATTCTACTTGTAATATTCTTCGACGAACATCCGATAGTCGCTAGGCAGCTCGAAGGTCACAGGCATAGCTTCACAGATGCGAGCCTCAGCCATTTTTCCAGCCCTTGTGAGGGCCTTTTTGTAACGTTTGAGATTGCGGCACAAGTAGTTCTTACGCGTGAGCTCATAGTGGTTGCGGAAATGCGGTACCCGCTGGTGAGGAAGCAGTTTTTTCCGGTCGCCATCCAAAGCCTGTCGTAGCATATCGCCCGTATCGCACCACCACAGATGCCAGCTGACATCTTCGGAATCGACTATCTCGAAAAGCAAAGAGAGAAACAACACTCTAGTTACTCTTTCTCTATATATAGAAACATAATATATATATTTATATAAATATTTATATATTTGTAGATATTTATATAGATTTTAAGATATCCCCCCGATCTCTCTCTCTCTTGCTCTCTGTCTGTCTTTTGCCTTTCTAAAAAATCTTTAAATACTGTCTTAAAAAGAAAAAATAAAATATCAACTTCGCGTAACTTACATTACTTCTATAAATATATATTAAAATTATATCACTCTCTCCGTGATATGTAAGTCAATATGTTTTTCTATATTGTTGTATAATTAATAGTTAAATATACAAAATAAAATTTTAGACACATGAAGTAATGTGATTAAAATTACATACTTTTATATAATTTTTAAAATTTTAAATAGATATATATAGGTGGGACCCTAGTATAAAAAACTGTAATTGTGTAATTAATAATGAAATAAATAAAAAGGCAATTCCTTATACAAAATAAACTAATATGTTAAAATCGTTTTCCTCTTTTCTTTCTCTGTACATGTTTTTAATAAATGTCTCTTTTCTTTCTGTTTTTTTTTCCTTTTATTAAATGAAATAGATTCTATGGTGCATTGAAAACTTGATTAAATTACCTGGGTCCAACCTCTTGCCAACATCACCTTGAGCTGCGTCGAAGAGAAATCACAGCGGAATTTGACAATTCTATCTTCATCGTCCTGCTTCTTCTTTGAGTCACAAGACTTTTTTTCTCTACGGGATAATTTGGTCATCTCGATCTCCGAAGAAATAATTTGCAGATTTTCCGGTATTTCCTGCGCTTTATTCATGACTTATCGGAATAAGTGAATAATTTATTTAGACATATTGTGAGAATGATTCGCATTTATTCGTTAATATAGCGTGTCTCGAGAAATTCGATTCGTCTTTGAGCTTTATGTAATTGAAATTTGTATTTTATATCAATATTGGGATTAATTCAATTTTTCCAAGAAAAGAATTATTTTATAATATCAATTAAAATTTAATTTTAATTATAAATTTCTAATTCTAAAACATTCCATTAATTGATTCACACGCATGCACGCGCGCTTACACACACACACACACACACACACACACACACACACACACACACACATATATTGTATATGTATATGTATAGACTCACAATCAGCTCATTGGAGATTGGCTTGAGGAAAGTCAATGTCATTGCAATGTCTGAAAATACAATTGGCCACTGGCCGAGTCCTGTATTTTCCAACTCGCATTCAATTAGTCGCATTTTGTCCATCTCTTGTTGTCGATGCTCTTTCAGTGTAAATACGGATTGAGGACTTTAAAATCATTTTGTAAGGTGTACCAAAGGTGTTTTGAATGCCCAAACTCGCATTTTGTCTGTCGTGCTGCTTGCAACCTCTTAACTTCTTCCTAGGGAAACACTCTCAGGGGGATAGATACGATTACATCGAATATATACCACTCTATCAGGTGAATCTTGCAACTCTTCGTAAAAATTGATGCAAAATTTTATGTAACAATAAAAAAGATTAGTGTAACAATTACATGTATATGTGAAAATTTTTCCTTTTTTGTTATTATTATATCATAGTGTTTGCACTTAAAGAATTGACATATAGCAACATTTCTCCATATACATGTATACATACGCATATATGTATACACATACACAAACACATTAATTTAATTTTAAAAATTGAACTATTTTAATTCTACAAAAGCTACTATATTATAAATTAAACATATATAATTTTACACAAGGCATGTTTTTGTTGCATAATATTTGTATGCAATAAGGATATAGAATATTTTTGTGTATAAAGATTGGACAAATCTTACGTTATGTTAAGGGAACTGGTAAGGGAAATAAACTGGTAGTGCAAATAAACTGAAATCCTTTCGCTAAATTTTTTTGACTTCAGGACTCGCTTTAGTTGCAGACTTTCACGCGGCAATAAATCGCATGCATTTTTAATCGGACATTATATTTCATGATAATATATTAACGAATGTGAAGAAATATTTGTATATTATTATTCAGCGATATTAACAGAGTTAATGATTATTATTGGAGATAATATCATCAATTAATTACTTTAATAAACTCAATTGAATACAGCAGATGTGTTGAGCAAATCGAATAGAAATAAATGCAATCATTAATTGCATATACTTATAACGTGTATCTTTTATAAGATTGCTTTCTGCTTGACTTTCAGGTCGAAGCAGGTGATGTCATACTCAGGGTGAACGAAGTCGATGTCAACCGATTCAGTACGAAAGAAGGTGAGAACACTATATCTAACAAATCTATATGATTGATCTCTAAATCGTAGAAATTTATTCAATTTGAATTTAATTTTTGTTATATCATTATCAATTTTTTTTCACTGTACATATAAGATAACACACAAATTTACTGAAACTTACTATTTGAATATTGTGTCTGAGTTGCATCAATATTATTTGTTTTGATTATTTATAATGTGTAGAACAGCAATTAATATAATAAAGTAACAGAAGACGATGATACACACAAATGACACACGCACACGCGCACACACGCACACACGCACACACGCACACGCACACGCACACGCACACGCACATATATATACACAAATAGGTAATTATACAATATATATATATATATTTATTTATAGTATCATTATCCTATTTGGTATCGCATTTTTTACTTTTAATTATAAAATTATAATTGAAAATAAGATTATAATATATAATTAAAATAATTACTAATTATTATTAAAACAACATAGTTGAAATTATTTAATACAGAAAGATAATTGAAAGATTTTAATATTGATAGATAATTAATCGGAAAAAAATACCAAGCCAGCTATTTCATTAAAATACTTGTAGTTTCGTTGCTTGTTAAATCAGCTTGTATAGCGAATTCTTGAAGCTCGATAGTTTTTTTTTTGTAAATAATATTATTTATAAATAGCTACAATAGCGGAATATTTTTTCATCATAATATTACGTTGTTCTACGCGTATGTATATATATATATATATTTGTAAATCTATTTTACTTTTTCTTTCCATCTTTTTATCTCATGTTCTCGTAGTTTTCAATGGATATGTGTCGGACTAATTTCAATTTTCATCGGCTTTCAAAAATGATCATTTCCTTCCCATAAAAAAAAAAAAGAACCAATATTATCTTAAAACTGTCATATAATTTGATAAAAAACAATTATTAACAAATATCTGCGGGTATAACTTTTAATTGAGATTTTTAGTTAGAGCCCAAAAACAGATTAATATGTTGGTTTTTGTACCTATCAAATGGCCTTTATATTAAAATTTTATTAAAGGAAAGTTGGAAGAGGAAAATGATTATATTATAAAAGTCAATAATAAAAGAAAATAAATAAAAATTCAAAAATTTGTTTTGCTATACTTTTGGGACACTCTTGATATTCTCTAAATGTGATCTTTTCGTGCATGTTTTGAGAGCCATCTTCTTTTTGCGTTTATATTTTGTCATAAATTAGACATTATTCATGAAACACAATTTGACATAATTCAATATAAACTACAATGAATTAATCAAGATTTTAATCTCGTCAATTGACATGACCATCGAAATCGAACTTGATAATACGTCAGAAAATAGAATTTGTAAGATAATTTGTTAAACATACATAATTTTGTAATTAGCTTAATTAGTAAATAATTAGTAACAAAAATTAGTATATTATTTACAATTGTATTTATTATATTGTATTCAATATATGTATATGATAGAGAGTCTCAAATTATCTATTACACTTATATGAATTATCTCTGTTACAAAATAAATTTTACACAAATTTTCTTATATCATCCGCAGAAAATAATACAACATAAATATTTAATAGAATTTGGAGAATAATAATATATTATTACTGAATAACATTACTTATTTGTTAATGGAAGAGAAATAAATTGTTATTAATGTTTTAAAATGATACACATACACACATGCGCGCGCAAATACACATACATAAATAGGAAATATTTAAAATAGAATGAAAAAGAAGGGGTGGTAGAGGGAGAAGAAAAGTATAAATGTAGAGTCAGATTTTAAAGTTGATTTCTTCTGTTGTTGGTCTGTTTCAGTATTGAAATGTTTGCGGCTCTCTTCGGATCCCGTCACCCTAAAACTACGAAGGGGTAAGTCAAAATTCCTTAATAACACTCGACCACGATTTAAGGAAGCTTACAGTTTTTACTATACGGCAAAGTAATTTTTGTCTACATATATAATTAATGTGTTCATATATTTTTTAATTATGTTTAATTATATCGAAAATTATATTAATATGTGTTTGTGTGTGTGGGTGCTGTATATTAAAACTGCATACATGTCCCATATTAAAATTTTAATTATATATATTATATTCGCGTGTGTGTATAACTTTATTATTTTCTATATATAATTTTTCTACATAACATTTATGATTTCTTATCTAACATTTCAATATCTTTTTGTATAACACATTCCTAGATAAATATTTATCTTTAGACAGTCAGGACGAAAAGAATTCCGGCTTTCGATCGGAAATTGAGGTCCATTCTACATCACTTGATGTGATAGTATGTTTTACGTATAGATAATTGCAAATCTATATGGCTTATAACTACTATACAATTATAAATCTCGTTTATCAGTTCTTATCTTTTTTATTTACTAAAAAATACTAAAATGGCCAAATTTTTATTTATTAATAATTTTTTAATAAACAATCAGCGACGGCTAAAATTTTTTGAAGATTATTCAGGATCGTGGCCTTACCAACATATGTCAGCCGGAAGTCTTTTGGGTCTGATCGTGTAAAGGTGAATATTTACCCATTCCTATATAATATTATATGTATAGTATATATTTCTCTTTTATATAAAATTTATCTTTAATGTATGCCATTTAAATACACATACGCTGTTTATACAATAACAAACACTATGCATCACGAGAGGCTGATGAACTCTCGTGATCGAGAACGATCTAATGATAGATTACCGTCGCGCCGTGTTCTTGAACCTGACACCGTAATAATAATAGAATTCATGTTGTAACAACTGTCGCGGTTAATGCGCGATAAACAGAGGAAGTTATGCACCCACCCTATGGAAGGGGATGGGATGACCGATGACCAAAGGCGCGCAATTATCTGCACAGACGACCTTCCATCGATGCGTGAGAGTGATAAATGATTTTCTGTCAGACGAGTACATCGATCCCTCGAGAGATGCTTTTATGTTTTTTTTCTGCAATTTTTTGTAGTTAGAATATTTTATTCTTATATTATTATCTGTGCATTAATTTTATTCAATTAGCCGGCACATTTATTAAAATTTGCTAGTAGGTATAAATTTTTATTGGCAATAATTATTTGTCAGATAATGCGTGGAGAAAATCTTGTCATTAATCTCTTATATTTTTTTAGAGGAAAATTTTTTGCATTTTGCAGTTTTCACAATTTTCATAAAACTTTTTATTATCGTATTATTATTTTTATTATATAAATTTTATTATATAAATAACAGCGGTTAGTTTTAATAATTTACTGAATTAGATTTTATTAGATTTTTGATGAATTTGTAATCAAATCTGTACCAAAAGTGCCTTAGTTACTTGCGATTAAAATAAAAGAAAGACAAGTCTAGTCAAGGCAAACTAAGTTTTAGTTATCGGAATGAAGAGATAATTAAATATTTTACAATTAATTTTAAATGGACTTTAATAGAATTTGAATTTGTGATCTGATTATAAAAATATAATTGAAAAATTACTTGATATTTTTGCTGAGGAAATGTCGACATAAAAAATCGTGAAAGCTAAGTGTAGTTAGACGAAAAGTACACGTTCAGTATTCCTTATGTAATATAAATATAACATTATATATACAGGGTGTTCAGCGTAATGGTCCGCACGATTTTTGAGATGTTTCCGACAGTTTAAAAAAAAGTTTATATAATGATAATTAACCTGTTTCACGCAAGCTATCACATGCAATAAAAAAAATTGTAAAAAAATGATAAACTACAATGATAAATATCAATGAAAGTGATACTTATTATAGTACGTTGAATTCGTTTTGAAATTCCCTACAATATTATGAAAAAAAATTGCATGGTGCTATTTAAAAAATTCAAGGTGACGATTTTTTTATGAAAAAATTTTTTTTTTAATTTTTTATTGCACCTGATAGCTTGCGTGAAACAAATTAATTTTCACTATATGAACTTTTTTTTAAACTGTCGGAAATGTCTCAAAAATCGTGCGAACCGTTACGCTGAACACCCTGTATATATTATAACAATATATATATATATATATATATATATATATATATATATATATATATATATATATATATAGTATATATGCTATATACTATGTAATACAATATAAATACAATACATTACAATATAATACCATATATATATATGTATATATATATATATATAATAACATTATATATTATAACTATATATAATATATAAAGATTTTTAGAAGTGTGTTGTATGTGTGTGTGTGTGCGCGCACGCACATATATGTATTTATAAGTATATAAAAGAAAAATTACATAGATCCTGCGGTAAAGGCGCATGTACGTCGCCTTCTTTCTCCCGGACAACCGTCAAACGATGAAGGCACAGAATCCTCAAACGCTATCTTGACGAATAACCCCAGGAACGTCGCATCTTCCGGCAATGTAGAAAACAAGGAGTTCGGCAAGACGCCGGAAATGTCCGCGGACTCGTCAATGCCAGTGGCAGCAACAAGAAGCAACGGCTCGTATAGTGATGCCTCTCTCTCGTCGGAATTGGAGGCGCTCTTGCCGCCCGTGGACCACTTTAAGGAAGAGGAAAGAACCCAATGGGAACCCCTCTCCGCTGAGAAATTTCCTCGGCAAAAAAATACGCCTAGGTATAAATCGAATAAATAACTTCAATCGCTTGTTAATTTTCAAAATTATTCAAAGACTATTGCATCTTCGACATTTATTTAAATGGCGTAGTCACTATTATCTCGACTTCTCTATCAATTTAGAATGATTATATACGCATTTTTTATTTTATTCGTCATGTGATAAGTAAAGTGGTAAGAAAGAGAAGAATTGATTAAAAATTAGAGAAATATATGGAATCAAGGATACGGAAACTTAATTGTACTGATATACCGTGCCAGTAATAAGACGTATTTTCCGTTTATCAGGTTCGAGGCATACATGATGACCGGCGACCTAATGTTGAATCTCTCGCGCACGCAGCAGAGCAGTAATCTTCTACCCAAGCAGCATCAACAGCGCAAGATCGACTCCCTTAGGTACAACCCCAGTCACCAACACACTACCACCACTGTCACTACCACCAGTATTCATCATAATCACAATCATCATCACCATCATCACCATCACAACTCAGTACCCAGCAGTCCCAATGAGACTCAGCTGGCCTATCAGTACCACCATCACCATCGAGGAAGCACTTATAAAGCTTCCAGTTCGGCCAGCACGTCACCTGTGAGTGCCGCCAGGCGTGACGGAATGCAGAGTACTTCGGGAGCCCTGGTCCAGGTCGATCCTAGCAAGAATACTCCTTCGAGCTTCGGTTTCGTCCGTACTTCACGATCAGAGGATCATCTACAGTTCCAGAAAGATCCCTCGATGAGCGCTGTGGACATCGACATCGACGACGATGTCACCTCGAGCTTGAATACGCTGTTAGACCCACGGCCAGAAGGTCTGATGCCGAATGAACGTATCGTCTGGACATACAATGCACCCGTCAGTTCGCCAGTCGCTTCCTGTTGTCAGAACGGCGGTTCTTCATCCTCGTCCTCCTCCTCTTCATCCTCTTCGACAAGTCCTCAGCGTTCTCTATCTCCCGCCTCTCCCACCTCCGTCTCGTCCTCTGTTATGTCCTCCAACTCTGGCTCCCGCAGGTTTCCGCTGGTGCAGACAGTTCCTGGGATCTCCGGTACTCCAGGAGGTCATCTTCCCGCTAATGGCGATCTCAGCCAGTCAGAGGCTATCAGCAACATGTCTAGCCCCGATTATAATGACGAAGAAACGATGGATATCCTCAGCGCGAGGGATATCATGATGGTTAGCGACCCCAGCGATAGCGATTCTACCATCTTGGCAAGTGAACCACCCCAGAGGAGAATAAAAACTAATCCTCAGGATGCTGGAGAACATAGGATAGTGATTCAGGTAAAGGGGCCCGATAAGGAAACTCCAAGGAATACGAGTCCTAGACAGGCAAGGAGAAGAGGGAATCCCGTCGCGGAATTGGTGCCGCCTATTACATCCCAAAACCTACAAAGAAATCAATCCGGAGTTCCGGGGGTCCCTAGCATCACTGCAGGATCTGTGGCACCCGAATGCGTAGGTTATCAGGTAATCTTGTATATTGAAATGTCTCTTATGACATTTTATTTGAATAAATTAAATTGAATTAAATTTCTGGAAATTTTTAATTAAAAATTTTAATTGAATTAAATTAATTATATATATATATTTTTTCTACTGTTCTGATGCGTAGAACTCATCTTCAAAGTTTATATCTTCAGATTTTTCAGTTACACGCTGTATATATAGTACAATTTTATTGGAAATTAGTTGAATTTAATTAATTTTATGGAAATTTTAGGAAAACTTTATTAGAAATTACAGGGAGAGAAATATTATTATTAGAACAATGCAAATTGAACATAATAATTCAACAATATATGACAATATATAATATACTAATATATAATACATAACTAAAATATTTATTATACAACTAATACATTATTTAGTGTGAGTGTGTGTGTGTGTATATGTATAATACTTTATTATTAATTTATCATGGAAAATTTAGGAATTGAAGGAGTGCGAAGATGAAAAAGAAGCCCTAACCGGTGGAACGTGCGACGAGCAAAAAGGACACGGAAACGCATCGCCGCCGCAGTCAGCGGATGAAGAAAGCGACATTGAAAGTTTGCACAGTTTTCACTACAGCCCGAAAGCGGTGGATCTACCCTCTGCTGTCCGACTAGCCAAACGTCTTTATTCTCTGGATGGCTTCAAAAAATCCGACGTCTCTAGGCATCTAAGCAAAAAGTAAGCTTTTTCTAGGATCTGGCATATAAAATGTCAAATTTCGAAGATTTCCAGTTTTACGAATACGCGATACCCTGTGTTTACAGCAACGATTTTAGCAGAGCTGTGGCAGAGGAGTATCTGCGCTATTTCAACTTTGAGAGGGATACGTTGGATGTAGCTCTCAGAAGGTTTCTCGCTCAATTCTCTCTGACGGGAGAAACCCAAGAAAGAGAGAGAGTTTTGGTACACTTTTCCAAAAGATATCTGGACTGCAATCCCGGTAGTTTCAATTCTCAAGGTAAAAATGCGCTTTAGAATATATATTATTAGATAATTAGAGATATTATATTTGTCTGTCTCTTGTAAATTAGAGAGAGATAGGATATTATTAAGTCAAACATTAAATATTTATGGAGAAATATTAAATAATACACTCTCTTAGCTTATAGAGAAAAATTCTTGAATAATTTTACTCTCTCTCTCTCTCTCTCATCCTTTAGATTAAGATTATTAAATAATATTTAATATTTAGATGCGGTTCACACATTGACTTGCGCGATAATGCTGCTCAACACGGATCTGTATGGTCAAAATATCGGTCGAAAGATGTCTTGCTCAGAATTTATCGAGAATCTGTCGGAGCTCAATGACGGCGACAACTTTCCGCGCGAGGTTCTTAAGGAGCTCTACAACGCCATCAAGTCCTTGCCTATCGAATGGGCCCTGTAAGTAATTAAAATATTCAATTAATATTTAATTAATATAAATATTTTATGTTAATATTTAATTAATATAAATATTTTATATTAATATTTAATTAATATAAATATTTTATACATAAATATTTAATTAATTAAAATAATATATATTTTAGCAATTTATATATAAAATATTACATAATAAATTTGTCTCGTTTAGAACAATAATTAATTAAATTCTTTCCGGCGCGATTAGGTTTTAAATAATTTCTCGTGGGAGATATTTTAAAATTATAATATTTATATCTTTTAAAGAAAGCGAGAATAACTAAATTTTTGGATTCTAACATTTTTCTAAATAAACTTTGCTTTTCCCCATTGGTTTAGGGATAAAGAGGGGGATGAAACGACGAATCAGATGATTCAGCAGGGCGATGGTACAACGGCGATCGTCGGTACCGGGAATCCGTTCCTCGATGTGCCAAATGTAACGGGTGCCACCGAGTTCAAAAAGGGTTACGTTATGCGCAAATGCTGTTATGACTCCAACGGCAAGAAAAGTATATATACACGCATTTCTTATATTATCTTTTATATCACAAAATTAGGGATGGGATCAAATTCAATATATACTTAAAAATCCAAAGTCGAATCCAATAACCAAGTTTTATTTTCTAAGATTCGAACAATACTCAGAAGTAATATTTCATGTATTGTACTTGCGAAGTAATCGAATCTAGAACAGTTATATTCGAATTTTAGATTGAGTACCTGCAAGGTTCGAAATAGTACTTAGTACTTATAATTTCTATCGTAAAGAATCGAATCTTTTAGAAAGTCGAACTCTAAGATAAAAAATCTATTTATAATACTTGCCACACACACACACACACACACACACACACACACACACACACACACACACACACACACAAAATGGAAAATTACATTCGTGTGTATGTGTGTTACACTCTTCGTTCGATCTCGATCGAGCTTGAGATCCGCTTTCCTACTAATTAATTGCACTCACGCGTAAATATATAATAATCTCGTACATTATTTTTTATATAAAAAATGTTACAGCTCCATTTGGCAAGCGAGGCTGGAAGATGTACTATTGTACATTGCGCGAACTTGTGTTATACTTACACAAAGATGAGCATGGCTTCCGTAATGACAGCTTACACAACGCCATACGTATTCATCATGCGCTGGCTACCAAAGCGACCGACTACACGAAGAAGCAGCATGTGTTTCGATTGCAAACGGCCGACCAGGCCGAGTACCTTTTTCAGACGAGGTATACTTTATTGATTTTAAAAAATATAATTTCTACGTGTTAATGCAAAATATTCATAGAGAATTAAATTAAATTTAAATTGAATTGAGTTGAGAGTTGAATTGTGACTATCAGAGAGGCTTATTGTCTGATAATGATTTGTGATTGATTATATAATTATTTATTATTATATTATATTATATATAAGTTATTAATTATTTATATATTTGTAATTGTGTAGTCGTAATTCTGATTATAATTCTCATTTCTGTTTTAATTTAAATTTTAGACTTTCAATTAATTTGATTTGATTTTAAAAGATGAGTATACATATAATTTATTGGTATATCTACACAGTGATTCGAAGGAGCTGCAATCGTGGATAGACACGATCAACTTCGTTTGCGCCAGTTTTTCGTGTCAACCGCTAGCGGGTGCCGTTGGTTCTCAGCGCAAGTTCCAGCGTCCGTTGCTGCCGTGTAGCCATACTAAATTAAATTCCGTGAGTATACTCAGTGAGAAATGGGAGATCGATTCGGCGTCGATTCGACGTCGAACGAAGACATCGAAATTTCATGTCGATTCGACGTCTCAGTGACCGAAATATCGATCTCTCATCGACGTCGAAATCACATCGATTTCAACCATAACCTAATAAAACTACTCACTAATAAAAGAGTGATAAAGCTTTATGACTAGATAAAACTTTCTGTGTAAATCCTGTCAATTTTAATTAAATCATAAATAGTGATTGATTCTAACATAGATTTATGTATATATGTTAAGACCAATTAATTCGGAAAAAACTTGAATGACCTGCATATGATATGACGTTGATATGACATTTCCTTTTTGTGTTGGTTCTATATTTATAATTATCTATCTATAATTATCCTTTGAAGTATTAACATAATTAAGAGAATCAATTTACATATAAAATTTATGTATCTTTTTCCAATAAATAGGTTTCAATTCCTTGCACCGTTTAAATGTGAGAAAAAAATATTAAAAATAGAGCGTTATAATTCTCTTTCCTTCTCTCTCTTTCTCTCTTTCTTTCTCTTTCTCTTATTTTCTCGCTCGCTCTCTCTATCTCTGACATCTTTTTATATATAACGAACAATTATGGCATCTAATATATTGAAATTGTTAATCTATCTTGGAATATTGTAATTATAAAGATATTTTGAGATATAATACTTTTATATTCAACTTGTTAAAGTTGAAGTGAAGATATAGAGAGGTAAATTATTTTGTTGATAGAGAGAGCAGTTGCGGGACCACGAAGATAGGGTTAGCAGATTGGAGGCGGAATTGGATGAGCATAGACGGCATCCTCCAGAAAGAGGCGCAAAAGCTCTTACTGTACAGAATTATAAGGAGAAGGACGCGTATTTGCATTATGAGGTAATTTTTTAAGCAATCAGTGTCAAACAAGAATCTTTTTGTAATTTTAGAAGCTAAAATTATCACGTGCATGCCCACACACACACACACACACAAAATTAAATAACTTAAATAACGGAAATCTTTGCAAGAATTTATAAATAAAATAATGGTTTGTTTGTTACATATAAATGGCGAAAGCTTTCCCACACAAATTTATTATTAAAAGAAAATTTCATTTTTTTTTTCATCTAGGATTAAAATTCCTATCTTATTTCATTCATAATTTTATTAATAATATAATTCTTCCTTCGTTTCTTTACACGCAACACATAATCATCTAGTAATATTATAAAATAGAGGATTTACTAATCCGTGTTTATAGAAGGACTCAATTAAGATCTTTTGTGCTCACAAAGTTACCGTTAAGATATTCTCAATGTCTTTTTCCGTTCTAAAAATTAAAGAAAGAATTCTCTATTTCATCTGAAACCACTATCCTTCACTTCATCATACTCTACAGAGCAACCCATACGGTGCTCGTTCCAGCTGAAGCGGTACAAGACGTATGCTTATCTATTCCGTTCCCGAAGTCTATTGCCGTTCAGCGAAGTGGAGCCATCGTCGCTGGTGGAGAGCAGTATTGGCGAGGTGGATGAAGGCGCTCTTCTTGGATCCTCCGGGGCAATAATAAACGCGGAAGGGGCTCTGGTACCGCCACCGGTTCCGGAACGGTCGACAGCAGCCAATAGGTATAGTTATCGGACCGCCATTTACAGCGGCGGCGGCGACGGTGGTCGCAATCTGTTGAACGGCGGTCATCAAGACTATAACGCATCCGGTGGTAACATTGGTTGACGCGATGCTTTCGGTTTGTGCGGGTTGGTCTGACCCTGGTGCTGGTGCTGGTGTTGGTGATGCTGACGTTGATGATTAACAATAAACAAGAGTGACGCAAACTAACGATATACCTGACGGCGTCATCGCGCACACTCTAATGGTATATTAAGTGATATATTGTATTCAGTGGCGCAAACTGTTAAATCATACTGAACTGATAAAATAATACTAAACTGAGTTTTCAATAAGAGAGTTATAATATCGAAATATGAGGTATTATTAAGATAATTTATTAATACGAGTAATATTAAATTTAATTGCTAATATTTTTATTCTCATTTTAATATTACAGGATCATTTTCAATTTTTTCGAAATTTTGAAATTTTTGACAATTTTATACATTTTTAGCCTCTAAAAATAATATGAAAATAGCTCTTTTCTATTTTATTTGAAAAACTAAGCAAGAATTAAAATAAAATAAAAAATTAGAATTTTTTAATTAAAATTGAGATCTTAAAAAATATTTTATATTGTAGACATTTATTTGATTAACAAAACAAGTTTATAAACATTTGTATATTTAAACTCGTAAAAGCATTAATTCACATGGCAAGGATTCATATTTCAAGTTTATATAATTTATTAAAGAGCTTCTAATTTTTTAATTGTTTCCTTAATCTTGTTAATATCCCATTATATAAGTTTTCTTTTCCATTCTTATTTAATTGGAATTACATCACTGATTTTATTATATTGTTTTTGTATCTTCTAATTGTAGTTATTTAAATTTGTGTTGTAATGGCGGAATAGGGATTCAATTTTCATTTTTATTAATATTGGTAAAATTTTTTGAGGTATATAAAATTAATGTATTCTGTTTCAATTTTATGTTTCTGTTGATGCAAATTTTTGCTTTGTTGGTTTATAATTGTTGATTCCTCTTATCCTTCTTATACTTTGTTGCTTTATTTCTCGTGTGATGTAACTTATTTTATATCTGAAAAGTTCTAGTGTTTAAAAAATATAGTGTATGATTAATTTTACATACATACACACGCACACATACTGCATGATTATTTTTATTTTTTAAAGATCTCAAGTTAGAATCATTAATTGGCAATTTAATTTAGTTAACAACTAATTGTTTGAAAATTAAATATTTAAATATTTAAAAAAGAATGATATGTTGCTAAACACATCTCACACTCAAATTTTTATTTCAAAAATTTAAAATCGAGATAAGATATAATTTCGAATGTTTTTTAAATTTTTATTCTTCTATTTCCTTTCTTACCCCTCTTCTTCCCTCTCCCTCTTTTTTTTCTTCTTTTTGTTCAGAGAGGATTTTATTTTATTCTGGAAAGCATCTAATTTTATTATTATTGAAGGTAAAAGAATAGGTAAAAGGGGGTAAAGAAGGAGGTAAAAAGAATATCTAATTAGATGATAAACATATTTCGCTGTTTCATCATATTGTTAGTTTGCGCACAAATATTAATTATGCAAACTAAGAAAAATATATTATAAAAGTTGAGAGCCTGTTAAGACTGGATAAAAAAAGTTTCGCGTTTCAACTTGCTGTCATATAGAGTTGAAGAAAATGTGTCAGCCATTTTGTGATTAGAAAAAAAAATTTTACAAATTTTTATTTTATTAACAATTTTACGCAAATATTAAATTAAAATTTTTAGGTTTATTTTTAAATTTTTCTCGTGATTTTATATTATATTTGACTAATAATTTATTTATTGTAAGATATTGTGCTTAATGATATTTTATTAAGTTTTATAAACATCATGAACAATTATTTTTCTTTCTTTTAATCAGAAATATATATATCGATTAAAGAATAATTTATTTTATAAAATATAGGCATGATTAAGCAAGCCATATTTTTTATTTAAGCTGTATAATTATATTTAATATAATATATTATATATTCATATATTAGTTATATAAAATGTATATTTTGTATTTTAACATATAACTAAAATTCCTTCGTCTTCCTAATTTTTACACAATAATAAGATTGTTAGTCTTTTATTCTTAATGATAAATCTTTGTAACAATTATTTATATATTATGTTAAATATAAATTTTTCCTTTAATTATTAAATATTAAATTGTATTATGTGTATATATATATATATATATATATATATATATATATAATATTAGATATAAAATTGTTTTATTTAAATATAATTAAATTTTTTATCTTTCTAAGTTTTACATAACATATAATAAAATTACTTTTGATGTGTGATTGAGATTTACAACATTCTTTGTGTGTACACATTTATCCCATTTTAAATCCGCAATAAATATTTATTTTTGTAATAAGAGTTATTTTTTAATTAAAGATTGAGTATGAATAATTAATTCCTTAGTTAAAAAAGTAATTATAACAAGGACTTTATTATAAGCGAAATGATTTGGTTAACAATTAAGAAAGTTGATATAAAGATAATATAATTATAGTAATTTCTGAATTTCTAGAAATTATAGTGATTTATATACTATATAGTGTCATATACAAAATTATATAGATCGATAAAAACTTATAAATAATAGAAATTATTACATAAATAAATCATGTAAGAATTAAACATACGAATGTTTCATCGGATATATGGATATGTGCAAATATATAGGCGGGTTGTAGACTTTTTTTTTAACTTAACGGAAAATATAAAGCAACAAATTGGTTTTATTCATAATTTTTTATAAAGATAATCTTATTTTTTTATTTTCTTTTCATTTACGTTAGGCACTATTTTTTGTAATTTAAAAAACTTTTTACGTTTAATAATCTTTCTCATTTCCATTTTTCTTTTTTCTTGTGCCTTTTTCTTTTCATTCTTTTATTCTATTTCTTTTTTTTCCTCGTTTTTGAATTTTTTTTTAGGGAAAATTACTATCCCATTAGTAGTTTATAGCAAACTCTTTGTACATAAAACTGTAATATATGTGGATACTTACCATATAAATACTTATTATAAAGTATATAATATAATAATAAAGATCAACGATCTTCAAATCTCACATGTAAAATCGCTTTTTTATGAGGAGACCCCAATTATTTTTTACTTACACATATATACAGCGCAAAATAATTGTTTTTATTTAAAAATAATTATAAAATTATGTGTCTTTATGTGTGTATATATTATATAATATAAAAATATTTTATAATTTGTATTATTTAGTTTTTGTATAGTTTTGCATGCTCTGGTATTATATTAATAAATGGAGAAATATATATATATATATATATATATATATATATATATATATATATATATATGATATCAACATAATATGTTGATAATATATTAATTATTAGCACACATTAATACTTATTGTAAGATTAAATCAAAATTTTATTGTAATTATAGGTTAATTATTATTTGTGTCTGCTTGTTCTAGAATCATCTTTATATTTACTTTATTTTGTATTTATTTTGTTTTTTTTATTTTGATGTATATGATTTTTTAAATTAATTAAATGCATGTTTGCAAGTATTGGTAAATAATCGTAATTAATCGCTTGATATTATGTTTTGATGCATATCATTATCGATAACATCATAAAAATTAAATTGTAATGATAAAAATATATAATAAGTAAATAATAAGGATAATACCATCTTTTAATTTTATTGTAGTTTTGGATTTTTCAACGATGAAATAATTTCTCAGACAGCACCATGTCTAAAATCGGGACATAAGACGTCTTAAAGATGTCTTAAAGATGCCTTAAAGACGCCTTAAAGATGTCTTAAAGACGTCTTATGTCCCGATTTTGGACATGGTGCTGTCTGGGTTGTTAAAATTTGAAATGATTTTTCTTCATTAATCCACTATTTGGCATAAATTTTTGTAAAAATTGAATGAATTTTTCGTAAAAAAAAATAATTTTTATTTGTTGCATGTAATAGAGTCGACCCATCAACAACGTAGACAAGATGGGCAAGATTGTTATATCCAGCTTTCAGGATGTTACTCAGGAAAGTTCTCTTTTTGCGTAAAATAATAAATAAACATGAGAAATAGACTTCGAATAGAATTCGTTATTACTCGAATTTTTCAATATTTAGTAAGAGAATTATGTTTATAGAAGAATGAAGATTGTGTTGTGGTTATGTAAATCTCATGTGCATTAGTTTATTATTTAATAACAAATTTATAATTTGCAAGTAATACTTACATGGACTATAATTATTTATATGTATGTATGTATGTATAATAATTAATTATTAATTTACATTAATTATTAAATAATTCAGGATTATAATTTTTAATTTTAACATAATGTTTCTTGTTCGGTGTTAATATTGGTATTAAATAATTAATAATATTATTCCTTTTTAATTAACTTTATAAACAAATATATGAAAAATTTAAATAATTGAGAAGAATAATACTTTTATACTTATATACTTTTCGAAAACAGTAAAATTGTATCGTAATTGTATTATAAAAATATCTTTTCTAAAAAGGTATACATACATACACATATATGTATATGCCAGTACTTTAAAATTAAATTAAAATAAATAAAATTGATTTGTAAATTTTTTACAATGTTAGTTTGCGCAAAGAATTTTTTCACACAGTGTGCATAAAGAGGATATAACCAACAACAAATGTTAATCTCAGCAATCTTCATTCTTTCTATTTATATAAAATCTTCCGAAGTCACCCAGGAGAAAATAATGAGGTAAACATTTTGTAGGAAATATTCCGAAATGAGAAAAATAAATAGATGAAGCATTTTGCCCCGCAAACTTAAATAATTTCTTCGTTTCCTAGCAAAAATAAGATACTTGATATAGTAAATAGCGTTAAAATTTTTCTATATTTACACAAAGTATTTGCATTATTTAAGACTGATTATAACAACATATATACTCGGTGTATCGAATAATGAACGATAATTGTGAAAAGAAATTATCAGTACACAAAAATTGGTTTTAACATAATGATGTAAATAACATAACGATAATAAAAATTATTGATTCTTTAATATGTTAAACACAATAAAAACATTAAATTATTAAAATTGCTCATTTTTCCTTGTAAATTTTATAATTGTATATGATAAACTCATTGAATGAAATATAAAAAAAAAGAGGCCAAAGAGAATTGCATTTATATACATTCTGTTAAATATGTCTCTTTCATAAATTTGCATATATATTTTTTATGATTCTTATATTTACATATATATTGGCATAAGTTACTTTAACTTGTCAAAACATAAGATAACATAAATAGTATCATTTGTCGAATAATGAAGATATGAATTAAAAGTGAAACAATTTGTTTATATAGCTTGGTTTACTGCCAAGTTGTAAATATATATTTGTAAATATATTTTTCTTACTATTAATTATATATACATATATATATATATATATGTATGCTGTATGTATATATATATACATATATATATAAATGTGTACACATGCATACATACAGGGTATCCCAAAAACATTAGATGTGCTTTTAATGGCAAATTTTTTGACTAATTTATTAGAAATTAATTTTTGTTTAGTGGAAATATCGAAAAAAATCATTATTTATTGAAAGTTTCCAACTTTTTCCATTATTTATCTTTGTAAATAATCTTCAAATTAAAATTTTATTAAACTTTATCTCACACACACACACACACACACACACACACAAAGTAATTGAAGAATATAGTTTTGTCTTTTTCTAGCTCAAAAGTTTAGTTTGCAAAAAGCTTTTCTTTTCTCATTGCTTATATTCAATAATATTGATATTTCGACATTTCTGCTGAAGAGAAATCGATTTCAAGTTAGCCAAATAATCTGTTATAGAGTAAAAGGACATCCTATGGTTTTGGAACAGCCTATTGCGCACATATATATATACATACATACATACATATATATGTGTGTGTGTGTATATATATATATATGCATGTGTGTATGTGTATAGTGTTGCATTAATATTAATATTAAAGAAATGACATCTTATATTTATGTATTCTTATTATTATGTATCTTTATCACAAAAATGAGATTATGGATATAAAAATAAAAAATTATATAATATTACTTTATATATATATATATTTTTTTTCTGCCTATGTTCAAATATTAAATATTTTATAAATAATTATATATGCAATATAATAAAATTGAAAATTAGGAATGTTAAAACAACAGAAAAAGCAAGATTCTTATTAAAAATTAACTCAATAATGAAATCGGTATATTTCTATATAATTCTTCCAAATCATAGATTCATCAAGTCATAGATATCAAATCACCATCCAATCACCATATCATAGATATCAAATCATAGATTCATCAAGCATTTCTTGCTTTATACATAGATATATGAGATAATTCGCAAAAATAACTATTTCGTATTATATATGTATGTGTATATATATATATGTATAATGTATATACACACCACATACATACATATATATATAGATATATATAGAAACACAGTGCACGCTGTGTAATATTTATATCATAATTATACATGATGTAATGATGATGATGCTGATAATAATAATCATAATAATAATGCAATGAACGATATATTACAACAAAATATCATCTGTCACAAAAAGCATAGATATAAAATTTTCTCTCTCCTTCTCATACACATACACACACATTTTTCTTCTTTGTCATTTTCTCGATATTATTTTTTTTTATATAACGACAATTATAACATATATTATACAACACGCGTTGGAGGAATGTGATGGCATCTCTCTGATGAGCACCATTCTGATTAGCGACTTCTTCTCTTCGATCAATTCTTAATTAGATCCTGAATTACTCCTATAAAAGGAAAAGAAGACACCATCATAATTTCTTCTCTTTCTAAGTGTAACATTTAAAATTTTAAAAATGAATAAATTTATGCATGTATAATTGATTAACTTATTAAGTAAAAAATAAAAATATTGGTTACTTAATTAATTAACAAAAACAGAGATGTGCATATTTTTATATTATATAATATATATTTCTCTTCTTTTTTTTAGTTTGTTTTATATAGATCTTTTTTTATCTAGATTATATATTGTTATATAATTCATTCTTTAGTTTTATACTTCCTTCCTTGTTAGACCTAAGTAAAAAAAAATTATTTTTTAATTATGTACAAGAATATAAATAAAAAATGTACAAACTTTCGTAGAGCCCGAGGAGAAAATTATTGTATAATTTCATTACATAATTTAATACACACACACGCACACATACACACAACTATTCAATTATATTTTCATGGATTATTAAATAATAATGAATAATAATAAATCCGGGATTAATTATAATATTGCGCGATGGCACTTTATAAATTAAATTACAACGATTTATTGTTAATCTTGTGTTTATGTTGTGTATATGTGTGTTTATTTATATAATATGTATAAACTTTTTGTCTCTTATATTTATATATTTATACATAGAATTTGTTTTGCTATCTTCTTCATTTCCTATGTGGAAAACTAGCTCTATATAACTTCCTATTCTGTATAACGCAGCAACAATAATAACAATAGACAAGGGTGGAAAGAGTCCTAAGTTTTCCTTCACATATTTTTGTTTCATCCTGTTTTGGTCCTGAGTGTTTTTTTTTTTAGTTCATCCACTTGCGACAATTGGGCGCGCCGCAGGCACATGCGATCTTATGTTGGTCATCTTCGATGTCAAACTTGTAATCGTATGCCAACTGAAAGAGAAAAAAGAAATAGATAAATATAATACAATATCTAAGATAGTGAATTTGACATAAAAGATTAAGAGGAAAGATTTAAAAGTAAAAGATTTTGAGTTAAAGAAATTAGCTTTAAAGAGGACTGTATAATTACTTCTTCGCCGCGTGAGATTCTGCGCTTGGCAAAAATGATAATCCTGAGATCGCGCTCGACCTCGACGATTTCAGCAACACAGTTGGGATTGCAAGAGTGATTGATGTACCGGGCGAGACCACCGCATAATGTCGCATCCACCACTCGCTCTTCATCTAATCGAAACATATATATACCGCGATTCTGCAAACACAATAATATTAAATAATAAATAAATAAGGACAGAAGAATTAATAAAAATAGAAAAATAAGTAATACACAGTAATAGAACAAAGAAAATAATTTTTATACACATTCTTCTACGCACACAAAATAGAGAAAAAGATTAGAAAGAGAAAATATTATGTTTTTAAAAAATTATTAGAGAAAATTCCCATTAAAAAAATTAAATGTCTTTAAAGAAATTAAATATTCTGTTAATAGCGATATATTTTTTTAATAATACTAATATAGAAAATATCTAATATGTAATAAGAGAGAATGGAGGAATAGAATATAAAATTGCGACTAAGCTTAGACACTCACTCTAGCCTCGTACTGTTTCTCCCTTGTCTCCGCCAGCTCTGTCCTAATGATCTCCCCAATGTACTCGATCACCATCGTGTGCTTCTCCAGATCTCTCGCCGCATACAATCCTAAACCTTGAATCTTTGATCTCGCCAAATAAACATTGTTACGCCACTCTTGCTTCATTTTTTTGTACTGTGAACTCTTAGAGTGTACAAATTGCTTGGAGTACGGACAGGAAGCGGTCTCGCCGACCGCGGCGGCGGCGGCCACCAAGGTCGAGGAAACCCCGCCGCCCATCGCGGCGGCGACGCTGCACGTTGACAGACCGAATGGTACCCCGCGCGACGCAAACCCCCCTGTACGCTGCGTGTGCGGACGCTTCCATGGCAATTGGTTACGCAGGCGTGCTTCCGTTCGCGCGCTTCCGGTCGGATTAATGGCCAGCGGTAACTCCAGCAACGGATTACGACCGTATTTAAATCTGAAAATAAAGAAATGCCTCGCTATTACCTCTAGTTTTAGGAAGTTTGATGTTTGTCAAGCTGATAAGAAAGGTCAGAGAGTATCTGTATCACACAATTGTAATTAACAATTCCCTCAGACAACAATTGGTACTAATTAATTAGCACGAAAAACGTTTCAAAGATTTTAAAAAGTATCGCGCTCGCTGTCGAATCTTCGTATTCACTCTATTCTCAACCACTTATCTTATGTTGCTCTTCCATCTTTTTATATTTATCATCATACAGCCTATATTATATCGAATTAAATAGCAACATTATCCCCTTTCCATTTTAATAAAGAATTAATTTAAAAATTACAATTCTATAGAGGAAATTAAGATCCAATTATGTGTGTAATACTATTCAGTTAATTAAAAAATCAAGCTCTTACCTGTAGTCAGTCAGAGTTTCAATTCCAGGCAAACTCTCCAATACCCGTACCACTGTCGGCTCTGTCAGACCAAATAGATCCTCTCCCGAAACATATCTCGGAAACAATTGAACAGAATTCGTACTTCTCCTCAATTCCGCGAGCGGCTCCAAAATTCGGCTCCAAACAGCTCGCGGAGTAGCGTCTCTCAGTTCAACATCCTCCTGAAGAGGTTCCTGAATTAGGACGCGAAATTCTGGACGACCGGAAACATCGTGGATCGAACAAACGTAGCGACAACGCTTGTTGGGTCTGCGCATACTCCAATAGAAGCGCACAATTTTGTAGCCCACTGGATATATGTAATTCGGCGTATGGAAATTCTGCAGTTGATGAGGAAGCAGTTGGCCGACGCTGAGGAAGATGAGGGAACCCACGCGAAGCAGATGATTATGCTCAGAATGGTGCATTACTGCAGCAACTTGACGATTTTCGTCACGATTAACGTAAACGCGACGGTAAGCAGACAGCGTGATCAGTTCCTTGTCTTTCTCATTTTTTAGAATGTGTTGGGGACAATACATGGTCTGGAAGAAGATGAAGGATTCTCGTCAAAATCCATTTATCATATTCTTACGTTCTTATTCTTAAAAGATTGTGTCTTTAATACTCTTAACTTCAGTATTCTTAACATCTTTTTCTATACTGTCATCTCTCTCCGATCACTACATATATGCCATTTGGTCATGTATGCAGAATAATTGCACGTGTGATCAAAATAATGTTTACACAAATGTTCCTTTTTAGTTTTAATAAAGGCGTTGCTCAGTCTCAGTCTAATCAAGTATAGAAGTTCTACTATATAGTTGCTTATATTTAAAATATTATATAAGAAAGAAAAAGTTGAATACAGAGAGAAAAAAATTAAAAATTCAGAAAGATTGTAAGAAAATTTTGTAGAGAGAAAATTAAGAGATTCTAAAAATCCAGTTATACTTTTAAATCATTAAATCTAATTTAATCTATTGTATTGTATACATAAATACAATAAATTGTATTAAATACAATATATTAAATAGCGCGCGCACGTTATATACACACACATACAGACACACAATTAATTACAACTACGCATGAAGATAAATAAATATTAATGTTACAAACAGTTTCGATTACCTTGTCTTTGTAAAAAACGCAGCCATCTTTGACAGCACACATCAGATGATAGCAATTGGTACACCTCGGCTTATAGCACTTGATTGTGCCAGCAGATTTTTCGCAAACGATACAAATTTGCATGAGATTATTCTGGAGCACATCATCTAGATGCATGAGTGCGCCACTCTGCATCTCGTATACTACATTAGACCATAATGCGCAATTAAGATGCACCCATTTGTCCACGTCAAAGTTGAGTAATCGGGCCGGTCCATCGGCTGTTGCGTCGCCCTGACTCTGACAGAATATGCAACGACGACTGTCTTCGGCTTTTGCAGGCGCCACAGTGACTCCCATGCGAAACAACGTCTAGAAGATTTGATTTGTTTCTTTCAAATTTATTAATTTTAAAATTAAATTTGGATGTTTATCAAATATCAAAGACACAGAAAAAAATAATATAAACTTTCATCATATCTATAAATTCACATAAATATTTAAATAATTAAATATTTCATAATTTACAATATATAAATTCCTAAATGATCATTGAATAATTAAATTATAGCGTATTACCTCGATAACTTCTCTATCAGTAGGTTTTTTGAACTTGGTACCGGGTTGTATGGTTCCCATCGACCATGTTTTATACTTCACACCTTTCCACATCTTCGCAGGTGGTTGGGACTCGGTAGCTTCACTAATCTCTTCAGTAATCGAGTGTTTTTTCGGCCGTTTTTCCTCATTCTCTGCGTTCTCTGCATTTTCTAGCTTTTCAGTCTTTATCTTAATTTCAGTTGTTGAGTCATTGTCAATTTCCATGCTCCCGAGTCTTTCCATACGCTGCTGTTGTTGCTTGAGAGAAAACTTTTTCAAGCCCTTCATGTCGTCATCTAAAAGTTTTGTTTCTGCTTTATGGCATAGATGATCTACTATCGTCGCAGCCTGCAAAGTAATAAAAGAATCTGACATATAACTTAGATATATTTATTTACACTAAATTATATACACTAAGTTTTTATAATACTCTCTTATTTGAAAGTTTTAAAATATATATTATTTTTACCCCAAAAACATTTTTCTAAATATTTTTATTAATAAACATGCGCAAAAGTATTAATATTAATGTATATTATATATGATAATAATATTGAAAACATGTTTTAAATACATTGTGTGTGTGTGTGTGTGTGTGTGTGTGTGTGTGTGTGTGTGTGTGTGTGTGTGAGATACAGAGAGAGAACATTATATATAAAAAAAAGATATATTTCTTATATGCAAACCTTATCCTGAGTATTTGAAGGTGTTCGATGAATGAGAGCAAATTGCATATAGCAAGCCGCCGAACAGAAGCAAAGTTCATCACCAGGTTCGGCTTCTTCTTTGCTGAAGAATGGCAGATCTGATACTTTCTTTCGGATCAAACTGTTAAGGATCACGACATCGCAATGACGACAAAACTTTGCCGCACCATTCAGAATACTTTGTATATCGACTGGAGCTGAAAAATAAATCGATATATTTAAAAACGAATTATATGTATATATTTTTAATGTGCACGCACGAGTCACACACACAAAAAGAAGTACTCTTTTTTATCTCTATTTAATTTATTTATGAGATCTGATTTATATATTTTTCTTTTTTCTTTCATAATTTACAATTTTTTTTCTTTTTTTTCATAAAGCAAATTGAAATCGATATTCTCATTCGATTCATATAAATTTTATTAGTAAACTGCTTTTAATGATAATCATTCTATTAATTACGTACCACCTTCTTTGCCGTCTTTCCCTTTCGTTCTGTACAATCCTAGTTTCTGGCTAGGAGGGGTGGAAGTGCGTTCGACTATTTGATAGCCAGTAGGTGGTGCTATGTTTAAAATATTTGCAAGATCTTTGAGTACACCCATTATATCATCGGCGGCCTGACTATTCAGAGTTAAAGTCACGGTGACATTTCCGCTTTCTCGTAGGGGTATTGGAGGAGATCTGCCAAGCCTGAAAAGAAATATAATGTAATAAATAATAATTTTCTAAATAATAATAAATAATATAACAATATACAATATGTCTAATAATAAATAAATATACATACTAAAAATATAAATAAGTATACATACTTGGGTATTCCAAAGTTCTCCTTGTCTTGTTTAGCAGCATCTTTTGAGTAAGCAGGCTTCAGCCTGATTGGAATTGGTGAGATTAAAGGTATAACGGGTGATACGCGTTTTAACCAATCCGCCTCCTCGTCAGATTCTTCCTCAATCAATCGCAATCCGGGGAAATGGTGCATAAATTCTGGTATAACACATTCAGGCGAGGATGAACTCACGATGGTATCAGGAGAGTCTACATCGCGATTCGTCGCCATAGTCTCCTTCTTATCATCAGCTAAAAAAGCATCTTTATTTAATAAGTAGATATATACATATATATATATATATATATATATATATATATATATATATATATATATTAAGTATATTTTAAATATTTTATTCTTTCAAATGTATGAGAGAAAAATATATTTATATAATTTTTTTTTATTCTATATTAATATTATCTTTATATTTTTATCACTTCTATTCTTATTTTAATTTCCTCTTACTCTTATAAATTTCTTCTAAAAAACTAAAATAATAACTAGTATTAAAATTATTTACAATTTTTAAAAATTATATTTATTATTATAAAATATAAATATTTGCAATCAAATAAATAGTTACTCACAATCATCCAGTTTCAAGGGCGGAAATTCCTGCTCATAGAATCCTCTCTGCGTAGTCGAGGGTTGCTGAGGTGATAGAGGATTCAATTCTCCGAAAGGCTGCGTATTGTAATGATCAGAAATTCCGGGTAAACTAGCCGATCCGTAATTTCCAATCAAATCACCAATTCTCGCGTTATAATCCTTTTGACTTCCAATCTTGATAAGATCCCCGCATCCGAAGATTGGGCACACTCCGTAGTTGCGACCCAGCTGAGGCTCCAGTACCACCATCGGTTGCAGCTGCCGCAGCTGCGTCATTAAATTTTCCACAAATGTCTCGTAATCCTCATCGAGGCGTGAAACCTTACGGGAGCGTTTTTTCTGGGATGTAGTCATAGCATCTTTCCCCTGGCTCTGTTTTCGTTTCTGCTGGTACTGTCTTCTCTTTAACTTCTTGAGATCTGAAGAATGTATAATACAAATATGGACGTAGTAAAAAAATTTTAATTTTTTATATTCAAAAAAAGTTTTAATAAATTTTAATTATAGAAAGTAAGTAAAAAAAGAAAGCTCACTGAATATACTATATATATATTGAATATATATTCAATTAAAAAAAAAGGGATCAATTAAAATCTAAACTTTAATATAAAAACTCTGACACAGCTTTATAAAAATCTTAGCAAGAATAGTCAATTGTACGCCAATATTCTAGTCTGCGCTGAATGTATTATAAATTTTTTAACACCCTGTGTATGTGTGTGTATGTTTTATAATATAATCTTTTCGACTAAAGAACATTTGGATCATTTTAGAAAAAATAACAAAAAATTTTCATAAACTTGTGTTTGATTGTCCTTTAAAAAACTTAGATATTGAACGTTGACAAATGTTCACCAGTACTCACCAGTTTTATCGTCTATTGCGCTGTCTATGAGCTCCTCTTTGGCAGTAAGAAAATCTTTGGTATCAGTTTGCAAGTGATTGGTTGTTGTCGTACCAGTAGCGGTTAAAACTTCCTCAAGACCAAGCTCCTTCTTCACCTCGACCAAAGGCACTATCTTGGAACTTGACGGAGCGGTAGGACCCGTAACGGCCTGTGGTAGCCCCGCAATAGTTCCGTGGCTATGAGGCACTTGTTGAATAGATTGTTGATGAACGGAGGAAGTCGAAGAAGAAACTTGTTGAGCCACTATTGGCTTTTGAGAGACTTGGATCTGACTTTGAACCTGCTGGACTTGGGTCTGAGGCCCAGGAACGTTATTAGAATTATTAGTCAGCGGTTGAACATTCTTCGAGGTCATCCCAGAAGTCACCAACGGTTTACTCTGCAAATTAACTTTTGAAATGGAACCGGTGACACGTTGTTGAGTCTGAGGCTCTTCGTCAATGCCAGTTCCCGGCTTTCCCTGACCAGAAGTTTCTTGTTGATTCGTAGAAATGTCTGGAGACATCCTCGTCGTTGTTATTGTCGAAGAAACTGACTGCTGTTTTGCTGAAGAATTTGCTAAAGAATTTCCCATAGAACTTCCTGAGGAAGTAGAAATTGATTTTGTTACTTGCTGCTTCAAGCTTTCGGTGTGTCCTCTTTGTGACGTTATCGGGATCGAGCTAGATAATGGAGGAGAAGATTTAGAAGGCTCTTCCTTAATTGGTGAACTTTGAATCTTCAAATGTGACACCGAAGGAACGTGCGACAAGAAGGAAGTTTCCCTCGTAACTTGTTTATTTATTGCTGGTTTCGGTGTTGGTGTCTCGTTTAGCAACTGAGGAAGCAGAGATGGCGGTGTAGGTAGAACTGGCCGGGCTAGTTGAGCCTCCAACGAAGGAACTATTGGTAGACTGGGCCCTTGAGACGATCCTGAAGTCGTAGCACACACCGTATTTTGCAATAGTTGCTTCAGTAATACATTTTGGGAGTCCTCCAACCTCAAAGAATTAGAATTCTTGCTAGGATCTATTTCTCTCTTCTCTTGTACTTTGGACTCTTCAGGATCCTTTATCAAAGTCGTAGATTGATTTTCAAGGTCGTTATTTTTATTATCGATGGGTAGAAGACCAGGAGATTTATACTGACTTTGATTAAGAGTCAAAAGATGGTTTGGAGCTTGTGATAAGGTTGTTTGAAGGATGCTAGAAGTACCAGAGATTCCGCTGGAAGTCGCTAAAGGTGGCACAATAGTCCTAACGCACTGCATTGAGCTAGTTACGGCTGAATTGGTATTTACTTGTACTCGAGCGGGTGTGGAGCATCCTGAACTGACCTGGAGAATCGCTTGAAGATTTTGTGAGCGTTGTATCGAAGTCGATGGCAAAACGGAATTAAAAAAATTGACAGATTGGGTTGGTACCGTGTTATTTCGACCATGACCAGCAACTGAAGACTTCAAAGAAGTAGTATCGGCCAGCATGGCATTTAACATGGCGTTCGAAGTGATGGAGATTGAAGTTGTAATAGCTCTAGTGGTCATTATTGCAGAAGTAGTGGTGGAAAGATTAGAAACTGTTGTAGGCTGGATAGTTGTAGCCGAAGAAGTTACCCTGAAAACCTGTTCGCCATTACTAATCTTCGTAACCGCAGTAATAGTTCCGCTAGAGTCTTTTATCGTTTCCTTTAGGGTTAAGTCTGAATCTTTAATAATATTATTGATCGAATTAGGTTGAGAGCGATTTTGATCTGATCTCGTCAAGATCGAAACTCCACTTTGAGCAACAATATTTGACGAATTTAAGGTTGACAGGATGCTAGAAGCAGATGAAACGCTTCCAGACTTTTCTGAGGATACCATGGTAACTACTCCAGTTTGGTTCACCGTATTGCTTTGCAAGGACGATAGCAATGTTCTTAGCTGATGAGACACGTTAGCCACGTTGGAGGTCAATTCAGTTGGTTTTGACAGCGGCGATAAATGAGGAACTGTCGTCGTACTTTTCTGTAATTGTGCCACAGTGCTAACTACTAAAGTAGAAGCTTGACTCGTCGCTGGAGGACTCTTCTTCATTTCAGAATTTTGATTTTTTACTTGATTTTTAGCTTCAGTTGAAGAAAGTTGATCGTTTTCCAGATTTTCTTGCTCTACATCGATCAAGGAATCTTGAAGAATATTCAAGGGCAAAGTATCAAGTGGAGTTGGCATCTGGTATATAAGACTTGACTTCAGTTCGCCGCTGTTTGCCATTTCCGGTTTTGATGAGATGATGTTGTGCAACATATCTAAAATATCATCAGAAGATTCCTCCATCAAAGTTTTTTCTTCATTCAAACAATGCTGAAGAAATGGTTTAGAATTCTCCACTTCAGTACACAGTTCTTTCTGATGATTCTTGTCATTCGAAAGAGTATTTTTGTCATTATTAGTCTCTTCAATGTTTTTTTCAGTTTCTTTCGATTTGTTGGCTTTTTGTACCTCAGAACCTGATAAAATCTGTTCTTTGTCATTCTCCACTGGTTCAGCGTCGTTCTCCAAGATGTTGACAAGCGATAAATCATCGGTGACGGGCGACATCCTTTTCAGAGTCGTCGTTGGAGTATCATTTTTATTTTCGGCATTTTCTGCAGGATTGTGAATAGCCTCTAGCATGCTCTCCAGTTCATCTGTAGTATTTAGCGGATCGATCTTCTTTTCTTCAGCAATTAATCCCGAAGAATTGCTCTCGTTTTTTATTTTACCATGCACCTCTTCCTCTTCCTTCTCTCTCTTCATTTCGCTTTCCTGACCTTCCACTTGTTTTTCTTTATTTTTCAGAATACTCTCTTTTTTCGATAAATCTGGAATCGACATTTTCGGAGTCAGCAGTGTAACAGAAGTTGGTTGCACACTTAATACTAATTTCGTAGGATTGTTTAGAGACTCCGTTTTGTTCGTCAGTAAATCTGAAGAAGTTATTGAAGGCTTTCCTGAAGATAATATTTTCGGCGTTTCGGCAGAGAATACCCCGATTTTCAGATCTAATTTACTTTGCTGAGGATTGGAGACTATAGCGGTTTGACTAAGTTTCGCAGCAATCTTTGCGTCCGCCACGATGCTTTCCATCGTCGATGATAATGTGAAACCTTTTTGATTGCTGAAGGAGCTTGTGGAAGCTTTCTTCGAGTCAAATTGATCTATCGTTTTCGCTTCTGTCGCAATTGGCTGAATTGAGATTTGGTTCAGTTGAGAATCGGAACTAATAGAAGCTAGAATCGTATTTGAATTTGAAGAAATTGCAGTATTTGCTAAAGAAATTGCTGAGTTTGAGATCGTTATTGTATTAATACTTGTTTGATGCATAGTTGAAGATGAAATTTTATTATAAGAAGTTTTATCTGAAAAAACAAAGTTCGTGGGACTCTTGTTTTGTTTCAATTTGTTTTGATCATCTATCAAGCCTTCATTAGTTGTATTCTCCTTGGAAACGTCACTTTGTACGTTGGACTCAATTTTCTCAGTGTCTTCATCGCCTGATCCTTTAGAGAGATTATCTTCAGGAGATTTTGTCGTAGGATCGATGATAACCACTTCAGATTCATTTACTAAAGACACCATAAGCTCTTGATCAAGAGATTGATCCAAATAAGAACTCGGAGAAGGATTTACTCGGAGTTCCTCTTGATCTGGAGAGTCTGGAGTATCATCAGTAACGGCAACTAGCTTCTTTCCAGCTTGCAAGGTCCTCACTATATCGAGCCTAAGACCTTTTTTGTTCCTCAAATGAGACGGAATTAGGTCTTCATCACTCAAGATCGGTTCTTCTGATTGTGATTCGGGATTTTCAATTTCCAGGATCTGCACTAGATCGTGACCTTGACCAGCGTCATTCACTAAAGCGTGGCAAAGTGAATCGTTACTATCGGCAGAAAGATCCACCACCATTCCAGGTTCAAAGAGAACATATTCTTCTTGCATATCTCCTTCTAGACTTCCTGAAATAACATCAACTAGCTCTGAGTCACCGAACTGTTCAATGACAGTGATATCGTCACTATCCCGCTGAGCTGCGGAGCTCAAAGTTACCTCGGTGTTTACTATAGTTTTATCATCATCATAATCTGTCGTATCTGGAAGCTGTTCCAATTTTACTCCAGGACTTTCTAAAGCTAAAGGTTCATTGTCTAAAGTTGAAGAGATCAAAGAAGAGTTTTGACCAGCCGGTTTCACTTCCAAAGTCGGTGAAGCTTGTGGCGGTGTATGTGAGTCATCGTCGAAGTCATTGTAATCAGCGCAAACTAATGAGCCAATCCTGGTTTTTCGATTCACAGAAGTGTTCGCTTTTTCTTCTGCGGGCTGTTCTCTCTTCGTCTGAGATATTTCTGATTCTTTGCCGCTTTTGCTGCTTTCTGCTTTGCTCGACCACATCGGTGATCCACCTCTTAAACCCAATTTAAAGTATCCAAATCTTCCAAAATTGGAAAATGGCATTGACTTTGCGTAGTTATTGTGATTTTTACTACTACTATTAGTAGTATTTTTTAATGAAAAAACTTGTTCCTGAAAAACTTGTTGCTGATCACCTGGCGAGCCGCCCCTTAACCCTAATTTAAAATACCCAGACTTTCCAAAATTAGGAAAAGGAATAGGATTTAAAGGATTATTAGAATTTCCTCCGCCTCTAGCAGAATTTTCTGCTAAAGAGGATGATTCCTGAAGAATTTGCAGAGAAACTTGATCACTTGAAGTCGTAGTTAAATTAGTACTTTGTTGAATAAAATTATGAGGTGTATGGGGTGTTCTTGGTGTCCCAGGATTTTCCACGCTTTGTGGTCTATCTGGCATAGCCGGACTACTTCCTGTAGATTGTCTTCGTTGCATCTGCATAGGAGATCCGGCTACCATAGGACTTCTAGGCATCATAGGCGAGCTAGGTGGTTGATTTGCTGCTGAAGAATGATGATGACCACCGTGAAGCATCGGTGAAATCCTGTTCATCGGACTAGGAGGCTGTGAAATCGGATTTAGCTGCTGCTGAAGCATTGGAGACCCCATTGTCACCTGCTGCACCATGGGTGAACTTGGAGGTTGGCCATAACCTTGTTGAAGTTGTTGATGAAGCTGTGGACTTGGAGAACTAGCTGGTTGAGACATCATTGGTGAGTTGGGTGGCTTTTGTTGCTGTTGCTGCTGCATCTGCAAAAACTGCTGTCGTTGCTGTTGTTGAAGAATATGTTGTCGCTGCTGAACCATTTGAAGTGATCTCTGACCGATAGAATTCTGTCCTTCCTGAGGAATATTTTGAGAAACACCTTCGTGTTGTTGCAGAAGCTGCTGACGTTGCTGAGTTATTTGAAGTGATTTTTGAGCAATAGAAGCCTGTCCTTCTTGAGAAATGGCTTCATGCTGTTGATGAAGAATTTGCTGTCGTTGTTGAGCCAATTGTAATGATCTTTGAGCAATAGAATTTTGTCCCTCTTGAGAAATAATCTGAGAAACACTCTCATGTTGTTGTTGTTGAATAATTTGTTGTCTTTGCTGAACCATTTGCAGCGATCTCTGAGTAATAGTGCTTTGTCCATCTTGAGAAACATCTTCATGTTGCTGCTGAATCTGTTGTTGTTGAAGAATTTGTTGCTGTTGAAGGGTTTGTTGTCGTTGCTGAGCCATTTGCAAATTTCTTTGAGCAACAACACTCTGTCCATCTTGAGAAATGTTTTCGTGTTGTTGAAGAACCTGTTGACGTTGCTGTGTCATTTGTAATGTTCTTTGAATAACATTCTGTCCATCTTGAGAAATGCTCTGTGTAATGCCTTCATGCTGCTGTTGTTGAAGAATTTGTCGTTGTTGCACTATTTGCAAATTCCTTTGAGCAGCAACATTTTGTATATCCTGAGAAGTATCTTCCTGTTGCTGCTGCTGAAGAATTTGCTGTCGTTGTTGTGCCATTTGCAATGTCCTTTGCCCAATAGAACTTTGTCCTTCTGAAGAAATACCTTGAGGAATTACTTCGTGTTGTTGGACAATTTGTTGTTGCTGAAGAATCTGCTGTCGTTGCTGCATCAGGTGTAAATTTCTTTGAGTAACAACAGTCTGTCCTTCTTGAGAAATAATATCATTCTGTTGCTGTTGTTGCTGAAGAACTTGTCGTTGCTGTTGTTGTGGAACCATTTGCAGTGATCTTTGACTAATAGAATTCTGTCCTTCCTGAACAACATTTTCAGTCTGTTGAAGAATTTGTTGCCTTTGCTGAGTCATTTGCATCGATCTTTGAACAATAATGTTTTGTCCATCCTGAGAAATACCTTCTTGTTGCTGCTGGATAATTTGTTGCCGAGCCATTTGTAAATTTCTTTGAGCAATAGCATTGTGTCCTTCTTGAGAAACATCATTTGGTTGCTGCTGTTGTTGAAGAATCTGCCTCTGTTGAGCCATCTGCAAATTTCTTTGAGCAACAATATTCTGTCCATCCTGAGAAATATCACTCTGTTGCTGCTGCTGAAGAATTTGTTGTCGAGAAACACTTTCATGTTGCTGTTGTTGAGTGAAAACCTGTTGCCGCTGCAATGTTCCTCGCGCAATAGCGCCTTGTCCCTGATCCTGAGCAACGTTTTCGTGTTGTTGCTGAATAATTTGTTGCCTCTGCAACAATTGCTGATGCTGCTGATTCAGCAACTGTTGCTGCCCTGGTTGGGGACTGTAAACGATGCCACCTCTTCTCTGCGTCCCCTCTGGCGGCCTAACGAATCTCGGAGCTAAATTATGAACTCTCACACTCTGATCGGCCATTATTTGTTGCTGATTTCGCGTTTCTGGCGTAAAGGCACCAGGAGAAGTTGCTAATCTTCCGCCAATAATGGCTCTGTGTTGTGGTGATGTCATCCGCGTAGTATTGGGATTGCATAAACCCGGAGAAGGCATTGGTCCAGGACTAAAGGGACTTTCGTCACCTTGAGAATGAGGAGTGCCAATTCTTGGTGACTGTTGCTGGACATTATGAGGTGACATTGTTCCTAGATTGGTTGACTGAGAATTACCTGGACTATGCTGAAGCAGCGGTGTACCTGGACTGTGTTGAACAATTGACGGAGTCGCCGGTGAATGTTGAATCATGTTAGGACCAGGACTCTGAGAAACTAAGGCTGCTGGAGAATGCATCGGGGAATGTTGAGAAGGTGACATCAGCGGAGAACACGGCTCGTTTGATTGAGAATGAGTCTGTCGTTGCTGTTGTTTGCTCTGATATTCTTGAATCGTCATGTTGTGTTGGCGACCTTGTTTGCGTGATTGATCCAAATGTTTCTGTAAAATAGCCTGTTCACTGGAAACCCGTTGCAGCTCGGCAGTGTCCGCCTCTGTCAGCTCATTGCCGGATTTTCGAAGTGTGCGTTGCTTGCTATTGAGAGACTGGAAAGAGATGAGATGAGAAATTACATAAAACAATTCAGTATTTTATGTGTAAAAATTAAGGAGATAAACAAGTTAAGAGATTCAAGTCATATTAAAGCTTATTATTACAAAGAAATTTATTTACTATTATGTAATATAGAAAAAACTTTATGCTTTAAACGGGGGGGGGGGGGGGTGTAGAAATGTTTTTTTATAAATTAACTTATAATTATATAAAATGTTATATTTATTTAGTTTAATTATATTCATTATTTAATTTTAATATTTAGAGATTAATTAATTTTTATTTACCTTTCTTATTTTGCGGAGTTTTTGGATTTCTGTTTCATAAAAATGTAATTGTTGCTTTAATACTTGATCTTGATGATTAAGCCATTGCTCATATTGCAATTGCATCTGTCGATCTTGTTCATTAACTATATTTTCTGGTGGAACTGGTGGTGCTGGTATCTGAGGAATGTTGAACGTAGCTACCCTCGCTAAATTAAGAAATAAAGCAGTTTTAAAATAAATTAAGAATGTGTAATGTCTTTAAGGAAGAATAAATCTCATGTATTTATGATATGTGTCATTATAAATACTAGAGAGAATATCAAATAATTTATCAATAAATTTTTAGATAAAATAGAATATTTTATTCAGATAAAATTTATCATCAAGAATAAAATACAAAATTCTAACAAATTTAATAAATTCTAATAAAAATTAGAAAACTAAAATCATAATAAATTAATTTAAAAAAATATTAATCGTATTAAAACAATGTAAAGTGCTTGTGCAATTTATTTTTTTATTACTAATGTTATTTTAATTTTGTTATAATTAATAATTCAATTAATAAATAATGATCCAATCGAGAAACAGATAATAGAAGATTACTAACGTTCAGGCGGGGTCTGTGTAGCGATCGGCTGTCTCGTTCCCATCTGCACCGCTGTTAGCTTTGCCGTCCCATCAGCAGCCACACCACTCTGCTGCCAATTAGTATCAGATGCCGAAGATGCCTGTCTCGCTACGCAAGGCGGCCTGACCACCGGCACCATATTCTGAGGAGGTGACGTAGTGCCCAAAACATCAGCTCTGAGCCTTTCGAAATCGCTGTCGCTCAAAAGACTACTCCCGGTGGCACTTTCAGTTTGTTGTTGTTGTTGTTGTTGCTGCTGCTGTTTTTCTTGTTCTCGTTTCTCCTGCTCCAGCAACTCCTCTAACAACAACGGCTGCTCCTGTGAACACGACTGCTGACAGTCAAAGTCGATTTCGGATATAAGGGATGCTACTTCGGAATTTAGGAATTAAGATTGCGATTGCAATAGAATGCAATATCGAATTGCAAAGTCAGGTAAGATTGTGTACGTGTACATATATAAAAAGTGCAATGTGTGCAAGAAAGAATACATGTGGTAATTGAGAAAAATGTAACTTTATGTTGGATTCTAAATTGGGGTTTATATATAATAATATTTCTAACAGTGAAATTTTTATTTACTTTCTACTATACAAATATAAAAAAAAAATTTTTAATGTATAATCTAATTAGTAATACATACGCACACATACATACATACATATATATATATATGTGTGTGTGTGTGTGTGTGTGTGTGTGTGTATATATATATATATATATATATATACACGCGCGCTCGCGCATGCATGCAGAACGATTTTAACACATTTAATTAATAATATACTGATCATAAAAGAAGCGATATTCTGAATCATGTTACTTTAAAATAAAAAAAAATTCAGCAAAATTTGGTAAAACGCACTCTTTTACTCAATGTTAATAAAATTAATGTCATGCAATATACATGCAAACATATTTAAAAGTGCATTAAAATTTATAATAAAATAAATATAGGAAAGGGAATAGAAAGTGCAGGTGTCAATGATTTGTTTTCGCTTTTACAACAAGATATTGAAACTACACAATCCACAATATAAATATTTATTTTTTTTAAATTTAATTAGTATTATATAATCAAATACTTAATGTTTAAATAATTCTCCATTGATATGAAATATAAGACACTGCTGGCCATTAATATTGCAACACTGCATATACATATACATATATATACATATATATATATATATATATATATATATATATATATATATAATATATATGTATATATATATATATAGTATTGCACAATTTTAATGACCAGCAGTATATATCATATTTTACAACATAAATTAATTAGATAAATAAATAAAATATTCTTTCTGTTGCTTAATTAATTTATCATTCTATTTAGAATATTATTTTCTATAATATAAATAAACTTTTTAATCAAATATTATACATTTTTTGTCTTTATTTTATTATAAAAAATGTTTGTTTTAGTTTTTTTCGCTTGTAAAAAATAGAAATTAAGAGTATTCTTATCTCCATAGAGAAGAAATAAGTCCTTCATAAAGCTAATAAGTTTCAAAATCTAAAGGTTGTTTATATATTTCAATTTATTCTATTTTAATATTAGAAATGACCCGAATCTTGCTCACCTGCAAAAGCAAGGGTCTTCGGTGAGGGTGTGGCACCACGGGGCCCATCGATGGGCCCGCCACCGGCACCTGGTGCCCCGTTATATGGACTGGGGGACGTATCATACCTCGCCCACTACCACCACCACCTGGGCACAGCCCCATCTAGACACATGCACCAACACCAAATGCATATTGCAAACTTGCACACCCAGGCCAAAAACACCAGCCAATATTCTTATCACAACCCTTTCAGTACCATTTGAAAATTTTCAAGATCTATACTAAAATTTCTCTCAATAACCCATTAGATTGCAAAGAAAATATTAAAATAAAATATTTATTAATGTACATACATATACATATATATATATAAGTATCCCCGTTTGGAGAAAAAAATTGTTTGATTTAAAAATAGCTATTTCTTAGTAATAGTATTTTAATTTAAAAAATCTCCACATTATTTCATGTTTATAACAATTGTTATAAAAGCAATATTATAAACGTAAAAAAGAAATATTAAAATTAAAAAATATATCTAATTAAAAAAAGATATTAAACTCAATTGTTATTGTATATATAATAACATATATTAGACAATGTTTCTTGGTTACAAAATCGGTGCTTGAGAAAATCGGACACTATTTACTATAGGCCACAGACTTTTTTCCAGAAAATGTTCTATAAATCTTGTTAGCGGCTCGACTGAAGAGAAAAACAAGAATGAGAATAAAATAGAGCAAAGTTTTAATAAATGAATTAGATTATTTATAGGTTTTCAGAGAGAAAGATAAAGTTTACGACTCGCTTGCTCGAAAAATAAGAGGATAACTCGCCATCTTCTAACCGAGCAAAAAATCTGTTTTGTAACATAAAAAACGTTGTAATTATTTGTAATTTAAAGTACATTCTTCTTGGCACTGAAAGTGTTAGTATTATTTAGCTATGCTTACAGTCACAACAAATTTTAATATTTTGGTTTCGCTTTCTGATCAAATCATTGCGAAGTAAAGTATTATTTTATTTTAAAATAATTCTATTATTGTTTGAATATATATATATATATATATATATATTCAACTTTTATTTCAAAAAATTTATATTTCTAATAAAAATATATATTAATTAAATAATCTATTTCCATATTTTACTCTCCAATTTTAATATTTTTCTAATTTATTTTATTATAGATTATATATATCTCATAAATTCTCGTATATATTTATATACAACCTCTAAATATATTTTTAAATGAAATTCTTATTATGGAAACTTTAAATTATACAATATAAATAATTATCATCATTAGTGTAAATATATTATTCTTGTTCAATTATATATAAATACTTTTTAGCGCGCGCGTAATTTGCAAAAACAATACATAATCTTAAAATTGCAGCCTAGCAAACTGTGCAACATTACTTTGTGTCTGAAACTGCAATCGCGCAAAATATTTTTGAAATAAATTTAGCAAACCTGAAATATTGACTGACACAAATATTATACATGCAATCATGAAGCATTTTATTAATTATACATCTTGCAAACCGTGTTATATAATTAAATAAATGTTATCAACAAAGTTTTATTACAGCATTAGGTTATCAACGTTAACATCGTCATCAAAGTTATCAATATTTTATCTCATTCATTTACAAATTTTTATGAGTTTTCTATTTCGTAAATCATTATTATTCTTTCTAAATGTGTATGTATATGCATATTGTATATGTACGCACACGCGCATGAGCGAGTAAAACATGCGTATATATATATATATATATATATATATATATATATATATATATATATATATATATATATATATATATATGCATTTTAAATATGTATAAGAGAAGTATATAAGATAGAGAAGTATATAAACTGTCCCTTTACTTCCCTCTCTCTCTCTTCTTCTTTCTTTAGAAGATCTCGTGAAAAGTTCTTCATAAATTACAAACTTAAATATCTTTAATTTATTAAAAAATGTAATATAATAATAATAATAATAATGCTTCAGTAAATTTAATTTACAAATTAAAAAATTCATAAATTTAATTTTTTTAAATTCATAAATTTAAGCTTTTTTAATAATTCAATCTTCGAGTAATTTTTATATAATATTAAATATTAAAGCATAAATTTAAAAAATATAATTAATGTAAAGATTAACACTTACCTGTATCGGTCCAGGATACGGAGGTGGCGGTCCTGGATACGGTGGTGGCGGTGGCGGCGGTGGCGGAGCAAGCGGCATTCGAGTGCCGACCATGTGATTTACGGCGACCAGTCTATTTGGCACTGCTGCTACTCGCATGCCTAATGCCCGTTGTTGCTGTGAGACTACGATAAGAGAGAGGTAGGTTTATTATATTGAGATAAATTTATTACAATTATTATAAAATTAAAATCAAAGTTTCTTTATATAAAAAATAATACTATACATATGCGCATCAATTTAGTAATTCGAAAAAGTTGTGTAAAATATGCAGTATTTTGTATGCATAAAATCAAAAGTATGTTTTAATTTCAAAATAAGTAATTAGGTAACATTTTAGTGTTACACACGCAATGTTTTTAATCACTTACCTTGTATATGCGTTTGCGAGATTCTCTGTTGATGTCCAGGAAAGTTCGACGGATAACTCACGGTTACTGTATTCGTAGAAGTCACCACTCCTATCGCCCCGTCCGATGACATCAATTTCGTTCCCGGTAGTATTGGTCGACCCATCGCTGCCGCTTGTTGCACATGCTGATGTATCTGTTGTTGCAGCACCTGTGCCTGTATCGTCTGCGATGTCGCTTGCGACGACGTCATTGTCGGTACATTGGAATTTTCTGTTAAGGTCAAACTTGTGCTCGTCGAACAGGAATCGGCAGAAATTTCAGAGGATGGAGCAGTCATTTCTGGTTTCTGATCGTCGTCTTTAGTTTCCTTTTTTTGCTTCTCATCCTTGGGATCAACTTCAACTTGTTCGAGATCCAGATCAAGGATGTTGGTCTTCTCCCCGCCCGCAATCGTGTCTAACTCAGGATCAGCATATTCCAGGATGTTGAAATCCGCTCCCATTTCAGCTTCAAAAGTAACAAATTTTTAATTTCGAATTTTTTTTATATCATTAATTCATATAACATTTTTAAACTTTACAGCTTGATTTATATAACAATTTCTTTTTATATTGCTGTAGTGATAACACATTTCGATTCTATCTTACTATAAGATTTTTTATTTGCTTTATATCATACGACTTACCGAGCAGCTCATCATCATCGTCTGCTAAATCTCCCAATATTGCACTGACACCCTCGACCTCGACCATTGGTCCTGCTCCTTCCTGCTCTAGCTTCTCCAGTTCGGCTGTGACGTTATCAGGGATCTCGGACGCTTCCGAAGTAGTCACTCCTGCGGTGTCGCCCATTGTTGTAGGAATGAGAGGTGCTCGGACCGGAACGGTATTCAACATGCGAATATTTTGATTCAAATTGTCCTGCGTCGTCCGTGCAATGCGCTGGTTCAGATTCTGCGCTTGATTTGCGTCTAAACAATTTTTTTTTGTTTTGTTACAATCTATAACTTGTAAAAATTTAAAATATTAGAAATTTGAGCACTTCTTTAACATTTCAGATTATAAGTTATATGTATAAAACGCTAAAACTAATATTATAAAAAAAGAAAAATAATTGCAATTATGATTTAAAACCACTAAACTTTCACCAAAAGTGGTTTTCACATTTATTAAATTTATAAAACTTATAAAATTTATGTAAAAAAATATAACAAATATTGTATGTTTGTGAGATAAGAAATACTGCATGTTTAAAGAAACTTTTTTTGAATTTGGAATTTAAAAATTCTGAATTTTTTGTCTTCGAAGTCATAAGAGAAAACATACTCTCTTTTTTTCTTAACTAATACACTCTTTTTCTCTTCTTTTAATCAGTCTATAATAAAATGAAATTGATATTGCATTAAAGTAAAATAAAATATAAGCAAGATATAAGATTAAATCATATAAAATTTCATTTTTTTAACGTTAAAAAAAATATTTTTCTCTGAAAACTCTTTTAATTTACCTGTAAATTGTCTCTGTTGCTGTAAAATATCATAAGGCTCGGGAATGGCATTTCTTACTATTGGCATTCGCGTTTGTAGGTTTTGAGTTGCTTGGAAATGTTGTTGAGATATATTGGTAGTTACTTGGGGCCTATTTTGCAGCAACATTTTGGTACGATGATCAATCGAACCCTGAATATTCCCTGGTACAGGATGTCGTGGACCTATTCCTGGATTCATATATCACACAAAAATTTCAAAATCAAGGACTTTATGTAAAAAATTAATAAAATAAATTAACTTTTTTTATAATTTCTAAATTGTATATAAAAATATCATAAATATGACACAAAAATAATATAAATATTACGCAGAAAGAAATTTGTTTTATATATATATATATATATATATATATATATATATATATATATAAAAAGGATTATAAATTAATTTTTATATACTAAAGAATAAATAAAATATTGCGAACTAATATTACCAATGGAATTTCTGATTAAGACATTCGGTTGAATGGGCAATCTGGGCCTGATGATGCCCGGTGGAAGCGGATGTCTGAATGTACCCTCGCCGGTGTTGCTCGGTATTTGAGAATGTTGCTGAAGTGGCACATGGCTCGCTTCGAAGTGTTGGTTGTTCTCCGAATTATTCTGTCCATCTGAACCATAAAAAAAGTAATTAAAATGTAAAAATTTAATTTTAATTAAATTTCAAAGAGATGTTATGTTACATGTATGTGTGTGTATATTTTCTCTTTTTTTATTCTTAATAGGTCTGTTCTTTTTAGCTGAACTGGCTGCACTAGTTCAGAGTTTATCTTTTTCCTTCCAATTTGGGGTAAAAAAGATAAACTCTGAACTAGTGCAGCCAGTTCAGCTAAAAAGAACAGACCTAAAATGACTTATATATTATAATTTTTCATACTATTAATATATAAAAATAATAATACGTGTTATTAAATATTATACTATTAAATGTACCTTTATATTATATTTGATATATTATATTTGATTATATTTAAGATATTATATATATTTGATTATAAAAAAAATTATAAGATTAAATACCTTGACTCCAATTAGTACCAACTCCTTCAATCTTCTTACTAAACTGTTGCCTCTGTAGTAAATCCCTTAGCTGCCTATTAACCTCCGGTTGCTGTCCTCCAAAAGTCACTTCTTGCTCCTGAGGTGTACGAGTCTCGGAACTCCTTGGCGACGGATAGCCAGACGCGGTGGAGGCGGACGTGGGAGTAGCGGGTGGTTGGCTGTAAGGATCGGGAGTTCGCGATGTTGCAGGAGAAGGAGGGGGAGCATAAACGGGGGGCCGCGGTGGATTAAATACGGGAGCACGGGGTGTACCTGGCGCTTGAGGCGATGAGTAGGGGGATGCTGGGGTCGAGACATTGCCTTCGAACCGCTGGAAATGGGATTCCTGAGATGGCTGAGAGGACGCAGGAGACTGAGGAAAGTCATGGGGCGACTGGGGCGCCTGCGGCGAGAATGGAGACGGTGGCTGGGGAAACCCCGGACGTACCCCTCGACAGGGGGCTTGCGCGGGGAGACGTACCATGGATTGATGATGGGGAGACTGAGGTGTGAGACCACGTGGAGCCTTAAGTGAGGGCGTAGCAAAAGTGCTGCGGGAACTCGGAGAAGGGGAGGCTAGGGAGGTCAGTTGGCTCGTATCCTGCAACAAGATTATAGGATTTATATTAATTGATATTAGTGATCTAGATTGTGAAAATCTATAGTGTATATTAATATTTAAATATGATTTAGGCGGAAAATGATTAAACAGATTTAACAGATAATACTTACTTGTGCCGTGGAAACTTGTAATTGTGTTGTCAATCCGGAAGTAATATCACCGCTCAGTTGGGGTGCATTTTCCTCGCTGATCTGTCTGTGTACTCTGGCAATCGCTTTTAACAAAAGAAAAAAGATATAAAAAATTTAGATTAATTCAATAAAAAAAAAATTTTTTTCTACATGACAGTTAAATGACAGTATAAGTTTAACTTTTTTATTGTCTTTTATTTTCAATTTTAAAACGGAAAGATTTACCAATTTTTATATGTATGTATGTTATATTCGCTTAGTTTGCAATGAATTGGTAAATTAATTTTTGTGTTTTTATTCATAAAAATTATGTAATAAAATCATAAATTTTTTTGGTTTCTTTGTTCATTTGAATTTTTTTAATTTAATTTTTTATAAGTTTTTACTCTAAACTTTACATGTAGGATATACTTCTCTTATAATAAAACAATATTTTAAGCTGTACTGTATACAAATTTAATATACCGGATATACCGTGCACGCGTTGCTCAATGATAACTTGCTGCTGCATTTGCGCTTGATGCTGACGTAAAGCTTGCAGTTGTTTCCATTGTCTCTCTTGCTCAGCCTCTCTGCTAGACCGATCTCTGTTCGAAAGTCTGTCCTGTTCCTGTCAAAAATCAACTCGATATAACTTTCAAACCATTATTAAAAAAGTTATATTATATTTAACATAGCCTTCCCTTACTATAACGATACTTTTTATTAGAACTACTATTAAAAATTGTTAATTACTTTTATTAAATTCTTATTTAATTAATAAATACTGAACATTATTATTATAATTTTTGTTAGATATTAATTGTATTTATAAATTTAATTAAAATTTAATAAACACATATTCTAGAGATTTATAAAAATATTTTTACTATAATATATAATTTTATGTACGTTTATATATGATATATAAAATGTTATCTCAATTATCAATAAATCAAATAATCCTAGAATATATATATTTTTTTTTCACATAAAGTACTATTAAAAATAAAACAAAAATTACAATAAGTCAATAAGGAATGTTTATATATTTATGGTGATCGGCCAAAAATCTAAAAAAGAAGCAAAAAAACTTTGAAAATAGTTAACAAAAATATTTAAATACTTTTTCTTTATAGCCTCACATAATTTCTATTATATAGGTATCCCAAAATCATCGAATGTTCTTCTAATAGTAGATTTTCTAATTTGGAATAGATTTTTTCTTAGCAAAAATATCGAAAAAAATTTATCATTTTTTCATAAATTTTAAATTTTTCCATCATACATCTTTGTAACTAAACTTTAAATTAAAATTCTATTAAAATAAACCCCACCTGAAATTAATTGAAGAACACAGTTTTGTTAATCTCTTAACTCCATAAAGTTTAATTTGCGAAAAACCCTTCTTTTTCAATCGCATAACTCGGAAATTATTGCTTTCACGTTTTCCATAAGGAAAAATCGTCTCCAAATTAGCCAAAGAATCTGCTATTAAAAGAACATTTGGCGATTTTGAGACATTCTATATAAAAAACAAACGTAATTTTTTCAGACTCTTGGTCGATATTATAGTTTGCATGAACATTTTTAAAAATAACAACAATGGCACGCCGCTAAATTAATAATAATTGATAAGATTTTGTATAATCTCGTATATGTGCAAACACATTGAAAGCAATTATAACAATCTGTCACCATCTATTAATTTAAAGAGATTAATTTATAATATATATTAGAGTATAATTATATACATACATATATACTTACATTTATACATACATACATCCTACATACAGCACATATATACAAATTAATTCATTCAAAGAAAATTTTCATCCATCACAAAAAACATAAAACACCATAATCTCATAACAATTTAACGAAACAATTTCACATCCATGCACATGTCAGTGTTAATAATTCCAACTATCTAATCCATTACATAACAAAATACAATAATAACTATACATACACACAAACATGTATGTTAAAGATTATACGACCTGTATTAGTTATAAAGAGACATAATGAGATACAAGATCTTGTTTCGACAGAGAAAGTAGAAAGAATTCGTATCTATTTGTTTAATAAATTTCCATCATTTATTTTATTTCTATTTGTTTTATATTCTCTTCATGTTAATAATTTACACGATATATTTTTCATTGCAGATTCAATTTTAAAACAAAAGTGTAAGAAAAGATTTTAAATTGTACTCTACAACAATAAAATTCTAATTATATTCGTAATAGTTTCGTGGGGAAAAATCTCAAAGAATATAAAGTAATAAAATTAGTACTACACTATTGCATAAAACAATTATACAACAATATATACTCTGATACATTGATCTATCACCCACAACGACAGCACAAAAATCGTAAGCAATATGGATTTAAAGGATAAGAAATTATGATAATTTATAATTTAGGATCTATAGGAGGATAAAAATAAGGATTGAATAAAAATGTACTCTACCAATCATAAACATGCATTGAAATATCTAGATTGTAATGCAAAGTATTACCATAAAATACTTTCTGTCACAACAATGATCTAACAAAAAAGTTCAATATTTTATATTTAAATAAAAGAAATTAACAGAAAGATAAAGATATATAAAAACTTATATAACTATCCTAACAATATATAATATATAATTACACCCAAATTAAAAATTGTATCTATACCAATCCAAATTAATTAAAAAATTGATACATATCTAAATTAACCCTTTATAAGGCAAATATTAATATATATATTGAAGATACCAAACAAAACAATATGATTCATATATCAACCGCAAGTATTAAATACGTATTTAAGTAATTAAAGCCTCATTTGGAGACTTTAGAGATGTAGAAAACTTTCGCTTAATACCTCAAAATATAAAATACATACATGTACATATACATACATACACACGCGCGCGCACGCGTGCATGCGTATAGGGAGAACACTAAGTCTCGATTAGACACAACGAGAAAGGTAAGAAAACACTACAGAGGCTCTCACCATGGCGTTATTCGGATGGTGGTGGTGGTGGTGGTGGTGGTGATGATTCTGTACAGGAGGTACAGTGTGAACAATTGCACTGGGTGGTGGCGGGGGTGGGGGGTCGTAGTGCTCCCGGGCGAGGGACGGGAGGGTGCTCATGATCTCGGATGGAGTGAGCACTCGTATCTGATGCTGATCTACGCTACCACTCCCGCCGCTACTGTTAACGACAATCGGGGGTGGACGTTGCTGGAGAGGTTGTTGCCCTTCACCCGAATTATTGCAATGAGAAAAAGAAGAAGAAGAAGAGGAGGAAGAAGAAGAAGAAGAAGAAGACGAAGAAGACAAAGAGGAGGAAGAAGCTGCTGTTGTGCAAGATTGCAAGGCAGACGACTGAAGATTTCTGGGAGCATCGGGAGAAAGGGAAGGGCTAGGCGGGGTTTCCTGCACCCCACACACCTCCTGATGCTGATTACTGCTGGTTACTGAAGTTATTCCTGTGGTCATCAACATTCCTGACTGCTTCTCCATAGGCTTCAGGCTCACCGCCTGTTGTTGTTGTTGCTGCTGCTGCTGCTGTTGGGCCGTCATAACGACGGGTTTGGTGATGATGTTGGTCATGGCGGTAGTAGTGGTGGTGGTGATGGTCATATTGATGGTGGTGGTGTTGGTGGTGGTTATATTGGTAGTGATGATAGTATTGGTGGTGCTTGGTGGTGGTGTCTCCTTGGAGAGCTGTCGGATCAACACCGGGCGATTCGCGGTCACACGATGCGGTATATACGTATATGAGAGTGTCTCATCGCACGAAGCTATCTCATATAAGAGCAAACTTTGCAAAACTCCACAATTGTTACTTTTAATTAATTTCGTATTATTTAATATCTTTTCTAATAAGACAAAATTTATATTAATAAATTCTCTGATGTATTAATTTATATTTAGATTTCATAGATATTAAATTTTAAATGATTTACATCATAATATAAGTCTAAGCTAAATTTTCTTTCATGATATAATAATATAATAATATAATAATACAAATAGAAAAAATAAGAAGACATAATAAGAATAAATAGAAGAATTTTAAAATAAATTAATTTTTGTAAAAATTTCTCTCTCTCTCCTTCTCCCTTCCCTCTCCCTCTCTTCATTTCTAAAATGTTATTTCGCAATTATTTTGAGTTTTGCAAGCAAAAGTTTTTGCATTTTCCAGAAAAGATTGGATTCAGCAAAAAGAGATACAAAGAGCAAAAATTTGAATTAAACATAAAAATTCTATATAATAGAACTCTATAATAGCAATATAATAATAATAAGCTTTACGCGAGAAACACTCTATACGTAAAAAATGATATAATGGGCCCGAATGAGGCGACATAAGAACGCGTTCGAAATGAAGTTTCAATCATTTACGTATATGACATCGTCAGTTTTGTATTTACGGAATACATAAAAGACACATAGAAGCAGGACATATGGATCTGTTGTGTAGATTTATGGATCCGCGGATTCGTGAACCTCTGCGAGGATTTTCATTGGATGTCTATCTAAAGATAAATATCTAAATAAATATCTAAATAGTATGTCATATATATACTGGTTATGATTTTAATATGTGTGTGTGTGTGTGTGTATGTGTGTGTGTGTGTGTGTGTTTAATTTATCAGATAAAGGGATAGAAAGAATAACATTCATCTACGCTTACAAATCTATAAATTTACGAATTATAAATTCACAAATCGATTTTATAGATCCACATCTGAATATGTATAGATCTATAAAAATCGAGCTTATATATAATAGTATAATTTTTTTAAAATTCATATGTGTACAGTCTGGAAATACCTTTGCGAGTAATTATGTGAATATTTCTATTTTTAATTTTTACCAAAAAAAAAAAAAAAATTTATAAACCGCCCCTTTTCACCTCATTTGGGCCCACTATATAGAGGCCCGTTCACGTTCAATTCTATGTATTTTTGAGCGTGAGTCGGATCCATCATTATATTACTAATGGCTTACAATATATTTTTTTATCGCAAGAATTTGATGTAAAAATTTACTAATTACAATATTTTTGCACCAAAGACTCGATTAAGAAGTTTTAATCCTGAGATGTTTACTTATTTTTCACTTTTTTATAAAGTTTTTCTTACTTTTATTCATTTTTCGGCTTGTTCTTTTTAAAAAGCACGATCATTTCTGACATTAAATTCCATCATTCACTCGTAATAAAATACATGTTTATACATATACTTCTAATGGAATTAATGTGTGTATATAAGTATAAATATGTGCTCATTATTTTATAATTGAAATTAAAAATTATTTTAATCGTTCACTATCTGATTATTTTCATTATTATTTTAAACCAATGTATTTATCTCAAAACATTTATATCAAAAACAAACAATATAATCAAGTCTTCATAAAATATTAATCTTCATAAGATATTATTTTGTTTTAGTCATCAGATTTTAACCAATAATACTTTTAGAAATCTAAAGTTCACAGTGGGAATATAGTTTGCGACACACTGTCGAGCTGTTAGTCTCACTTAAATGTTAGACACAAGACACGTTCGAAGACAAAAATCCCAATAAAAGATCCAGAAATACGGATATCCCAACAAATTATCGCGTTTATTTATAAATCTTTGCTGAGGATGCTTAATTAACGCATAAAAACTAATGCGATAATTGAAGTCCGCATTTTTCTTTTCATTTTGAGATATACATATATACATATGTTGATTACCTGTTGTGTTTTTTTCATGCGAATGGCAGCTCGATTATCTCGGGCCTGAGACAAATATGGATTTTTTTTCTCAGTTGGAAGAGCTCGCCACTTCTTCAGAATTTGCTTACATCTCTCGGACCACACTGCGCAAATTAAAAACATTCATTAAGCCAACAGAATTAGGAATCAGAATTTTGAAGCTTGACTTTAACATTTTGCATACAAATTGCAAGATGGAAGAAATATTTAAAAGTTCTAATCAAAATAACAATCAAAAGATAGAAGAAATGTTAAAAATAAAAAGCATGGCCTCACCTGGATATTCAGTCTCACCTGGATATTCAGTTTTCAATTCGGGATAATTGATATTGGCATAGAGCACTGAACACATTGTTGCTCCAGTACCCAATGCTTCATCATTCTCCATTTTCTGATTGCTTCTTTGATTATGATTATATGAGATAGTAGCATTGCCTGCTGTAGTTCCCTCATCTTCGGTATTCACCCATGGACTGCGTGGCTCTGAAAATGCTGGACTAAATTGCGGACTGCTGAAAAGTTAAAATTAAGATTAAATTAGTATTAAATTGAGATAGTGTGTATGTACAAAATCGTATATATACATATATGTATACACATATTTTGCATAATTTTTGGTATCAATTTAATTTTGATATTACTTTTCTATATTGCTTCATATTTTCATAAAATTGATACATACGTATAATACTACACACACTGAACTCTATACATACTGGAATGTGCACTGGCTACCCCCACCCGATTAGGTTAGAAAGAGAAGGAGCAAAGTCGTGGTATATCTCTCTTTGTTATACATGCGCATGAGTAAAATGTTAGAAAGAGAGACGTATACTTGCCGAAACTGCCCGAAAGTATTAAACTATCCTTCTCTCGTTTTCCCGTTCACATTTCAGTATGTATAGAGTTCAGTGACTACATACACACACACCCTAACCTAACATAACCTAACCCGCGCGCGCGTGTAATTTAGTACATGATAATTATATATATGTAATTTATAGTATATATTTATAAAAATTAATATTAATATATTTAGATTAATTTATATATTTATTTCTCTTTTACTCAATTTTGCTTCTGCTTGATTAAATATATATATTTAATCAAGCAAAAGCAAAGTTTAGTCAAAGAGAATTAAATAAATATATAAATTAATTTAATATGTAATTTTATATATATATATATATACACATACATATATATGTATGTCTATATGTATATTTATTCTTACTTGCTATATTCGGAGTGATATGGTGAAGGCGGTGGGAAACTCATCGGAGAGTTTAAGGTTGATTGAGCAACTGAGGGCAGGCCACCAGGTACTTGAGGTCTTGCCAAGGGCATTCCTGTTTGAATACCTATAAAAGAATTATGTTCAATAATATAAAAGGTATAAGAATTATAAAGTACATGTATGTATAAAATATTATTCTTTTTTTATTATAAAATATAAAATGTGTTTGAAAAAGTCTTTATATTCATATAATTTATTTATACATATATTTTAATTTTTCATTCATGTGATGTTCTAATCTTAAAAACAATTTAAAATAATAAAAATATTTAAAATAATTTTTTTCTAACCTCTCTATTAATTTTCTTTAGAGAATAATTTTTCTTAGAGATAATAGTAGATAGATAATTTGACTTTTATTCTAAAGTTTGTATTGTCTGCCATCATAATAAAACGATGTGTTCAAAAGACTATTCATATATACATATACATATATGAATTAAGTTCATATATTCAAATATATTTTGGCACATCACATAAATTCACTTTATATCGTTAATTACTATATAACTTAATTTCAATTTTTTTTCTAGCAATTGCACTATGTAATTATTTTTATTTTAATTCTACTTTAATGTTATAGAAAATTAAATTAGATTTAATTTTCTAATTAATTATTTATTATTAGTTCAGCATTATGTACTTACTAGGATGAGGGGAGGGTGACACTAGAGGGGTAGTAGACGAAGAAGGGTGTGAAGTTTGAGCTTGAACAGAAAACACTGATGATTCTTGAGACTCTTGAGATTCGTCAGTCAAAACGCCTTTAAATATCTCCTCGATATCTTTACTGTCCATATTTGGTAATCCTTAAAAAAAATGACATAATATTTAATTTTATAATTATTTAACCACGGTTTAATTTTCTAATAACAACAACAATAATAATATATATAATAATGTGTATATATAAATTGAAATTATATACATACACACGCACAATTTTAATATATAAAGAACGTAATACTTAATATATTATATTATGTTAATAATATTTACATAATCTTTATAATTTATAATGTAGATTTATAATTTATAATGTAATATTTATTTATAAGATCTTACCAGTGTCTCTGACCATTGATTCCACTGAGTCCAAATTAAAATGTGGGCTCAAAATATCCGTCAATTCGTCCTTATTTCCACCTTGAGTATCATCCAACTCATCCAATGCTTCACTAGCTTTTGCCAAATCTTCGTCGTTTTCATTCATTATTGTATTCACTAGATCACTGTCCAACAAATCCCCGGAAATTGGTAAAATATCACCAAGTGCTTCAGTATCACTACCATCATCCTCCACAATTTCTTCTCGTTTGATTTGCTCTTGACCCTTTTCGTCTTCTTTTTCTTGTTTTGCTCTAACTTGTTCCATTGCCTTTAATTCGTCTTGAGATAACTGAATTGTATTAGCATTTCCAGGAGTTTTGTGTTCTTCTTCAGACTCGCTGCTGCTTTCAAGATCCTTCTCCTTCGTCGTGTCCATCAAATCTTTCCCAAAAAATGCTTCTTGCATGTAAAGAGGAAAACATTCTGCCAATTTCGTCTTTGGCTTCCTTCTTTGAGGTTTTCTTCGAGGTTTATCGTCTCCCATTCCCAATCCCATCGAAGACTCTCCAGATTTTTCAGCATCTCCTTCTTCTTCTTTGTCCTTTCTAGTACCTCTCAATCTTACAATAAATCCTCCAATTCCCAATTTTTGCAGATTTCTTTGACGTTTTCTTCGCAAAACAGGAACTCCATTTTCTGAAGTGCAAATGCTGAAGCCTTCAGGAGGAGGCTGATTCCATACCATACCCTCCTTCAGCACTGTTTCTGGTTCATCTTTAACATCCATCAGCTCCATCTTGTTATTTTCTTCCAAAGAATTGTCCAAACTTCCTCCGGCAACAACAGATTCAATAGTCGCCATGATATCTGCCTCTTTATCTACCATTGGAAGCATTTTTCTTCTCTTTTTCCTTGTTTGCTGATGTTCCGCGGTTAAGGATTTAATATGATTCATTCCAGCTTCAGAAAGATAAACTCCATCTAAAAGATATGGCTGCGAAGAAGATTTAAACAATTCCGGACTTCGGTTTTGCGGTGGAGGGGATGACCTAGCAAATTTTGGAGGAGGTTTTGAGAGAAGATGAGGAGGGGGAATATCTCTAGGACGACAAAGGAGACAAACGTAACCTTCTTCGGCGCAACGTTCAGCCTCGATTTCGTTTTTAATCGAATCGCAACTACAATGGAGCCATCTCTCGCATTGTACACATTGAATAATGAGATCGCCTTCCTGATAAGCTTCTTGACACGCTATACAAGCGGTATGGGAAGCACAGGGTCCGCACTGAGTGTAACTTTTCTGCCAGGATGAATTAAAACCGGGATCATTCGAGCCGCAAGTTTGACACTGCGCGCACCATTTGCATTTCCAGGTTCCGTGTGGCACATGATCCAAAGGCGGGTCAATGCAGTAGATGTGATAGCTGATGTCGCAATCGTCACAAAGAATCAATCGAGCTTCATCATTTCGCTCGCCACAACCTTAAGAAATAAACAGAAAATAAACATTAAAATGCTTGATAGATTTATTTTTAAAATTTTTTAGATGTATATATGTATATATGTATATATATATAAAACACAAATCTATATACTTTCTAGTATTAGCAGAATAATATTTCATAAATTATTTTAATATAAAATTATTTTAATTTTTAATTACATTATAATTAATATCTTAATTTTTATATTTATCAATATACGAAGTATCCATATTTTTATCAAAGGCATTAGTAAAATTTAGCCAAACATCTAACTTTTTAATTATCATTTATTTATTTATTATTTATTAATTAATGTATTATAATTAATTTTTCTATACCTTCACAGACAGTGCAGTCAAGGCATCGCCAGCCCTTTTGCAAAATGACTTTGGTCACTTTGACACTAGCACAATATGGATGGTAACACTGGCCGCACTGTGCACACGCGATCAGACAACCTTCTTGATCGATGCCGATCGCGCCGCACATCACACAGATATCTTGGGTTAGAACAAATTTATCCTTGGCAGAACAGAGAATTAATTTGTTCTCCCCCCCAGGCTCTTCCTCCTTTGATGTGGAGGAATCTAGTACCGGACTCTACAACAGTTGAAGAAAAGAAAGAAATTAATTTATTATTTATTTATAGATTTAAAATAATAGATTCAAAAATATTTATTATATAACTAAATATGTTGCAATAAATTCGAGGTTAAAAATTCAATATTAAATTCAATTATTCATAATTCAGTTCATTATACATTCCATTATTAAAATGTTTAAAATACTATAATTTTACTATTTAAAAAATCTACTATTATTATTAATATATTTTGTTAGTAGAATCTGTGTAGAGAAATATATTAATAAAGTAAAAATAAAAAACAATTCTATAAAATACACACACATTTACAAACACATATAGTATTAACACTTTTTTATAACTAATTCATGTGTTAGAATTAAATAAATTGTAATATGCAATAATAATATTGGATATGTTAAATATACGCAAAATTATTTTATTTAACAAATTTAACAAATTTGAAAAGAAAAAAAAGCAATACAGAATAAAATAATACTTATTAATAAATCATTTCCTATCGACAAATAATAAAATAATTTTATTGACTAATAAACTACAAAACTGATTGTAAAATATAGTATAAAATTCAATATAAAATTTTTAATATAAATATATATAATATTACAAATTTTTTCAACTACTGCACATACCTGCAAGCCTACTTCGGGAAGTCCGAAGATTCCCCTCATTTTCGCCTTCGGTCCTCTCTTCCTACCAAACTCCGTCATCTTCTGCCTTTTTTGGTAGCCTAACTTGCCAATGCCTTTAGGCCTACCAAGAATGCCAGCACTAATTCCCAATCTTTTCTTCGCAATTTTCGTGGCACAAAATGGTTTTCCTTTCCCTAATCCGACCGAATAAAGCGCTTCTTCAGAACTACCACCTTGATAATCTAATTCAGAGGATTCACCGTCAAGGCTCTCTTGAGAAGCACTTAGATTTAAATCGCTCTCGTCGATACTGTCCTTTCGTCTGGCTACTATGGCAATGTTCTTACAATGCAGGCAGATATATTCGTAATCGGGTTTTGCTTCTTTGCGCTGCTGATAGATGAGCGGATCGGCTTCGGGATCGCACGTGCCGTGAACGAACTTCTTGCATGAGTAACATTGCACCATCTCGCGATACGCCGCGGCTCTGCAAATAACAAATAAATAAATAATAAATATGATGACATTAAAATACATTGATGAAATATTTAATATCTCCAAGTAAAAAAAAGGAAAAAAAAATAATATCGATATCTTAATGTAACATGAATATGTATATAAATCCTATTTGTATAATATGTGTACATAAGTCAGAAATTTAAGCGTAAGAGGTATGCAGTCTATTTAATTTTTTCGAATTTTTCAAATTCTCTATTCACATATTAATAATTTTTGAAACGTTATGATTAATTTCTGCATCAAAGTGGATCGGTTAAAATCGCGCTTTAAACGCTTTGAATTTTGTAGTGCTAACTGAACTGTATCCGTAACATAGTAATAAAATTACATCATATAAGAAATTAATAAATTGTTATGATGAAAATTATACACAAGAATTTAAAAGATTAATCATTAATTATATTTTGCAATTTTATTTAATTTTATTATTATAATTAATAATATTTTTGAAACTATGATAAATAAACGCGTTTATTATTTACATTATTATTTTCAAAATTCTTACTATTATTATTATTATTATTATTAATCTCAAGACATATTAATTATATCTGAGAATACTTTTATATATGATTATACTATATATTTATCAAAATTTTTGTAACATGTATAATGTAAATATTTGAAAAAATAATCAAGATATTCTAATTACCTGTATGCCTTTCTGCAGAGTGGGCAAGAAAAACCTTTATTGCGCTGCTGGTAACACGAATCACAGACAGTATAATGAGAATGCCATCTGGAAGATAGTCCGGCTCCAGGAGTACGTGAACCGCAATCGGTGCACACACGACAACACTTACATTTCCAACCATATTTCGGAATGGAAGTGACGATCGGTCGCAGGCAGCCAGGATGATAAGCTTTTTCGCATCGTTCACATAGCATCACCTATACATACATATATCATACATAATATATATATATATATATATATATATATATATATATATATATATATATATATTATTGTAAAAATTATTTTATAAAAATATTAATAAAACAGAATTATACGAAAAAATAATAACAATTACAATTTACATATGTGTATGTGTACACATTAAATAAACTTAAAAATGTTAACTACACAATGTACTTTTATGAGAGATACATGTAATGAATATATAATTCTAGTAGCAAATCTTTAAAAATTTTAAGTCAGCTAAAAATCAAGTATTAAAATCTTTACATGATTACTACATATTGTAATTAAATTAGTTTGATATAAAAAATTTAAGTTGATCATTTTCTTATAAATTATGACTTTTATAACCTTAGAGACATCCTCGGGTTGTCGACAGACTTGACACACGCGGCAAGACGCACACTGCCATCCAGCACGTACTCCAGGCAGCAACGCTAAGCCGACACAACTGCCGTGGTAGTGCTGGCCGCATACAGAGCACATCACTAAATTTGATACATCGCCCATTCCATAACATTGCACACAAGTCACTTCCCCATTCACTGCAAATGCAAGATTTAATAACTACAAGACTGTCATATAAATTCGTTTTTATTTCGAGTCAATTGTTTTTTGTAAACTAGACTCTTATACTGTTTTCTTATACTGTTCCTCCATTACTCATATTTGACCACATGATATTAGAATGAGAGAAAGCAAATGAAAAACAGTGTGTAATATTTTCATTTTGCATATGCCTAAATGCATTTGAATAAGAGCCCTTAGAGTAAAAGTATAGATTAAGTGAAAGTTATAGAATAGAGAAGATGCTCGGCGACATTAGAATAGTAAAAATTGCCTATACATATTTATTTAAATAATTTTTTGTTTATATATAATGATAAAATTTTTCTGCTTTTTATTATAATTACATTATCACTATAATTGCTTTTTCTTTTTTTTTACTTAGATTGACGATAAAAATCGAAAGATTAAATGATAAAAATCTAAAAATAAAATTTTTATGTTTATATTGTTTAGAAATGAAGAACTTACGCAAAAGCGGAACTTGGCCGAGATGCTGGCTGCAAAAAAGAGTCAGACTCTTGGTATCCTGAAAGCAACTATTGGCTGCTGCACACGGGAAATGAAAATAACGATTGCACGATGCCACCTGTCGAATATCGCAGTCAATTATAACCAAGAAAATGCAATTATATGTATGTGTGTGTGTGTGTGTGTGTAAATACTTTGAAATAATATAAGAGAAAAATCATGAAATTTTTAATTTTAATCTTTATAATTATTTACTTTTATAAATCTAATTTTTTATAAATTATTATTTATATTTTTTTATTTCTATTATATTAAATCTTAATTATATTTCATATTAATAATTTATTAATGATGATATAATGATGGCTAAGTTACAACTTACTTTGCAAGGAATTCCAGCACCATAGTGTGAGCAATAGGCGCAACGTCTGCAGGAAGCTTGCAAGACGGCACGACATGTCAATTCTGGCGCCAAATCTTGATTGTTACTGGACCAAATAATGCACGATTGATGAACGTAATAATGGCCGGTTAACGGCTCAAACAGAGCTCCAACTTCTGGCTCTTCCGAATAGCCCACGATTGTCAGTTCTTCTACCGGCTCCGTGAAATTTGTTAGACTAGTATTCCTATAAAAAAAAAAATAATATGTAAATATAAACTTTTAAATTTTAATTTCCCTTGTGGATTTTTTGTAAGTGACCGACACTGCTTACACAATTATTAAAGATAAAATATCACATACACACACACACATACACACACACACACACACACACAATTTTTAACATAAAATATAGTATATATAGATGATCCACATAGATAATATTTAATATTAATATAGCGTAATATAATTCTTACCTGCATTTGGCCAAGCTCTTCTGCCTACGGCAGGTAACAGCAACTCCAGGTCCAGTCGCACGCGGACTTTTATCTCCAGCGACAGTAATGTCAATAAGACGATCGGTAGTTGTTTCATCGCGATTTGTTGACTTTTCGGGAGTAAAGCCCGGCGGACACGTTAGGCGCAAAAGTTCACCTTGGCCCAGCTGACTCCTCTCGCCTAAATTGCATAATGCGCATGCTTTGCCCGGCCTAGAAATATTTATAATATTATGATTTAAATATTAATTTAAAAAACTTAAATTTACATTGTTTTCATTTATTTATTTTTTTTTTTTTTTGAAAATTCTTTTGTATTTAACTCATTGAGAGATGATTACATTGCAAAATATTAATAAAGAACGTTTCTTTTAAGATACAATTATATACAAATAATTATGAAAAAAAAATTCAACTTTAATCTGAAAATTAATCTAGTAATAAAACACACACAGTTTAAACTTAAAGAAAAAAATTATAATAGAATTTAAAAATAGTTTATATTATTAATATTTACATTAAGAACAGTATATATAATTATTACTTAAACTTTAACATAATTAAAGAAGATTACGCGGAGTTTTACCATTGTTCGGGAAAATAAGGAGGCTCTTCAGGTGCCGGCATCGACCTGTCAATGTTCCCTCCCGATTCACCATTACCGTCGATAGTGCCGTCGTCCGTCCCGCTAGTGCGTAAAGGGCTTGGTGATTCTGAATGTGTATCATCATCTTTGCTTTTGGTACGACGCGGTATACCTCTTGCATATCCTAGTCTATTAATACAATAAAATGCAGACAAAAATATTATAAAACAATTCATACATATATGTGCCTACTAAAACAATATATATAATTGATACAAACACATAGAGTCATAATTAATAGTAATAATTATAATAATTAAATACAAACCCTTTGCCTCTGGCACCACCCCTTCCAAAAGATCTTCTGTTGCCTCCTCCACGAGTGATACCAAGAGGTCGTTCTTTCCGAGGTCTGCCAGGCCCACGACGAATGTTCAAGGGTTTTCCACCAGGCAATGGGAATTTCTGATACCGCAATGGATCATGAAAAGCCTCATCTGGTGTGACTAATAAAAGAAAAAAATAAATAAATACCAACATAAATATAAGTTTGGAAAGAAAATATTAAATGAAAATACAAGAAAAATAAGTTTAAAGAGATTAATAAAAGAACACAGGCAGGCACATGTATGTTTAATTTACTCATACAATATATGTTATTAAATCATACATATATGTATATATGTATATACATATATTAGTACATTGAATAAATTAAATATACAAGTATTTAATATTAAATATTGTTTTTCCTTAAAAAATTAAAATGCAAGATCTTATATTTTTATTAATATAAATAAATATTATAAACAATTAAATCTACACTCATACATATTCTATACATATACGATAAAATGAATTATTTAAGATTATTTTGTAAATATAATTTAAGATTCTATAAATTTTAATTTAAGATAAAATTATATAATTTAATCTGAAAAAAATTATAATAGAATTTAAAAATAGTTTATATTATTAATATTTACATTAATAATTAATTTATTTTTAAATTACTAAAATTTTTTTTACTTTTTAATCAAACTTTTTCAATTTTTGTTATCAATTTTACTTCTTTTTCCTAATTTTTCTAATCTGAAAATTTTAATACTTTTATTTAATTGGTTTATATGTCTAATTAACTTTATATTATTTTAATAAATATTGTAATTTACAAATTGTAATGCTTATTATTCTCCTAAAAATAGCAAAAAAGAGTATAAAATAATTTTAAAACTGTTAATTTGTAAATACTAACTGTTACCAGGAGTTGTTGTAGTAGTTTGCCCAAGCAATTGATCCGAATTGGCTGGAGATACTGGGATCCCTGTAGTCTCTTCATCCTCGTCTTCGCCTTCGGAAGCGTCATCCAACTCCATTTCCTCCTCGCCCTCAAGACGTACTTCATCATCCATGGCACCTCTCTCTCTGTCTCTCTTTCTCTCTCTCTCTCTATCTTTCTCTCCACCTGCTTTACTCTATTCTAATCTGAAAGAAATATATACAAAATTTATACGTTTAATATAAAATTTATATCATATTATACAAAAATTCTATTTCTATATAATCATGCAAAAGTTATCTGAAAAAATTCAGTAAAACTAAGGCTTCAATTCTTGTATAAATTAGAATTTTGATTCTCAACAAAGCAAAAGAGCATAATACACGAAGCACAAATCCCTCGATTACAAAACACTCTCCTTCTCAAGACTCTCTGTATAGCTATTACAAAAAATACTTTGTTAAAATAAAACCAACAAGGTTGAATCTCATCGATAGAAACACGGTTTTCAACAATTCTTTGATAATTACATATCTAATTCGAGGGAGATAAAATATATAGAGATAAAATTTGTGAAATACTGAAATGATTTTTTCTTCTCAATCCGACAGAATCTTGCGATCCTTTTCGGAAAAAAAAGAGAACAAGAGCAAGAGAGAGAGAAAGGATCGGCGTCGCGACGACGGCGTCGGGGCGCCAACGGTGGCGGCGGCGACGAGGATAGAAACGTTCGCCATTACTACGTAAACAGACCCGTCAGGGCGCGCCGCCGCCTGCCCTTGGCGGGGTGCCGTATAAGCGCTCGTCGCTGAGCATAAGTCAACGTACCTGAGAGAATCAATGCCGCTGATAAGGCGACCTGGGTGTCATAGTAGAATCAACGGCAGACGGCTGGTAATCATGGTGGCGGCGATCCAGCCGAGTAAACATGTTGCAGCCAGTGCGAACGATCTGCGGAAAAAAAATGTTACATACACAGACAGAGATGTACGCAGACGAGGCCTCTGCGCGAACGGAAGAGCGCACCGCAACGCGACCAACGCACTAAGATCACGGAGAACGGATATGGGTGGACAGGTTTGCCACACGTCGCGAAATTTTTTCCTAGAGTTTTTTTTGGGGGGGGGTGGGGGTTCGTATCCATGCATCCATAAATAGCGTAACGCGATTGGTTCCGCTCCCGTTCCTTCTTCTACCATAAGTATACTAGCGCGACCGGCTGTTGATTGGCTCCGCCATTTTCCCTATACATAGTGGCGGGATCTTTTTCTGCTTTGAATAGAGATCAAAACAAATAGTCCTGTGAAATTATAGGGCACAACAAATTTCTTTATTCTTTTTATTTATAATAATATAATATATACCTGTCTATAATATATCTTAATGCTCCGTCTTTTAAGTCTGTGCTCCAAGTATTATAAGGAGCAAAACATAAACAATAGGCAGCCATTTATTTGTCTACACGAGTGACGTCATATATATCTTCGGTCGCGCTTCTTTCTTATTATAGGACTTTAACTCCGATTAACTTAATCGTTGATTAATTTACAGGATAACCAACATAAAAATTTTTAACAATTTAATTCCCATATGTAATATATAATATAGATTTTTAAATTCTATTATTGAATCGCTCTGTAAATTAATCAATGATTTAATGTCCGTTTTTATCATTATTGTAATTTAAAATTTAATCATCGATTAATTTGCTGGATGAGAACATTTAAATTAAAAAGTTCTCTATTGTAATATATACCATATTAATTGTATCATTGAATTTTTAATATTTTATCCTGTAAATTAATCGACGATTAAGTTTAAACTACATTGGTAAAAATGGTCATAAATATAGAGATTGAAAGGAGATTTTAGGATAGAGAGATATTTCAGTGTATTTCAATGTATTTCATAATAGAGATGAGATTCTACTGTAGAATAATATATTTTGTTTACAATTAAGATAAAAAATACAATGTACAAATACGAATTTTATATTAAATATTTGGCATTTTTATTGATATAATAAATTCAATATTATAGTAAGATAGATTATACATAGATATTAATTATGAATTAACATTTATTAAATATTTTATGTCATATATAATATAAAAATCATGTATCACTGTGTGTATGTATATGTACATATAGGTATATGTATGCACGCGCGCGCATATATTATCATGTGTTTTTTATTATTATATAATTATTATTATTACTACATTATATTACAAAAAAATGTTATATTATATTCCGTAAAAGAAATATATTTTTATTAAAAATGTGTTCTATTTCCAATATAAGATCGAATGAAACAAAAAGTCTCCGAAATTCTTCCCTGGCTTTCTATCGTAAACAAAAGTTGACACGTGTCCCGACCTGTTGATAAGCACTTGAGCAGCAGGAGATATGGTAATGTCTTGCCCAGCCTAATCACTCCTGCGGCACTAGTACTTAGGAACAGGACAGAACTTAATCTTCCCATTCCTTATTAAAGCTTCAAGGATCGTCCCTCAACACCGTCTGCAAATAAAACACATAGCGCATGACATAAAAAATAATATAAATGAAAAAATAGAAAGATTAGTTAAGATTTAAAACTTCCAATTTGTTATAATTTAAAGTTTGATTAGAAATTCGAATAAAAATAGTTCATGTAAAATAGTTCATTATAATCAGAAATAAATATATATCATTATTGTAAATATATAAAATATGTTCATATATATTCTATTTCTCTTATTATTATTACACTCCGTCCGTACAGGAAAAATAATAAGAAGAATAATTGAAAAACTTTACTTTTTCTGAAAAAGAAACAATGCGAAAATTATTCTTTTAATTATTTTTTAATTATATATATATTCTTTTTATTATTATTCCTGTATAAATAGATAAAGAGTATATAAGAAAAAGGGAGAATTTCGAAGAGAACATATATGGACACATTTTATATATAATATATAAACTATTTTTTCCCGAAAACGTAGAACAAAAGTTATTTGTCTTTTCTATCGAATTCTTAAGGATCGTTATTTAGCATCTCTCTGCGAAAACAAAAAATATACATAAAAAATATAAAATATAACATATAAAATAATAGTAGTTTTAAAATTTATTTAGAAATAGGACACAACACATACATTCAATACACACACACACAGATTTCGCGCGTTGTTTCTTTCATCAAAATCTTTGAAATTCTTTGACAACTTGTGCAATACATATCATTACACGTTTTATTACTAATACATTTGTCATTAATAATTCATACGGTAATAGCGGAATACCCTGTATAGACTTTTTCAAGAAATAATGAAAGGAAAGCATATCACGCAACGTGTATATTACTGAGTTCCTTCGCCAATTATCTAATCTCGCCAAATATTACCGACAATATGTGGACTTATTAGGATTAATTAGGATTTCCTGCGTCTCTCTGATTATCGTTTTTGCTTAAAGTAAATATTATAACAATAATAATAAAAAATTACAATTTTATATTTACATAATAAATAAATCAAAATTTTTATATAATAATAAATAAAGATATATAAGAAAATAATAAATCTAACTTTTCAAACAGAAATTATAAAAATAGCTATAAAAATTTAAAAAACAAAATAAAAATATAATCTCTTATACCATATCTTCGCTAAGGGAAAATAATCTATTTTATTAAGGATCTTATCATTAGCAGTACACCCGGTATATAGCGATGATGCAACGGTAGACAGAGTCGTATTTTATTGAAATAACCTCGAGAGGTCATTAAAGAGTTGCCTACTGTATTCCTCTTTTCTTCTCAATGGTTCTTCCTTTTCTCTTTCACCTTCATTGCTTTGCTTTCAAAAATATTAAAATTATTACATTCTCATCTAAATGCAAGCTAGCTTGCGACTATCAAATTATCTTTAAACCTTCATATCCCATTTTTTAATTTTTTCTTATATTAAGTTTTTTATATTAAGAATAATATATTAAATTTACATATATATAATATATTAAATTTATATATATATAATAATAATAATAGGTTATATATAAATAATTTGTTTTTATAGGTAAAAGATAAAAAATATAAATAGGCTATACAATGAGGCATATAATATAACATGTATAATATCGCGAAAATTAGGCATCTTTTACGTTTCTTTTTGAATATTTGTGTGCTTTCTTATGTAGAAAAGTAAAATAAACTCAAAGCTCATATTATTGCAAATATGAAAGAGCGAAGGAACGAAAATATAATTAAATTTTTTATTTCTCTGCTTGGCAATTGTGTGTTTCCCGTTTTATCAATCCTATTCATTATTTATAACTTAATAAAATATCATGATAAGATTATAATTCCAATAAAAATTTTCAGTTTTTATTAACAGTTTTGTACATAATAGAACATATGTATATAGTGAAACGGTTAATGAAGCAATACATGTTATGTTGCTTATTATCTTTTTACGTCGTTCGGATTAAATTTTAATTATTCGCTAAAGAGGATTAGAAATGATTGCCATTGCAGATTTATTTGCAATGTATAGCATGTCATATGCATCATACATACACACACGTCGGAGAAAAAATATAATTAAAAATATATAAAAAATATAAAGAAATTTGCTCCCCCAACAAAATACTTCTATAAACTTGATTTTATTTAATCTCATGACTTAATTAATTTAATTTAATCTTTATATTATTATACATAACTTTCTAATATTTAAAAGATTTTCCTTGTTTTTTCTATTTCTTTTTATTTTTTTGTTCGGCAAATTTTTTCCATAAAAAATGTCCATTCTAAATTTATCGAATATTAATGAGATGTAGACGAAATAGTTAGTTTTTTGGCAATTGCAAAAATGCAAAAGATGATGATCAATAGAAAAACAGTAAAATAAGATAAGAGAAGAGGAGAGAAGGATTGTCAATTAACATTAACTTTCATTAATACCGATGCTCCCTATCGATTTTCCTCAAAAGCTGTACCTCTCAATTTGAATATAACTCGGTTTTGTAATTTAACAATGATACAAAAATGTTTAAGTAAAAGAAATAAAACCTACTATTATAAAATGAAATAATGGCGAGAAGAATGACTGCTACAAAAATATTAATTGTTTTTTTCTAATTAATAAATTGACTAATTAATCTTACAATAATTGTAATTTTATAACTACAATTTTTATTAACTCTAATTAATATTTAAAAATTTCTAAATCTTTTATTCCTTATCCTGAATGCTTTATTATTTAAAAATAATGCAATAAGCATAATTATTTTAATTATAACCAAATTTTTTCCATAGATATTATATTCATATGTGTTTTTGTAATGTAATTGTATTGTAATGTAATTTTACTTATTAATTTTATTAAATTAATTTAATGTACTTATAGTTATTAATTTATTTAATTAATTTTTCACAATATAATTCACGTACGCGCACGCACACACGCATGCACATACACTTGGTATTTTGACGCAACGAAATGATGTATTCGAATTAATAATAAATGAATAACAGCAATGTTGTTCAATGTTAGTAATTATTGGAATAAAAAGTTAGGGAGAATTTATGCGCAATTTACTCAATTAGCTCAACATTGTTACTGTCAGTAATTATTAGAAAGATTTTAATCTTGTAGAAGATATATGTATAAGAAATATAAGTTTTTTACTCATCTTAATAAATATGATAAATTAGTAATATTATGTAATTTTTATCCAATTTTTAATTTAAAATAAAAATAATAACTAGAAAGAAATTAATAAGTATTACGCAATTGATTTGATTGGCGCAAGACATTTATAATAATTATTAAAAAAAGAATTTTTTCTGATGTCAATTCTTTTCAATTCACCTACATATTTCTCATAAAATGTATTATTGATATTTTAACCCTATAGTCGTATCTTTCTTCTCTCTTGTGTTTCATACATTATGCTATCGTTCATGCGAGGTCAAGAAGTCATCGTGATAAAGAGCGAAGAGCCATGAAGAGAGCAGAGCATATTATATTTTCAGAATTACAAAAACCTTCTCCAATTTTAAAGCGCGCTTTCTTTAAAATAAAAGTTTAAAATAAAAAAATGAGAGAAATAAAAGATTCTAAAATGTCTCTGAATTTTTAAATAATTATTAATTACTTAAAAATTATAAAGCCGGAAATTTTAAGCAGATTAATTCGGAAATTAAAGATTAATTAAAACACAAAATAAAATTAAGAGAGTAAAAAAGAAATACAAATTAATTAAGAATATAAAAATATAATTTTTGTTCTTATTATTATAATATCGAGTAACAATCAAATGCCATATATATTATATATTCTAACTTTAAATTAATTAATATTAATGCAAGTAGAAGATATTAATTTCTCACATTTCGAGATTTGTGCATATGTGCTTTTTAGAACGCTTCACTATAAGTGCAAAAGTATCTAAGTAGAAGTCTAAATAATAATTATAAAATAACAAAATAATAATTATAGTAAAATTTAATTAATAACAAATAAAAGAAACAATTCGTTAATTTAAATTTTTGTTATTGCCTCATATTCAATTAACAGTTATTCTCTATGATAAATTTCAATAATGTAAGTAGCATTTTTGCCGAAACAATCACAGGAAATCGTAAGTCACCTTCGCCCCGTTTCATCCTTTACCGCATTGTATGCGTACTAATTTTCTGTTATAATTGAAATTTTTCAACCAATTTATATATATAAAAAATACACACATATCCATTATATTTATCTATTATACTTGATATAATTCATATTTAATTTATATTATTATAGATAGATAGATATTTCAGTTTAGTCTATCTAAAATACATTTTACTTCTGTATTTTAATATAGAAAAAAAAATATAGATAAAAAATAAATATATTAATATATTATACTTCTGTAATTTTACTACACAATTTATATTATACACATCTTGTATATTTTATTGTTTATTAATATATATTCTAGGTTTTATATTTTTTAAGACTTTTTATTTTATCCATCATTCTCTCTCTCTCTCTCTCTCTCTCTCTATATATATATATATATATATAATCTCTATCAATCTATCTATTTATCTATCTATCAATCTATCTATCTTATAGATTTATTCTTACATATATATATATAAATATAAGATAATTAAGATAACATTAAGAGAATAATTTTATGTATATAATTACAAAAATGTTAATATAATAGAAAAATAAATAAAAATTTTAACAAATATATTAAGTATAATATAAGATATAAGATAAATAAACATTTTGATGAATATATTATTATATAGTACATTTAATTATCACCTTTGATTTATATAGAAATAATTTTGTAGATGTTTATATATATTTATTAAAAAATATTAATCTATACATATACGTTCCAATTAATCTATATCTACATACCAATTTTTAATTATTGATAACTACTTAATAATTTTAATTTAAAAACTCTAAACTTTAAATATTATTAACTCTAAACTTTAAATATTTTTTTATAAAAATAGATATTTGTATGAGTTAGTTATATATATAATAACAAGTGTTTTTTAATCATTCTAATCTCTAATTCTTTTTTTAATTGTCTAAAGAAATACAAAGTCATTCGATTAAATATTACATTATTAATGGACTTTTGATGCAAAACTTCAAGGATTCAATATCAAGAAACTCTGAATTAACTGAGGTCTTTATAATATTTTGTGTACAGCAAATTTTATTTTATTTTTAATTAAATTTTATAAGAATATATATATATATATATATATATATATATATATTTTTTCTCAATAAAACGGTTTCTCTTACTTATATTATAAACTAATATAACCAACTTCTCACGTGCTTTTTTTCATTCTGTCCATTCGTTCACTGAATGCGCTGAATCGCAGCTTTATTCTCGCGCGTGCGGTTTCATGCGACGAAAGCAAAAAAGAAACAAATTCCACTAATGAAACGCGCAGCGACTGAGCGTTGTATGCCCTTGATTGACTAGATATAGTAGCAAGTATATTCACACAACACATATCTACCACGACGTACATAACGCGGCGGCGCGACGGCAACTGAGCGCTAAGTGTCGTTGATTGACTTGATATAGGGGCGCGCAAGCGCGCGGCGCAATTGGCTCCGCGGTGTGCGCGGGAAATGATTGGTCAATTTAATCCTAGAATGCGCGCCGCATTAAGCATTCAAACAGCGTTCACTGCCTATTAACCAACTGCCCGATAATGAGAGAGGAGACAGCTACAGCGAACGTTATTCTCTGACAGTGTTTTCTGCCATCTTACTCCGTTGTCTTCTCAAACTAGATCCAGAATCTTTTCTTTTTATTATCGGTATAATTACAAATTTTAGACTTTTTAGTAAGATAATAAGAACATTTTTTTTTCTCTTTCCCTTTCTCTCTCCCCCCCCCCTCTCTCTCTCTCTCTTTTTGCGGGTGTGTGTTGCGTATATATAAATAAAAGAATCCATTTATTTTTTTAATTATTACATAAATATTTATTCAATTAACGGAAATATTAATAATATTTTAATATTAAATTTTTATTTATTCAAATTTTATATTTTCATTCCTTTTGAAATTCTTAAACATTTTTTTATGTTAATTACGCCACTGTTTCTCCCTACTTCCGCGACGTCATCGTCGGTCACTCCATGCCGCCATTTTTTTTCTCCCACTCGTTCTGAATCAATTTTCCAATTGAAATCAGTGTCGGTCACGGTACTGAATAGTCCACCAACCGACGGCAAATGATCCTGTCTCTCCTCTCTTTTCCCGTCAAGAGGGTAGCTGTTATCAATCAAACTATTCACCAGCCCGGTAAGGCCCTCATTCAAATCCTGCGATAAGATTGCGCGCTCTCATCGCAAATTAAATCGCATAATCCCATTAATCAAAGCTGAAATAAAAAAAGAATAAAATTCGATTTAAAATTTAATTCAGGAATTAAAAAATAGATTAGAAATTTTAAAAATTTAAATTTAAAAAAATTAAATTTTCACTTTTATTTTTAAAATATTTTTAAAATTAATTGGAGAAATTAATTTAAGACTTAAAAAAAATTTATTTTTTCTTTTATATTAGAGAAGTTATTTAAAGTTCTCTAAAAGAAGAAAAAATATGAAAGATACAAAGAAAGATAGTGTAAAAACGAGTAAATATTATGGAACTTAAAAGAGGTTTCATAGTTAAATACTAATTTTAAAAAATGACAATTTAATTTATTAAGTATATATATCTTAAAGTTATTTCTTAATTCACAAGTTATGAATACTTTAATTTAAATACTAAGTCTACTTGCTAATTAAATGATAATATAATTAAACTATAAAATGCTAAATTTAAATATAATTAAAAATAAATTTAAGTTTAAAAAAATTACATAATAAATATAGATTTTAATTTCAAGTGTTTTATCGTAAATTCTTCACGTTGATCGCGCCTACTAGCGTGTAAAGTAATCATGCCGAAGTGAATTTTATAGATTATCACCTACGGCACTACTACTTAACATGCAAATAAGCTGCAAAACTTAGATTTTTTAAAATTAATTTACTTTATTGATGAACTACATCAGTTTTATTGATTGATTGCTTTCGAATACTTAGTGGCCATATAGTTTATACCCATCAAGAGAACTAAATAAAGATTATGTTTTCAAAAATACGCGTTCTTAAAATCCCTGTTATTGTTAACATTGAATGTAAAATAAAGATTTCAATAACTACATAATCAACTACATAAATAGAAAAATAATAGATAAAATGTGAGGAAAATATTAGATAAAATAGAAAAGCTATGTAAAAAATATATAAAGAACAAAATAGAAATAATAAAAAAATAAAAAATATTAAAAACAAATAAAAGAGTTAACAGAATAAATTTTATTAAATTAAAGCGGCAATATTTTTGTATAAAATTTTGTAAATTTTATACAATATTTTGTAGAATTATATTTTTAAGATCAAAAGAGAGATGATTTATCAAACGTTTGATAATGAATCAGCACATCAAAAAATATAAGAAAACATGCATAAGAAAGGTTCCATCGACAGGGCCAAAATCAGGTTACTTTACCCATCGTCATTTGAAGGGCTGTAACTTTGCGGAAAAAAATCGTAGCGACTTCGCTTTTTTTCAAATTGAAGTGGAAGATTTAAACTTTATGACGATGCAAACGGCGTCCACGAAAAAAATTTTTCCACATCCGTGCATTCCGTCAAACTTTGCAATTTTCAGTATGCCAAACATGTCCTCAGATTTCAGGGGTTACAGGGGTAAGGGTGCATCGCATGCAAAAAATAGAAACACATTCTTAAAGTAGAGACTTCAAGCTTCATTTTGAAAAAAAAATCATTCGTCTACGATAATTTTTCGCGAAGTGATCGGCAGTCAAAATTAGCCAATTTTCGGCAAATATTTTCTATGCTATAATTTTTTTGAGCAGTATATATGTATATATTATAAATTATACACATTAATTACTAGAAGTATACATGCATATTTGTAGAAAATATTGAGACTCGAATCAATTTTAATCAGATTTGCCCTCTTCCCTTTTATATATGTGCATGCTACGTTTTTCAAAGAAATATTTATAGTTGTAATTAGCCGACGTAAAAGAGATAGTTAGATTTGTGAACGTACTAACGAGCATTTAAATGATCATTCGCCCATTGTTACGGTCACAAATTAAAATATCCCTATTGCAATTTCCATTATAATTGTTGTTCTTCTTAAGAATCTGAAAAAGATACATTTAGTTAATAATAATAATAAATTAAGTTTCTATACATATAAAAATAAATCTGTACTTACAAAGAATGACACATGTAAATTAACTTATTAAAGAAAATTATAAATTGCATATATAATTTCATTGTAATTTATCTTATTGTAAATATGAGGTACTTGAAAAAATATGATAAAATTTTATTTAATGTAATAATAAAATGATATGAAATAAATAAGGTTACATAAAATTTTATCTTTAAAAATAAGATTATACAAGGACAAAAACTTACATACATTATGCCCTTATATTCAGACACTTTGAAATGCTATAATAATTTTATGCTGCCATGACTTTCCCATGCGGGCTTATTTTATCGCAATGAAGCGAGATATATTACTACATAATACCGATTATTCCTTCCTAATAGCGTTTCTTCCTTCTATTTGTCATTTTTTATTCGAGAGTATGAATTCATACATCTTATGTGCAAAATATCATTTTTAAGAAATTGTCAAAAATAATGTTTAGAAAGTTAAAAATCAAAATATCGACTGTTCTCAAAGAATGTGAAACGTGTATCTAAAACACACAGGCTTCACAGTATTATATTTTAATATAATATGTATGTCACATATATATGTTATACATATATGTACATTATATTAAAAATACTTACGTAGATAATTTATAAATTGTAAGCTTATTTTCCTCCCCTCCTCAATCTTGGTACGAACACTTCACATAACTAATAACGATTCATTTTGACACGTAGCAGGACGATATGCGTTGATATCGATATGTGGCAGCGGTTTCAGGCAGAATGCCGCGAGAAATTTCAGACAAATTACGCATGCACAGGTGTTTCTTAAGATATCATATGTGTATCTGCTGCCACATATGTCTGTCTGTCACTTCTATCTTTGATATCGTTTCTTTGCTTAATATCTCTCTCCAACGTTCCTCAAATAGTTTGAATTTAAATAATCTTTCAATTGTGAAGTTTTTTTTAGTCTTGTATTATTTTTGTATGATATATGATTTTATATATATATATATATATATAGATCGTTATACATAAAATATACATAAATGTCAGTCTTACTGATTTCCGGATAATTTCTGAAAAAAAAAACAAGATATATGTGATTGAAAAATGTTTCGATAACGTTTTTCATCTTTCTCAGAATAAGAAAGCAGAATTTTATAGTTTTATTTCAATTTAATGTAAGAAGTTTGAACATAATAAAGATTAAAAATGGAAAACACAGTTGCAACTTCGTATATATATTTCAGATGTTTAATTTTATATACCATTTATTTTTCTCAATTTATATATTTCTTTGATAAAAGTTACGACTAATTAGAAAAAGTGATATTTCTACTGCGAATTATGTGTCCATAACGTTCTATTTTAAGATAGAGTAACGTTATATGAATTTGCCAAAATTTTCTACATTTTTACAAATTTATTATAACTCCAGATGTTGCGAACATTTTATAACAATTAAAGCATAGTTTTTCTTCTCTCTTAAAAGAATTATATTATGCACATTTTAATATGATATAATACATGTGATAGTCGATTATAAAAAGTCGCTTTACTTTAGAAAAGTGTTTTATATGCTTTAAAAATTTCGGAATGCGACATTTTATGCGCAAATTTCATGGTCAAATATTATAAAGATAATATAAGAAATAAATATTATATCTTCTGTGTAGGCTAATTAAGATATAATTATCAAAAAAGCAATATTTTCGACAAAATCGAAGTTTGACAATGTTATGGCTTGCCAAGAGCAAAATTCACAGGAGCAAATATTATTAAATTGGATAGAATGCGATGCGTGGGCCCAGGCCGGATACTCGCCGAATGAATCTCATCCCAAGAGAGAGGAAGTCTGAATTAAGTCGAGAGTAGCCACTGTCAAGGGGCTACAACCAAGTTCTCCCTGATATCCCATACAATATGAACTTATCGCGTCCCCATTCATCTCTTAATTGATCGATCATATCCCAGTATAGGTTTTATTATAGTAAAAATACTATAATATTGCGTGTCCAATAATTGTGAGATAAAAAAAACAATAAAAGACAGAAGATTAAATCAACAATAATGAATAAAGAGGGTATAATTATAATAAAAATAAGTAAAAATGAAAGAAAATAAACGAAACATCTATGTAAATAAAAACATAATAAAAAAATGTAAAACATAATAAAAATATAGATAAATAAAACATATTAAATATGTCATAATATGTATGTGTGTCTGTATATATATATATAAATTCATTTTAATTTACTTATAAAAAATATATATAATAAACATATTGCTTATAAAAAAAACGAAGATGTGAGATCAGTGGAAAAGAGTTCGAAAGTACAGAATGTGGCGAAGAAGAATTAAGACTTATTAAAATCGTTTGACCCTGTGCTGCTTCTTACACCGTGCACTAAACCTTAATAGCTTTATGCTTTGAGCAAGATATAGGTGGGGATCACAGAAAAGAACGAAATAGCATATCGGCTTTACAGTACAATGGAAAATAATAAAAAAAAGCATTGTGTGAAATTGAGTTTCTTTATGATATAATTTAAGCTATAATTATATAAAACAAAAGAGAAATGTACTTTTATAAATAATAAGGTAAAACATAAACTCTGCCTTCGATAAATTGATAATTTATATAAATGTGTGTATATATATATATATATATATAATTATTTATTTATTATATATACTCCATATTATAATTGTTACTATCATATTTATAAGTTATATATATTTGATCATTTATGACATTATAGTGTATACACAATTGCACAAAATAATTTGCAGTTGTTCATAACTCAACCCCTTTCACAAATAATATCCACTACACTGGGCTCCATCAAAACTGGTTCCAGACATCTGTGTACTGCACTACCCAAAATCTCGTCCAGCAAAAAATGAACCACACTATAAATAATGAAATATTAGCGTAAATATAGAACTATTCTTTTTATTTATCCTGCAAAAAATTAAATGTAAATTTTACTTTTCATCCGACACGAATCTCCACAGATAAAGTTGCAAATAATGAGTGTCCACCTGGATTTGTTGCAAGCCGTATTTACTGAATGTCCGCAATCTCACGCATTCTAAAAAAGTCTATATATACAGAAAAAAGATATATTTTATTAGAAAATATTACAATAATATTTTATTATAAAAAATTGTCATTAAAAAAAAATTATTAAACAATTTTTTTACAGTTGTAAACAACGGCAAAAATATAAAACATATATTGCGTATTATTAGTGAACAATGGCAAAGTTGAAAAGATGAATCAACTTTGCAAATTGGATAATAGCTGTGCTATTTTGTCATTGTGACCACTCTGCACCTGAGCGCGCGCGATCATGCCAGTACATTACTTGCTACAAGTATTATCCAGAAGAATTTTTATCGCTCTATATGATAAAAAATAATTATTTAATACATAACAAATAAGAGGATAAATTAATAAATAATTAAAAAATAATAAATGCATAAAATGAACTGAAATAACAAGTATATGATTTAGTAAATAATAAATAAAATATAAAATATAAAAAGAGATTTAATCTAAATCAATGATTAATAGGTTAAAAATCAAGAGTATTATATTATTACATTAAATTAGATATTATATTTTATATATTTATATTATTGTTATTATTCTTAATATTCTTAAGAAAATTCTTAATTTCCTAAATATTTATTATAAAAAATGGTATATTTATTAAAATTTATTAAAAGGTAGTATATTATCATTAATATTACTTTTAAGCTTATTTTGATGATTCCTGTTAGAATAGACGCCTTGTTGAATTGCACGGAAGAAAAAATCTCGATTCGTTCAGAGAACAGTTTATGAATATTCGATACTAGAGAGGAATCGATGTGACTGGGTGTATAGGACGACCAGTTTGACCTGTAGTGATGCCTTGAAACACTAATGCTAAAAAAAAAAACCTGGATTATTTATCTCAAATCTAAAAATTTAACGTTTAATAAATAATAAACTAGGAAAAGAATCTGAAGAATATTTCAAAATCCAAAGATATGTATGATTAGCATTGCATTGTATAAAATTTCGTTCTTATATCAATCGTCAGATATAATTTCCAAGAAAACAAGATACATTTAATTGAACAAGAATTTTTTACCTGTGAGTCTTCCTACTGCTGTCGCTACTTCTATCTACTTGACCGTCATTGTCATCATACAGAGCGGCAACTTGGGAATCAATGGCTGTTACATCTTCGACAACTCTCTTCATCACAGCTCTCACGGTTCTAGGTTCAATTGTGTGCAACCAATCCCTGGTTTCTACGGATTTCCTTAACATTTGAGAGACTGCTAGTCCTTGAATTCGCACATAATGATTCAGCAAATTTTGAGCAGCCTCCTGAAAGTGATCGCACATTTCTGATCTGGGAGTTATGTTTTCTGAAGTCGTATATTTATTAATACTGAAAAGATCGTCGGCGGTCGTGAGCTGCAAAGTATACAAATATATTATTATATTATTTATTTACATATATTACATTTACATATTACTTATTTACTATTTATCTTTGCTTATATATAATATTTTAACTTTAATATTAATTTTTATTTATATTATATTATTATATAATTGACCACAATATTTCTTGAAATCTTTCTATTTCTAAATACCAAATAGCGAACGTTGCTCTCTTTATAGTCAATGCACATTTTGCTAAGCAAAAGTAATAAGGTGGGCGGAAATTTTGGCACATCAGATCCATTGCAGAATCCAGCTGCTGTAGCCGTAAGATGATGCAAAAAACCGATTACTAATCCTTCTCTCACTTCATCCACACAAAAACTTTGCAGAAACTCTGTTTTTAGACTGTCATTTTTAGACAAGTCTGATTTTAAAAATACCTAGAAGAACAATTGTAATTAATTTAAGTGCTTATTGTCCACATTTATTATTATTTATATTATTAAATTAGTCGACAATTCAAAAAGTACTTAAAAAATAATTGTCAAAGAAAGAATTTTATTTCATATTAGAAGCAATTAAAGTAAAAAGCAAAAAATGCATAATTAAGAGTTACATTATTTTTTATAGACCTTTACACACATACAACTATATCTAAAATCTAAATAGTACATAAATAGGCAGTTAAAATAAGATTAAAGTCTTTCTTCTCTCTCCTAGTGTTAAAATCTACAATATACATACAGATCAAAATTATCAGAGATATGTTCATTAATAAGAATAATTACAATAAAAAATCTAAAAAGTTTTGAATAAATAAATGGGGGGGAAGAAGATACAAATACATACCGATAAATCTTGCAGAACTCCTTTAACTTTTTCAGTGATAGGCATAATGAGCATGGCTTGAAGTTCCGCTAAGTTTCCATCGCCATTCTGTGTAAGTTTAGTGGCTAATGTCTGCCTCACTTTTGCTAAAGTTTCACTTAAGTGTTGTTTCAGACTGTGCAAATGATTGCGACATTGCTTTCGGCCAGCGTTCACAACAATATCGGTCCCAATTCTGCAAAATAATTATTTTAATTAATTTTACTATTTTTTACTTTATCATATTATACACACACATCTTATTGGTTTGTATGTTGCAGATTCTATAGAAATTTTAACTTTTTATAAAGCTGCCATATAAAAATTCAGCACTTTATAAAATAGCAAAGCCTTTTTATAAAGACTGATTTTATAAAAATGTTGCAACAATATATATACTTACTATACTACTATATACTACATATATACTATTATACTTATAAGCTGCTTCTAATCTAAACTTCTGAATTTAAAATTTCAATTAAGGATGTTGGAATAAACACAAAACATTTTATCTCTCCCCAGAGGTACATTCACAAACACTTTGTTTTAGAAATATTAAACATGCAGATGGAATAAAATACAGATTGACTAAAGGTACAATAAAAAAAGAACTATGATTTTTATGCAGTTTTATTTGTCTAATAATCAATAAAAAATTTTAATTTCTAAAGATGTTCAAAATGTTGACCTACCCAAATATTAACAATGTGCACTTTTGCTTGATTCTAATAATCTTAAATTGCAAATCTGTGTATGCATAGTAGCAGAGTTAATATAATAAAATTGAGAAGTATTATTAATTATTAGACAAATAAAATTACATAAAAATCATAGTGCTTCCTTTATCTGATCTTTTTATTTCAATTTTAAAAGATTTTATTCCATTTGCATATTTAGATGTCAATATTTTTAAAATAAAACTTTTGCGAGTATATCACCAGGAAAATTTCTTATTTTGTCATATGTATATACTCTCAATTACATATACTACTTATTATATATTTATTTTGATGTATTCTACTACTCTACTTTTTATCAAACGTATTTTCTATTCTATATTTCTTATTTATACATTTTACTCCAAATTACTTGTAATTTATTTTAATATGTTTTCCTTTTTCTTCATCACCTGGCAAAGTCCTTTTCCTTGCATGATATATTCATCGCCTGCAGCCTGCGATGAAATCTGTCAAGAGCTCTCACCAAAAGTGCTGTATCACTCACATCTTCTACTCGTTTGCCCACTAAATCAAAATATTTTTTCATATTGCTCACAATAAACTTATTCAAATGATTCGCAGCTTTTATTTCAAAGTCATCAACATTGTCTTCCAATAATCGATTTATGAACATATCGTTATAGGAAGCGACAATCAGACACAAGTCACTAAGGAATCCCGAAGAAGCCATGTCCATAAACTCTATAATGTCGTTTTCGCACATATCTTTCAGGATTTCTAATTGTTCTGTTAACCTTCCTTCGGTATGCATCAAGAATTCAATGCATAAAGAATCAGCTGGTTCTTTTAATTGTAACAAAAGCTCGACATTTTCAGCTAAAGCCTTAGTAGAAGTGTCTCTTTTGTGAAATTGTAATCTGAGTTTGGATTTTAGTTCTTCCAAAATGTCTTCGCAGTCTTTCTGAATGCCTTGGAAGGATGGCATATTACTATATTGATTTAAAACTCTCTGTGCATGAACATAATCTTTAACTGCCTGAAAATAAATAAATCATAAATGAAAACTTAAGAATCGATATAAAAGAGAGATTATATTATTATATCTTATATACTCGGGTATAAATAAACTTTAAATGCGTACTTGCTTGTAATTTTCTTCATTTATTCTAGCCTTAAGATTGCCAGGCAGCTTGAAAAGAAACTGCAATTTTTTTAACAGAGTATGTACAGAGGACAACTTAGCAATTTGTTGTCTTGTTCCATGTAAAGTTGAAGAGATCTGCTCCGAAAAAGAAGTGATGCTGTCCATATTCTTTGCCAAGAGATCCATGCTATCCTCCATTTCCTTAAAGTCTGCTTTCATCTAAATCGTATTCAAAATTAAAAATAAATCTAATAATTTTTCAAATATAGACTTACCTTACGAATAGTATCGGTAGCAGATATGAATTTATTATAATTTTCATATACCAAAGTCTGCATATCTGAATGTAAAGTCTGAGTGTTTTTTATAATCTCAGCTTCGTGATCCATAATTTGCTTCAGTGTACATTCCTGTCAAAAAAAAAAAAAACAAAAGGAATAAAAATAATGTAACAGATTTAAAAAAATTAAGAATTAAAAAAGAATGATAAAAAAACTAAATTATCTATAAAAATTTGTAATTAGCAAATAAAAGACATAATATGCTGGGCATAGTGATTTGTATATATTGATAATATAATCTATAGAAAAATGTAAATAGCATGTATTGTTCTGTGTCCTGTCTGTGTAAAACTTAAAATATAATTTTTTATAATTACAACAAAAACTTTATATTGAGAAAATTAAAATAACTGATTTAAATAATTCCTAATATAAATTAAGTTTTATTTAATTTATACCTTAATTATATTATTAATAACTTGTTTTCAACACATTTATTAATTTTTAACTTGTTCTTTAAAATATTTATTTAAATATTTTTATTTAAATTAACTTACCTTTAATAACTTTTGAAAATACATGTCAGAATCGAAATGTTGTCCATTAATATCATATGGATTATTGGGACTCTCTGCCATCTTTTAAATATTTTTTCCAAGAAATAATAAAAGAAATTTAATTCTTAATTCATTGCTAATAAAAAACAATATAAATAAGTTATTACAATATTTGATAAAGGAATTAAAGAGCTACTTTATACACACATATACACATAAAACTGCCTTAACCTATATATTTTCAAAAAATACAGATTATGTATATATTACATACACTGTTGTCATTAAAATTGCAACACATATGCATATATGTGTGTACATTTCATTGTTTTTTTTTTTTTTTTTTTTTATAACATTACAATATTAAAAACATTTCTAGCTATATTTTCTATTATCATAAAAAGGAAATATTTTGATATAATTTTTTAAATAAATATAATAATTTAGTTACTACATTTTTATTCTTTAAAGAACAATATTAATTTTACTACTTACAATCTTTATTATATTATTTTATCTCGCTAATATTATATGCTAGCAAATATCAATTAACTGTCAATTCTGCTATCAAGTTATCCAGTGACATTTGAAGGTTAGATTTCTGAATTCTGAGCAAAACAACATAACCTCACTGCAACTCGTCACTGCAACAAGTACATCCAACTCTTTAATAAATTCACGATATTTTCTCAATAATTCAAGCATTTTGCGAATTCCAGTGAAATAAAATTTTTAAGTGCTTTTTCAATGTTATCCGTCATTCGGAAAATTTAAAAATTTAGTGGCTATACGTCTTTTTCTCGTTCAAAGTACTTTAAAATTGTGACGAAATAATCTGACAGGAATTACACCATAAATATCATAAAATCGTAAGAAAAATAGTATACAATTGATTTTAAATTGAATCTAACTTGTTGCTATCATCTATCAATAAATTTTATTAAATTTTTTACAACTTAACCTCTTCCAGGTGTAATAAACAAGAAGTTAAAATAATTTATTTTAAAACATAAATACATAAAGCAAAAGCATATATATATATATATATATATATTTAACTTTCTTTTCCATATTCTATTGATTCTTAATTATAAATATCTTTAACATATCTTCAATTATTTTCAGCTGTAATAAAAGGATATTCTGAAAAAACAATGCAGATATATAAAATGTTTTTAAAAATTTCTAAAATTATGAGTTAATTGTTGCATTAAACTGCACTGTGAAAAGGAAAACTTGAAGACAGCTTGATCTTTGAAAATCACAATTTCAATGTGAACTATGAAAAAAAAGGATTTGAAAATCTCTTGACGTTCAAGGATTATAATTCAATCATGAATTATGAAGAGAAAGAATACAACAGCCACAACTTCAAGTTTAAATTATGAAAAGCAAATGTTCAAAAGCTACTTGACTTTTGACAGTTACAATTTCAACTTTAAATTTTTAAAAAGAAGATTTTTATGTTTATTTATATTTTGAAAGCTACAATATTAACTGCAAATTATGGAATGGAAGACTTGCTTACATTCAAAGTCAACTAATTTAATTATGAAGAAGAAGAATTTAAAAGTTACAATTTCTCTCGCAAGTTAAAATATGTAAAAAGATGAAGATGAAGGATACGAAGGCTATTTGACCTTTGAAATTTATAACTTTAATTCTGAATTATGTGAACTAAGTTTACTTTATTTTTAAGAGTATCACAATATCACAAATATGCCACATCCTTGTGTTGTCTGTGGCCGTTCGCGCATGAACCCCAACAATCGCGAGGAAGAGTATATGTTCTTTGGCTTTCCGGTGAACGACGAGCCTCGTTGCCGCTACTGGCTCGAATTCTGCGGTCGTGAAGATCTTTATAAACTCACAAAGAAACAACTTCTTCAACGTATGGTTTGCTCCAAGCATTTCCAACCCCAAGACTTTCTCAATGAGTACTTGGATCGCTTAAATTCTACTGCAGTACCATCAGTCTATGATCCTAAGCAGAGTTTGTACAATATAACATGTGTTCTTTGTGGAAGAACACGAAGAGATCCACCTGCTGCAGATTACGATGGAACAACCTTCCACCATTTCCCTGGGGAAGAATTCCGCTGCCTCAAATGGCTGGATTTTGTTGGCGTAGACTCTTATTACAGATTAACGAGGAAAGAAATCCTCTTTTGCTATATCTGTTCTAAGCATTTTGATCGTTCCCAGTTTGTTCCAGGATACAAGGGAAGATTAATGGAAAATGCTATTCCTAAGATTCGCGATGCAGACCAATTGGACCAATCAGGATCGTCTATTATCGACTCGCAGACTGAATCGAAACTTTTCAGCTTTCCAGATAAGTGCAAAAAGCTGGAACCATTGCCTACTGAAGTACTAGAAAGCCAGGCTTGCGCGGCTTGTGGTCGGTTGAGGTCTGATCCGAGAAATAAGGTTGAACATTACAAGTTTCACCCGTTCCCGGCATACGAGATAGGTCGATGTTTACGCTGGTGCCAATTTCTCGGTCGCGAAGACCTGCTCAAAATGTCGCCCAATCAGATACGCAAGCTCGTGTTATGTTCCAAACACTTCCAAACTAAGCAGAGTTTCCACAAGGTCGGTCCATGTGACGCAGTGCCCACAATAAAAGACATTTCAGAGTGTGAAAATGTTTTCGAGCAAAATGAGGACGATCAATACCTTGGAGAAGATAATAAAGACCCTTCCAAGGTCTTCAAGCGTTCAGTCTCTAGACCACTTGTGTCCAGCAAGAAACCTAAGGTTGACAATAAACCTGCGCCATTAGCGAAAAAACGGGGGAAATCTCGAAGACCGACTTCTATTAACATTCCTAGACTTGATTCTAACAATATGGAAAACCAAATGAACAAAAAACTACCTCTTCCGCCCACAACCAATTGGAAGATCCAGTTGGGAGATCAATTTCAACCGATTACAATCAATAATGTCGTTTCAAATAATGTTGCGAATAATCTTCAGGGAAGCATCAAGAAGATTATAGTGCCGTTTACTGGGGATATATCGACACTTGGCGCTCCTATACCAGTTCATAGTTTGTCGAGTATTCCTCCAGGACTGTTAATCAAAATAAATCTGCCAGAACAAGAACAACAGCAGCAAAATCTCCAGAAAGCTCCAAAGATAAAAAAACAAAGCAAAACGAAAAATTTTACGAGTAGTTCGAGTGAACAACAAATTTGGGCGAAGAACAATCAAAATTCTGTTATCTTGCAAAAAACGAAGCAGAACATGGACAAAAGTTTAATGGAAATTTTATCAATGACTACAGAATCTACTGAAGAGATTTTAAATTCTAATAAAGTAGAAATGCAGGAAGAAATTATGCTTCCGCACTCTTTGGAGATTTTTGAAGACGAAGGTGGACTGCAGGTCAGTGTAAGTTGGGCAAAATGTATTCGTGAATAGGGGACAACGATTATATAAATATGTATTTGCAAATACATTTGTGAATTATCAACTATACAATTCACATTTCAATAATTAAATATTTGCCAAAAATACAAATATATAGATATAATAATTATCTACATTATATTTGTGTATGTATATATATATATATATATATATATATATATATATATATATATAATCGTTTACTTTTATTCACAAACCATAAAATAATCAGAAATACTTCATATAATCGAGCTCCTGTATTAGTTATTCTGCAATTAATTAATAATAAATATGATTGATAGATGATGTACACACATGCACATACACACACATACACATACGCACACATACATTTATTTATTTATTTATTGGTGATTAATGATTAATTTGAAATGAGAGAAAATAAGTATCAGTTAATTAGAGAAGAAATAATTCAGAATAATATTTTGTACGTGTAATATTGTATATTTAATATCTGAATAAATAATAATTATTTATTTAAATAACTTTCAATACTGCAGGTAAAAAAGGAACAGTATTTTGAAGAGTTGGAGGATTTGAAGAAAGATATGATGAAGAGGAAGAAGGCAAAACGACGGAAGAGAATTACAGGAACCATGAGAAGGACCATGTTCCCTATCAGAAGTGAGATTAGGCATTTCTTGAGGAAGATATCACCACTGGTGCATCGGTTACCGACGCGGGCCAGAGCTACGTTGAAGCTGTCGATTGTCAACATGGTGATCGATCAGCTCTGAAGCTGTAAAGATATTTTTTAGAATCGGAATTCCTTCTTGGTTTTATTGATTAATGAACAATCGAAGAATATAATTTTCCAAAAAATATAATTGGAATTTTTGGATTTGTTTCGTTTTGTTTGATTGAAAAAGGCTGGGCAACTCTGAAATATCGTTAAAGTTTGAATTTATTTAATTTTCGACGAGATACTACAATTGTGCGTACTCCTCTATTCTGGAATTGTCGAGGTTTCGCGTTATTTTAGAAACAGCTTTCTATTCGCAGAATAAAACTGTCTGGTGTTTTCTGTTTTTAACTCATTTTTTCAATACTTAATATATGAATTATATGTAAATGTATGAATTACATGGAATTACATGTAAATATGTAATAGGGGAGAATAACAAGAAGAGAATTCTAATTTGTTATATAAGTCTACAGCTGAATGGTGAGAGGCAGAATAGAGGAATTCTACTATATTACTCGATATTGTTTAATTGTACATTTAATTTTCCAAAATATTAATTTAAAGTTTTGAAATGTTTATTGAAAAATTTTCTGTAATTTTTATTTATTTGAATAATTCATAATATAATTTATAATAAGTAATATTTATAATTTATAGTTTTATTAATCGTTTTGGATGTCGAGCGATAAATTTTTGATGTTAACAATTCTAGAGAATTCAAAAGAAATAATATTAAGAAGAAAAGAATTGAGTTTATGTACTCTATAACTTTCCATAAATCTCCATTTATAATCTCTATTTATAAAAAAGAAAATATTAAATATATTTTTTTTGCGAGAGGTTTTTTAATTACATCAGTTGATCAGCATTCAAGAATTTCGAAGAAAATGTATTTTTTTGACAATGCTCAATTTAAAAAAATTGAAATAGCTTAACAAAAAAGGAAAAAAGTTAATCAAAAAAATAAATTGTTATAGTTTTTAGTTTATTAGTTATTAGTTAGTTAAAGATAAATATAGTAAAACCATAAATGTAGTTTTTCAAAGTTATTTAACCAAAACAGTCATAACGTATGTACATACATACGAATCGAAGATAAAGAAATCTAAAGATTTCTAAAAAAAAAAAAGTAAATTTAATAAAAAAAGTAAAGTAATTTAATAAAAAAAGTAATTTTTTTTATCCTGCTTGATCAATCAAAATGCTTGGGACTACATCAAGAGTGTGTTCGGAAATCCTATTCGTGAGGTAAAGTCTCGTTTAATTGACCAATCAGGACAAAGGAGCAAAGATTTCTTTGTCCTAATTGTTCAATTAAAAGATATTTCACTCCACGAGTAGGATTTTCGAACGCACCCCTAAGGTGCCGACACTTATGTCGTTGACACGTTGGCAGCTCTGTTACTTCTATGTATAGGTATATAAGCGGGTTTAAGTCGATGATGTTTTGAAACAAAGTGTTCCACAAAATTAAAATATTATTAGTTTCTATTTAGTGCGTGCAGACTTACATAAATTAAATTACATTCGACATGTGGTGTCTTAAAGGAGACCAAGGTATATGTACATGTGGTTAGGAATAAAAAAATTTTATATTTAAATTCTATACATTAATAGGTTATATTAAAATATAAAATCTAGATTTTTATTAATACAATTAAGTCTCTATTTTTACAACTAAAGAAATAAGAAGCAAATATGTGTAATAATGAATTAAATAATAAACAAAAATTCAATTTTATAAAGAATAAAAAGTCAAATGGTAAATTAATTAAAATTTCCAGTATATATATGTGTAATTTGAAAGATTCTAACTCTGTTTTACAATTTTATCATCTTATAATCTAATGATTATTGCATATTCATTTATCAATTAATAACACATATTGAAACTTGGCAATTTATTTTTACAGATCTTTGCGTCTACATCTTGCCAAATCAGAAGAAATCCTTTGGCAAATCACAGAGTGACATCAAGCTGGAAGGAGATGCCACAGTTAGTGGACTCCATGCAGTGATTTCTGTGGAATCAACAAGAGAATCAGATGTAAATCTATTCTATTTTAAATCTATTCTTATTATATTAATCTGCTCCAATATATCTTTTTCAGAAAAGTATCATTATTAAGGCTGCGTTCCGAAATATTAACTGTGTGTACTATAAATCTATAGTTCACGTTACGTATATTATAGATTTCCACTAGCAGTGAATTTTGTAATGCAGTCTAAGAATGTTAAATTTTTTTAGGCACAATATAAATGTGTTATCAGCAATGTATCTAAATATGGAACAGTTGTTGTAAGAGATGAGGAGAAGAAAAAACTCTCTGCAAATGAGAAATTTAGTTTGAGACCTGGTGATATAGTGCAATTTGGGCAGAAATATACTTTTGTGTAAGAGTTTTGTAAAACAGTCTACTTTTTTATACAATTTTTTTATTTATGTTTGTACACATATGCATGTACACACACACGCGCACACACACATACACACACATATATATATATATATGCATGTGTATGTGTATAATATTTGTTGTTACATAATATAATTTGTTATATAATATTTAAACAGTCGTTACATAATATTTAAAACTATACTTAATTTTTACATAATATTTGTTTTTAATCTAACTGATTTATTTTTATAACAACTTTCTCTTTTGCAGTGCATTGTGTCATTTATTTGTGATTGTGAGATCTGGTTTAAATGAAGAGGATACAGAGAGATTGAGGGATATTGCGGATTATTTGGGAGGAAGATTATCTGAAACTTGGGACAATTCCTGCACACACTTGACAGTAGCTGAAAGTGTTCTATTTACCACAAAAGTAAAATTTTCTACAATTTTGCATAGATTTTTTTAATTATTGAAAATTATAATTTAATAAGTTTTTTGATGATGTGTCCTGTTATTGTTGTATTATTTATAATTTTGTTTTATAAGTTCTTATACCATACATTTTCTGAATAGAAATTAAAGAATTTTTGCAAGCTAAAAAATTTAGTATAGAAAAGTATGATTTTATACAACTAAATTTATTTAACAGTTTATAAGAGCATGCACTTAAAAAATATATTTTGTTGATATTATTGTTGTTACTTTTGTTGATATTATTGTGAGTCTTAGTTTTAATGTTGTGTGATTTCTTATGTTGAGCAGAAAATTACAAGACATTTTATTAATAAAAATATAAAAAAGTTAGGCAAAAGACAAATTTCTTTATCGATTTATTTTCATTTATATTTTGTAGCTAGCTTGTGCATTGGCCTCTGCCAAACCAATTGTCACAATTATGTATTGGGAAGCAGTAAATATAGCTATCAAAGAATCCAAAGAATTACCAAAAATTGAAGATTTTCTGCCGAGGGTAAAAGAGGAATGGCTGAAAGTTTGTTCGAGATTGTTTCTACCGAATGAAAAACGTAAAACACTATTCAAGGGCTTGTCCTTTGTGCATTTTTGCGCGAAGCAATATTTCACATATGCGCAATTAATTACTGCAGCAGGTAATGAATACTATTCATTTTAAGAGTTTTGCATGCAAAAATAAAACTTTACATATAGAAATAAGAAAAAACAAAAATATATGATAAACAACATAGTATGTCATAATAAAATTTTAAATTCTTTTCTTTTTAATCAATTTAATTTTTGATGTTCATATTTTTATTACTATACTCAATTTTTTTTCATTAATTTATATAAATACTTATATAAATATTTTAAAGAGTGGGATTATATATTTTAGGTGGCAAGTCATGTGTGTACCCCACGAAGAGACCCTTGACTCCCCGAGATCTCACTGCAAGAAATGCTATTGTTATACAACAACCTGCTAATGATTCCTCGCAACTAACTCAAGTTATCGCAGTTGATTATCCAATCATTTGTGAGTGATTTAATATTATTATAAGAGAGAAATAAGAGGGAGAGAGAGTGAGTGAGTGAGAGAGAGAGAGAGAGCGAGCGAGAGAGAGAGAGAGAGAGAGAGAGAGAGAGAGAGAGAGAGAGAAAGAAAGAGTAAAAATAGAATAAAACATAAACATAATAAAACATAATAAACAGAATAAAACATAGAATAACTTTTCAATATTATAGATTGCAAGTTGCAAGCTGTCAAACGTAGAATAGTTTCTGATACGGAAATTCCACTCGCAATTCTATATTGCACTACGAAAATGTATTGTAATCCCAAATTCGACTTCGCTACATTTGTAAAATTAAAAACGCAAATATTTTCTCCATCCGACATGATAATAGTTGAGGACACGCAGGAGGTTGATAATGCTGCTAAGAAACAAATCAAAAGAAATACTATTCCCGAAACTTGTGATTCTCAAAATAATATTGTTTCAACAAAAATGTATTTTACTGACGAGAGCGAACAGAGAGGTATATATAATGCCAGCGAGAGTAATATTGCGATGAATGATCAGCAGAATACCGATAATAGAGAAAACAAACGCAGAATAATTCCCGAAACTTGCGATTCCCAAAAAAATGAGCACATTTCGAAAAAAACTCGCTTTTCTGACGAAAATGAGCAAAGTAATATTTCCAGCATTAGTAAAGATAACATTGTAATGAAAATTCAAAACGACAAAAATAATTTAAAAAATATTTATTTTTTTAACGAAAGCCAAAATATTTCTAATAACAACAAGAGTAATGTTGTGAGCAATATCGTATCTAGAAAGGTCACTAAACAATCTCAAATTATTCCTGAGAGTTGCTCTTCTTTAGAAGAAAGTGTGAATAACATTTTTTCTGACAAAAGCAATAATAAGCAAGCTCACATTATTTTCGACACTTGTAAATTTAAAAATATTCTAAGTAATGTTACCATGGAAAAAGAGGAAACTGATGAATTGCAAGAGAAGGAAATTTTTGTAGAAAATAATTCCATTCTTGCAAAAAATAATAAAAAGAAAGATATCTTAGAAGAAAATAAATACAAATTTCAGCAATTGGGAAATATGTTTATAAACAAAGATAGTTCGACTTCTGAGAATAGTAATTTGAATTGTAAAGAAAATTTGATTGTTGAAAATGATAGTTTAAATGATAATACTGATAAATTTGAAAATGCGAGATGGGAAAGATCTAGAAACTCGGAATATCCACGAATTTTATCGATAGAAGAAATTGATAACAATGAGATGTATATACAGCGAGGAAAGGAAAAAAGTATATTGGGAAAGTATTGCTTTACAGATCAACAATCGCAGAATTCATTGAAAGAATCAAAATTAGGTTCAGTCTGCAAATCTGAAAGAAATCAAGAAAATAAAAAAGTAAAAGGAAATGAAATACAAAAGAAAGATAAGAGAAAGGAAGAGCCTCAAAGAACAGTGAGTTAATTAAAAATAATTGAAATAATTGTGGTTATAATGTATCGTTATATTTATAAAATATAATGTCTATAATGTTTATAGGGAGCTAACTGGTATGAAAGATATCTAAACCAAGAATTTACGAATGAGATACTACGGAAAGATATACCATGTGGCAAAAGGTTCACAAAGGTTCGTAAGAATCTTATCCTACAATACTTAATGTAATATTATTAAATATGTATTAATGTAATATTATTTAATTATATATTTTGACTTTTTTTTTGTGCGCGCGTATACACATTGCTATATACTTGTTTTGTTAATATATGTTAATATATTAAAAAAGTAAGTAATTTGTGAAGTGTGTAAGATTTAATAATTTTTTAAATTAATTTAGAAACCCATTATGATTCCTGAGAAGATACTGAAGGTGGACGACTTCGTCTTGTGATTCAAGTATGTAACTTTCTAAAAAAAGAGTAATATTATAGACGTTAAAATAATTGAGGACGTTTCTTTAAAAATATTTAAATACTATATTTTCAAAATTTATTTCTGTATTACATTAGAAATATTGTAAATATCAAAGATTTATCTGTATTAAAAGCAGATTATGTAAACATTAAAATGTTTAAACATATCAAAAATAATACAAATAAAAAATGAATTTATTACTTTAAAAATAAATTTAAATTGTCTTTTATTTATATGTACAAAAATCATTTTAATTAAAACTTGAAATTATTATTCATATAATGTTATAAAATAAACAATACAAAATTTGTTGAAATTAACGTACAATTATTTGTCAATAAATATTTAAACCGTTGAACTTAAAAAAATTCTGCGGTTAATCCATCGGCGCAGGTGATTGATCATTGCTGCTTCTTTTGGAAGGTATGGCTGGTTTCGTTTTGTTCGCTCTAAAAAAATGAGATATTTATATATCAATATTTATAATCTAAAGTTGTACTCTCCTGTATGCAAAAACTGTATTACAATACACACATTTCCCTCTTACATCGCAGATGCAAGGATTGAAGCTTGCACTAGCATTTTCCAATTATATCTTATTTTTTACAATAGTCGAGCGAGCTGGTACCTGGATATTTAAGTACACCGAATTCTATTATTTAATCTTAGAAAATAATAGACTTTTTGCCTAAAGAGAGTCTTATGTTTTACGTTTCATGATTAAATATCAAGTTCCGTTTAACGCACTTGAAGCTTGTAATAAAAATTCAATGAACAACATGTTTGAATACAAATATAAATATTGCAGATTGCATGAATCTAAAAAGATGCAACTAATGATATGTAATGACAGCATAAAGTAACGGTACAACTACTTATATCTTGGTCCGTAGAATATTAAATGTGAACAACATTAATTAATGCAATTATTAGCATTCCTATAATCTAATGGTTCATATTCATTCACAGCGTGAAGTATACAAAAGATAGCAATAAGTTCAACAGTTCTTATTCTTGTTTCGGTAAAAAGAAAAACAATGCATAGATACTCTATGCATTATATACTATTATATGTAATTTTAGAGAGAATTATAAGAAATATAAATGCATCGCGCGATAATCTTTGCCATAATCTTTTCGTATTATATACTGTCTATATCTTTTCGCTTTGTATACTGTTAGCGCAGTGATATAAATCGCGAAATGTCAAAAATTGCAGTTTTCTTTTATTCATTTCAAATCGTAGACATGCTACAAATACTACTGCAGCATATCGTCTGTATAATAATTTAAAAAAGTTAATTATATTATTTACATATTATAATTCAATTATTCGCTTGTGCTATGACAGGTGCTATAGATTTTATAAAGAATATTGCATACTTAGCAAGGTCATCCAAAAGTAAGAAATGCTGTTTGATATTGGTTGCGAGAGAACCTGGTAAGTCCTCGACAATTTTAAACACTCTTTTCACATTATCATATTGTCGTCAACAACTCTTCAGTGTGATCCCTGTCTTCTCTGCCACTTTGTCCATATCCTTTCTACTTTTGGATGTTATTTTCTTTCCCAGTAATTCGCGTATAACAACATCATCAAATTCGTAGTACCTGAAATAAATAATGATTTATATCAGTATCTCGCAAGGAATTAATAACAGTTTCAATTTTACGACCACTAAATTACATCATACTTTAATTCTTACATTTCTATAAGCATTTGACTAGTTTGAGGTTCTATCTCAAAGACCAGCTGTTCGCTGGCGAGCTTAGTAGGAGTGTGAAGTAATTTCTCAAGTAGAGCATAGGTGCGATAGTGATCAAGTATGTCAGATGCGACCAGCTCAAGCGGTGCATTAGTCTGTTGACATATTCCTCGCTGATGCAGAATATTGACTGCCTCGCTGGCTAAAAAGAGACATCCATTATAATAGATAATAGATTAATAAATCCAATTTATGTGCAGGCAAGTAAATAGAAGGTTAGATTATATTCCTATCACTCACAAGAATGCCCATCGACCCAAAGCTGATAGATTTCAGGATCGACCAGAGTGTAATTGCTAATAAACACATCAACCTCCGACAACATGTTGAGATTAAGTTTACGCTGTCATTTTACACGAGTCGATCACAGACGCGAAATCATCGCAAAAGTCATACTGACATCGACCTGAGACACGTTCTGTTTGAGAAAACTCGTTTGTATAAAATCATTATCATATTTCCACGTATAAAAGTTACGGAATCTCATCGACGAAGAAGCTATCGATCATATTTACTATATTTAGGTTAAATATAATTCCATGTTGGCCACCATGTTGGCTGTGACGTTAGTACCGACGCTCGTTTGACTCATGTAGTACCGACGCTCGTTTGACTCACGTGGTGTCGCGTTTGAATTAGAAACGGCGAAACAGCATACTAGAAACGGTGCGCGTCTTCGAAGACCTACGTGAAATCATATCTGTGCGAATCGGTGCAAATCGGCGTCATCATCTGGCGATGAGACGAAATTAATGAAGATCTCTTATGTTGAAAGGTAATTAAATGGATATAAATGAGCGAGATCGTATTTCGATGTATAAATTGAGCGATTGAAATATCGATTCTCTTCACCGGCGAACTCGTCGGCCGTACGCGCGCGGAGATGTGCTTATTTCATTTATATATAAAGCTATTTACAACTGCCTTATATATTGTTAATGTTTTATATATTATTAAATTATATCATATTACATAGCATCATATCATATGCATTATTAGTGAATTTATTATTTATCGTAAGGAAGAGGCAATTATACACTGCGTATATGTATATGTAGACGATAAATTTATAATAAAATAACACACAAAATATCATGCAAAAAACTCATATTTTCTGTCTTTCGATGAATATTTCTGAGAATGTCATTCTCATGACGAATATTTAATAATGTAGTATCTTTTTGTGATGTATAGATCACCGGATCGCCGCGCGCTATTAATATTTGGATGAGAAAATGGCTTTCGAGTACTGTGCTGTTAGCGGACAATTTCCTCTACGAAATGGTGAGTGCAGTAAAATATTTTTAAATTTATTATAATAATTGTGTTAAATTGAGAGAGAGAGAGATAATTTTTCGCTATCGAGAAATTAATATATTCCATTGTAAAAATCGAAAAAGATAATTAAATTTTAATATAATTCTGATGAGATAATTACCATCAGTCATCAATAAAATAATTAAAATAGTTTCGTTAGTTTCGTCGTTGATTAAAATTTACATCAATTTTCAACTTTCGAATTAATTTCGAAGCAATAATTTGCAAAATACTGTACTACGTATTTAAGCGCGAGGAGTCAATTAAACTCAACAATCATTTTTATTGCGTTACGATTCTAGATTTTGTTTGCTCTTTCATTAATATCATAATATGAAGCATGAGTGTGTTATATTTTAGATTTTAATTGGATGTTTTTGATCGGATACTATTTTCATAATTTTAAATATTTTAAAATGAGCTTTTAATTATAGTTCTTAAAATAAAAATAATATTAGAAATTAATCTAGAAATTAATTATTATTATATTTGTGTGCATAATGTTTTACAATTTAATTCACCAAGTGCCTTTAATTTCTTTGCCCTTAATTTTTAATTCGCTATTTTAAAAAGTTTTTTATTGCTTATATAAAATTCTATTGTTTAGCAAATTTAATATGTTTCAAAAGATAATTATATGACAGTACTTTCCTAATTATTTAAATACTTTACAAGAAACTCTAAATTCTTAATAAAATTTGAAAAAATGCACAGCAATTCCGCAAACGTAAATTTGCTGTGCTTTCTTTAAATTCAGAATACCGTTTTTGCAACGTAGCTCCTATTTAACTTGCATTCCTTAAGAGCGTCTTCTTGCGGCATTATCAGCCGCGAATTAAAGTCGCTACCCGGCTTCAAGATACAGTTGTCGAGTAAAAAGGTCACACGATGTTACGTGGCGATACGGCCCTGTCGCATGTCAGTGCTTTATCGGCGATGCATTATTTTTATTTTTTCGTCGCAATCAGTAAATGCTTAATTAAAGTAATCGCCGGACTTTGGAGCGAAATAATACGGACGGTGTCGTAGCTCGTGCGGACGCAATTAATTCGCGGCGAGGCGACGTCACGTAACGTTAAACTCGTTATCGTGCGGGAAACGCGCGTTAACCGGCTACGACTGCCAACGCGAGCGAATAAATATTGTAGTACCGTAACAAAACCTGGCTGGACGCCGGATTCGCGTCTTGACCGAGTATATCTATCGGGCCCTGTAGAACAGAATGAAGAATAAGATTCTCGTCAACTATGTATAATGAGATAAAAAGTATGATGCTTCTTCTGCTCCTTCTTCAGGCTAAAATAAACAACGTCGTTCTCTATGAAATATAGGAAAAATATCGCAATTTAAGATATTATTAACTTCTCTTTGAAATGATGATGTTCTACTAATTTTGAAGTTTTTCTGCAACTCTGTAATAATGTTGTTATATTATATTATAACTCGTATATATTTTCTAAAGCAAACAATAATATTAAAAAATTTTAACATAAAAAATTAATATTCTGAGAATGAATTTTATTTTATATATATAATTATGTTATTATTCAATTTAAAGTCACACAACAAAATTATATCAATTGATTTAATTTATAATGAATAATAATTGCAAATAGAAATAAAATATAGAATTTCATGAATTATTTTACTAGTTAAAAAGTTTTTTTTACACGCGCGTGATGTATGTTATCTACATTAATTTACATTAGAATTAAAGACAATTTGCATTAAGAAATCGTATAATTTATATTTTTATGTATGTAAAAGCATACTATAAAGTATAATAGCCCGCTCGATATACTATGTTAAGATACATATTGTATCAATCTTTGTTTGCAATCTTTAATAAGAAAAATAAGGTATACTAAATAATATTTTTTATAAAATAATGCGTATACACATTAACAAAAATTTGAAACAAGCCATGTGCATTCTGTGCAAAATCTGTGATGAAAATATCGGTTCTTCTTCTGCATCATATGACATGTCGACTCATAATATTACAGACGTCATTTCCATCTACTTAACTCTCATAATCCTAGCATTAGTTGGTCATCATTGCCTCTGCGTATTAATTAAAATGTATTACAAATTAATGAGACATTGTATTTAATCATAGTTTTAAAATGTCAGTATATATTTATTTTGACTAATACATATTAACTTTTCATTTATATTCTAAAATATTTTTTTTTAATTTTTCTAAAAATAAGATTATAGTTTATATATTGTATATTATATATATATATATATATATATATATATATACATATATATATATACAATATATAAAAAGTAAAATCTTATTTTTAGAAAAATTAAAAGAAATATTTTAGAATATAAATGAAAAGTTAATACATTATACATATACACATATATATATATATATATATATATACATATGTATAATGTACAATATTATATATTTATATATTTTTTTTAAGTATAAACAGAATGGTTTTTGAGATATTCAATCACACAAAAAATGAATTTTTGTCAATTTATATAGAGCAACTCTACATGTAAAGTATATATGAATATCCTTGCTTCAAAAAATCGATAAGAAAAACAGTTTAGGTAAAAGGTAAAAAGAAACACAAAGATACTCTATGCATTATATACTATTATATGTAATTTTAGAGAGAATTATAAGAAATATAAATGCATCGCGCGATAATCTTTGCCAATCTTTTCGTATTATATACTGTCTATATCTTTTCGCTTTGTATACTGTTAGCGCAGTGATATAAATCGGGAAATATCAAAAATTGCAGTTTTCTTTTATTCATTTCAAATCGTAGACATGCTACAAATACTAATGCAGCATATCGTCTGCATAATAATTTAAAAAAGTTAATTATATTATTTTCAATTAAAAATTCATATTATAATTCAATTAATTCGCTTGTGCTATAGATTTTATAAAGAATATTGCATACTTAGCAAGGTCATCCGAAAGTAAGAAATGCTGTTTGATATTGGTTGCGAGAGAACCTGGTAAATCCTTGACAATTTTAAACACTCTTTTCACATTATCATATTGTCGTCAACAGCTCTTCAGTGTGATCCGTCTTCTCTGCCACTTCGTCCATATCCTTTCTACTTTTGGATGTTATTTTCTTTCCCAGTAATTCGCGTATAACAACATCATCAAATTCGTAGTACCTGAAATAAATAATGATTTATATCAGTATCTCGCAAGGAATTAATAACAGTTTCAATTTTACAATCACTAGATTACATCATACTTTGATTCTTACATTTCTATGAGCATTTGACTAGTTTGAGTTCTATCTGAAAGGCCAGCTGTTCACTGGCGAGCTTAGTAGGAGTGTGAAGTAATTTCTCAAGTAGAGCATAGGTGCGATAGTGATCAAGTATGTCAGATGCGACCAGCTCAAGCGGTGCATTAGTCTGTTGATATATTCCTCGCTGATGCAGAATATTGACTGTCTCGCTGGCTAAAAAGAGACATCCATTATAATAGATTAATAAATCCAATTTATGTGCAGGCAAGTAAATAGAAGGTTAGATTATATTCCTATCACTCACAAGAATGCCCGTCGTCCCAAATCTGATAGATTTCAGGATCGACCAGAGTGTAATTGCTAATCCGACAACATGTTGAGATTAAGTTTACGCTGTCATTTTACACGAGTCGATCACAGACGCGAGATCATCACAAAAGTCATACTGACATCGACCTGAGACACGTTCTGTTTGAGAAAACTCGTTTATATAAAATCATTATCATGTTTCCACGTATAAAAGTTACGGAATCTCATCGACGAAAAACCTATCGATCATATTTACTATATTTAGGTTAAATATAATTCCATGTTGGCCACCATGTTGGCTGTGACGTTAGTACCGACGCTCGTTTGACTCATGTAGTACCGACGCTCGTTTGACTCACGTGGTGTCGCGTTTGAATTAGAAACGGCGAAACAGCATACTAGAAACGGTGCGCGTCTTCGAAGACCTACGTGAAATCATATCTGTGCGAATCGGTGCAAATCGGCGTCATCATCCGGCGAAGAGACGAAATTAATGAAGATCTCTTATGTTGAAAGGTAATTAAATGGATATAAATGAGCGAGATCGTATTTCGATGTATAAATTGAGCGATTGAAATATCGATTCTCTTCACCGGCGAACTCGTCGGCCGTGCGCGCGCGGAGTTGTACTTATTTCATTTATATATAAAGCTATTTACAACTGCCTTATATATTGTTAATGTTTTATATATTATTAAATTATATCACATTACATAGTATCATATCATATGCATTATTAGTGGATTTATTATTTATTGTAAGGAAGAGGCGGTTATACGCTGCGTATATGTATATGTAGACGATAAATTTATAATAAAATAACACACAAAATAACATGCAAAAAACTCATATTTTCTGTCTTTCGATGAATATTTCTGAGAAGGTCATTCTCATGACGAATATTTCATAATGTAGTATCACAATTATTTAATAATGTAATATCTTTTTGTGATGTATAGATCGCCGCGCGCTATTAATATTGGGATGCGAGTTTGCGGCAGATGAGAAAATGGCATTCGAGTGCTGTGCTATTGGCGGACAATTTCCTCTACGAAATGGTGAGTGCAGTAAAATATTTTTAAATTTATTATAATAATTGTGTTAAATTGAGAGAAAGAGAGAGAATTTTTCGCTATCGAGAAATTAATATATTCCATTGTCCATCACAACAATGATAATTAACCAACAAAATTAATATTAAAAAACATATAATAAAATAAAAAACATTACATTGTATAATATAAATAAATTTTAATTTATGTCTTACATATTTTTTAATAAATTAAATATACATAAGTTTTTATGTTTCATAAATCTTAAGACTTTATAGACTTTGATAAACTTGATGGATATTTGTCTTCAAAAAATTTAGACGGATTTTATTTTGATTTCGTTAAAATGAATGTACCATGTTTAATAAGGGTAATGTTTAGTAATTTTTTTCCTGCTTTTACATATTTATTTAACATTTTAATAATTTTTGCTCAGATGCCGTGTGTTATCTCGCTTATTCGCGAACTCGCGTAGGCGAGACAGAAATGCATCTTACTTTATTGCGCGACTTTTTTGAATTTCAAGGAATATGCATTTTAATGGTCTTTAAAACATCTCTTTTTTTAGCAGCAGTTTATGAAATAATACTATTTCGCGAATATTCGTTATTTGAATTATTTATGAAAAAAGTGAGATTTTTCGATGTGTGAACCTTATATATTTTTGCGCAAAAATAATTTTTTTTGTATTTTTTATTAATTAATAACGTTAGTAAAACATAAAATAATGATATTCTATTTATGGTCTACTAATTTTTTCATATTTGCCAATTGGGTTAGGATGATAAACTTTTGATACAGAAAATTTTGTGTACTCTTCTTAAAAAAATTAAATTTACTATTTAATAATTTACGAATTTAATAAACAAAATATTATTTTAACATGTGTTATAGAAATTTTAAAAGATCTAAGTAATGCGATTGCATCGATAATTATTTAAGAATCGACCCAATTATTTTATTAATTATTCCAAAATTTACTTTTTATTCGGAAAATAATTTTCGGAATAATTTGCTTCTATTTCTTAAACCCTAAAAATAAAAAGGACGGAGAAGATTAATTCGAATTCTTTGCGATGTCTGAAAGTTTTTTTTTATATAGAAATAAATGATCGAGCTTTTTCGCATAGATTCAATAGTTTTTTTAAATTATATATCCGCTCATTATTGTACGCATCAAATATAAAATTAAATGTGCATACAATAATAATTGTTTAAATTATTAATTATTTTGGGCGCTGCTACAATTTGAATTCTACGTTTATATTACAGATCAATTTAAGCTGACGTTCCTGACAATCTTAAAGGAGGAGCAGGCCTAGGAGAGGCATCGGGCACCGGCGGAGCAACCGTAGTGTGAGTATTGTTATTTGTATATTCATTATTATAAATCGTGTACACTCATTAATTCGGTTTATTTGAATTATTTAAAAAAAGAAAGAGTTAGACACAAAAATATTTTTATGAATTTTTTTTATAAATCCTGTAAAAGTTTCTATTATAAAAAAATTGTTTTTTTTTCAAAATTTAGAAAATTATTTAATTATACATATATCCGCTCATTATTGTACGCATCAAATATAAAATTAAATGTGCATACAATAATAATTTTTTGAATTATTAATTATTTTGGGCGCTGCTACAATTTGAATTCTACTTTTATATTACAGATCAATTTAAGCTGACATCCCTGACAACCTGAGTGGAGGAGGAGGCCTAAGGGAGGAGAGGCATCGGGCACCGGCGGAGCAACCCTAGGGTGAGTATCGTTATTTGTATATTAATTATTATAAATCGCATACACGCATTAATTCGATTCATTTATTTGAATGATTTAAACAAGAGAGAGAGACTCAGAGAGAAAGACTTTGATATAAATCGTATAACAGTTTCTATCTTATTTAAAAAATTGTTTTTTTTTTTTAGAATTTATAAAATTATTCCATATTTATATATCTGTTTATTATTGTATGCATCGGATATAAAATTCGGTGCGTACAATAATAACAATTTCTTGAAATATTAATTATTTTCAGCATTGCTATAATTTGGATTTTATATTTGTATGTTACAGACAACGTAGCTTCAATAACTCAACAACTCCGCTGTTGCGCATCGGTGCCGGTGAGTGACAACTTTTCTTTAACTTTTGAGGTAACGGATTTGTGGAGATTATAGATGTAGATTGTAGATTGTAGTTAGGTCCGTTGCCTAAAAATGGATGAGCTAGAACAAATTAGGTTAAATATCTTTTAATAAATTCTCTTAATATGCATCTGTTCCAAACATAAGTTAAAGCACAAATTAAAGAAGGAGAATTATAGAAAGCAATTTTTACAATTAAAAAATTTTATCTAATTTATTTAATAAAGAATATGCTAATTATAAAAATTACATGTAATGGTAATAATTAAAATTCTTATATCGCGTCGATGATATTCTAATTTGTTATAGCTCATTCGTCTATGTTTTAGAATTTAGAACTTGTTTAGTAGAATTTCATTTCTGCGCCCTCTAAATATATGTTGAATTAATGTTATTTTATTATAGATTATATAGTATCTGGATGGTTAATCCTTAAAGATAAACCTTAACTTTAAGGTTTATCCTAAAGGTTTATCCTGAAGGAGAAGGACCCTAAACACAGCATTGCCACGAGTCTTAATGGCTCTTATGTGGCGCGCTCATTTGATGGGTTGGACGCACGTGCGTCGTCGGTTTCCGATGTGCCGCGGATCGGCATTCGCGTCGTCGTCGCGTCTTCGCGTAATAGCCCGAATTCATTATTGTCATCGAGGATCGCACTTCCGATGCCGACAGAATGGGATGTCTCATTGAGGCGTTGCGAATGCAACGTTTTCATGCCTCGTGTTTCGCGACATGAGGTGACGCCGGCCGCGTGCGTATGGCATGTACATCCACGTACGATGCTTGCGCGGTTTTGAGTTTATTCTCAAGATTCGGCTGATTGAGGTACACGCTCTGCTTCGACAAACGGTTCGACCCGAATCGATCGATTGTCTTGGAATCGTTGTTAATGGGTTCCTTCTCTTTTACCGTCTACCAACCATATATCGCAATGATATTTATATTTCGCATGGGTCGGCTGACGAGACTAACTTAGGTACATTTTAGCTCGCGAAAAGAGGTTGCACTCCCATTTTCTAGACTGTCTATATTGTTAGCATCGAAAATGGGTATCTTCACTCTTTTCGCGTCTACCTGCCTTGTGATATCGCCTGTGGTATAGCACCCTGGCGTCTCATTCGAAATCGTGCCTAATCGAGTTTGCGTCGGACTGAGATACGAATAGGCGCGGACAAGAGTCGAGCGAATCCCATTCGCGTCGATTCCATCTTCTTCCGCTTTGGGCTTAACCTTTGCTCGAAAGTACCGTTGTTATCCCGACTTGTTGACTCGAAGTGTGATTTTCATGTGAAATGGGCTTCGATCGTAAAATTCGGGAGTGCCGTTAAAAGTATCGCGCGTACAAGTGCGGGAGTATCCTTTAAAGACAATGTCGCGTGTGTTAGTCAACGGACTTTAACAACCCTGCCAATCTGAGAGGAGGAGGAGGCCTAGGAGAGGCACCAGGCACCGGCAGAGCAATCCTGAGGTATTTATTATTTTGTATATTAATTGTTATATAAATCGCGTACGCGCATTAATTCGGTTTATTTGAATTATTTAAAAAAAGAAAGAATTAGACAAAAATACTCTTATGAACTTTTTTTATAAATCCTGTAAAAGTTTCTATTTAAAAAAAATAGTTTTTTTCAAAATTTAGAAAATTATTTTATTATATATCCGCTCATTATTATACGTCAAATATAAAATTAAATGCTTGCAATAATAATTTTTTGAATTATTAATTATTTTAGGCGCTGCTACAATTTGAGTTCTACTTTTAATTACAGATCAATTTAAGCTGACATCCCTGACAACCTGAGAGGAGGAGGAGGCCTAAGGGAGGAGAGGCATCGGGCACCGGCGGAGCAACCCTAGGGTGAGTATCGTTATTTGTATATTAATTATTAAAAGTCGCGTATACACGCATTAATTCGGTTCATTTTTTTGAACGATTAAAACAAAAGAGACTCGGAGAGAAAGAGAAACTTTTATATAAATCGTATAAAAATTTCTATTTTATTTAAAAAATTGTTTTTTTAAATTTATAAAATTATTCCATATTTATATATTTGTTTATTATTGTATGCATCGAATATAAAATTCCGCGCGTACAATAATAACAATTTCTTGAAATATTAATTATTTTCAGCACTGTTATAATTTGGATTTTATATTTGTATGTTACAGACAACGTAGCTTCAATAACTCAACAACTCCGTTGCGCATCAGTGTCGGTGAGTGACTTTCTTTAACTTTTGAGGTAACGGATTTGTGGAGATTGTAGATGTAGATTGTAGATTGTAGTTAGGTCCGTTGCCTAAAAATGGATGAGCTAGAAGAGATTAGGTTCAATAACTTTTAATAAGATCTTTCAATATTCATTACATCTATTGCAAAAGTAAATTATAAATTATAAAGTAAATAATAAATTATAAATTAAAGAAGGAAAATTATAGAAAGCATTTTTTTAATTAATAGATTTTATTTGATTTATTGAATATAGAACTCCAGTATTTTATTGAATATAGAACGCTAATAATTTTATTAATTATATGCGATGGTAACTTAATCTTATAACGTGCGCCAGTCTTATCCTAGTTTTTTATAGCCCATCCATCTATATTGTAGAATTTTGTAGTTAAACTTTGCTTTAACTGATGTAAAGCCAAGTGGTCAATTAATTAAATTACCCGTAAAGGGATGATAAATGATATATATGTTTAATTAATTTTATTTTGTTTTATAAATTACATTATATTATAAATTATATTATAAATTATATGTTACTATAAAAATTTCAATCAATTAATTTTCAAGATTCAAAACTTGGCTTTTTCTTGGATAAAGTAAAGTCATATTAAAATCAACATCCAACGAATGATCGTAATGTTACACGATTGTCAACGAGCGTGATATGTTCACGCTTATCTGCTGGCAATAATAATTAGCCGGCAAAAGAAGGAGTTTATCTCCTTCCTCGATCGAAATGCGTACGTTTACAAACCGTCAACGCAAACGGGCGCATATAAAATCTTTGCGCTTTATATTCGCCGACAATAAGTAGCCGGCAATGAAAGGTGTGTTTATATCTCCTATTTCGATTTCTGATTAGAGGTCGATAATGTAGCCAGGAAAGGTAGGTCCAACTGGCTCGAAGAATTGATAAAGGCTACGCAAAATAAACGGCCAATACTGGCCAAAATGCGTAGCGAGAGGTACATTAGAGAGTACCATTGAGAGGATACGAAAATGTTTCGCGTACTATATATTTTACCTACGTGCAATAGCACGTAATCAGGAATGCAATCGATTCATTCGATTAGGACACGCGAGTAGAGCACGCGAGTAGGGCACGCGAGTAGGGCACGCGATTAGGGCACACGCGATTAGGAAACGCAATATTGCTAAATTTCACTCTTAAAATAATTGAATATCATTACACATGATTAAAAAATAGACATTAATGTCATCTCATTGTTAAAATTATTCTCATTATATATAAATAATTTTATATACATATAGAATCCGAATTATTATAACTGTTATATTTATCGGTTTAAATTTTAAATAAATTATAAATTTAATATAATAATTTTATACACATATAAAATGTGTAATGCTTAATACAAAATTAAATTAAATTAAAATTAAATTTTTCTAATGAAAGAATAACTTGGAAAGAGAATTGAGAGGGTTTTGTAAGGGGTGGAAACGAATGTGGTGGAAGAAAGCTTCAGTGGTTCAGGTTCTTTATTCAGCTGCATCACGTACGATGCGCACGTGAATTCAAGCGATTATGCAAATTTCGCATTAAAATGCATTCTATCAAAATCTCCGACTATTCGGCGAAAGATGACACGAAAGGCGTCGTGACGCTTTTACATTTACGCCTGTGGTTTACTCTCCCATCTTCTAATTCATTGTCTGCAATTGCATTGCTAATGTACATGCATCGTGTAGATGTATAGTTTTTACGATGTATCGTAAATCAATCGTATTTATATGTCGAGAAATATCTATTATGTTGCTATATCAAATCTACCTCTCTCTCTTTTTTAATTAATATAATTTTTAATAATGTATAAATATAATATATGTATAGAGAGAGAGAGAGAGAGATACTATGTATAGATATTAAAATATAATATATAAATTATATAATGTTATATTTACTTATACACACACACACACATACACATATAACATTCAAAATATATCTTATTATTTTATTACATTTTTTAGATTAATTTTGTGAGTCATCTGGCAAATTTATTTAAATTCCGTGTATACTTTATATACATACATATAAATAAAAGTACACATCCAGTAAAGGGCGGAGGGAGGGAGGAAGAAAGACAGAGAGAAGGAAAGAGTGTCCCATTTTAAATGCCCTAAATAAATATCTCAGAAATTAAGGATATACACACACACACACATTCTTTTCTTTGAGAAAATAAATTTATTTTCCCGCCGAGAAAGCTGCTATTTTGCTACTAATAATAGGCACAAGAAAGATTTTGCCTCGATTTGCCTTTCGACACGCCAGCTGTTGTGCTTTAACGTTTGTTTACGCAGGAGCTTCGATTAGCGGCTCGAAGAAAGTTCTTGCTCGAAACTTTGCCGAGTTGTACAAAAGATTGTCGATGAAATGCTGGCTGATTTCCCACGACTGACTTTTCCTCGTAGAGAAATTTGTTTACGACGGAAGACTGCGATGTCTGTCTTAAAAAGAAGACACTGGTAATGCAAAGTTTCTTGTTTAATACAATAAAATTATAAATTTTTAGCTATTATTTTTAATATATGTTAGTGATAATATGCTGTATTAATTATAATAATAAATTATTAATTATATAAATAAATTATTATTATACACTATTACTATTATTATTACACTATACATACACTATTAAATATGTTATCAGTAATAATAATATATAAACAATATATCAGATAAAACAAAAAAAATTATATAGGGAGATATACATAAATCTGTACAGAAAAAGATCTTTTCTCTTTTAGAGCTTTTTTATTTTTCATATTCACGATCCTTTTTCTATCGATGAGTCTTTGAATCATCATCGTCAATCTTGCGGTTTTTCGCGGAAAAATATATATCGATGAGAATCGTACGAAGAAACTTTTTAAATGTTCATTCGAGTCTTCTTCGTCTGCAAAACTGCAAACGAAGAAAGTCGTCGAATCACAAAGAGATGATGGCAATTGAGAATTGACTTATGGCAAAGTGCACAAGAAATCTATAGCACATTCGAATAAATATATATCCGCTCTTCAACTAACATAAGTTTTTACGTAATTTTTATCATATATGGACCGTTCGGGTAACAGATCTTTCTCCATAACTTCTTTCTGCGCTAATAAAGCTGATAAAGCGGATTTTTCTCGCGTCGTGAACATTTCCCTGATTTGAGAGAGAAATATTTCTATAAAATATTTCATTTCTTCATTTATTCACACCCATGAATACAATTATATAATTATTTTATTGTTTACTAAACATTGTCATAGTTTAGGTAATAATATTACATTCGATGAAGAAAAGATATTAGCGTCTCCTTTCACATTTTAACCGTGTCTTTTCACAGGCGAATACTATAATATTCTTAGTATTTCACCATGAAATTCTCAGAATTAATAAGTGAGATTTGTGGATATAGCCGACGAATATTGTGTTTGACGAATATCTTCCATGATATTAGCAATCTGGAATCTGATCCTGTCTGCGACAGCAACAGAATCAGACCAGTCTCCCTTTGAAGGAACGGATTGGCATGCGGGAGAGCGGCGTGGGTGAGAGAGCGTATATCCTGTTAATTACGATCTCGGATTTGCTTGTGACGTTAGACGTCTTGAACAGAACGTCTGTTCCTTGACAGATAGATTGAGTTGCCTTTCGCATTATATTAGGGCAATTAATAATAATTGCCTTCCTGTCTTCCGATCCATAAATCGCAATAAGATCCCATCGTGTAATCTCAGTTTAAAATAAGGATTCTTATTCTTTGACCTTTGATAAAATATGCTATTATGTGATATTAGGTCAAAAGAAAATTATATTATATCAGCTTGAAAGTGTTAACATGTAATGCCATGAGCTACAAAAAGTAGAAATATACAAATATATAAGTAAAATCTCGTTTTATATATATATAATTCTATCGTGAAAAAAATTGTCATTTAAAAAGTTAAGATATTTCGTTTGGATAGATTATATTGTATATATATAAAGATTATATGTATATACATATATAAGGATGATTCACTAACTCTATCCAAACAAAATATCTTAACTTTTTAAATGACATTTTTTTCACGATAGAATTCTATAAAAGCAGATTCTGAGAAAAAAGTATTAAAATGCATGTGTACTCCAAAACCAATAATTTTCGAAATATTCAATTTTTAAGTTAGCATTCACGATATTGTATTGTATTTTGATCATTATGAAAATGTCAAATATGTATTGTATATATTGTAATTCACATATTTTAATTCTCGATTATTTTTTATTATTTTTTATTTTACCATTTCGGTTACTATAATTATTGCTCTTTAGTATTAAAAATATAGACGGAAACAGCGTGTGATCGATAAATTTATGAGAAAAATCATGGAGCTTGATTCTCGCGATTCGCGGACATTTGTTTGCGAGATAGACAGGCCTGCGAAATTTATTCGCGATCTGGAAATCTCCAACTCGTCTGTCAGCTACAACCACGAAAATCGGAAAAATCTGCCAGCGCGGAAAAAAGCACGAATTCGCGAGATTCGCGATGTTGAAGTGGCATCAAAAATGAATTTGACGGGCATATTATCTTCATTATTCTGACGTTAATGACAAATTAGCTCGATGGCAGCAATCTATTTAAAATTTATAATAAGGAATAAACTTTTGTGATATATATTTATCTCCCCGAAGTTTAATTTACGAAAATATATATCAATTAGTTTTAATTCGAAAATTATCGATTATTATGATGATTAATTGATACCTTGATCTTTCGTCAAGAAAAATTTATTACGAATGAAAATAAATCAATATCCATAATTATACTAATAATTTATAAAAATATATTGATAACAAAAAATATATTAACAAATAATTATCAATGATAAAATTATTAATAATTGTTATTATTGAAAATTCATTCTAAATTCCTTAAAAAATTCAGTCTTGAAGTATTCATTCTGCAAATGAATGTAGCATAATAAAAGCAATTAGTTTATTAATTCTATAATATTTTGTGTAATAAGGAAAATCTCTACACGTGCGATTTATCTAAATCTGCAACAGATTTCTCTAACTTTATTGCAAATCTTGAGAAAATTAAATCTCTAAATCTCAATAAAGTATATTTGCGAAAAAAATTTTTTTTAAATATTATTTTTTGAAAATATCAATTAGTCTGTTAATTTAACTGTTAAAAATTGGTGGTTTATTTTTGGTATATTAGAATATAAGTAAAGCGGTTAGAATAAGTAAAACGACGAATTAATTTCTCATTCGCGTTTTCTCTCACTTCGCACCTCATCAAATATTTGCGCGACTTTTCGCGCCTTGATGTATCCGCCGGATCTCTGCGTTTGTTGTACTTGGGAATTTGTGGTTCCGCGTAACTTTATTCGCCTTTAGCGAAGGCTTAAACTTTGCTTCTCTTCTCCTCGTAGGAAAACTTCCTTCGAGGAAACGTTAACGATGGATTTTCCGAGAGGATCAATAAACAGCGTTTTCTTCCTTGCCTCTTAATAACGCGACTGATCGATATTATGATTACACATACACACACGCACACCACACGTGTGTGTGTGTGTGTGTGTGTGTGTGTGTGTGTGTGTGTGTTGTGTGTATGCGCGCGCGCGCTCGTGCATATTTACCTCGTTCGGCGAATAGAAAAGGGAATATTAATTAAATAACTAATTCAAAATAATGCCTAGATTGCAATCCGTGTTATTTTTCATTTTATTTTTCATGTATTTTTTCGTGTACATGTGCGTATGCAGGGAAAGTAAACCATGACAAGTAATTTACAAAAGCTCTCTTATGCACTTATATACACGCAAATTTCACTTATACACATGATATAAACATTTACGCTTCTCTTTCATCCACACTCTCAATTCGTTTTATTTACAAAAATGTTATACTTATTTTTAACTTATTATACAGGTCATACAAATTATAATATAAACAACTTTATAATTTTTAACAATTTTATAATCATTAATGAATAATTATTGATAATTGCGTTGATAATAATTAGTAACTAATAGTTGTTAATAATGTTTACATATATTTTATTGATTCTCTCTCTCTCTCTCTCTCTCTCTCTCTCTCTCTCTCTCTCTCTCTCTCTCTCTCTCTTTCTCTCCCTCTACATATACACACACACACACACACACACACACACACACACACACATACATACATACATACATACATACATACATACATATATATATGTATATATATATAAAATCACAATTATTTTTACTTTTTAAAAGTTTTGAATTAATACTAAAATAATCAAACCATTGAAATATTATTATTAGATCATTATTTATCTATAAATTATTAATATCTAATAATTAATTATATTTTATTTTATATATTATTTCTCTATAATATATAAAAAATATATAAGTAATAAAATCTTTGTTTTAAAAATGGAATTTTGGCCGATAACGGATTAATTTTCTAATATTGTTATTTAAAAGTTATTTACATTAACATTTATTGCACGCGCTGACAAAACTTTTTTTGATTATCGCTAAGTCGCAATCAAAATATGAATATATATTTCATATATATGAGTAAATTGTATATTTATAAGTATTATGCATACACATACACATACTTATACATACACAACACACACAGTATGTATAATAGCCTCTTTGTACATTAAAAATTTTCTTATCAAAATGAAACTAATAATCTTAGCAAGATTTTTATGATATGTTTGGATATTCTCTTTTCTTTAAAAAAGATAATTAGCAATGATTAAAGTTATTTTAAAATATATTATAAATTATTATTATTTCCTTGTTTCAAGAATAATTAAAAAAATAAACAATTCTAAGAACATATTCTCAATTATTCAAGATAAAATTTAAAGAAGATAGATGTCAAAAATTTTAATTTATTTTTAATATATATTAGCTTCTTCTTAAAATCCTTTCTTCTTTTAAATTCTTTCTTAAACAATTAATTTATTTTCTATTATGTAAAATTATGTATTTTTTTCTAATTATATGTAATAAATGCTACAAATATCGTAATTAAAAAATATTAATTTAGCTGCAATAAAACAATTACCTATATAATTCTCTTTATAAAGAATATATAAAATGTAAAGAATATTCGTTTGTTATTTATTTAATTGGTTATAGACACGATGTTTATATTTTTATTATTTTTGGTACATTGTTGAGCAACATTTTATAAAAAATTAACGGTTAAGAAATTAACAGAAATTAATGCTATCTCTAATAAAATTAAAAACTTATAATAATTAAGTTATTAATTTTTTTGTGCGCATTATAATTTTATCTGAGGCAAAAAACATATTGTATGTGTGCGAATAACCAACGTTAATTAATCTGATTCTGATTCTTTAATGTATTAATATATAAGAACCATAAAATTTTCGAAAAATCGATAAAATTTTTCTCTGAGAATTAGTAAACACAGGCAGTAGTAACAAATATAATAACCTCTGAATTAAATTAAAATAAAATTGAATTAATTTAAATTCTAGAAAGAGTATAGAATAATTTTTGATGATTGAGAATAAATTAAAATGTTTGGTATAATTTTCATCGATTCAATCGAAGAAAGGAAAATATAAATAAAAAATAATAAAAATGCAAATTTTATATTGATAAATTGAAAATAAACTTGATGAAACTCGATTTGTATAATTCATTTGTCGATTTAGCTTAATGAATTTAATTAAAGAAACGATTTAATTTAATTTTCATCCATGAATTGATAGAAAAAAATATTGGAGGTATTAGAAACAAAGAAAAAAAAGAAGAAAAATCGAATTAAACCTCCTCGGAACTCATGTCAGTCGATGCCTTTACAGAAAGAGATTTCTTTACATGTTTTTACATCGCAATTAATTATTCTCAATCGTGATCAAAGACTATAATTTCGAATCGATTTCATTACTGTGAATAACTTGTTGCGAAGAGTTTTCACGGGCAATGCAACCGCGGACAGCTTGCAGGACGATGCCTATCCGTCTGTCCAAGGCGTTTAGATGGGGTTCCCATAAAACAGGAGCCACAGGATCTTTCGCCATGCTCTGTCGCATAGCGACACTAAGCCGCATAGGCCCATTGTGAAAGCTGCAATCAAAATTAAAAATTATACCGATAAAGTGTTATGTATGTGCGTGCGTGTGTATACACACACACACACATACAATATAATATATACATATAAAATAAATACAATGTGTATGAATATAAAATTTTTAATGATTATATTAAATAGTAATAAAAAAATACAAAACTTGATTGATATTCTGTAAAAATTATAAATAACATTAATAATATTATATAAAGTTTCATATATACACATACATATATATAAAACTTTATATAATATTATTAATGTTATTTCTAATTTGATTATATTATTAATGTTATTTCTAATTTGATTATATTATTAATGTTATTTCTAATTGTTATTTTTAATCTCTCTCTCTCTCTCTCTCTCTCTCTCTCTCTCTCTCTCTCTCTCTCTCTCTCTCTCTCTCTCTCTCTCTCTCTCTCGCTCTCTCTCTCGATACTCTCCTTAGCACGTGCTCACAGTCACTTCTGCGATGTCATTTCAGCACTCACTCCTTAGTGATTGACTGTAGTATTCATATAATACGTGTATACATACACATATACATATATTGTTATATCGCCCTCCCCAATACAGGATACTACGCGTGAATAACAAGGACGCTGCTCTGGTTTAATCTTTATTAAAGTGTAGCATACAAACTAAACATTTCGGGAGCCTCGCGAATACTAAAATATAAGAAAATTAATGCTCTTCCCGAGAAAAAAAATCCATATATAGTTAGATATAAAAATATACATATATAATTATATAGAAAATATGTCTATATATATTACTACATATATTTTTTCTTTGTTTTGTATTATCTCTGTCTAGGAAAAATAGTAAGAAAAATAATTGAAAAAATAATTAGAAGAATAATTAACATCGTTTTTTTTTTTAGAAAAAGTGAAATTTGAAAAAGAAAAAAAATTCTTCATATATAATTATATATAAATTAATATTTTTTTGTTTCTTTACATTTTACTATTTTATGTGTGTATATATATCTTCAGAGATAATTAATATTCAAAGATCAACTGCAGATAAATTCGATACCGATATACGTGTATATATAAAATATATGTATATATATATGTACATATGCCGAATTTATCAGCAGTTGACCTTGGGATATTAATTATCCCATGTAAATAATATTAATAATTTTTGACATTAACTGATAATTGTCGTTGCGTGATAAATTGATTCGAATCATTTAACCTTCAATGAGCATTGTGAGTGAAATTCAACGGTAATAAAATTCTGCAGCAAAGCACTGAGATCAATAACGATGAGAGCGGTTGATTTACGCGTGTTTGTTTACTGTATTTATAAAGTCGCCGCTCTCGCATTTGCCATTATAGCATTGTTATTTCGAATTTTCGTATCGAATGAGAGCACGTTGAAAGTAACGTGTCGAAAATGTGGAATAAATTGTATTGGTATGCTAATTAATTTATGCAATTCCACTTATTTATGTATTTTGTATTTTTAATTTTCAATTTAATTGTAATTGACAATCAATACTTGGATAACGTTTCTTTAAGGAAATGTATTTGGACACGTGTCCGCCCTATAATACATTCTGCGTGTTTTGCATCAATTGTGATTGTAATCAAACATTGCATTGTCATGAGATCATCGAGGATCATCGAGAGATTGCTGTAACAGATTAATGGAAGCGGATGATTGCTATTGAATCGAAAGAGATATTTGGATAGCGCGATAAGTTCGCAAATCTTTTGATATACATAATATGGCATTAGTTGATTGATAAAGCACAAAAATATATTGATATATGCATATTCTATCTATTTTATTGGAAGCGAGATAATATCGAAAATAATCAGCTCTATCATATCTCTCTCTTTTTGTTTCCAATATCAGAGTATCGCACTTCTCGTGCGTTATTTTTTAATGATAGAAAATTCTTTGGTCACTTTCTTGAAATCGACTTTTTCTATAAAGAAAATATGAAACGAAATATCCTAATTTTTCAATTTTTAACGCCATATATTTTCATATAATTATATAACAATAAGATTCAAATTAAAGTTCTAATAAACTAAATCTTGCAATTAAATGAGGAACATATAATGTATCTGTTTGTCTAAAATATTATATTTTTGCATATATATTTATTGAAAATTATATGAAAACTACGTAAAATATATTAAACATATTTGTGCATTTGAAGAAGTAATTACCTAATTAATAAAAAACAATCTAAGTTATATTAAATTTTACTACTCGTAAAGTTTAATATAATTGTAAAGTTTGTAAAGTTTAATTTATAAAAACTTCTTTTTTCAATCGATTCAAATGATCTTATATATGCTCTCCTATAATTCAAAAATTATTATTTATTATATATGTAGTTATGCGATATTTCTGCCAAAGATAAATCGATTTAAATTGGCCAAAGAAACGTCTTTTGTTAAAAGATAATAGGTAAACGTGTGAAGTGTGACACCTTTTTTAATCTTGTAGAATAATTTTGTTTATATATAAGTTTAATTTTATACACTCTCTCGCATTGACAATGAGAGCAACCAGGTAAACAAAAGTCTCGGGATGAAAAGGTTATTCGATCTCGAGGCTCATCCTTCCTCCTTAATCCTGAAAGAAAGTCCTCCGAGGACTCCCCGGTGAGTAGCCAACCGGTGGCAAAGCAAAGTACTTTGAGAGAATCTACTTTTATCCAACGTGACGTGCCACGTTGTGTGCGTATGTATGCGCGCGCGCGCATGTGTGTGTGTGTGTGTGTGTGTGTGTGTGTGTGTGTGTGTGTGTGTGTGTGTGTGTGTGTGTGTGTGTGTGTGTCACCTCGTATAAATAGAGCCCAAGTCGAGTGTCTGCTCAAGCCGATACTTTATTCATTGGCAGTCCCACCAACCCTTCCAGGAGGCTTCCATTATCGTTCTGAAAGCTTCCGACCGCCTGGTTGTTGATCTAAAAACCCACGTTCACTCTGAAAAGCATCTCGAGGCTATTATCAATCCCGAAAACCTTCGAACTCAATATTGTTTTCTTGATAAATGTTTAATTAATATTTTGGAAAATGATTCTCAGTCATCGCGCTATATTAGCGCGATTAGCTGCTAATTTAGAAACAGCCTGTTATTGATTTAAAAATTGTTCTTTTTTTCATTATTTTTATCGTTCTGAAGATTTACTATTGTTTTATCGTCCTGAAGATTTACTACTGTTTAATTGGTAGCGCGCGAAGCAAGTAATTTCACTTTATTGTCATCGTAATTACGTTGGTTGATCGGGCGATCGGTCGCCGTGCAAAATGTAGAAAATGAACTTGATAGAAGAAGTCACAATCAGCTGTTCATGCGACGAGACACAGCGCAGCAGGAAGCAATTATCCTGTAATAACGCGCTTAATAGACGTGTAGGCTTTTTTAATTCTGTTATGTATTTGTGTGTGTGTGTGTGTGTGTGTGTGTGTGTGTGTTCTATTCGTTTTCTACAATTGGACGTTTAAGATGTTTATGTTAAAATGGGTACTTGTATATTTTAATTTTTAATCCTCTCTTAGCAGGAACTATTTAAAATCCTATTTGTAAAATATTTTTGTTTTTTTTCTATTAATCATATATGTTATAATTTTTATGATTCTTAAAATCTTTACATACAATATAATTACATTGCGCTCTCTCTCTCTCTCTCTCTCTCTCTGTTATGATAATTATTATTATTTTTATTAACAGAAAAAATAACATAGTGATTTTTAATATAACGTAGATAAAACACAAGAGATAAAAATATAGTTTCATTTATATAATAACTAAAAAATATAAGACATATAATGCATTAACGCATTAATAAGCATTTTGAATGCGTAAGCGTAAGCGTAAGCGAAAAAGTATCAATCTTCGTTCTTATTCTGTTAAAAAATAACAGCTAATGACTTATTAATATAATTAGGTTTGTCAAATAGAACTTTCAATGCCCAAATTTAGTGTACTATCTTTCTCACGAGACATATATAAATTTTCCAAACAATCCTAGCAGAAACATTGAATTTAAAAATAAGTCGATTGTTTTCTATGATTATATAATGTTACACGCATATATGATTTACCTATATGTGTGTAAGAATATTATACGCACAAGTACATTTACATATATGTGTGAAAGAATTAGATAACTATTATTATATAGCGCTATATACATTTATAATAGTTTTATATATAGCTATTATTAGCTATTAATAGCTATATGTATAGCTATTATATAGCGCTATAATATATTTTTAAAGACATTTTATATTCTCCACGCCCTTCTCAAAGAAAGTTGAAATTTGGCACACACATATGATAGAAATATAAGAGAAATTATTTTGAGTCGTCGATTTTTCAACGAATCGCGCGTGATAGACGGTGTCTGTCGATCGGCCAAATTTCCAATTCAGAATAGTCGACAGTAGATTCGGCGCTATAAATTCGATCCTATCGAAAAAAAAGGAAACGGCAAAAACTTGACGATAAGGCCAATCTGCGTTTTATCAGAATTGTCAGGGCACGGCTCGTGAATCTTCGCTTTGATGCAGATTCGCGCGTTTTTACGGGCCGCGCGATAAATTCGTTGTTCAGCCGGCCGAATTTCGCGCAAAAGTATCGAAAATGGAAAACCGATAAATAATGTCAAGCGCGAGATTTTAATACCGGGATACGGATTAAAACGCTTCTAATCAAATCGCGTTCGCTTCTGTGTTATCGATACTATCTAGTTACTCTAATCATGAAACATTCCTCCCTACACACACCCACACACACACACATTCGTTTGACACTTCGAAGATTAAATTGTGCGTTATCAGAGTGATTGCTACACCGCTACATTTTGTAACGATAAATTCAATCGCTTTTTAATGATTAGTGAAACATTTGATACTCTTGTAAAAAGGACTAAAAACAGTTAGTCGGAATAAATAAATAAATATTATTTTATAATAATAACTCTACAATTTTTAGACTTAATATTTATACATATTTCTCTTATATATATTCTTCTTATATATAGTTATAATTATGATAATAATTTTAATAATTTATGAAAAGATTTGGCATTAAAAAATTTAAAATTAGAATAGTTGTTGCACGAATTATTAAGCACTATTATTATATTACAGCATCGAGTATTGCAATATTATTGTAAAAAGTAACAAAAATCTGACTCACCGGAGTAGGGTACTTAAAGTAGTCTGTCTAATCATGCAGCATTGTAAGAGAGGTGCCAAAATAGACGTCTCATCGTGAAAGGGTTTTCCAAAACCTCTTCCGTGGTCCAGATGCAACGTGAAACTATCGTTTCCAAAAATCCTAAATGTCTCGTAATGATGGCGATCCATATTGCCCGTTAAAAAGTCGAAGACGGCCATGTCCATTAGATCGAGCAATCTTCGACCTTCGTCGTATGGTGAGATTTCTTTTACTAGGGAGCAATAGTTAGAATCTGCAAGTTTGCAAAAAAAAAACTTTATTTATTAATAAACTCAATGCGAAGATATATATGTATTTATATATACAGGGTGTCCCATTTTAATTAATATAGTCAAATATTGCTGAAACTATGGCTGTAACGAGAAAATATTTGGTTACAAAAGTTGAAACATTTCGAGGGGGAAAAAACTTGATAATCTTGAATTTTAACTAAGGTCATTTTTCAAGATCATTTGAAAAGGTCAATCTATTTTTTTTTAAATGGAACCACCTCAATTTTTTTATATGAATCAATTCCTCGCAATATTTGGCATAAAAAGTTATAAGAATAGGATGACCAGAATAGTTTACGAGATATTTTGTACTTTAATGTGACATAATTTTATATAAACTATAAAATATCTCGTAAAATATTCATTTTTATTACACATATATTATGTATATATGTACATGTATATCTGTATGTATGTATGTATGTATAGGCAATTACAAGCTAAATGTTAAATGCTAGTACACAGAATATACGAAATAATTTAATAGTTTAATCTTGTAACGTGTTTCTGTTATTATTTAAACCATTAACAATCTGTACAAATCAAATCTTCTAAACAAAAAATATACCTACCATATTCCTGCAGGATATACATCTCATTGCAGTATAATGAAAAAGAATATGTTCACAAAGTATTGCCCAGAAGAGTATTAACAAATCTCACAATAATGATAAAATAATTGGGCTTATAGCCAATGACATAATAATTATTAAATCAAAAAATATGATAATAACACAAAAAGTAATAGAAAAAGAATGTTAAAGCAAATAAATAATAATAAATAGTTCGGTAAGCTACAAAATGAAAAAGTGAGACATTTACTTTGAATATAAGATGTAATACAGCTAAAAAGAAAAGATATCTTATGTTTCCTTTTATAATCCTTAGAATTTCTTAAAACAGAATTCCTCAAAAAATGAAATGCTCGGTGCCTCACCGTCTTCCCATTGGGCCTTCTTCCGCTTGTGATAACTTCTACGCCAAGGGTGTCGCCAAGCCTTCCTGGCCGCGAAGGCTTTGTCGGGTAGAAAGGCGGCAAAGCTACCCTCCAGGGTGTCGGGGCTACCGCAAACCGCGTGTGCGGTGTCACAATAGTAACTGCATTTGCCATGGAAGCACAGATTGCCAGCTGGACTTACAAAGAACGTCTTGAGCAGCTCGCCGTCGGCAATCTGATAAATTTCTGTTGTGACATTGAGAGTTCGGCCGCTTACTGGCATCGCTCTGTGGAACCCCAAAAGCCTGTAAGAAAAAAAAAAACATAAGATCTTTCTCCTTTTTCGTTAAAAAAAAATTTAAATATTAAACTCGCGAAGCTTTTAAAATCAAAAGCTCCATTTCAAAATGCAAAATTTTATACAATTCTTTCAATCTTTTACATATTCTGAACAAAATTTATTTTTCTAAATATTTTCTAATTATTAATAACTTGGTTATCGTCTATACCTCATACTATAAAAATAAACTTAAAAAAAAGACAGAGTTTGGTGGGAGTTTAAAATCTATAATTTCTCTTTGATTTAACAAGATAAGAAATAATTTTAAAAAATATAAAAAAGTAAATCTTAATTAAAATTCTTGTTACTACGTTAATTATGCTTTTGAGAGAGTGCAAAATGGTTTTGGAACATTAATTTTCAAAATATTATCCTCTGGACAGAAGAAAAATATAGAGTATTTGTCTTGAAAAATTTGATTCAACTGAATTATTTTAAAATACGTTAAAAAAATAAATTTTTATAATATTTATTGAACTCAATTTAATATAATTGGTTTACAGTATATTGTGAATTATATCTTTGAATTTTTTAAATATATACATTGTGCCTATATTTAATATTTATAAGCAATTAATTTCACCATTCTTTTTCAATTGATTTTACATTCTTATTCTCTCTCTTTCTCATATAAAATCCGATAAAATTTTGATCTAAATATATATTTGTGCAAAAAAAAGAAGTAAATATAACGTTACCTATCTAGATGGAAGGAGGCGATTTCAGCGGTATGTCTCTCGAAGTCTGTGAAGTAGAAATGATTCGGCAAAGTCTGTTGCTCCCGCGGGAATCTGTGCACGATAATGACTTGGTTATAGTCATACTATAAAAATAAACTTAAAAAAAATAGAGTTTGGTGGGAGTTTAGAATCTATAATTTCTCTTTGTGATTTAACAAGATAAGAAATAATTTTAAAAAATATAAAAAAGTAAATCTTAATTAAAATTCTTGTTACTACGTTAATTATGCCTTTGAGAGAGTTAAAAAAACCATGGAAAATGGTTTTGGAACATCTTATGTAATCGACAGAGGAGAACATGTTCAAAAGAGACTCGCGTGCGTAATATTGCAGAGATTATCCGAAATTGCTATATTGCGGAAGATTACAGCGAATTGCGGCATCAATCGATCGATATCTGTCGCGTGACTTTGTGACTCGCCGTCGTATATTGCATAATTCCATAATTCAATAATCATGTCAATTATATGTATGTACATATATATATATATAAAATTCTATTTACTAGATTGCCATCTCTTAAATATTATACAAAATAAACTATTGCAAAACTATTTAATTTTACAAAATAACTTTTTTTTTAAATAAAAGACCCTTTATTAAAAGCAACAAAAGAGATATCTTTTTTTCTTAATCTTTCTTTAAATATTGTAAAAGGATTTATTTATCTATTTATTTCGTAATTATATCTCATTTCTACTAATAATTTGCAGTACATTCTACATATTGTAATTATTCATTTAGCGGATAAATTAATATAATTGACCAACATACGCACACGTGTGCGTATATATATATATATTGTATATATATTTATATTTATATACGTGTATCAGTATCCTAATATCCAATTGTTATAAATCCATGCTCGTTATCAATCACTGGCTATTTGATAATTATCGTGCTTTCCGGCATTGCATTTACAGCTAAATAAGGACATTATCAAAACTATACGGGATTGTACATTTAAATTAATAAAAAAAAGACCGTTACGTAATAAACACAAATATCATTAAAAAAAATAAAAACGGCTTCTTTATCTTGTAATATTATACCTATATGTATATTTACATATCCAGTCAGAGTCAAATATTTTATTATATTATCCTAGAATGATAAATTTCAAATTGTGCAACGTGCAGTCGTGCGGAATACATCGTATGATAAAGAAAAATCAAAATTATTCGCCGGGGAAGTGCAGCGAAGGGACAATGCGAAAGCTCGGGCTTTTATTGGTCCCCGAGTTTCTCTTGAGAATTTCTTTCGAGACGATCAAGAAGGGAAAAGAAGGACGAAAGAAAGGAAAGTAAGGGAAGAAAAGAGAGAGAGAGAGAGAAGGTGAGAGAAAGAGAGAGCTTCAGGAGTTCCGCAAACTCGAGCACGATCAAATATTTACTCGATGATCTTAGTGCGGGCTTACGAGCCGCGCGTTATATGTGTATATACATATATGTATACACATGAGATAGGACAATAAACACATACACATAAAACACACACACACGCAAGTAAGTGAAATCTGATCAATCTTAGAAAATAAGGAAAAAATCTAATCGCAGAAATCGGGTTACTCGAAGAGTTAATTTAATATTCGTTTCTATTAAAGAGAACCTCTCTACCTTTAACTTCCCAAAGTCTCAAGATTAAATTATAAATGTTAGAAGGACGCTTAAAACCTGGACTCTAAAATATGGGTCGTTGCTTCATAAGTGTTCCATAAAGCTGCCACTTTTGGAATCTGACATCCACGATGGGCGACAATTCGATAATATTATTACATGACATACATAAATCTTAAAACAGATAAAAAGTCGCATATAATAATCGTAAAGAATATACCGTAAGGAGAAAATATTTTTATTCTTTCCTTAGATAGAGTAAATTTTGTCCGAGCGAGTAACGAGAGCTTATTGCGACCAAGCTGGCCCCAAAATTCTCGGCTACTGCTCTCTCACGGGGTCGCAAACTTTCGGAGGAACTTATTGGCGAACTTATTACCGGAGTTTAAGCCGCGCGAGCGGCGGCCACTTATCGTGAAATCTTCGGCCCACTGGAAGTTTAAAGGGTTCCGTGGACTCGTGTGGATCATTGAGAGAAGGAGAGAAAGAGATGGGAGGAGAAGGAAGAGGGACAAAGATAGATATCGTAATATCAGGCTTGTCCGAAAAATTTTTCTCGACCTTCCAGAGATATTGCTACCATATCGCTATCTCTCCACTTGGCGTGTCACAAAAAATTTTTCGGGATGTTGATTATTATAAGATAAAAGTAATTATGTGAGTAATGATTATATCTGTCATTCATGATCTAAAAAAATTCTATGGCAATGTGCGGCATATACACATATATATTTAACTTGTTTAAAAGACTATTATATTATCTCTCATCACAAAATTTTACACACACACACACACACACACACATTTATATACAGATGTATATATAGGTATATATTTCTTTATTTTATACAAATATTATATTTTATTGATATAAATATCGATTCAAAAATGAAAAAACGACAAAGTCATTTAAAGACATTAAAGAAGTAATATTGACAGCGTCACACATTATAATTTAAAATAAAAATGATCGGAAATGAAATATCAATTAAACTTCAGTTGAATTCGTCGCATTTGACAAGGTATCAGGTAAAAAGACACGCTCCGAAACAATGGAGTATGTGACGTATCATTTGCGAGAGAAGTGGTATGAAAAGAAAAGAAAAGTGGAAAAAGACGAGAGGGAACGGACGAAAGGAATTGTGAAGCTGCTTGAAAGTGTTTCTCTCGTAGCACATGAGCGGTGGGCTCGAGATACCATTTATATAATTGCGCTCGTAATTGAATCCGCGTAACTTTGTCAGTGGAATAAAAAATCGAGACAAGAGAAGTGATTGTATGTATATGTATCCGCTTCGCGCGTATGGGAACTTATCAATCTCGGCTTTTGAAAGATCAGAACGGTGCGCAGATATTTTTTAGAATTTTTACTTAAATTCCAATTATAAAAATTTTTCCAGTAGAGAGAGAGAGAGAGAGAGAGAGAAAGAGAGAAATTTCGTATATATCTTGGCGTTAATGTAGGTGCTATCAGAACGATGTCCCACGGTAGCCCATTGGGCGCCGACAAATTGCCAAAGTAATTTCGCACGTTGCCTGCGACTTCAAGATATACCAAAAACTTTGCGACACTCAGTGGTCTGTCGTCTTTATTCGCGAAAGTCGTGGAAGCTGACCTCCTCCTCGTAATTTGCACACGATCGCCACTAATTAGCACCATTTGCTTACACAGCACATGCGCACGATCATTTTATATTTGATATATATCACTTTTTTAATATATATTTAATTTAAATATATATACATATAATATAAGTATATATAAATAATATAAATAAATATAACCGTAATTAATGTGGGCATAATAATTATTATTATTGACGGTACAACATACACACATACACTCGAGCGCCCGCGCTTGCACAATATGTGTGTGTGTGTCTTCTATATATGCACATTAATCATTATTATTATGTCTATTAGATGTATTCATATTTATTCGTATTATATATTTAATTTACGCGTATATCCGATACAATATTTAAATAATTACTAGGATAATATTCTAAAGAGAGGGGATATAAGGGCAAAAAATCACAATAAAATAGTTAAATACATATGTTCTTATACATGCATTGATGGCATACTTACCGCATTGGTTTAAACAATGCTTGCATGTTATCACCATAATCAATGATCAATTTTAGCTGCGTGCCGCCATCCTTCTGAACTGTAACAAATCAACCGATAAATCTTTACATTACAAAATATACTCGATTAAAACTTAAATAAAAAATTTAAAAAATTCTTCATATAAAAATTAGTATAATAATATTGGTATGATCTCTCTCTCTCTTTCTCTCTTTCTCTTAACATATCAAATATATCCTTTAACATACATAATTAGTATTGATGATTGATTATATGTTGTAAAACATGACAAATGTTATATATACATATACTATATGTGTATACATACACATACACGTGTGCATCTCCCGCAAATATAATCCTGTTTCATATGTAATAAAAAAGAGAGATTATACTTATGTAAAATTCCATTTAATAATTTAGAACTATCAATATCTTTCCATACATTATTAATTATAAAATGTTATGAAGTAATTATGGCACTTTTGATAAAACGTGATTAAGTTAAGCGATTTATTTAACTCTTACATCACTAACAACGAATCGATTTTGTCAAGCAGTAATAAATCATCGCAAACAAATAATAAAACGTCCGTCGTCTGCAATCCGAATTTAGAGTGAACAACATTTAAGAAATTGACATAATCAATATCGCGAGATCGATATATTCGGCGGAAAATAAACCAGGTTTATTTTGATATCCCGCTTTGCGATAGCGTGTTAATGAGCGAATGCAAATTCGCGTCTATTCGTGATTCTACAATTAGGAATGTGCCATCAGAGCGATTTATAATTCAGTCAACACGAATCGAAAGTTTGCATATTTCACACACACACATACATACAGAGAATGTTCCTAACAATCTTGCAAATTTAAAAAAAAATAGGATAATTTCAAATAAATTTTTTTAACGATGTGAGAAATATTGATAATCCACATTAAAAGAAAAATAATTATTTCTCTTTGCAGTTTTTGTATATAAGAGAAATAATCTTGACAAGATGTAACATTTTGATAATTTTTATCAATTTTCTCTTGTTACATTTTGTCAAAATTATACGTCTCTTATATTCAAAATATTCTACAAAAAAGAAACTTTTTATCTTTTGCCTTCTAATGTCAATTATTAATATTTTATTTCTATTAACTTGGCATCTCTACCATGAGAAATCAAACATGCCTTAATTAAATATAACTAATTGTAAGCGCTTATTTGTTGCTTTAATTCCAAATTTATTACAAATTTTTTATTTGTAAAACTAATTGCTCACTTATTTTTGCAGTAGTAATGTAATATGGTAATAATATATAATGCAGTAGCATGGTAGTAACTCACATTGTTACATTAGCTACATACATCATATTATTACTTTCATTATTATATTATCACATATTTACATCACACATTGTGTAATAGGATGCATATAAAATATTGTAGATTTAATTTTAAAATATTTAACACAATATTTATAGAGTTAATAATAATATATATATATATTTATATAATATCAGATATTTTATAGTCTTATAGTCTTATTATAATTTTTGTTTCCTCGTCTTTTTTTGTTTAATTTTATGATATCATTATTATTATTATTCGAAGGTTTACTCGATAAATTTGCCCTGTAGCCTCCGAATTTATAGAGCAGACATTATCCTGTGAAACAATCCCGTATACTTTAACTTAACATAAATAAAAATATTATATATTACAATAAACTTAATAATAATATAAAATAATATAATAATATAAACTAAAACGCAAAATAATAAATAATATTTAAATTTAAATAGCATACAGTAAATAATATTTGAAAATAAAATATGATTAAAAAGGACTAATATTTAAAAAATTTTTGAACGGAAAGAATTACAAAATAATGTTTTATAGAAGATACTATTTGAAAATTACAAAGTTTGCGATTAATTAAAGATTATATTATTATACTCACCCACATGAAGAATCGGCTTAGTTGCCATCTCGTGGAGCAACTGGTCCACGTATTTCGAGTTCTTAGGATATAACTCCAATCTTGAGATCTGCAGATGAAACTTCTCCAAGGTTGTACCGTTTTTTCTGCAATAAAAAATATTTGTGTCTACATTCAATATATTCTTAACGTAAAAAATATATTATACGTATATGTATCATATATAAAAGTTAATTTGATTTTCTTTTGCGATTACATAATGCTTCTTAATACTCATGATTTTTTAGAAATCTCTTTTACAGCTTTAATTTTCTAAAATGATAGATTTGATGTACTTAGAATGATTTTTCAAAAAAATAAGCTTTCCAACTCTCGACAATTTATTATCGATCGCAATATTTTTAACAGTGGATTGGCAATAATATTTCGTTGTGAAAAAAAGATCGAATGCCAATCGATGCAGGTATCAATTCTAGAAACGTTCATGAAACGTTGTAAAAATTCTCGGCAAATATTTCCGCGCGAACGAGGACAAACGATAAAAATGCAATTCCCGTTGCCATTTTTTCTCGATGTGACAAGATAAAAGAAAAAGATAAGGAACGGCACAGTAAAGTGTATAGATAATATTACGAGTGCATAAATATAAATCTGATCATAAATATATAAAAATATACAAAAATTGCTTTGTATCTCTATATTTTGCAAAGTTAGTGCTTTTAGGTCACTGTCAGGAAACATGAAACATTTTCGAAAGACAAGAAAAAAATTTCTCTTCTTTTTAATTTTCTTAAATTTTTGAGAAAATTGGAAGAGAAAAATAATATTTTTTAAATTTTAATACAGTGTCATAATTGCAGATATTATCATTTACAAATGGAATTATCATTTGTGCGCACACGCACGCACATGCATATATATGTACATACATTTATATACGATAATACTGTTTATAAACATATATGCAAGGTATTCACGTTTTAAATTGTTAAATTTAAAATTTGAATTAATGTCGCATTAAAACAAAAAGAAACTTCATCTAAAGATATTCTCGCAAATGTTTTGTATTGTAAAGCTATTAATATTTAATCAAGCGGATGAAATATAAAATACTTTAAAACTGAAATAAAAATAAAATAACACAATTTTTTTTTGTTTTACGTATCGATTTTGCTATCAGGCAAACACAAATTTGCATAAGATTGTTACGCAAAGATTGTCAAGCAAAAGTGCGCGCTGTTAGTATTTGAGTAAGTCAACATTTTGAACATTTAAATAAAATTAAAATTTTTTTTATTAATTATTAGATAAATAAAATTACATAAAAATCATATTGCTTTTTGATTTTACCATCACTCATTATTTTCAACTACATGTTTAGATGTCAATATTTCTAAAACAAAGCGCTTGTGCGAGCTCCAGAAAAAATTTTTTCTTATTTCATAAAAAATTCAAGTTTTAAGTTTAGTGGTTTAAGCCGGGAGCTTTTATTAACATATTTTTATATATTTATATATATTTTTTATATATTTTTATAAAAGAAATGTGTGTCTCATATACATATATATCAACAATTAATATTATATAAATAAATAAAAAAGATGGATATCGATGTATTATTTGATACTGATTCACGATAGTTTTGCCAAGATAAGACATTTTACGAGAATAATCATCAGAATTTTATAACGCGATATTGAGCTCTTACAGGATGGCAAAGAGAGATGGAAGGGACGATCGCGAAAACATAATTTGTAGACGTCATTTGGTCGTTTCAAAATGCATGGAATGGCGTTCACGACGACGATGGCCTTCGACCTTCGTTTTATGGGTGAGGAGGCCCTTATCCGATATGAGAAGATCTCGTTTTGGTTATCTTCCTATATACATGCACGACACGCGCTTTTCCATCGTAATGTTTTGTTTTCATTTTTAAATATGTATGCAAATCAAAGGGAAAGATATCAATGTACGTATAAAAAATTTGTCTAATAATGTAATAAAATAATAGTTTAATAACATTTATAATGAAGCGCTAAATATAAAAATATAAAAGTAAAAATATAAAAAGTATAATTAATTTTATTCTATATGATTAAATTATACATACAATTTGTGAATTATTAATTGTTATTAAATTACAAATAATTGCAAAATTTGTTATTAAATTCTTTCCGTAGAGGACTTTCGACGGCATCAATCTCAAATCGATTAATTTACTGCCCAGCACATCGGCAGTCTTTTATTAAAATTCATCTCATGGCCTTTTCGTTGCCATCCCCCTACCCCCAATCCTATTTTCACCTCCAACCTAAAATCTGAACACTTGTCGATATCCAGTTACGACGTGTTTCCAATAAAAATCCACCACTTTCGCTAAATAAATCATCATATCGTCGAGTTGCTGAAACTTTCAGCCACGTTCCAATTTTTCGATGTTTCCATCGAATTTCAATGGAAAACGCGCAAGTAGATTTATAATTAAAAAAATATATTTTTATTTTAATTTTGATTTAGATTAATGTGTATATTAATTTTATTTTGACAATGACTTCGATTCACATTTATTTCACTATTCTTATTATATGTAGGATCAATTTATTTTAATAAATTTCTTTCTTTTTAATCAAATTAATGTAAAACCAAATTAATGTTAACTAAATAAATTTGTTTTATTATTTTTTAAAAATTAACTCTGTTTCAATTTTGATATATATTCACAATTATTTTCTTTTATATTATAATTCACAAAATCGTTTAGACCTAAATGATGGCCTAAGAATAAGGGAGAGATATACATATATCCTGCTGCTGGGTAGTTAGTATGCCACAAGGATTCTGCTATGATGCTTCTTCATCTTTCTTGAAGACGAAAAGTTGATATGATACTTCTAGACACGGATTTTTCATCGTCACAAAAGAGGGAAAAGAAGAGAGAGAGAGAGAGAGAGAGAGAGAGAGAGAGAGAGGGGGGGGGGGGAGAGAGAGAGAATATAATTTTATTATTATTTATTTTTAAATTGCAACACTAGATGTATTTTACAATTATACAACAAACTATTTTATAAATATTTATTATCAAATATATATGTGTGATACATACATATACATACATATATATTTTATATTTTCAGTAAATTTATATGTTATTAATATTTAAACATTATTATTTTTATTTCACACAACTTAGATAACCTTTACTTTGATCTTAAGTTGACCCTCATGAAAATCAATGATCTTAGCGGCGGTCCTAGGAGAATGAGAAATTATGTCATAAAGTGAAATAATTTTCTAATAATTTTATATATATCGAGCCAGACGAGATTCAGTCATCGGAAAGTGAGCATTGACCTCATATCGCTCAGTACTTCCAATATGACAAGATCTATAATTATATAATAGTTCCACATGAGTTTTTAGCTTTTAATGCAAAGTGAAGTTCAAACGTAGATGTAGAAAAGTTGTCGATGGATTTGTAAACTTTCTGCATATGTTAGAGATTTATTTTTCTGGACGTGTGAATTTTGCTTTGCATTAAAAGTTGAAAACTCATGTGGAACCATATAATTATCGATCTTATCACACTGAAAGCATCCGATCAATGTGGGATGGACCTTGCTTCATGCTTTCCTGACACACAATGTCACATTCAAAATATAGAGAGACTGTGGCGAAATTTAAGGGAAAATTAATCTAAGTTTGGTAATTTGTTCATATCATTATAAAAATTATATTACTAAGTTCTTGCTTAAATGTTATTATCCACATAAAGAGTGTATAAATGCTTTCTTTAATGTTATTGCAAAACGGTATGTATTACCAAATGTAAGTGATAACGAATAAACGTCATTTTTTTTACATACTTGATATTTTTATATACTTCATCATTTTTCTAACATCATAATTTCTCAAGGATGCGTAATCGCCGCTTAAAACCAAGGTTTTTGATCTTCATAAGGATCAAGGTCATTGTTAAAGTCAAAGTGAAGGTCATCCGAGCTGTGTCCATTAAAACAAATAATTGTCCAAAATTGTTCTATTCAAATCAATTTATCAAAATTTTGATTTATCAAAACGCGGAACAGTGAAAAGGTAAAAAGGAATGAAAACAAGTACAATTTGTGATGTAAATGAGAATAAATAGTACACACACACAACACACACACGCATCCTCTTATCATATATTAATTATAGATAATATAGCTAAAATTATATTAACAAAACATAAACTTTTTATTATGTATGTTAATACGAAAAATTAATATATATGTAATTTAAAGTAAATCACATAAAACTAAAGTGAAAATTTTAATACAGTTTATCAATATAAATTGAAGTAAAATATATTTTAATTGTGTGTGTGTTTCAAAAATAACACATTATATTTAAATTTAAATACTATATTTAAATGTGACTAATTATCAAGATCAGAATACATAAATCTACAGTTATATATAACTCAATTATAATATACAATTCTAATGTATTCATGAATTGTTAAGCCTTGCTTTGTATGATTTTGAGCATGGGGCTTTATCTGTCACAAAAAAATGATAAATTTTGAAGAGAGAAAGAGAGAGAGAGAGAGAGAGATTTGAGTTTATTATTAAAAATTTTCGACTAATTATTTATTATCTTTTGTCTGATCAAAGAATTATCAAATCTGAAGCTTCAGAAGTTTTTGAAGCCAGAGACAAACGCGATAGCTGATTAGGGATTTCATGATTAGAGTATTCTCTCTCTCTTTCGGGATGTCGTCTACGTCGACAACGACGTCGTCGCAACGTCGTTCTGTCTCTCGAGCTACAAACCGAATCTCTAGATTGAGTTCTCGGCGAACACACGTGCGAGCGAAACTAATCCGCGACTTCTTCCTCCCCCTTCCGCCTCTTCTCATTCTGCCATCCTATTCCTTTCTCGATGTCGATGTCGGGAACTCTGTCGAGACTAAGTCTTAAGTCTGGTTCTCATGTATAACGCGTAGCGATCCCGAAATTAGCCCAGAAACGAGAGGTGTCTACTGATAGTATTATTGGATTCGCGGATACTTAGATTCTTCTTTCCAGCTTCCCCACAGTTTTTCTAAATCCATGAATCTCGGGATTTTTAGAATACCCTCCCCCCCCTCCTAGTTTGAGTAATAAAAAAAAGAGAAGAACAATTGAGTAATTAAATAATGATGACAAAATAACCAATCTCCATTTACTCTTCACTTCTACGTTCGAGATGCGCGTTCGGAACTGGAAATGCAATTAGAGGCGGAAATGCGAACGATGAGGTATGCAAAAATATATAAGCGGCAAACCAAATTAATGCGAATCGCGTGTGGACAAGACGTAATCAGTCGCAGCATGTACACATGAAAGGCTGACCTAAGCCTTCGTTATTGCACATGTATACGCCCGTGAAATTGCATTAGCGATCGCGTGCATATTGAGAACGAAAGCGAGCGAGATTGTACACTGTATCCCCCCAGCGTAATTCGTTAATATAAACACGAATCAATAATTTAACTATTTTCGTACTCGACTTAATTAATAATAATAATAATAATAATAAATATTACAAATCAATATAATTATAAGTTACGTATCATAAATGATGTAATTAATATAAAGCGGGCCACTCTCTTAAAGTATAAAATATTGATAAAATTGTAATTATATAGCTCTCGAAATTCTACAACAAAATTGCACATAATTTTTTATCCGAATAATGCAATTTTATCTAGGTTTTTGGAAAATAATGTGGTCCACGTCGAGAGATTTTCAAGCGATGTCCGTTCGTTCGCCACTGCGATGCATAATGCATACGATGCACTTTCTCACGTGATCTCGTAACGGAGGAAGGAAAGATCACCCCGCAACGCCATCGGAGAGAATATCAATCCCGTAAAAGGATATCAATAGCGAATCGCGGATTCAGAGATGTCACTTCCTCGATTCGCGGATTCTATCTTCGATGTACCGAGCGCTTCGAAATATCTCGATGCCCTTCAATTCGCATCGCAAAAGCGGGAAAATTGATGTTAAAATATAAGTTCTATTATAATATAAGTTTTTTATATCAGCGCTCCAAATATTCATGCATACATACATATACATACACATACATACATACATACATATATACACAGGGTGTTTCGCATTTTAATTAATATAATCGAATATCTCTGAAATACTTATTAAGATTATCAACTTTTTTCCCCCTCGAAACCTTTTAATTTTTGTATGAAATATTTTCTTGTTACAGCCATAGTTTCAGAGATATTCGACTATATGAATTAAAATGGGACACCCTGTATATATACATATAAAATTTAACACATATAATTATATATATGTATATATAATTTATTTAAACGAAGCAATAAGATCATAGCTCATATAGATCAAGTAGATGAAACTATGCTCATAGGAGCATAGCATCTACTTTAGAACGCGAATTGTGGTAAAGTATTTAGTCAACCACTATTAACGTTGACCGACTTTATCAGCCATTTTAATTATCCTGACTCTTACCATAACTTACATCATTATCAATGGTTCATATCGCGCTATGGATATACGCACTATTGATAAACCGTAGAATACTCTTCATTAAAGCGTTATAAATACATACACTAATAATAAAATAATAATAATTATAATAATAATATACAATATGGTTAATATAATAAATATACTAAACTGAGAAGAAACGGCTAACTGTAAGAAAAAATATTAAAGAAATCTCATGAATTATATTTAAAATGAATAAACATTGCGCATAAAATCTGAACTTAAATAATAAGCAATCAAAATGTGGCGTAACAATTGTGTTAACATTACTATCATTAGTGCAAATGAACACAAAAAACTTTATACAGATTGACATAATTGAATTAACTACAACAAATAATTTTATCTTTATAAAAATCATATTTATGCCATTCCTAATAACAGGATCATAAACTTGAAAATGAATAAAAATGCAGTTTCTTTCCGTGCAATTGCAGATGCAAATATACTCATGCACCCCAAGCACCGTACACACGCACACACACACACACACAAAGGCATACATATGCGAATTGTTAATGACGGAAATACGATATACAAACGTGAAAGGAGAGTTCGCCATTCTCGGAGAAATAATTCAACTACTGTAACTTGGTCGCGCGAACAGATGAATTCAGATGACAGGAAAGTGTTATTGTAAAAAAATATTTAAATTATTTAAGTGTGCCTTTTAATGTCCCACACAAATAATGTTCCCTTTTTTTTATCTAAGTTAATACATATAGATATAAATTTAGAATATATTAAGAATGAGCCTGGTAAAGGAACCTAACATTATTAGTAGGTTTATTAAAAATGATAGATGAGTAAAAGATGCAAAATTTAAATATTCTTTTTCTTTTTTATATATGTTTCTTTAAAAAAATACTACATTTTATTGTCTTCTTACTTTCAGTTTTTCCTATTTTTTTTTAAATTTTCGTAGAAGTTTTTTTATACAGTTTACTAGCCGATCGTAGCCGATAATATTGCATTCTTACATATGATTATATTTTAGTTACATGGAACACATTTATAGCACAATTGTTTTCTAATAACGAAATAAAAGTATTAAAATAACTTTTTGCTCTGAGAGAATACATAAAAGAGATTATTGAACATCTTCAATTATACATACGTTTTGTTTCCTCAAAAATTATTTGCAAATTGTTGGTATATAAAAGTTAGGTATATAAAACAAAAATTTATATATAAAACAATTCAATATCTCACATTGTCATGTCTAAACCGTCGAAAATTTAATTATTCAAATTGTTTGAATTTTTTGATATTTTGGATGAAAAGCATCTCTCGTAGCCATCATTGAGACGAGTTTTGCTCGTAATATCGACTATGTCACAACACGAAGTGTTGCAAAAGAAATGCTGGCATGCGTTTCCCTAAGGATTACGGCATGTAAACGTTGTCATGTACAAGCATAGTCCGCTATCAGAGAGGGTACACGAGACCGTGACCTCGTCGCCGAGGGAATAAGTCATTGTCTTGCGTAACAATAGCGCGACATCGTCATCTTGTTGTTCTATTTGTTTAATTGAATTTTTATCAAAGCAGATTCTTGCAGAAAAAAGAACTTAAAAGCTATACATTATGCCTTTGTTTAAAATTTATTTCAATATTATAGTGACATTCTTTAATATTAAATTGGCAATATTAATATATAGAGCAATTTAATTTAAATTGACCGTATGTGTATATTAATATTGGCAAATTGTCAAACAAGCTCTTGTATGAGGAAACAGTTATTTTCAACTTATCAGAGATGAAACATGCTTTCAGTCGAGAAACGAAATTTTTCGATGAAAGAATGTTATCGAATTGGCTGGCCGTGGCCGCACATTTAGGTGATAAATACAGCGCTATCAAGTAATAAAAAAATGGAAAGTAGGAAAATAATTGTTACACACACACACACACACACACATATATACATACGCATATACATACATATATATGTATACATGTATATATTGCTATAGAAAATTGCTTTTTAACTCATTCCACAAAGGCTATAATTATAAAGAATTATAATAATAATAAGTTTAAAATGTCTTAATTATATCTCCTATATATGCAAGTCCAAAATACACTTTAAAAATTAAAAATGCATATATTTATTTGTTTTTATGAATTAATTAATTACAACGTAACTTTATGCTATGATGGCACTTTGAACTTGTCCGTGGATTTTTTCATCCATAGTAATCCTGGATTAAACGACAACTGTGATTTCTTTTTTAAAGGTTTTCGATAAAATAAAGTATACAAGTTGTATTAAACTCATATTAAAAAAAATTATATAATTCTAATTTTTTTACACTGACAAAAAGTGATATCTCTTGAATTATTTTTTCGTGTGTCACTCGGTATTGGAAAGGTAACAATATTAAAAATCTATTTTTCATAAAAGCGCGATAATTCAATCCGCGATTTCATAAATAAATAGAGACCAGAAAAATCATTGACAGAAAATTTATGAATTTTTTTTGGAAAAATTTTTTCGATGTCCCATTGGTCTGATCGGAAATAAAAACACCGATCCCCCCCTGAATGTCATGGTACTGCTGCGAGACGATGCGCTATAAACAAGCGAAGATAGAAATTATAGATGAGTTGGCGGGGTAAACAGGCGGCACAGCACGAGAGCCGAGAAAATGGCTTTTCCCCGAGAGAAAAATGCGTCTCCGCATTTTCCAGAGCGGAACGATCCGGTGCACGGACCCTCTTCCCTCATCTCTTTACCTCTCTCTTTTCTTCTGTCCCCCCCTCCGCCGCCTTCAATGTTCATCTAATTTTCCTATTTTGACATACTGTATAAAAATAAGAGATTATATAGAAGAACATTATATAGAAATTTAGAAACATTATAAAAATGAGAAAAAAATGAGAAAAAAAAGAAATATTTTGTTATATATTTTATGTTAAAAATATTAAAATTTTTATGTATATTAAATAATTATTATATATAATTATAAGTGAATATTATTGTTACAACTTTAAAACTTAAAATTATAATTTGGAAATTCAAATGAATGTGGTATATTGAAAATAAAATTCAATTAAATTTTTCGAGTCTGAAATTTATATCTCTTTTATACTTCTTTATATTTTGACCTACAGTCTCTCAATATTAGTAAAAGCAAAATCAATTTCCCATGTTTCTCTTTGCTTCAATCTTGATCGTGTATGACAATTTGGACAGGCAAGCGGGTTCGAGAACACGCAGTTCTGTTTGCCGGAAATTGACGAGAAAGAGAAGCTACTATTGACCTAATTTCGGTTCATTGTGTATAAACCGAAACTAACCGAGCGAGAAAATCCTCCGATCTATAGGTCTATAGATCCTGCCGGCCGTCTGTAAGTACATACATGTAACCATGTAAGTAACGGTTATATAAGAAAACATGATGGAGATCATCGAAGCGATGGATGTGTATTTATAAAAGACGGTACAGACAATCGCAGAATTATTAAAATCAAGTTTTATCTGTAGAATTTATAGTTAATTTATTAGATCGTTGCATATGTTGCATAATATATATATATATATATATATATATATATATATATATATATATATACATATATATATATATATATATATATATATATATATATATGTATATATATATATATATATAAATATACGATAAATTATAAAAGAAGCTAAATAATTCGAGCAAATAGTCCAAGATATTCAGACTTGAAACTCCCAGTATTTTCTTCGCCCATTATACATCTGTCGTTATTCTTATCTCTCTTATTTGATAAACCACGATAAGAAGTGGTGCAATACATGGCACACTTGTTTACGACGTCCTCGATCGAACATTTAATTTCAATAACGAGCATGTGCTCTACTGTAGAATCTTAAATAATTAAAACTAGATAAGGGATAATAATATATATATATATATATATATATATATATACTTTGCTATATACAAAATTCATACATATAACAACACATATCAGTATTTTCTCTCATAAAACACATATGGATTATTTGAATGTGGATATTTTATGTGAAAAGAGAGTTATTAATAATTTTTATTGACTTTTGTAACGCTTTTTGTGAACGTGCAGTTTTACTCTGTAGCAAATGATATATATTCATCAGTTATAATAGTACAAAATAGAAAATAGAAAATACAAAATAGAAAATAGAATGTGTATTACACACGCACGCACGCATACGCACGCATGCATTCTAGAGTATCCGATAAGGGTTAATAATCTATAATTAATCGAACATTGTGAAAAGTTCATTGGCAAAAGCCGTCGATGTGACCCAATAACTGACAAGATTTTTCTACGATTTTTCTCGTCATCGATTTCTAATGTTCCCGCGTGCGAATTTAATTATTCCTTTTTACTAATAACTGAAAACATTGCAAAAAATTTTATTCTACATTTTTTACTTATTTTTTCATGTAAAATTATTATCTTTATCGTTGATTGTAGTACCAGTTATATGAAAGACATATGTAATAGACATTATATAATAAAAGACATTATATAATGCAATTATATTTCAATTAAAAAACAATTTCATTATTTGAAATAATGTAAAGTATGTAAAATTATTGCGTGTTTCGAAAGATGCAATCGTATGCAATTTCTTTACTCATTTTGTTTAATTAATTACATCATTTCAATGATCGGATATGTATCGGCCAAACATACAACTGGTATTTCCAGTATGTCCAGTTTCGCAGATACAATCATCCAGTTTATCTATACATGTTGCAATTATGTAACTGTATTTCTAATGCACGATTGACCGAGCGTTATGTATACATATATATCATACATATATGTATTTTAACCACGGAAAAATTGGGGGAAGTGCCAAAAGCGTAATTGATTCTGTATGTGTGTGTTTAGTAAAAATTCTAAGATTGTCTAAGTCTCAAAAAGTGCAATTATTGCTTATAGAATTCTTACGCATGATACGCGTAAAATTTGTTCTCTTCACGATTCAGCGATTTTATGTTGATTTCTTATTATCACCGTGCGAAATCGTATAATAACGATTAATAGAACTTGGCGGAAAATTAAAAAGTTGAGATTTTGCATGTGATTGAACTGCTTTCAATTTATATCTTTTTTTTGTTTACATTATAAAGATATTGGTTAAAAATATGTATTAAAAGAAATATTCGTATCTAGCAATTAGAGCGAATATGATGTCAAGGCTATAGCTCTATTTTATTTCACGATCGTGATGCTCGTTAGAAATGTGATTGATTGAACGTATCACGAAATACGTAGGACACGCAATGTAGAAACAGTCGTTTAATTTTCTTTCTTTTTTAACTTACTCATTGTATACGATATTTTTATTGTATTCATACAATGATAATGTAAATAATTTGCATGTCCGGCATGCGAGCAGTAATATATACAGTAATATATATATATATATATATATATATATATATATATATATTATATTATACATTTTATACCGTATCGTGTATGTGTGTGCGCGCTTTGCAAAAAATTATTTTATTTGATTTCTTGCACTAATTTTATCATGATATCAATTGCATCGATTACTTGCACTCATTTTATCAATTTTAATATGATTAATTTATTATTATTTACATTAATTTGTTTTATTTATATAAATTTTGTTATTTACATTAATTTAATTGCTTATATTAATTAATTTATAATTTATAATTTTATTATCTATATTAATTGAAATATTAATTCTAATCTTTTTAATCTTATACATGTTGATTTTGATTACTTTATGCGTGTTTCTTTTCCCTGGATTAAAATACGACGGTAATTGTAACACGATGACAAATGCATTCTAAATCACGTTATAGCGAAAAAAAGGGGCTTCATCAAGCTGAGGCATATATAACGATCGCGAATTATAGTATTCTTCGTGATAATTAAATTTACGAGTGAAAGAAGTGGATGCGAAATAATCATGATGGTAGAAGAACGTCTACCTGTTGCATCGTTACGTCGTCGCAGAAAAATATAGCATTTAAATAACATTTGAAAATTTATTTATTTATATCTTTTTATCTTGTAATCTCTTATGTGTAATTACAACTATCCGTTTAATAGATAAAAATAAAATAAAAATTACAATGATACTTTAACAAAGAGTCGATGGAAAAGCAAATATATACAGAACTTTACCTCGAAATCTTAGCGAATAACTTTTGCATTTTAGTCAGTGTAATTGTTTCCTAAACTAATATTAAATCGATAAGATAGCGGTGCATTTCTCATTTTTCTGGATCAGTATTCTTTCCCTCAATTAAGATTGAGATCGCTTCCGATCTCACACCGTCAATCCGCGAGAGAGCGTGGGAAATTTTTTCTTTGCCAGTTGTTAGACGTTCTAAATTTTCGAGACAGCTTATCCGCTCTCTTCTTCTCAAACGTTTGAGACATTTTTTTATTACGACAAAATAGCCTATTTAGAAGATTTCGAAGCCTTGAGAAACAGTGGCACATTTTTTTACAACGGTAAAGTACGACGCAGATGAATCTAAAGTCGCTGTTTTATTTTAGTTTAGCTAAAAGTGGCTGTTGCACTCAAAAAGTTTATTTTTTATTTAATATTCTTGTAATGGGTCGAGGCCACTTCAAAAAATGCCATAATTTTACTTATTTGTATTGACCGAATAAGATACAATATGGTCATTCTCTCAAAGATATAATACCTTTCAAGAAGGTACCTATCTCTAAAATACGAAATATATAAATTTACTTACTGCTAAAAATGTTGTCCCTCTATTATTTAATAATGTGCTAAGTAATCATAAAGACTTAAAATTACTTGTAATCTTTTGTAATCTGGGTAAAAATCATATACACATAATTCAATAATTAAGGCTTGGAGAATTTGTGTAGTATTTCAAAGATAAAGATATTAAAATTTTGAATGATTATATATGTATATATAAATGTATGTATATATGTATATATATATATATATATATATATATATATATATATATATATATCTTTTATATACTTATACATATGTCTCTTTTATTCTGATTGATACAAACAAGTAAGATTACAGCATTTTGAAATCGTCTCTGTACGGGATATAAAAATTGCGAATAAAAAAAAAAACAATAGGGAATTGTCATTTAAAATTTTTATCTTGACGCGACCTTTGGAGATCAACCAGAGAGATCACCGTTAACTACATTATTTAATATGTTAAAACTTTTGTATTTTTTCTAAAATATTTTTTTCGAAATATTTTGCTTTAGGGAAACATCAGCGATTAATTTTCAATAACTAATGATTTAATTAATTAAATGGTCTCAATCACGGTATATGGATTTATTAACAGTTAATAAGTCAACAAACAAATAAGCAAATAGGCATATTATAGTTGACAAACGTTAATGACGTTGACAAATGTTAATGAAGTTGACAAATTTTAACAATAATTTCAATATTAATTAATTTATAATTTAATTATGCAGTAAATTATAAATGCGGAATTAATGTTTGCGCTTAATTTTTAAAATATATTATCATCGGCGAATGCATATTGCATTCCGAGGATCAACCGCAAAGTGACACAAGATGATGAGAAACGTTAACATAACATATGATGAGTAGATACATGCTGATGACGCATTTCTCTTCATAATCTACTATGATCCAACGCGTTCCATGATTTCATACAATGCGTAATACAATAACGAGTTTTAGAAAGTGAGAGAACATTGTGATGATAGGTTTTTTCATCAATTTGTAATCGATTCCATATCGAAAACATCAATGTAAATGTCAAAAAAATTATTGAATAATTTGCCATTGAAAATAAAACGCACTTTTTGCAATATACCACTTTGCATTTGATTTTAAATGCTATTTATTGTGCTTTAATAAATTTTGATTTGTAGTTTCAGCAAAAAGATATACATAATGCCCTATGACTCGCAATCTTAATTATCATAATGAATTCTCCTATCAATTTTTTCTTTTCAGCGAAAATCATCATGCACGGAAATTCTTCAATTAAATTTCTAAATTTTTAAAAATCTCTCTAAAATTAAATCTTAATTTAAAATTTTATTACACTAAAGTCCATCTCTGAACTTGCTTAAGGAATACAATTTTATTATCTGTATTTTTTTTCTTTGTGAGGCTTAATCCGGAAAAAATATTTTAACTAAAGTATTTTAACCAAAGAGATATTCTTAAAAACAATATGCATATTGAAACATCTAACAGATATTTGATAAGAGTTGATTAATTTTACATTCTTCGAGTTTGACCAAATACGCAATTCTGTACGTACATTATCTTTGGTAATTATATGTCATCGCGGAAATGAGGCGTTATTGTAACTGCAATCATCACGCTTCCGCTATCGTCATGTAATCATGTTCATGATGCACCGGAAATTAAGGTGACCTTCATGCTTCGCAAAATTTATAGCGGTTTAACAAAGAGTCTTTGAATTTTATAAGAGAAAATTGTTATAAATTTAAAAATATATTAAGAGTAAAAAGGATTGAGAGTAGAATTCAGAGAATTTTTGGCAAATAAAGTATCTAGAGATAAAAAATTCTGAAGTATGAGGAAAATAAAAAAAATAGTCAAGACAATAGTCGAGAGAATTTCATGAACAAATGCTTTTTTTCTTTTGATCTTTAATGTTTTCGATAATTCTAAAAATTCAATGTCTAAAATATTTATCGTTAGAACAACGAAGTGAGAATCATATGGTACGTTCCATGTGGAACAGCGCAATGAATGTGGGATCGAATAGACCTAACAACAACCTTTGTACGCGTTCTCTACCACGCGATTATAACGAAACGTAATTCCACCGTTCCACGAAGGCGCCATGGAACATCGCGCACCTGTACCAATAACATTTCCGTTGTATGCGTGTACACGCAAATAGATACACATGCGCACGTCGAGATTACGTATGTTCGTCCCGACTGTCATCGGTATAATTACGTTTGCAAACGGCAAACGCACTCGTGCATGCGCCGCCGACCCCTCATCCCGCAATGCCTAAAGCCGCACTCACATTGAAGAAGGAAATAATAGAGAAGCTATAGAAAATTACGTATCATAATTAGAAAAAAATACACACACATATACATACATACATACATATACACACGTGTGTGTGTGTGTGTATAAACGGATAAATAATTAAATGAGATAAAGAAGAATTGACAAATTTAAATCTTGTTATTGGAGGATTAAGTTACACATCATAAATTGAAGAACTTATTTTTAGTATTATGCAAATATAAATCTTATCGATTCTTATCGACAAAAAAAATAAGAAGAGATAAGAAAAGAGGAAGAGAGAGAGAGAGAGAGAGAGAAAAATTTATATAAGATTCAATAGAATTAAACATTTTTAAAAAATTTAAAAATTTAGTAATTTATAAACATTCGAAGCTTATGATCGAAATATTTAACAGAAAGAACCAGTTATTATCAAAAATAAATTTCCTAAATCTAAATAATTAAAGCAATATTTGCATTATCAGTTTCACTACTCACCTTGGTATCATCTTCTTCAGTTCTCCAATCGTCGGACTATACTCTCGGTTCTTTCTGCTAATTCTTGCCACTCCTTCGTCACTATTCACCGCATCCCCATTCATCACCAAATCCATCAAGTCTGCGAAATCGTCGTGCTTTCTCATCGTTGACGATGACGGCGTCAGTTCGCTTTTCCCGGATTTTTCAGCGACGGGCATCGCATCGCCATTTGCCTGTTCTCGACTACTATTACCTCGTTGAAGGAACTTCCGGCGGAAGTTATTGTAGACGCTGTCGGTGTCCGGCGGGTCGCCGACCCTGACGCGAGCATGGCTGGGGGTCAGGTGATGACCGCTGTAGCCCAGATCCATCTGCAGGTCCATCACTAGCAGAAGCGTGAACACGATAGCGAACGCACTTAAGCCCAGCACTAACTTGTCGCGAATGCGGATAAGTCTAATGGTTAGTTTCATTTTGGAATTTTTATGGAGTCTATTGATCGATTCACTTCTCTTGTTACCTTCTAACAATTTTCGCTTAATTATCGGCAACCGTAAATCATCCGATTGATGATCTATAAGACGGTAAGACTTGTGGATTAGTCGTTGGTTGTTCAAAGATTTAAGATTATTGATTATCTTCAAAGCAGGCGAATTATTGGTATATAACTTGGTGACTAACTCTTCTATCTCAATGGATGGATTCTTCAAGATATTCTCCTGATTTTTTCTAGAATTGACTATTAATGGCAACCGTCGATCTACAGATTTATCCAATCGATGATCTATATGACTGGAAAATTTTTGTGAATTTTTTTGAGTTACTCGTTGATAATTTTGACCTTCAAGATTGTCAATTATCTTCAAGGTAGGCAAATCGTTGCTATTCACTTTGATAACTTGACTCGTTAAAGTTTCTTCGCAATCTATTATCCTGATGATTGGATTTTTCAAGATCTCTTCGGAGTTTTTTATCTCGACGACTGGTTTCTTTAATATCTTTTCGTGTTTTATCTTGACGGCTTGAATTTTTAAAATCTTTTCGGAATCTTTAATCTTAATGACTGATTCCTTTAGGTTTTTCTTCAGATCTTCTTCAAAATTTGTACATCCTGACACACTTTCAATGGACTCCGCAATGAAATTGGTTTCTGGATATCCTTTGGAGCTATCTACTAATTGTTTCGGGCAAGAAGAGACCTTAGAAATTGTATGCGCTTCGAATGGTTTCGCGATCGACTGTTTCGTATAGTGATTCGAATCCGTAAGTCTGCATTTTGCGATCGACGAATCGTGTTTATCGGCTGACCCGTCGTTATCAAACCCTGTTGACCCTTGATCCAGCCAGTCTTCCTCCGGTGAAGGCGATCGCTTCGCTTTATAGTCACTATTGCGCTCTCCTCGTACTTTCTTAGATCCCTGAAGAATTTGCTGAGGAACTTTTGATAGAAGATGACGTCTATGGATAATCGATGATTGATAAGGGAGATCAATTAAATCGTTTGTTTGTTTAAATATTAAATTCTTGTTCAATGAAAGATAGTTACAGATGGTCCATTTTGTTGGTTGCGATAATCTCTTCTCTTTTTCAATTAAAGAAATATTTTCCCCAGTTAAAGAACAAAATTCCTTCGTCAAAGACAAATGGTCTTGAACGGTTCTTTTTGTTAATTTCGATGATAGATCTTTTTCAGAAATATCTTTTTCTTCTTCAGCTGAAGAAATGCCTTGGTTGGATGAAAAAATAACTTCCTTAGTTGGAGCAAAAATATTCTTTGTCAATAACAAATTTTCCTGAACGTTATTTTCTACTAATTGCAACTGTAAACCTTCAGGAATATCTTTTTCTTCCTGAGTCAAGGAAAAAAAATCTTTCGTCGATAAAAAATTATTATTGATCCGTGCTGTTAACTTTATGTCATCAGAAATGTCTTTTCTCTGCAATAATGAGGAACTTTTTCTTACACATATAGACAATTGTGAAGCTTCTTCAGAATCTTTCTTTACTAAAAATACTTTTTCATCAAAAATGCTCTTTGACGGCTCTGGATTTTTCTGAATATGTTTGTCCATTAATTGTATCAATGGATCAATTGAAGTATTCTTCTTCGGACTGTCGTTGACATTTTTCTTTATCAAAAGATGTGGACTCTTTTGAACATAATTCTTCGAGAATAATGTAGTTTCTCCAATATCTTTCGTTGTCAATTGCGAAATCTCATTAGCTAAATTCTTATGAATATTCTTCTTCGCTAATAACAAATCCTTTTCGACGTTTTCCTGTGTTAATTGCTCCTTAAGATTTATCTTCGTTAACAATATATTTTCTTTGATTTTTCTCTTTGGCAATAAAATACTTTTATGAATGTCTTCAATCCCCTCTTTCTTTAACAACAAAGGATTATTCAGATTGCATTTCTTCGCAATTAATACATTTTGCTGATTGTTTATTTCGGCTAATAGTATCTTTTTCTGAATATTATTCTTTAATGGATTTTCATAAATATCCTTCTTTGCTGATATTAGGATCTGCCGATCACGTCTATCAGCTGACAATATTTTCCTTTGAATATTTTTTTTCAATAACAGAGAACTTTCCTTAATATTCTTCTTTAAAATTCTTCTGATATCTCTTTTTTTTTTTAATGTTAAACTCTGTCGATAGCTTCTATTGCCTAATAATACTTTTTCTCGAATATTCTTCTTCAACAAGAAATTTTCCCGAACATGTTTCTTTCTCAGATTTGGATCCCGCTGGCTGCTCTTCTTTAGAAACAATTGGCTCTTGTTGATATTTCTCAGCAATCTATCGCACTTCTTACCGATATTCTTCTTTAACACCCTTTGCAAGAAATCCTCCGCTTTATTAAATCCTCCAATACGATCTACTTTCAATCGATTGTCGATCCCATTTGATAATTCGAAGGATTCATCTGTTACCCTCCTTTTGAGGTTCCTTGACTCTTTATCGTCATCATTCTTGTTTTTAAATTTAAATCTCCTGCTTGTCGATCTCGATCTTGATTCCCTGCCCCTCGATCTAGATTCTCTGCGCCTCGATCTCGATTTTGATTTAGATCCTTCGTATAATTTTTCGTGATTGTTCGCGTTATCTATGTATATCGGGCGGTCGGCAGTTGCTGTCGCGTTGCTGCAGCTTGCACTTCCGGAACATTTCCCGTCAGCCAGAGCTCGGGATGATTGCAAAGATTGATAATCCGGCGTCGCGACGCGCCGGACTTTCGACTTAACAACGGATCACTTGATTACACCCTTGTTATACTTTTATTGCACTTTGAACATTTGTGAAAACGCAACGAAGAAATATATCACTTATTGATTTAGTTAAATAAATGTGTTTATATTACCCAAATAAGATTGAATTAATTGATGAATATTAATCAGATTCTGAATACCCGTGCACACAACGACGTCCTTATTATCGCGCCGTCTGAAACAGAAAAAAATATTGAATTATATGGGGAAAATTATATAGCAATTATTATTATTATGTGTGCGTTTATATAACCATTATATTACATTAACTTAGTTATATATTGTTATATAACTAAATTTATATTGTTATGTAATTATTATACTCTATTAATTTAATTATATATTGTTATACATATAACTAAATTTTTTTATATTTTCTAATTCTCTTCTATTGTATATCTATGATTCCTTATACTTATATATTACAATTCTTTAAATTATAAAATCCTATTCTTATACTATTCTTCTCTCTCTCTTTTTTCTTTCTCAAATTTTTAGAAAATGAAAACAATTGTAATTTAATTAAAATTCTTCGTATTATGATTGCATATCGATGCGTCGTGTTGCATTGCGAGTTAACGCGATGCATCGTTGCAATGCATCATATGGTTCGTGGTATGTAATTCAAGTCGATAACAAGACTGGCCAGCGTTATTTTTATACAATGGCGCGCGGCAGTATTTTTTATATCATTATATCACGTTACCGTCATATACATAATACACGTGCCACTTTGATATTTATATCGCGCTAAAGCGTATGAAATCAGATAAGTATATGGCATGATATAAATATATTACGATCAGCTGTTCCCTTGTTTCCTTTTTTTTTTACTTTTTATTGCAGCTGTTTTATTTATTGCAGTAAATAGTTACCTCAAATCATATTTAAATATAGATATTTAAAACAAATGTTTTTAAAGAAAAAAAAAATTCTTTAAATTTTATAGCATAAGTTTTATATATAATTATTTTTAATTGGTTAATTGATAATTGACTAAATTTTCATACAAATTTTAGTGGAAATTTTAAAGCGGATAAAAAGATTCGGTAGATTTCGAAAAAAGTAATGCATGGAAGTCTTTTCTCGCGTTATTATTTTTTATTATTTTATTATTTTAAATAGATGACGATTCTTTTCCAGTGCATCATGTATGATACATTTTGCTTTTAAATCTAACCTGCGCATAACAATATATATACATACATACATATATATATATATATATATATATATATATATATATATATATATATATACATATGTATACATATAGACTCTCATATATTCATAAAATAAACAATATAATGACATTTAAATTTATATAATAATACTAATTTATAATAATACTGATAACATCGTTCTATCACATTTATTGGTAAAATTTAAATCTCTTAATTGCTAATTAATTAGCGAACGCTAATGAGAGGCAAAAGGACCGGAGAGTCAAATACCATCAAGAGTCCATATGTTATTTCGAAAACGCAATCACGTCTCTGAGTACGTGAGGTTTTACGAATACCGCTCTTTTTTTTCATATACGCAGAGAAATATGGCTATATATACAATATCTTTATTATATCGGGATCGTGGAGGAGACGCGCTGAATTTCAATGGCACCTTCAATTTCGGTCCGACATCAACTTTTACAACGAGACCACGGATCGCATTACACGACGTAAGTGCCTGCTCAGATCGAAGATTCTGACGAAACGGCGATTCAAAGATCGTCAAACGTCCTAATAAATATTAACGATATAAAACGACTAGCTATTTCCTCTAGAGGATAAACGATCTCATTTTTTACATCCAATTTATTTATGTCGCCATTCTATAATTACAAATTATCGCATATCGCTTTATATAAATAATATTTATAGAAAAAAAATATGTTTATAAAAAAAATATTCATATTAATTTTATTTTTATTTTTACTTCTCGTTCAGCCCAAGCAACATATTTGTATTCTCTTAATGCGATATCTTGCACAATTTTCTTAATTTTCTATTGTTTTCATCCCGATATAATTATGGAAATCTTACTTTTTGATCATCTCGATTGAATAACTTTTGTTCACATAATCTGATTGATATCGATAGTCTTTCAAGGACCACACAAAAAGTGCGGTGCAACGATAAGAGAATTCATGCGTAGAAATAGCGCATTATGGTTTTCTATCGTTTGCATCGTCGGGTCGAGATGCGGTCTTTAAGGAAAGGGTGAAGAGGCAGATAGATATCAACTGTGAAATAGAGTGACGATAATGGGGTGCTTCGCGTTGTGAGAGTGGCCATTACAGTTACCGTGGAGTCATGTCATAAAAATAAGGGTAAGCACATACTTTTATATATACATATATATATATCTATGTACATACATGCTTTATATTTATATATATATATATATATATATAAATAATACGTCATAAATGGAGGGAGAGAGAGTTGCCGCATCGAAACGACTGTATAACTCAATATCTCTATCGGTCTGCCACACACACGCACACACACACACACACACACACACACACACACACACACACACACATTTCTAATTACTAATTTCCACTTTCTTTCTCTTGAAGCTTAAAATAATATGGTTTTATTATTTAAGTAAAACAATATATTTTCAAGCTTTTCATAAAAATAATCATATACATAGATAAAAATATTTAATTTTTTTCTTCGAAATATTAGAAGCGATATTCTACTTTTTCTTCATCTTCAATAATGTTATCTTTTACAACGGATTTTAGGAATTCTCTCTTATAAATGTTACATTGTCAACAAAATATTTTATATATAATTATATATACGATTTACTCCTTAAAAAGAATAAATTGACAAAACTCGCAACATTTAGAATACATATATTAGAAACACATATTAATATTACACACACTAACATTCTCTAAGGTTAATAGTACAATTCAAATAGCAAAAATGAATTTCGCGGTTCATTCAATCTGCATATATTTTCACATACAAAATTCAAATATAAAATCATGAATAAAGTATAAAAGTGCGATAGTATTTGTTCGTGCTGTTAAGGGTTGTTCAAATTGAGATTCGAATTCAGACTCAGCTCGCGCGACCTTTCGCTTTATTTAGATCCGCGACTCGCAGTATTTCGATATTTCGATAATATACGAATTTTGCGATCTGTTTATGTATTTTCTTGTAGTTTTCGTCACTGAAATCTGCGGCGATGTTTTTGCATTTTATCGCATTTATGTATACTATGCATTCACGTGACGATAAGGTTTCGCAAGCGCGATAATAAGGCGTGAATCTCGCCGGAAATATAGATAATTTCATTTTGTTGCTTATACCTCTAAATTGAAATATAAATTTCAATATTTTAATAATTATAGATTAATATAAATTATAATTTTTATTACTGCGTAAAAAAAAATCTTGCTGTAACCATAAAAAAGAATTGTTAATCAATAATATGGAGTCTCTTAAATTCTGACGTCATAAAAGCATTCTGTGCGCATATATAATGTAATATATATAGATATACTATATACATATACACACACATGCATATAATACACGCATATAATATGCGCGCATACGCGCACACAATAATGTAAAATGTAATATATTATACATAAAATATTACATGATCTTTTATATTAGTAAAATCTGACTAGAGAATATATAAAACATTTTAAAAAGTTTAATAAAGAGTTTTTTTTACACACACGCACCTCTACAGATATAAAATATAAAATATTATAAAATATTTGTAAAATCATTTAATATAAAGAGAAATTTTACATATATGATTAAAAATGTGTATGTATAATAGATATATATATAATTGTTTTATTAAATTTTATAAATATTTTATAAATAAATCTCATGTTTGTAGAGAGATATATCTATGTATGAACGCGTGTGCGTATAAATTTTTATTAAATTCTATGAATTGTTTTATAAATTCTAAATCAAATCACACACACACACACACACAATATAAAAGTAAAAATATACTGAATATGTGTGAGACATTCTATATAAATGCATGTAAATATGCGTAAAATGTATAATATTTAATACACTCACACACAAACACACGCACACACACAAACGTGCGTGCGTGTAAATTTTTTTGTGGAAAGAAATGGAAACGGAGGCACTAAAAGAAATGATTTTTAAGGGGAATTCGATTATGTGCCAACTCGACAAAATTTCTCTCTCCCTCTGTCTGTTCCCTCTTTTCCAATTCTCAGCTGAGTTCTTTCGCGTTTATTGAATCTCATACGGAATGTGTTTCGCAGGCAAAAAGTGGAAATCTCGGACTGCAATTATCACTGAGAATAACGACTTTGCCAGCGGCACGCGCTATTTTACGCAGCCATAAAAAAATAGATTACCGGTTACCTGTGCGTAAAGAAAAAGAAACGTGTATATCGTATAAAAAAAAGACGAAAATGTGCTGATAAAACTATATTTATTATATTTATAAAACTATGTATTTATTATTAGTTATTGTCATATTTATTGCGCATAAAATTCTCGATACATAACTTTGTAATACATAATCTTTATTTTTAAAAAATTTGGATTGGAACAAAATGCATTTTTCGATTGATTAAAGAGCCTAAAGCTGAGAAGTAATTATACAACACACTCTATATCCTAGTATAAATACACACACACACACACACACACACACACACACACACACACACACACACACACACACACATACATATATATACATATATTGTATTCTTACATATTATTTTTCCTTAAAAAAAATACTACTTAGACATTAGAAATGATAATTAAAAAAAAGAAAAATATTTTCAAAATAATAAAAATTATTGATCTTTCTGTGTAATACATACATAAAATATTTGTTTTGATTGTCTCACGATTTTTGTAAAACATTCTTAAGATATAGGCCATAAATGACTCGACAGAGGATCATTAAATATATATGATGGACGTTAAATATATAATATATATGACGGAACTTGAATATGTAAATAAATTCAAGGTATTTATTTATAAAGCATAAGGAACGAAATATATGCTAAGGAAAAATAATATTTGAAGAAATAATTAAAAAGTCCGAAAATGTTATAAAAAGAGATATACTAATAATAAAAAAGACTACATTAAAATGAACAGATTCATCAGATTGTGAGAAAGAATTTTGCTGATCATTAACTACATGTTGAAATTCCTTATCAAACTCTTATCACACCGGTCGCAGATAAAATTAGGATGAAGGAGAGAAGAGAAGAAGGGAAGACGGTGGAAAAGGGATTAAATCGGCGGAATTTGTATCTACTTACACACTTACACAACAAAGTTGCACACATTGCTGTGCCGTAACCATGCGAGAATACAGAAGTGTTATCTTTCAGGGAGCGAAAATGGCAATAAAGCTGTAATTTAGAGGCTAGCCTCGTTAATTCGTGCTATTCGACGTTAATGCACATGTCGAACAAAAGATTCTTGCTTAAGAATTATAATATGCACTTTGTGTAAGCTTGCAAATGTTCTAACAGTCATTAAATATAAAATTATAACAAGTAAATATATCTTTAATGTTAATATTTTTTAAAAATTTTCCAAGAAAGAAAGAGAGAGAGAAAAAAAGAGAGAGAAAAGTGAGGAAAAAGTAATTGATAAATTTTTTTATCCAAGGAAACGATAAATTTATTTGTATGTTGCGCGCGATATGACAAACTTATCCAGCAAATATATTTCAAAATTATAGAAATTTGTACAAATATTATAAAAATTAGGGAAAATTAAATTATTAATAATAAAAATTATGAATAATAGAAAACAATAGCATCAGTATTATATCATTGCTGTTGTATCAAGCATTATTATAAGCGAAAATACAACAGTATGTCAGTGCTTTAATTAACTTATAAATTGTAAGTCTTCAAATAATTCAATCAAATGACATTTTAATTACAGAATCCTTAATTATCATTTAGAATAATCTACTGATGTTAACAGTACTGTTTTGATATTTATAAATATACATTTATAAATGTACAAAACCCCGTGACTTCCAAATATTTGCCTGTTAAGATTAAAATGAATCACCATGTATCTTTATCGGAATAAAAAAATGCAGGAAAAATTCCGGCGTGAAAGCATCTAACAAACCAGTTTCCATTAAACCAATCCAATTAATTACATATGTCTGCGTTAGTGAAAGTGCAAAACGTCATTTTTCGAAAACGTGTCCCACCGGTTTTGCCAATTTTTTCAAAGTTGAAAGCAACGAGAGAGAAAGGAGAGAAACAAAAGGAGGAGTAAAAGAGACAGGAATATATTTGCACTTGCTTACGCTATTGCTTGCACTTTGGTCTTCAGCTAGTTTTTTTTTTTTTTTTCGCAAAACGTGTGTCGGCAAAATCTTTTTGCGAGACAAGTTACAGCAAAATGTGACGTTCGACATTTACGTTCACGATGTAACAAGCCATTGACAGCCTGCAGTCCCGAGATTTACGCGTAAACGTTAAATGTATTTATTTCTAATTATGTGCTCACGTACATTTTCTGCATTGAAAATGAAATTGATTTTGGAGAAAAAGAAACGGAACAAAATGTAGAAATTATTATATAATGCTATTAGATATAATTATAATAATAATAATAATAATAATAATGATAATAATATAAATATAAATATATGTCTCATCTAAATTGTGCCTTATTTAAATTGTGTTCTACACTCTTTTGTGAATCTTTCAATAAAATATTTATATGATTTTTTTCTTCTATTTATATCTATCTGCTACCTGTCTTCTCCTTCTGTCTGACGTCTGTGTTCTGTCTATAGGAAAATTGGAATGTTCCATAAACCGACATACTCTGTGGTCTATATATCTATATATCGACATAATCTAATTTTGTTTTAAAGTGTCAACTCAAGGAATAAATAAATACTATTAATTGATTTGATTTGAATTTATTTCTTAAGGATGTCTCATACCTTAAAAATTTATGTTCAAAGATAAGAAGGTATATATATATTTTTTTTAATTTTTTCTTTTACAAATATTTTAAAAATATATAAAAGACATAATTTTATTTTTTAAATTCAATAAATTGGTATTTATAATTCAATAATTTACTGCAATAATTTTCCATATTTTTACCATGTTTCTATAGTTTTCAATGAGCATGTTCATGGTTTTGGAGAGCGATTCTTTCAGAGACGTCAATTTTCGATTTTAAGAAAAGGACATTTGTACAAAATTTCAATTTACAAAAACAATATTAGTAAAATTGTGATACAACTTGATAAAAAGTTTCTATCCACGGATATTAGTAGTGAGTCTCTATTATTAATTATAAATTATGAATATTTAACTAATATATATATATATAGTGTTCATATTATGAGTTATCCAATATGGAACAATATCAATATGGATATCTCTACAATATGGAAAGAGATATATATATTTTTATTTAAATCTACCAAAGACTTTAGAGTCAAGAAATAATATGACTTGTAGGGGCTTTGTAGGGTACCTTTTTTATAATTTTCCAAAAATTACTTTTCAATAATTTTCCGAATATTATTTTTATTAAGATTAATATTACTTTATGGAGTAATTTTTCTTTAAAATGTTAATTATATTTAGATTGATCGGAGCGTTATGTCTCTTATGAAAACGTCAAAAATCAGCAATGCAACGCGATGCGTTATTGCGTCGGTGAAATCGTCTTTGCGAACATGCATCCTCTCTCGAGATGTACATACAATACCGATGGCTAAATGCAGCCTGTGTACGCACACGAATGGAAGAATAATGAATTCTTATATGCATGAGCATGTGTGCTTTGCATGGGTTATGCAAGAAGTTAAGCTTCGTGCCGTGTCGTCGAGCGTCATTCAAGTTGCACGTTAAGACGCGTATTAGTCACGATGCAAGCGATTGCAATCAGAATAATCAGAGATCGTAAACGGCTAATATGACACTTTGATTTGAGAAGAATAATTATATGTATGACAAAAGATATTAACATAATCAAAGACACGTAATTCATATCATAGTATGTATGTGTGCAAGATACTTATTTCTAGAATGCTCGAAGTAAAACAATAATTACACACAATGTAAAATAATAATGAATAACACAACAAATAAATGAATTAAATAATTATTATTCGATAATAATACAATAACATTCTCTCGATTTCGAGATTAATATGATACAAAATTACATAATATTAACTTTGCATACATATCAATATTTAGTGATAATAAATTTATATATACACAATACAATTCATGCATTAAAAAAAAAATATTTTTTTAAATTGATAAAGTATCGATTTATATTCCTCTCCTTCTTTTTCTCTTGGATCATACTTTGATAATTGACAAATTATATTTACACACATTTTGTAAAAAATAATTTTCAAATAGATATCTTTGTATTATTTAGATCGATGCGCGCTTTGCGATTTTTTTGCTTTATACACAAAAAAAAGGAAAATGAAAAATGAACGGGACAAAGGATATCTCGCGAGACTTATGTCCTTTTAACGTATGTCGCGGCAAAGGATTCGGATTTATCTCTGATTCTACGTTGGTGGAATGACAAAAGAAGGAAAAGAAGAGAAGAATGAAAAAAAGTAGTACATATCAATTCCATAAGAGCGTCTGTAGTGGTTTCATTGAAACATCGGCAAGCAGAAACACATCATCTAGCTTAAATTTTAGGAGATTTTTCTTTGTTTCATAGAATCACATACTCTTAGTTTGAGAAGAAGAGAAAAATCGATGATGCATCTGGGAGATGATTACGAAGGCGAAAGATTATCGTCAATTATAATTAACGTGTTGCACGAGCAATTAAGTGCAACAAAATTTACGTTAATATACGAACAAGGATGATTATCGTGAAAATTCGAACATAAAAACAATAATAAAAAATAATGTGTTTTTATAAAAAAAGAACGCATAAAAAATATAGATTTATAATAAAGAAAAATTGCTTAAAATCTTGTAATTAACTGTTTTTTTGTTATTCTATTTCATTATTTTTGCATTTAGAAATTTATATTGACAAGAGAAATATCAGTAAAATATAAAAAATATGCAAGAGTATTAGAAAGAATAAATTAATAAAGTTAAATATGATATTATTTTGTGTATATATACAACAAATAAAATTTACATTAAAGTACATATGTATCGAGAAATTAAATTTCCATTTACGTAATAATAGTAGTTTAATTTGATAGAGCCTTAAGAGCCTTTGTGTATATATGTGTGTATACGCAACACACTGCTTGAGAAAAAAAGTTTCACTACGAAGAAATAAATAATTGCAAATTTGGAGGTTGCATATTTGTGATATTATTTTTTACTATACATATCTAAAGAAATTTCGTGTGCTTGCACACAAGTTTCAATTAATTTACGTCGGTACTTAAGAAATTTTATTTATTTTGTAATCCACACAAATCGCAAGATTTTCTGTTGTAAAAACACAGCTTGAGCTCCAACAAGAAGGTAAATAAAGGAGAAAAAATGAATTTGCAAAGAAAGATGCGAAATTGATAGTTAGACAAATGGAAAAAATCATAAAACTATTTTATTAATGCTATTGTGTATGCACTTTATTAGATAATAACTTTGATTTCACATTTATTATATTATATTATCATAATATAATAAATGTGAAAATAAAGTTATTATCTAATAGAGATATATATTTATCATAAAAAATATTCGATTCTTAGGATTTTTGTATTACATAATTACTTATATTATTGTATGACAAATATATTTATATTATTATTATTTTAGTATTATTATTCTGTAGTTATATTACTATTTTAGGTAGAAAACGGGCTAATAAGAGCCAAGGCAGAAATTAGGTGCAATAAACTTGTTTTAAAAATCTTCTTTATTTAATTTGCTACAATTAATTTAATAAAAACAAATTAAATAAAGAAGATTTTTAAAACAAATTTGTTGCGCCTAATTTCTTCGCCTAATTCTTATTAGCCCGTTTCCTACTTGAATTTATATTTATATATCAGAGCCTTTTTGTTTTATTATTATTATTTTATATATTTTATATTTGTATTATTATTTTACTATATAAAAATATTCGATTATTATACCAGTTTTATTCTCTCTCTTTTATATCAAAATAAAAGACAAGTTTTTTAAATCTCAAAAGACTCACGCGACGCATTCTCCTGTAATTACGATGACGCGAGAAAAGGCTCTAGCTTTACGGATTTCCTTAAGAAAACCGCTTAACAACGTGTAACTACCGATAAGGAGCATGTTGTATTTTTTTTGTCTTTTCAGCATCCGATTGCACCCATCTCATGTTCGTCCTCTCTCAAAGTCAAATAACACATTCTCGAGATATGAAATTATCTCTCAGCTTCTCAAAAAAGTGAGAGTGCCGTTTTTACGACTTCCGCAGAGCGAAAATAAAACGAAGAGATAAATAATGTCTCCGACTAATTGAAACGCAGCAAATGTTTGTGCATCAAAATATTTGCAATAGTTATAAATAATTACAATACTTCTTTGTAAAATATAATACATATATAATATATTATTGAGTAATAATATTATAATTTTTCTTATATCTTAGTATGTTCCACGATTACAAAAAATTATATTGTAATTTTTACTATAATATTTTCACCGTGTAGAGCAAAAGAGAATGTTGAATAATAAATAATATAAAGAAAAAGTATCAAACCAACATACATATATAAATTTTTCTCAACCAATATATCTCTATTTCTCAGTAATTACTTTACAGTACTTTATCAGAATATGAATCTGATTCTGGTTTAGCTAATTTATTTATTAAAAGCTTATAGTTTGTGTTTTTGCTGTTTATTTATATGCTAAATAAATAGCTTGGAAATTTTCAAGTTCTAAAGTTTTTTCTTACGACTTTTTTGGGCACATTAAATATTCTAAAGAAATAGATAATTCAAAGCGGATTATCCTTTTTAACAATATTATGTAATTTTTCATGTTTACAAATATCTAAATCCGTTTCATTCTTGTTTTTATCTTTTCTACCATGATTTTTATCATATTTCTGTATTTTTTTTCCAGTGGATATATCGATTTTGGAAATCAATTTCTCAACTCATAATTTTTGTTCGTTTTTAGAAAAGATCATTTGTGAGAAATAAAAAGTTTGAAAAATATAAAAACTGTAATGTAGAAATATCACAACTGATATTCCCATCTACTGATCTGAGAGGAAGCATGTAGTCTCCAATAAATATCTCTTAAGTAAAAATTTTTATTTTAAATTTTTAGTTAGAACCCAGAGCATAAAGTTAAAATTTTACATCGGTTTTACTTCCTTCTAATAAAATGAATAAATTATTTTTTTTCTCAAATAAAAGTTTTACTTTAATTAAAATGTTAGCGATTAAAATCTATTTTAAGTAATCTATAATTTGCAATATAGAATTCAGTACCTACATATATTCAGCAATATATATTCAGGATCAAATTCTATATTCCTATAATTTGAATGCGTCATGTAATATAGAAATATTTGCAGAATCAAATAAAGTTAAGATGATAAAGTTAAGATTCCATTTTTATGCGATTATTTTTATACACAAACAAGATAATAATAGATAGAATTAAATTCAGAAAACAACTCACCTATTCCTCTTAACGTTCTCTTCTCCATGATGGGTCGAGTCGTTGCGGTGTCGTTACATACTGTTAGTTTAGAGTTAATTCACACATCGATTAGTCGCACGCTTATTAGTCATCTGCAAAACAAGACCATAATCATAAAAATAAATATGAAACAACAGCTAGTAAACTGTCATTATTTTATTTGGCACAAGTCATAAACATACAATTGTGTATGTGCGTGCGTGTGTGTGTGTGTGTGTGTGTGTGTGTGTGTGTGTGTGTGTCGCGTGCGTGCGTGCGTACCCGTATATGATATGTATATAAAAAGCTCAAATATATCTTCTTGTATTTTTATATGCATCAATTTATATATATATATTTAATAATAATAGACAATAATAATAATGAGACATAATAATAGACTTTCGAAAAGGTAAAAATCTCATCAATGCAAAGACGACATTTATTGTATACTGCTATTTATCGCAATAAATACTGATAACATTATCACAATGGCTTCGTAAAAAAACGCACAATAAATAAATCTTGCAGTAAATAATAATAATAAGAAGAATAATTTTTGTATTATATAAAATAAGCATATAGTAATCGCATATCTATAAAAAGATAATATAAAAATAATATTTATATAAAGATAAATTTTTCGCGGACGCAAAGGTGAGAGAGTAATGGTGCCGATTAATCATCTGCAATCCGAATCATTAGATGGACCGCGCATCCATCATGCAAGAGTGTTTAATTCGGACCGCCATGTTCCGACAATATCCATCAACGGGTCGTTGGCTGTGATCGCACTGATAAGAGAACAAAAATTCGACAAAATTCTGATAAAAGTCCTTTTACATTATTTTACAATAATTACTTGGTTTATTATTATTATGTATGTATTTATTATTGTTTATCATTGTTTCACATATTACAAAAAAATATAAAATATTTATGTAATTTGAACTTGAATGAACACATTATTTATATACATATATATATATAAATTTTTTTAAATTATTTAGAAATTTTTAATTATGCAAAGAAAAAAATTCAAAAAATTTTAATTCAATTTTAAAATTCAAAAGAAATGTATCACTAATTAAGAGTTTTATATGAAACACTCTATATATCAATTTTATTTTGAGACGTATACATATTGTCATAAGCTGTTGAATACTTTAGATTATATAGCAAATTCCAACAACAAGCTACTCTACTCCTCTACTTGCCTTAAACACGATCTATTCTCGGTGTTTCATTTCAGCATTATTTGCATAATACCGAGAGTATATGTCGCTTCGCATCAGCGAAGATATGGGTTATAAATGCTCGCAACTATTCGGTCGACTAGTAGACTGTTGAACGATTAAAGAATTTGTAATGAAAAATAAGTCCTGTCAAAAGATTTATTCTCTCAAGAAAAAGAAAGAACTCTTTCTGCTTAATTCTTAATTTTGTTTTATTGTAGTTGTTAATTTTTAGTAAATGTCTCTCTCTCTATCTTTCTTTATTTAAATTGCTTTTTTTAAATAATATAATCCATTCATTTATTCTTCATGCATTTATATGTATATATGAAATTTTCTCTCTATTGATTATTTTAATGTGCAATACATTTTCAAAGTTTATATAAAATATATGTACACACACACACATAGACAATATAATTTGTATATTTATAATACATGTTTAATGTATTAATATACTATTGCATATCGAATTATACTAGAACTAAATCAAATTAATCGCTCTGTAAAATAATGTAAAAGGAAGATCACCTTGCGTTTTTACGTTTCATCTCATTACTTCTCGTGAAAGGATTTCGCAAATTTATGAAGCACGATACGGCGAAAGGAATCGGTCCGTGTTTAATCGGGCGTTTTACGGCCGGTGCATTTTACGGGAAGATACGCAATTATACGCACCGATGCAATTAACCGACGCGGTATAAAAGAAAGGCCTCGTTGTTTGCATAAGAAGCTCCGATGGACCCTAGTTTCTGCCGTTTGTACAAGCTTTTACATTCTCATTACTATCGCGCATTTATCTTTTATAAGAAGAAAACATACGTATGCTTCCTATCTTTTCTATCGTCCTTGATATACATATGTTTTTATAAAAAATATTTATAAAAAAATTAAAAAATAAAAAAAAATATATATATGAAAAACAATTTTTATAAAAAAAATATATATATTTTATTAAAAAATATATTCTCTTTATATATTAGATATAATGTAATAATAATATATATGTTATACTGTGTACATTATTAGATACAATTATTACGTATTTCTGAAACAATAAAGCTTTCATCGCAGCTTTTCGATGAACCGATCACATTTCTTTCCGCAAACCGATTGTTTTATACCGTAAAAAAGTATAGAAATCTGCAACAATGTATTTTTCCTCGCGTTACGCTCTCGTTCACTCGTCGAAGAAATTCGATCTTTTTATCTGTTAACTATTATCACTGCTGCATGGATGCTGCATTTATTATAAACCAAATTCTCTCTCTTATTGACTTTTAGAAGAAACCGCCACACTGTCGAGATTTAATACTCTCTTTCAATTTGACATTTTAAGATAGAAAATGTATCAATTTCTTCAAAATAATATATTTAGTAATGTCTCTCTCGCTCTGTTACCTTTTAATACTATGTTTATTCTATCCCTACATTTTATGAAAAGTTTCTTAATTTAAAAATAAATCAATTAATTGTATTTTACAAAAGATAAAATTAAAATTATTTTCTTTACAAGTTTTTCAATTTAAATACATTTTTAAAAAATGTAGTCATCAATAAAATCAGTCATAATAATAAATATAAAATAAATATAAAATAAAAGAGTCACATCATAAAATCATCATAACAAAATTTATATTAAAATCTATCTTAAACTGACGAGCTACAAGAAAGCAATGCGTTACTTTCCCAAACAATTTGTGGTCGCGATGAAACTATTACGCGTTATTTTATATAAATATCGTTGATTTCATGCGAGTTCATGAATTCGTACAATTAAAACGGACGCTAGATGCATTTATATCTATGTTTTATAAATAAACGACACAAGCCGAGCTTATTTGATACAAGTATAACGCGCGCACTAGCCAGCCAATTATCATGCAAATATTAATAACGCAAACATTAACATCGACTCGACCAGTGTTTTTCTCCTTCCAACATCCATCCCGCAAAAACACACAAATAAATTTTGAATCGATTTTTCCTTCTAATAATTTTTATATCATGTAATTTTGAGGAATTTTAAGAAATTGTAATCCTTTATTATTTTTTATTGTCTTTTTTTATTTTAAATAAATAAAAATTTTATATACTATATTTTCTATTGACAAGTTTAAATTGCATACTTAAATTTTTAATATATATATTACACACATATATATATTTTTTTTTTGCGAAAATTCAAAACATTTTTTGCTTTTGACATCTATATTAATTCCACCATTTTAAATTTGTCAATTTTGACATTAGATTCGTATTCAGCGATCTAAAAAATCTTTAAGTTTAAATAAACATAATTGAAAAATATTTGATAGATTCTCAATGCTATCTAATTCGCATCATATAGATATATTTAACCATGAATATCTTATTAACCATAGTCGATATAACAAATTCCCTTTGAGGGTTGAAAGTCCTAACAACATACTTAATTTTGATTGCAATAAAACTTCTCCAACACATCGCATATCATAGTTATAATACGATAAGATACATTAAATTTGTGAAAATCGGAATCTATTCAGCGTAAAAAAATTTAATAAATGACTAGTCTCGTTCTTGTGTGTTTTTTTTCTTTTTTTGTTAAATTGTGTAATATAACATGCAGAGAGAGAGTGAGAAAGAGAGAGAGAGAATAAAATATCTTTATATAAATTGGAAAATGTTAACAAATTTTATTCAACAAATTCTGAAATCTTGCACAAATATATTGTAAAATTGTTTGCATCGACTGAAAGACACGATCTATTGTTTCAGTTTGTGACCTTAAGTCGCTGGTATGTTTCACTTTGATTATTTCAAAAGAACTGATGCCCTTGGACACGTCATGACAGAAGCGATAAAGTGATGATAACACGAAAAGCAAAAGCGTGAGATAACGCTGCTATTGTGAGGAGTGATTACTGGATATAAGTATCAAGAGATGAATAACTAATAATATACATATATTGCATAATGTTTCTAATTGTAAGTAATGTCATTGCAAAAGCAACAAATTTTAAAATTTAATATAGCAAAAAAAATCAAATAATTTATAATTTTGTAAAATTTTATGATATGTGTGTGTGTGTGTGTATGTGTTTGTGTGATACTTATCAACAATATGTCATAATACAATAGGAATAAAATATGGCATGTAAATTTTTCAAAGATCTCGTATAAATATCTAGAAAAACTTTTTATTTTATAAATATTTTATTTTATAAATATTTTTATAAATATTTTAAAAATTGAAAGAAAAATTGATAAATTATTATCATAATTGTTTATTGTTTTATCTGATTATAGAAGTTTTTAAGATTTTATTTAATAATATCTGATGTGTGTGTGCGTGTGTCTACAAAAGTACGCACGTATGTTTTACGCATATACAATTTATCGTCGTACAGCTTTGACTTTGGTGGCTCATCTTATTAGCCGAGATAACTAACTCAATTTAAAGTTGCTATTTTCTGGCTTGCCGCTTCTCTTAAGAAACTGTCTATCAGCCGTTTTATCAATCGCTTTTTCAACAAAACAAATTAACTCTCGCTACTCCTTTCATAGCATTGTCAAAAAATCTCAACTGCAGAAAACTTCCTAACTTCTCCTAACGTCGAACATCACGTTTAAAAAGGACAGGGAAAAATAAGAAATAGAGAAAAGAACAATTGCTTTCTCCCTATTTTCTTAAGATATGGATATAAGATGCTAAAAAAGAACAAAGAGAAAGAATATAAACCAAAATTAATAAAGTCGGCATACCTCACTTTTAAACTCTTTTAAAGCTTCTCGCATCCGGAATAAAATTTCTCTTTGAAATAAAAGGGTAAAGGAGATCTTGATTCACACTCGAGAACGCTCAATACACTAATTGGCACTATATAGTGACGTCGCAATGCCGCCGAAGACACTCGATAAACAAATTGCAGGCGACAATAAATTGCAGCACAAAGGATTGCGAGATCGGAGAAGACAATGATCGAGAAACTAAATAAATGCATATTATCTGCTCGATTGTTTATGAATAATTTATTGATCGTTTGTACAAAGCATTCGAAGTCATCTTCAAAGTGTCTCTGTAACTTGCGAAATAAATTTATGTAAACGAAGCTTGTGCGAAAGGCACGAAAACGTAATTGGAGATCAGTTTCAGAAAGAATTTAATAGAATGTGGGGTTGCTAAAGTATTCGGATGTAAATGTAAAAAAAGCGTGCACACACACATATGTGTGTGTATACAGATATATCATATAAAGAATTATGAAAAGCAAGAAAAAGAAAGAGAGAAGAAGATAAATAGATAGACAGATGGATGATTTATTATGCTCTGCAGTGTAAACCTGTTGGAGTACAGAAAGTACAATACGATAATTGAATAAGATAGACATAATTAAAATCGTGAAAAAAGAGAGAATTATTTCGCATCAATTCTAGCCACTTCATCTTTGCTAAAGTCGTTTGTCGCAACATGACATGAATCGATCAAATAATACCGTCAGATTTTCAAAAAAATGCTGCTCTATGTGCTCTTGAAAGTTCAAATAAAAATGCAAATGTATATAAATAATCTTATAGAAACCTCCCACGTAAAATAATGTGATATTGTAAAAATAAAAAATATAAATAAATATTATATAAATTAATTAATATTATATTAAATATAAATAGCACATTTGCAAAATTTCACGAGAAAAGGAGATTCTGTTTTCAGTTCGTCTTTGTATTCGATTCGACCGCATTTTTCTTAATTAAGTCTCTTATTCGCCTACGCTGAAATATTTAAGAGTGACAAGTATAACACGTAGAGCCGAGAAAAATCACGCGAAAAATCGCAAAACAAAATCACAAATTTTTAAAAATTGTCATAAGACAATCGCAAAATTTACTCTACGCTTATTTTGCATAATTTTGATGTAAAAATAATGCGTGCTATATAAAAAATAAAAACTCGAAGATTTTATATAAAATCTGCTATAATATCTATATAATTTATTAAACTTTCTCTTTCTCTCTCTTTCTTCTTCAAATGAACTCGGAAAAACAATACTTAATATGTAAATGTATATAGTTATTACATATAGAAAAAAGAGATATCAAAATTTATAATCTTCTAAATCGACACACTTTTGTTTCTCAATAATTAAGTACTATATTTTGTTAAAATTGATAAAAACTTGATTGGTTTACTCGTCTAGAAATCTCTAATTTAGGCTTTCGTTGATTGTTTATATGCTAAATTAGCTTGTATCGAGAATTCTTAAAATTCGAAGGTAGTTTTCCGTAATTTTCTTTGGTGAATTAAATAATCCAAATAGTGGTAATAAGGGAGAGCGAAGTATCTTTTTTAATAATATTATGTATATGCGTGTGTATGTGTGTGTGTATGTGTTTTATTCTTTATGTTTGTAATTATCTAAACTGTTGCATTTTTATTTCTATTTTTTTATAATATTTTTTGCTACTGTCTTTATACCAACGTTTTCATTAGTTGTCAATAAATATGTGATAAATTTAAAATTGTTATATTAAATGTTACATATGTGTTTCCGTATATTTATATTCGAGTAGTTGAAATATAATTTTGCCCCCGCCTTGAAAATTTTACACTGCGCAGCGCGTAGACGAAGTCTTTGAAACAACAACAATATGAGGAGTAGCAAAAAGTTGCGAACACTGTTTCGCCTAAGTATTTCTTCGAAGAGTCCACGAGTTGTATCTTGATGATCGCGCTTCATCTGCGTCATCTGCTCGCGCGGAAAATTGCGCTTGCCCGAGAGGAGAGAAAATTTTGCTCCAAAAAGAAAAGCACAGTAAAGCACATAAACGACAAACGTGGAACAAAGAGAAACAATCGGGGAGTCAGGAAGATTTATAAATTCTATGGCACGTTGTGAGCTACTTATTTCGTCAATCTCTTTGGTCGCAATTCAAAAATTGTGCGGCATTTTAATAACGCGGGGTTGTATTTTACGATAATAATCTCATATATGTTTTTACTTTAATTTCAAGTAATATAAACGATCAAAAAATTGGGAAGAAAAAATAAGCCTCAAAAAATTCATGATTGAGTATTGCTCGACGTATTTTTTTTTTAAACAAGCTTGAAACGTAAATGTATGCGATCACTTATAGCGGATCTCGCCGTACGCGTATTACGCTTGTTCATCTTAATATCCGCACCGTTGCGCCGTGGGTGGACGAAATAAAGCCTAATCAAGGAGATGCGGTCTTATCCGCGTCGCAAACTGAGACATATTGCGCGGCGAGCTGCGACGAGACGATACGTGTATCGCATAATGCCAATCATGCGAATCACATCACCCATCACCCGTAATATCTGTAAATTTGTGCAACAACTTTCTCCGTCCCATCGAGCTTAATCTTTGCAAATTTTTCATTTCTTGTTGGATTTTATTTTATTTATATTAATATATAATTTATTATACATATATATATTTATTATTTATATATATATATATTTATTTATGTATTTATTATTATTTATAGATATTTATTTATTTATTTACTATAAAACATAACAATCTTAATCCGAGAGAAATAATTCTTTTGGATTTTTTTAAATCTGAAAAGAAATATTTCTTACTTTACCAAAAATAAATGTTTACTTAATCTTTAATTGAAATTTGATTAAACTTTAATTTGCTGTCTAATAATTATATATATATACATATATATAATTCAAATTCAAAAATGTAAAATTGTAAAACATAACAATCATAATCTGAAAGAACTAATTCTTTCGAATTTTTTTGAATTTGAATTATATATATATGTATATATAATTCAAAAAAATTCGAAAGAATTATTTTTTTCAGATTAAGATTATTATGTTTGACAGTGAATAAATAAACGTGGAATGCGAGAAAAAAACAAGAAAAATGAAACAAACAACGACTCTAAGAGAGTCGCTTTCCTCATTATATAATTAGTGCCATAAATCGCTGTCTATTTAAATAATAAATATTTAATCAGACGGAGAATGTAAAAATTATTCGAGTATTAAAATTGAAAATGTAATTCTAATTACAAGACACGACTTACAAATATAGATATAAAATAAAAGTAATTTAGAAAGTACAAGCGATTGAATTCTGTGTGCGCTATAATCCGAATGCGCAGCCTGAAATAAAATGTTTTCGAAAGTTTCGCAAATATTCGTGTATATAGAATATATTTGTTTCTCCAAATAAAAGAGATCTTACACATTGCGCATAATATTAATTTATACATAATATTGCCATAATATTAATATCAATAAAACGTTAAATGCAAAAATATAACAAAATTTATTTAAGAAATAGACCGCGGATTCAAATATAGAACAACAACAATTTAAAAAAACACAAACGATTGTATTTTTGTAAGCACAGTTGTGCATTCTGCGTGCATCCGACTATGAATTATATTTATTATAGCTTGAGGCGAATAAACGCTCTCTCTCCTTCTCTCTCTGTCTCTCTACTTAGGCAAAAAATAAAATTACCTCTGTTATTTTTTATATACATTGTGCTGATGTTATAATAATTTTCTCTTCTAAATTATTGATATATTCCCTTATCTTACAATACACACACACGCACCCACGCGTGTATTTGTGCATGTATATCATGCCTTGTGATTATATTTTTAACTTAATTAGACAATAACAAAATCAATAGTCAAATTATAAATTAAATATTTAATTGTATATGTCTTAGGCATATTATTATGTCGTTATACATCTTCTTTTGTTTATTAATCTTACACGATGCAAATATGCATTTTGAAAAAAAATAATCGTTTGTAACTCTAGCTGTATTGTGAGACTTAAAAAAATTACCATATTTAGGATAGAAAACGGTCAGACATAAAGTAAAGAGAGAACAAAGAAAATGTTTATTAATTATTATTAATATGAAAATTGCATTTGAAGAAATGTATTTTAATTATTTATATTATGTAGTTATATAGTACATAGGATTAAAATTTTCGTTGGTGCTGCACGTGTGTGACATAGACAAGTTATAAGTGCATGTTGTCGCATTCAGTTAAGAAAACATGCACACGAAAATCAGGATTTCGGCCAGCTGGAACTATTCTAGATCATGTCAGATCTATTTTCAAAGGCACTTGCCACGCGTCCTACGCTCATCACGAATCTTGATAGCCGTAAAAACTTAAAATCTAAAACATCTCTTTATCACCTGAATTTATTCACAAAATAATTATTTTGTGAAAAATGATATCCTTATTTAAATTTAAGTTATTTTTACAAAATTAATAATAATCTTTTAATATCAACATAAATTCAATTTCTTTTTTTAACAAAAGTGGACAAGTAGTATTTAATGTAAAAAAAATATTTGATGTAAAAAAATGATGATTAAGAGATATCAGCGTGCTTAGACGTTTTATGATAAGATGTTTAGTAAACACTATACTACAGATATTAGATAATAGTATTAAATTAGTTCTACAAATATGTTTAATAAAAGTTTGATGTAAAATAAAATATATCATTATTTAAGAGAGTCGCGCGCGTCACTTTTTATGCTCTTTTTATAAATCTTACGTATGGATATAAAAATCTTACGTATGGATGGACACAGCTGATACAAACCAATTATTATCAATCTAGGATTAATTAAGAGTGTATTTGCGCGTATTGCGCTTGTATTTTTGACTGTACTCGGATTACTTTCACGGATTATTTTTCTATTTCTACGAGAGGCGCGGCTTGTCCTCAATTATTAATTCCGAAATTACGCAATCGTGAAACAACACAACAAACAGCCGATGTATTATTAGATATTCCGCCAGTAGCATGGCCAAAGCTCAAAGACACAACGGAGACAATCATTTTTAATGAATTTATATCAAACATTGCTCACGCAAGAGAGTCTTAAATGCGATCTAAATGCAGTTGTCATTTATAATTAACATTAATAGCTTAGATATAGGTATAGCGCGATATATAGTTTTAGTTGCCATTACCCTAAATTTTAAAAAACTATATACTATTATACATATACTATTATATAATATTATATATACATATAATAGCGTTATAATATAATAGATAAACTTGAAAAAATTAAAAATAAAATTTACATCCTCTCTTTTTCTATTTTAAATATCATAATTGTTTAATATTTTTTCTTAATACATATTTAATTTTATATTATTTAATTATTATTTTACGTTATTAAAATATTCAATACTTAAACTACGATATTCTTCCGGTGCACCGGAATTTTCCGTTCAGGAAAATTGCATCGCGTAATTTGACACGTACTGTAGTTTTGCAATTAACCGTTTCTCACGCTATTATTTCCGCGGACAAACTTTAGAATAAATATTTTTTATCGTTTTCATCCTTGGGCAAATTGACGTTATTCGGTTGCGGTTTATCGCAGAACAAACCGCAATTGTTGAAACAGACTCAGTTTGCAATTTCGCAATGCAATACGAATTTTTCATTTCAATTTAGACAACGTTCAATTTATTCGCATTTACTTTTAATATCGTTATAACAATTCATAATGTTATAATTGTATTAATGCAAGTTTACTTTGATATATAAGTTTAGTTGCATTATATAGTCTACATATTAATCTTTAATAATTTAATTATTACATTTAGTTATAAATTTCATAATTTTATTTTTATTTTTTCATTTATAATCTTATTCTATTAGAGTTTAATTAGTTTAATTAATTCCTCATCTAACATTTACAGTTGATCAGTTGTGTTTCTCTGAACTTGAATTACGAAAAACAACATATGTATATATACATATGTGTGTGTGTGTGTGTGTGTGTGTGTGTGTGTGTGTGTGTGTGTGTGTGTGTATGTGTGACATATACATATATATGTCATATAAAATTTTATGTATTGTGTATCTATTCAAATAAAAAACTTATTTATATAAAAATAATTGAAAAGAAATAATTTTACATTTCTCAAATATAATTTTTATTCTTAGACAGAGGCAGCTTTAAAACGTATTATGTGCTCAAAGAGAAGGGTGCCAATAAGGGAAAATCCAATTACTTTTATAGAGAGAGAGAGAGAGAGAGAGAGAGAGAGAGAGAAGATGCTTGAAAAAAACTTTCATTGCATAATTAAAATATAAATAAATATGTGCGGTACTTTGCGTAAGACGCAAATTTTCCATAAATTATTTATTGCATGTTATATATAGCCAGCGACGTATATTTTGTAAATAGATATAATAAAACTCATATTTGTATATATGCGAGAAATAGATATGTATTAATGTTTTTGTATAATTTTGTATAATCGGAGCAAAAAAATTAGTGTTTCTTTAATTTTTAAAAGTCCTCAATATATATATGTATTGATAGAATTTGCGCAAAAAAAATAAATCTATCCGCGTTTGTCATGTGACATAATGTATATCTCAATATTTCAAAAGTTTCAAATAAATAAAATTAATAATTCTAGAAAGATTTAATTAACTAATTTTTTTATCAATATGTGTTATATATTATAAAGAATTAATTTATTTAAGTTTTTGTATCTGTTTTATTAAATTAATTTTGTTAAAGCAAATTTTAAGCAAATTCATTGTTTTCAACATGTTATAATTTTTGAGAATTATACATATCTATATTTATTTTACATAAAATATCGTAAAACAATAAAAATAAAAATAAAAGTTTATTACAGAATACAAGTGGAAGGTACTGTAACTACAAAACTGTAATTTTTCAAAAAAGATATTTGTACACAATAGTTCTCTTGTTCTATTCAAAAATAGTTCTATTCAAAAATTTTTTTTTGATCATGTATTTTACAAATACACACACACGCGTATGCGCACAAAGCCAAAATAGAAACAAAATATTCAGAGAAAAATTATAATTATAGTACTCTTTCAGGTCATATTGATAAAAGAACATTAGAAAATAAGTTTAATCAAAAATATCTAAAACTGCAGTTATTTAACAATATCTCTTTCGTAATGCCATCATTGGCGCCATCAAGGTATAATATAGAAAAGATAGTAATAGAGAATAATATAATTAATTAAAAGAAAAAAATAAATTCACGTTAATCAGTGCATCATATTATTTTATACATTTTTATAATATAGAAAAACTGCTATGAAAATTCTCTACATCTTCTCATAAATAATACAACATTATCAAACATAAAATACTTATAAATTTGCTAATAAATCGTTAATTGTTGATATATCACTATAAGATATTGATTAGTCAATATATAATACTGTTGTTGTAGAAATTCTTATATATATATTTTTTCTTATATATAATTCCTATAAACTCATATTTTGTTATAGATTTTTGTATTTTATACATTTGGTTAACATTTCGGTCTCGAATTACATTGTTTACGTATAGGAAAGTTTTAATATTTTAATTTAACAGAATAAAAATGAAAAATTTAAACGAAATCGTTATACATACCCTTTTTCTCAATCACCCTCTTGTCGCAGCCGGACCTCTTAATAGCGCGGAGAGAACTTTACAAACACTCACAAATATATATATCTCACACTCACGGATATCTTACTACGAGCTTCGAATTTTTGACAGAACGATGGCGTCGCGACGCCGCGGAAAATCGAAGGACAGGCTTCGTAACGCCGGCAATCGACAATTTGAATTGCAACAAAACGAAACGCACGACCCGGTTTCCAAACGCGTCACGCGATCATGCAATAATGTACGACAGCAATGATGGAAGGCGAGAGATATATTGGAGCACCACGTGGCTATGCAGCTCTCGAGATAGAGCGCACATAACAAACCATCCTCGCACGTCGGCAGCTCGCTGCACACTGGTAATACTGGTATCGCGGATCGCGGATCGCGGTTGCTGCGCGCGCGTCTCCCACCAAATTCTACTCGTATCACGCATCTCCCACCACCCACAATTCCACGCTCATAGCACGCGCTATCCATATATTACCTATACATGCGATATAGTAAATTCGTAATCATATGCTACGCTCGATTAAAGGAATAATAATCCATTAAAAAATTTGCCTTCTGTTTTGTTTTTTAATTAAACGCAACGTATATCTTTAAACATGTATATATTTATATACAGGATGTGTTTTACTAACTCTGTTACACGTCATTTTCTATGAAACTATTGAAGATATTGATATAAATTTTTTTAAATTTTATTTTGTTTACTATGTAGTATGAAAGAGCTCTTTATTTTATGTAATTTAATAGAAAGTTTGTATCGATATCTTTATTAGTTCTTTAGAAAATAGCATGTAACAGAGTTAATGAAAAACTTTGTTCATAACTTATATATTTATAAAATATTGTGTATAATGTATATATATAACTTAGTATTTATTATTTAATGTAGTAATTAAATGCAATAATTCTCTATCTATAAATATTGATTGTTACAATTCTCTGGTATATCTAATTAAACACAATTAAATAATATAATGATATAATAGAAAACAGATAATTTTATTTCCCTTATAAATATACTTTTATCTAAAAGAAATGCAGAAAAAAATTAAGAGAATTAAGAAACTGTTTTTTCCAATTACATTCGCTGATTTACTTTGCATCTTTCTACGAATTTATTTTAATTGAAGAAATCGTATTTCTTTATTTAAATTTCAACGAGCTAAAAAGAACCAGACGCGGTAGTGTGTCAGTTTCAAGGAGAAATTAATTTTCATTGAAACTGATTAGTTGTGCACAGGGCACAAATTTTCCTTAGTACGATACCAAGTGATTAAATAAATCTCAATTCGAGATTTTTTATTTTTAATAAACCGCTCTGTCCCTCCTAAAAAAGCGTAGGCGAGAAAAATATCGGAGCAAAGTCGTTCCCGATTTAGCGACTTCGCTCCAATATTTTTCTCGTCTACGCTTCTTTAGAGGGGACAGAGAAGTTTATTAAAAATAAAAAATCTTGAATTGAGATTTATTTAATTAGTTGGTATCGTACCAAGAAAAATTTCTGCCTTAATGAAAATTAATTTTTCCTTTAAACTGACCGCGTCTAGCTATTTCTAATCGTTGAAATTTAAATATGTATTTCACAGCCTTATTAAAGTTTTACGTATTCTTTTAGCTCATAAAAAAAGTATTACACAGCACATTTTCCGCCGAGTCCAATTTTCAATCATTTTGCCGTTTTAAACACATTCGATGGAAGTGACAAATTATTAAATCGTTGCAGTATCTTGCACAAAATACATATTATATTGCTAGCTATTTCACATTCTATCAACTTTTGCAGTATGCAATGTGTCTGGGTTGTTACATATAAAATATCAAAAATAAATATTTTTCGATAATATATATATTATATTATATATGTATTATATAATATAATGTATTGTATATACATATTATATAATATATATATTAAAATGCATTTATTTTATAAATATTTCAGTTTTTGCGAAATGTTTGTGGCTTTCCAAATTACAATAAGTTTATGAAAGTTTAAGAAATTCTAATAACATATTCTACATAACTTTTTATATTTAATTAAAATAAAATTACGAAAACAGCTTTCAATATTCCAAGAAACATAAAAAAAAATCCTTATTACTTTTTTCATTCACATATATAGTTTTGTTTCTCTAGAAATAATCTAAAAAGAATTGATATATAAAAACATTTTATTTTATAATATGTATATGTTTGTGTTTGTGTGTGTGTGTGTATTTTTTACATAACTATACTAAATTGTTGAAAATATCGTTTAAATAAATAACTAAAGATCAAGACAAGGTATTCTCAGTGTACATCGACATAGATCATTAAAAGATGACTTGAAAGTAGGATAAAAAGGTTTATGGGGGGTCGCATCCCTCGAAGGCGCAATTCTGAGATAAAAATCAAGTGAGCGAACGAGCATAAAAAATGGCATAAAATTCGAATTGCTCGTATCCTGACGCGCGAAACTTTAACAGAAAACAGCCTCTGTTGTCATCAAAAAAAAAAAAAAAAGATATCATAAAGACACTATGTGAGACTCAACCTTTTCGCGATCTCCGAGATATGTGATTCGTGTATAGCGAATCGAGATATATATATATAAAGTATATGTCGAATCTCGCAATCCTCAATTCATTTGGTTTATTTCTCGCTTCATACAAAGAGAGAATAAAAAATTTAACTTAGAATTTATTTAAGATTGTCACGAAACACTGTATAACTATATAGCCATAAAAGTATAATAAAATATAAAATTATATATAGAATAAATATAATAAAAATCTAAAATAATAAATATAATTATTATTTATTGTAAATTAAATATAACAAATATATAAATATAAAATTTGATAATATATTCAATATATAATAAAATAATTTATACAAAATAAATTACAAATAAATAGTAATTATTTTATTACACACACACACACGTCATAAATAAATATTGTGATAAATAATATATAATGATAAAAACAAATATAATTTCACAAAAAGTGTGCAGATGTTTAACGACTCTCGAACTAATGAGAATTTGCGTAATATTTTGCGTAACATTCCGTGGCGGCTTAATTAATTAATCGCCGCCCCCGTAAGGTATACAAAATGTTCGCTAAAATAATATTTTAATACAAACTTTCTAAAACAAGTATTTTTTCAAGTGTAACAGGTTTCACGTATCAATGCGAAAATAATTTGCGAACAAATGTATAAACAAAATGCGTGTCTGAACATTTCGTTTCGCTTTAGTGCAGCGCGATTTACGTAAATTTATCTTTCGCGAATGTTTTTCTTTCGCATATCTGTATATTTCTGAAAGCATCATGAATCACTAATAAAATATTTACCAGAGATAAAAGCATAAATAGAAAATACAAATGCAAGGTAGATGGAAAATTTTATTGAAACAATATGTATATTTTGTATAAATAAACGAGAGAAATAATTATAGCAGTAAATAATTGTAAAAAATATTTCTATTTTAAAAGATGTATTGTTAATTAAGACAAGAAATACACACACACACACACACACACACACACACACACACACACACACACACACACACACATATATATATATATATATATATATATATATATATATATATATATATAAACGTGTGTGTGTGTGCATGTAAATGTAGAATAAATATAAGTATAATAATATAAAAAATCTAAATAAATTTTTTATGGTATTAAAATATTAATAGCAAAAAAATTATCTGTTTACGCAGGTTATTTCTTTATAATCTGGGACACATAATTTAGAAAACTTTTATGTATTTTCTGATAGGTTTTGTTTTCTTGTAAATCTGTAACGTTTTCTATATTTTCATGATTTGGCGCATTTTAGATGTACCGCAAAAATAGAAAATTTCTCGCTCGTACATTTATATGCGGAAAAGTGCGCGCAAATACTTTGCGGTGAAAATTCGGTCGTTTGGCTATTTACTTGGCAGATCAACTCTCTCGTGACTTCACACTATTGTTTCATCGCATCAAATAACTCATCTTCTATAGTTTTTAAATTCAAATGGATAGTTCGGATATTGCTACGTTTTATTAATTATTAATTGCTACGTTTTATTAAGTTTTTGTGCAATATATACAATATATATACAATATATATTTTTATATTTATGTTTTATATATATATATATTGTATATATATATCTGTATATTTATAAAAAAACTACACAGCTGAATAAAAAAATGTTTATGTATGTATCTTATATATATATATATATATAATATAATAAAGAAAATATTGTTTGACAAAGTACTTTATTCAATCTATCAATAAAAGTAGAAACAAAATTGTGTATTTTTTATATATATTACATATTGTCATATTTATTATATATTGACGACTGTTTAATTTCAGCTTACAATTAATCAAAACTTAATCAAATATTTTGCGTCAATAACATTTAATTACTTAATTATATTTAATTACATCCATCACAGTTTTAATCACGTGTTACATGTCATATACATATATAGTTACGTACTTTATATTTTTTAGTTATAAAGCTCAGTTTATGTTTTATATTATATAGCTAAAAAAATGCAGAAAATAAACAAAATGCAGATATTTTTAACGTTTAATTTCTTACAAACATTTACATTGAAAAAATGTAATTTATTCAAATCTGTTATCTTAAAAAAGTGATTAATCCAAACAGTTCTGTATTGATCTAATATCATTTGCAACAAAATTATTAAGAATAAGCAAAATTTGATTTCTGACAGATAAAAAATAGATACAAAAATATATATAATTGATACAGTGTTCGAGTTACGTAGATAATAAATATGTATAAAAAAATTGTAAGATTTGCAAAGTGGGACGAATGTTAATGTAAATTTATGTTTTTTTACAATCGTATGATTTTCACCTTTTTCAATGCCAAATTCCTTGATTGTAATAATAATAATAATAATTTATGACAATTATAAACACACACACACACACAAAATATCCCGCGTTGTTATAAATTATAAATTTTCCGCAAGATGTTTCCTGCGTACATCTCGTATAGTCTTGACTATTTAAATTCGAGACAGATATCACACATTGCTAAGTTCACATTTTAATGTAAATAATAGTATGTAAATACTAAATTAATATTAAACACAAAAAATTATAAATAAGAAATTAAATAAGTAAATGTAAAAAAATAAATAAAATTTAAATAAAAAAATAATAACTAAAATAAGAGAGATATATATATATATACATATATATAATTAGAAAAGTATTAAAATTAAAATTTAATTAATATTTTAATACTTCAAAAATTTTTAATTTTAATAAAAAATACATTTTCTGAATTCTGAGTTTATTTTTTAATTTATAGGTTTATAAGATCTAGCACAGAAATATTTTATTTTATTCCTTACACATAAATACACACACTTCATCTAAATTAAAAATGATCTAAAAATGTTTTATCTATTCTACATGAGAAGTAATGATCGTTCTTATCACTATGTGTTATTAAAATATATATTCTTTCAGAAAAATGACTACGTGTGTGCTATCGAACAATTTTACACAAAAGTGTCGTAAAAGTTTCATGTATTCTATTCTTACTGTCAAATTCAATGCCATGCAGTAATAAAATATTATAGAAAAGTGAAAAAAGAAATTCTTTTGATAGATTAAAACACATTTTTTATATTCATAGAATTATATATATTAAATAAAATTATTTATTGAAAACATAGGTGTGTATATATAAAATCTTCTTTCCAATATCTATAAATATATTAAATATATATCTCTACTTATGTATACTCTTACATCTATCCAAAATCTAAAAGTTACGCCAATCACACAGATGTCTATATTAGTAGAGACATCTGTGGTCAATCATGAATAGCCGTTTACTGAGTGTTCAATGAACGGTGCTGTATGTACTAAATGCACCTATGATACATGCTGACAGAGAGCTCTTCCTTATCTCTACTTCGTCCATACGACACCAGATAGCGAAATTATCGCGTATCGATTTTTTCGAATGAATTCTTCTCTACATTTTTATACAATTAACGATTGACATGAATTGACAGGAAAGTCAGCAGACGAATCGAATATGAAGTATCGGATTGATATAATTCTGAAATAATCCAAACACAAATAAATAAAATACTTATATAAACAACATATGTGTATATAAAAAAAGAAACAAAATAAATAAGTAAAATATAAAATAAATGAAAATATTTAATGGCGAAATATATATATATATAAACATGTAAACTAAGATGACATTATACAATAATGTGTTCGCATAATCTCCTAGTGCAATAAATTTTGATTGTGTGCTAGATAACTTTATAGAATTGGACGTACTTTCTCTCGACAAAAAAGTTTTGATTGTATAGACACAATTGTGACATGTTATAATAAAATATATAAAGAACAACAAATAGCACCATCGAGCATTTCATTTTGTAAGTATTAAAACTTGTGAAAATAGTGAGAACCTACTGTGAAATATATAATATATGTCGAATATGTACTGATACTTTGCTGAAATATGATTTTATACTTTTTCTAGTTCTCGTGGCTTGACAGATGCTATCAAAACTTGTGAAGCTCATTGTATGCTCAATGATTCATGAAGATGATTAAGGAATATTAAATATATTTTGATTTGGCTGAAGTAATAGGCACTTCTAGTCTTTTGATTCCGATAAACTGCAAGGAACCTTAAAATGGGATCCGAACAAAGCTCTCAAAGTGGTAATCAAGGTACTAATAGCGGAAGAGCGAGGACCAGTCAGCTTAGACGGGGCAAAAGTGTTCCAAGTCGCGAAAGAATGCCAGAAGATACCCCACCGAGATGCATCAGTCCTGGCGCTAGTATTTGTTCCGATTCCGATCTTCCATATATTTCTTATACAGTGAATCGACCTATCGGAGATTCGCCAAAGATGACTAACAAGCAGTCACAGCTTTACAGAGGAAAGAGTATCGGAGCTGGAGAGATCTCGAGGCGAAAAAATAGCCTGAGCACCATAAATCACAGGTATATCATCGCAATCATGAAATGTCAGTTTGTAGCAACTCCCAAAAATTTTTGATAAAATAAAATATATAATTGAAAAAAAAAAAATACTTCTCACATCTTGCCAAATAATATTCTCATAATTCTATTTTCTCATGCTATCGTAAAAAAACTATAATCCCTTTAACGTATGCGCTAACGTAATATGTAATACTTTATTACTAGACTTTATTTTTAGTGTTGTATAAAATTAAAATTTTAGGAATACTATATCTTATATGCATTAATATAATATCTCATTTTATCGATTTGATATCTTTTTCTATTCCTCTATCAGACACACAAAGACTAATACATCGGATAATAAAATTCATAACATTGTGGTGGTGAAGCCAGCTCAAGCGGATCCTACAGCAGACAAGGATCCTGATTTAGTGAAACTGCAGAGTATTCCGATGTTTCTGCCGATTATGCGCGGCACGTTGAACCTACCGCCGGGTGTGCGCGATCCAGAAGTCCTGGAGAGACTTGATCCTGTCGGCCTATTCAACCTATGCGCGCGTTATCAACATCATCTTAACACGAACGCGCAGACAATAGCCGCGGAACAAGTAGCTCTGTGCACTAATGTAGAAGTGGAATTCGCTAAGGCGCTGAATCTCGCTGTTGATCGGCAGAAGAAGTTCGCTAAATTCGCCGAGCAGCTCAACAAGGTACACGAACTCAGCCGCCAACTCACCAGATGCCATTCGCTTCTTAATCAAACTCTCGAGAGCTTCGAGACACTCAACAATCTATTGCCGATAGAAGATAGACTCGAACCTTTTGTCTGGACCACGGGTTAAATCAAATGTTGCAATTGATAGTAATTACCAGTCACGTTTTTCTAGCAAGGAGAACCATCATAATCCTCTAACTTGAAAAAATTGCAATTCTTTACATTATAAGAATTTTGGACATCGAGTCTCAACATGCCATGGACAGAAAAATAAGAAAACCAAATTAAGAAAAAGAAAACAAATATACATTCTTTATTGAAACACAATTTATTGTCTTTGTAAATTTTAAACGTACCCTAGCAGCTTCTATTAGCCAATCGCTGGGATTTCAGCTGTCTGTAGGCAGCAATAGCCTCGCTCTGTTGCTTCTCCAGTTTTCTTCTCTCTATCACAGGTAAGTTCTTTCTCTTTCCAGATCGTTCAATCACTTTGGAGATAGAAGGTTTAGAATTTTCCAATAGCGAATTCAGCAATAAATTCTTCGGTTTTCTCTCTTCATTAATTTTCTTTGATTTTATATTCAACTTTGGAGGTTCATGAACTACTTCGTTAAAGGCTACCTTGTCTTGCAAATTCTCAAACTTGTCAACATTCTTTACTTTCTTCTCCTTCTTTAACTGCAACTTCAGCTTTCGTTTCTCACTCTTTGTCAAAGAGCTCTCAGTCGTCTTTTTCCTCTTGATGTTTTTGTGTTTAGCTCGCAATGTTTCTACATCGTCCTTTTCGCGTTTGCACTTTACTAGACCCTGAATTTGACCAGTTTCAGAGTCCCGCTCAACCTGAACACCATACTTCTTCTCAAATGCGGTCTCCTTGAGGAAGGCATGTGTGTCCTTGGAAACTCTGTGCAAAAATTGTTCACCAGATTCATCTAAGCGTTGCTGAAACACCGGTACAATTTTCTCTGGCTTTGCTTTTGGATGCAAACTTAGTTTATGCTGTTGCTGGCCTATGCAGATGAGCGCGTTCTTCTTCCTTCGCTTTCTTTTTAGAATGCCATTATTAGTCTTTGCAGCTTCCTTTAATTTGATCACGCGTTCGAGACTCTTCGGAATTGCCTGCTCATCCGTGTCCTTCGGTGGCGCATTCGTGCGCGATTCTAACCTAAAACCCGCTACTGACTAAAAATTATCATTTATGGATGCACTCTGTTTGATGCTATTTTTGCTCCGAAGCATTTGATGGACCAATCAGAACGAAGAATCTTCCGCTTCGAAACGAAAATACTGCCAAGCGGAGCGCACCTTTAATTTCATATTGTTTAACTTTCAACTTTGTTGACAACTCACTCTGCTAAGCGTTTGGCGCGCTGTTTTTCGGGATCCTTGATACCTCGGTGTTTCTTCGCCGGTATCTTGCGACCCATATTTGCGTTCTATCGCTTCCCCGTAATCCTTGTAAATGCAGTAATGCAGGTCAGTGGCATACATATATAGTTCACCAGAAATAACACAAGTGGAGATTCTCTAGGTGGAGCTGGATCAACGAATAGGTTGTTTCTGATTGGCTGCCGCCATTAGTAAACATACTAGCTCCACTGCTCGACCACTTTATGCTCCATCTATGTATATTGCATGTCTGTGGCATAGAGTTCACTTGGGACTGATTGGTGCATGCTGTTTTGCGGGCACTCGCGAACGTTTATCAGTCCCCCATAACGTGGTGTAATCGTTGCTACAAGTCGAAATATGATTCTATATAGTTTGCATTCGCGTAATCGTTTTTCTTCGGCATCAGTCAATTTGTTCGCCACCCAGCGACGTGCGTGACGTGCGTCAGCGTCAGCGACACCGATGCGAGGACGAGAGTGTCCTCGCGGATCATCCACTGCGAACGACGATGTCGGGCAGCAGCGATTCCGAGGAGTTCTTCGACGCGGAGGACGATTCGTTTCATCGTGCGTCACGGTAATTTTCGTTGCGTGATCGTGTCACGATGAATCGTAAATGAATGGTTGTACGTCTTACGTATCGTGTACAGATAATTTGCGTTTCGTGGATTATATACCGTCGTTCTAACCGTCATTATCCGTGACAATGATAGATCATAGTCATTGTGCACGAAAGATGTGGACAGAGAGAGGGTGTATAGTTTTAATTCATTTTTTATATAATTGACATAGTATGCGTAAAAAATTCGTTGAAATCAGAATCATTTGTATAACAATTTTTGTAGCATTGTCGAAATATTTATAAATCTGTATTTTATGTATAATTGTATAAGATAGTTTTGTTATATTATGTAAAATATATATGATTAGGTATTCATATGTGAATAAATCATATACATATAATATGACATGTAATTAATTTTATTACATTTATGTTTTTGTAGGAAAAGTAAACAACATGAGTGTACCAGTGTCGAACTTCAAGCTGATAAGGCATCAGAAGTTTGCAAACAAGTCGATGACAATGTTTTTGCGAAGCCTGCTATACCTAAAGCAACCATTGATCTAAAAAGTCATGTATCTGTGGACTGTGAGCAAAATAAAGATAAACTTGTAAGTATATTATAAACTTGTACGTATAACATATATATGTGTTATATACATACATATACAAATATATATTGTATATAAAGAATACGATCTATCATGTAGCTTGAATTTTTCAAAAAGATGTGAGAAACAAAAATTATATCATTAATTTTATTTAATACTTTTTAAAGTTGCATCTTGTATACCATTATGATGTTTTATCTATCTTTAGCCTGTATCTAAAACATGCTCCTTTTAAAGAAAAAACACAACTTTAATATATAATATATTTTAGGTAGAAAATGGTGCAGAATCAACCACAGATAAAATTGTGGGGAGGAAAAGGTTTCGCGAACTTCGGCAACGTATGCAAACAGAAGACGACGATATTCTGATTAATAATTCTCCTCCAGATAGTCAGACATCTTCCATTGAGAGTGTTTATCCCACACCTTCAAAAACAACCCATCCATTTAGAATCATAGAACATGACACTCTCAGTTTACAAAGTATGACTTCTTTAGGACGAGTAGGTCGAATTCTGGCAGGAGTCGCAGATAATACTTCCGGTGTACTTATACCTGGTATATCCCAGTGTCCTCCTGCCACCCTTACCCGTGAAGGTCAAATGTCCTCCATTGCTAGTATTCCAAGCAAAGATGAGGACACAACCTCTGGTAAGGTGTCCCAATCTTCCAGCGTCCATACGTTATCAGGGGATGTCCTACAGGAATCCTCTATTAACGGCAGATCCAATTATGCTTCTCACTCGCAAAGTGACAAGGCTGTTATACTTCAAGAACCTGATGTCATCGCGAGTACAAAGAATAACGGGAAACTGGCAGAAGATGTCGCGATATCTGGTGTACCCGTTGCTCCACCACGTCGTAAAAAGAAAACAAAGGCTCATACACCTACCGATCTCGCTGTAAGTTTTCTTACGATTATGTTTTGTTATGTTTTATTAATAATTAGTAGAGATGTAATTTATTCAATAGCTAATATAATTAATTTCAGCCTTCTGCGGAAAAGCTTGTACCCGCATCGCAGCTTCCAAGTCCAGCGAGTACTATAGAATCGATTACTAGAGAATTCGAGCACTCTCTTGATATTCGATCCGCGACAAAAGGGCAGTATGTAGTTAAGCCGCAGGTAAATACTCTATTCGCAAATAATCTTGAAATATAATTTCTTACAAAATTTGTTCTATTCTTTATTTATATAATTAGTTATATTTATTTTAATTTATATACGATATTTTATAATTATTATAATATTATATATTATTAGGATGAGGATAAATTGAAAGCAGAAGGGCCATCTTCCGAGGAATTAAAAAGGGTAGAAAGAATGAAAGCAGAACTGCTTAGTCGATCGAGCGAAAAGTCCAGTAGTCCATTAGGATCAGCATCAAGTAACAGTATTGGCCGTTATTCTTTAGGCCTGCACAAGCTCTCAAGCATGAGTCCACAAAGTTTCAGAGAAAGGCGTAAATCCGCTGGTGATCAAGATATGATCAAGCAATTAAATATGTTTGTGAGGACTAGGACAGATTCTGGCAAGCGTCTTACCGATATGGTTCGTTATTTATCGTATCAATAAATTATTAAATATATCAAGGTATATTCTTACATCTATTCTTACAGGAAATTTTGGAACAAGTGCCTGTAACAAATTTAGATACAGGGGAACAGGTGCCATTAAGTATAGCAGAAGATAAATTACCGCAGTGTATTAATCCTTTGTCATTACACATTATGAGACTTACTAAGTCTAAATATATAAGCAATTCTAGTCTTGAGAAGGAAAAAGAGAGCGATGAGGAAAGCGTAGATAGTAAAATGTCTAGTATACCTCCAGACGAAGATGTGTCCGTAGATAGAGTTCGTAAGCGGACGCAAAAGTTGAAACGATTTTTAGGATCCACTGTAAAAAAGACTATGAACAAAGCCAAATCCATCGCGCAAGAAGTATCGCATGCGAGACACAAAGAAGATGTTATGGACATAGTGGACGAAGTCTATCCTGGTGAGCAACAATACATAAAGTTGAAGGCGTCGAATAGCCACAAAGGTCCATACGAATTCAGTTGTCTGCAGCATGTTCAAGATCTTAGAGGAGAACATGTAGGACCTGTCTGGTGTATGAAGTTTTCCGCTTGCGGTCGATTATTGGCCACTGCGGGACAAGATCGGGTTTTGAGAATTTGGGTTTTACGAGACGCTTTCACATATTTTCAGGATATGCGAACAAAATATAATGCGGAAAAGGTCAGTCCTACTCCTTCGCAGGAATCGTTAGTTTCGCAGCAATCTATGGAAGACCCTAACATTGTGGCTAGCGCTTTTAGCGAGATTGAAGGAACGAAAAGTCCGTTTATGCCAAAGCCGTTTTGTACATACACTGGTCATACCTCGGATCTGCTTGATGTTTCATGGTCTAAGAATTATTTTGTTTTATCCTCATCGATGGATAAAACTGTGCGGCTTTGGCATATATCTCGCAAGGAATGTTTATGCTGTTTTCAGCATATTGATTTTGTCACCGCTATAGTATTCCATCCACGGGACGATCGATATTTTCTCTCAGGATCGCTAGATGGCAAATTGCGCTTATGGAATATTCCAGATAAGAAGGTCGCCGTATGGAACGAAGTGGACGGACAAACGAAATTAATTACCGCGGCGAATTTTTGTCAAAACGGAAAATTTGCTGTTGTAGGATCATATGATGGTAGATGCATATTTTACAATACAGATCAATTGAAATACCACACGCAAATACACGTACGATCGACAAGAGGTAAAAATTCCACCGGTCGCAAAATAAGTGGAATCGAACCTATGCCGGGAGAAGACAAAATTTTAGTTACATCGAACGATAGTCGTATTCGTTTATACGATTTGAGAGACTTAAACTTATCTTGCAAATACAAGGGATATGTTAATATTAGTAGTCAAATTAAAGCAAGTTTTAGTCCGGACGGACAATATATAGTTAGTGGTTCTGAAAATCAATGCATTTATATTTGGAAAACCCATCACGATTATTCCAAGTTTTCTAGTGTTCGCAGAGATCGAAATGATTTCTGGGAAGGTATAAAGGCTCACAATGCTGTAGTAACGTGTGCTGTATTTGCACCGAATCCAGATAATATTATTAAGCAAATTGAAGCGAGAGAACAATGGGAGAGCAAAGAGGAGGCGAAAAGCGTAGATAGTTCCAACATAGGTGTTGTTCCCGTTGATCCTGTCGTTGAGCAACGCACCAAAGGCTGTGGAGGCCATGTCCTTGTGAGTGCCGATTTCAATGGATGTATCAAGGTTTTTTTAAACAAGACAAAACCTAAGCATAGCTCCCTACCGGCATCTGCACTCGCGTAATGTAATGTTACACGAGTTTGCGTGATAGTAAACAGAAATTATATGTATGTTGTACGCGTATGTGCTTATATCCGCGCGTGTAAATATTTTTTTTGCCACTTGTATGCAAATTTCACTATGCACTTGTTTCAATTAAGGAACGCAGAATTGTGTGTGTGTATATAATAATTTTTTAAATGGCATTCTTATGTTAAATACAAGCACTATTTTAGTATTGTGCATGTGTGTATGAAAGTAATAATTTTAAATAATTATACACACACACACATATATATATATATATATATATTTCCATGAATCATGCTAAAATGTTTAAGTTTTTAATAACAATTAATGTGTCATTTCGGAACAGATAATATATATCATAGATAAATGTTGTATAATTTTAACTAAAAGTTATATCATGTCGGGCATGATAAATTATTGAATCTATTTGTATCTAAAAAAAAAACTGTTTTTTTTTACAGTTTTAAATTTTTTCTATCAAAATTACAATTTTTTTTCTATCTTGTGCTTATATTACGATTTGATGGTGCTGGTCCCACTGTTACCATAATTATTATTTCATAAGAGGTTTATCAAAATTATGTCATAGAATGATAATGTAAGTTGTCAGTGAGAAATATGACAAGTATGGAGAATATTGTTCTCATATATTATATAATCGTTTCCATATATATGTATGATAAAGACATAGTAAAAACAAGGGCACCTTGGTGAAAACAAAGTATAAAAAAATTAAGCAGACGATGGCGATATATTCAAAAATATCTCGTTTTATTGATTATATATCGGACTTATGTAGATTTTTATAAATTATTCGATTATTTATCAATAGTAAAATGCTAAATAGGAATTGCTAATTTTTGCATATATCGAATCAGATTTTACAAAATACCACTGATTTCTAAGTCGCGTTCTTCTAGAACCTAATAGTTATAAGCTAGTATAACACATCAAAGACAATATCAAAGATGTTTTAAAGCTAAAATACATCATGGTTACGTTTTTCTACGAATGTTCTACATATTATAGAAAATGTAACGCCGTATTTTTATTGTACAGTTTTAGAATAACATATATTAGGATGTGTTATAATTTGACGTTACGCTATGTATATATGCATCAATTTTCATAATGTGCGTACATATCTAGTTTACTTTGTATATTAATATACAGAATGGGTTGTGTGAAAAATGGAATACACCTAAAAAGGAGATTATTCCTTGTGTAAAAATAAATTGAAAATGTAGAATAAAAAAATTTTTTCTACAAGGCTTTGTTTTCAAAAAAAGTGACTTCAAAGTTTGGAAAATTGATAGCATGTTTATTCTTTTTAAGCTACAGCAAGCTTGAACGATCTTATGTTGTATACATATTATCGAATTTATCTCGATAATGGCTATTAAAATATGTGTAGAAAGATGCAATATTCTTTTTTGTTTTATTGAAAAAAAATTATTTTTATACTTTACATATTATATATACATATATATTCAATAACTTAATCGTTTTATTAAATAGAATGTTGTACTTTTATACTTATATCTTTTTTAATAATCTCGAGATGTGATTTTTTTGACGATATATGATACAATATTATTAGGGATCATTCAACCTTAAATAAGTTTAAATATGTTATTAATTTTCCAAATTTTAAAATCGAATTTTTCAAAGTAAAGCTTTATACGAAAAAAAAATGTTTTACATTTTTTATTTTATTTTTTCACGAGAAATTACTTCTTTCTCAGCTGTAGAGTTATTGAAACTATGTTTCCCGATCTATCTTGTATTTTACACACGAGTTGTCATATGCTCACGATACTCGCTATCTAGAGTTTAATGTTATAGAATATATATTGAATTAATACTGATACGTTGTGCAAAACACGTACTCCACGTTCTGTCAATTATAAATATAATGGAAATTATTATTCTTAAGAATAAACATGTTCTGTAAGAGGGTAGTTCGATACTCTATTCAAGATTTCGTACACATTTTGCATCTAATTTTTTAATGGTCTATAAAATAATTTTGAAACGGGAAAAGATAATGGATATGCAAATTGAATTATGATTACAATCAAAATTATTTGGAATTCACAGTAATGAGCAGTACGAGTTTTGTCAGATATTGTAAAATATGTTTACTTTTTCAGTTGCGAAAAGCGGGCGTACGCTTTAAAAAAAAACCCCTTATTTGTGAATTGTGTGTCTGTGTTTATGTAAAAATGGTATAAATGCGATAGTATATATGTATGTACATATATAATATATATATACATATATATAAAATCGCGTTCTGCGCATACAGCGAATAGTTTTCGATTGAAACGCGTCGCAGCTATAAAGTTAAACTATATCGCGATTTTAATGTAAATACACATACATAGCGAAGAATTGTAGGTATTTTGTGTAAATGCAATTGTAAATACAATATAATACATCAATATCGTTGTATCGATAGCAAAACTTCAAGAAAAGCCTCTCAGCTCCAAAAAGTTACAAAAATTCATCAAAAGTTCACGAAAAACTTATGAAAAGTTTATCAAAAGAGCAGGAAACAGTGTGGAATAGCGTGAGACAGCGACAAAAAGTGTAAGAAAATGTAAATTAGATGGAATAGAAAGATAATATAAGATAAAACAAGTGAAATAAATAATAGGTCTCTAACTATATCTCGATTCGAATTTATGTTTAAGTTAACACGAGGTAAACTTTAAATTTATGTAAATAGTACTTCTCTTATAGGTATAGGATTCCCATTCGGAGACTTGGGCTCATTCCGACTTAATTAATCGCCGATTAATTCAAATGGCAGAGTTTCTTATAGCAAATGTTCTAATTATATAATTTGTCATTCATAAAATCCAATCTTTCCATGTCAAATAACAAAAAATTAATATTTCTATTCATTAATCAAATATTGCAGATATTACTTGACAGTAGTTAATCGGAATTTTGATTCAGGTCTATAGTTTTTTTCTTAGTTGTAAAGTTATTATTGTCTCTAACTTTTATGTTCCCTCCAACCCCCCTTACGTCAAGAAACGAATCACGTGGCCACAGTCTGTCAGTGTACGTTACTGGAAAGCATTCACTGTGTGCTCTGTTGAAAAGCACTCGTTAATTTACATACCTCTCCGATCAGCAGTTAGCTTGACATCACCCTCTGCATTCGTGAAAACTGCAGTCATTCCTCGAAAAGTTACTATATGTCCTTGATCCGTGATTTTTCCGACTGAAATGAGATTTGGAACATATACAAACGGTGTCACGGAGCTCAACTAACCTTTTATTTTGCTCATTCTTGAGCGAGATTCTGACAGAGCCTCTTCCTTCAGTTGTTGCCTTTGATAATAAAATCGAAGAGAAATGAGTGAGGAATGTAATTTTAGATTTTATCGTTTTATTGATACATAACCTCTCTGTACTTGCGTTGACGTTTCGTTGACGTTCCGGCGGGAATCTCGAAATATTCATGCTTCTTCAGTCAAATCAGCCTGAAAATGCGGCCGAGTATTCTGACAAGCAGCTTGGAAAATGCCTCTTTCAGCATTATATTTCAGGTATACCGACGATAGAACGTGTCGCGAGAGAGTCTGATTATAAGCGATTACACTGCCTTGAAACCCTTTCCAAAGATTTTATTATATTTATGGCAAATTTGTTTCTTTCCTCCGTCTCCCCATCTTAATACACGCATCACTTTGTCGATATTATTAATTAGAGTTAATTTGTTTCTGTATTGTATGCAAATACTGTATTATATAAAATTTCAGATTAAGACTCTTCTTTCAGATATTCTGTCGCTGTGTCACGTTTCTCTTGAACGCCTTTGTCGTCCGGCATGTAGGTCAAGCTGTCTTAGGTGTCATTAATGTGAGATTATTGTTACTGGAATCTATGATACTGTTCTTATCACGAGAACCGTTCATGAAAGCGTGTCTGACTAATACAGCGGAGCATAATTGGGCCCAAGTTGTGAATTTACTCTGGCTGACGTTAGTTTCTCGCCATCTCGTTTGTCACATGTACACAAATTATTCCCATTCAATAGAATTATACAGATTAATGTTTTCTAGAGTACCGATATGTTTTATGATGTCTTTCCTATTCGGATATATTTGGTTATTCTTGCTCTCTACTACAGAGGCGTTACCATCATACTATACGTTTGCAGTTTGGGCAGTTGGACTATCGTGCATCATAGAACTGTCTTCCTTAATTGTTCAATTAGTCGCAAACGCATTTCTATTTGTTAGACTTAAAGTAAGAGAAGTATAGAGAAAATTGCAAAAAAAACATGTAATCCTTCAAACAATGCAAGCGTTTCACATGTGATGTGTTTGTCCTTTCAGATAATTCTGGACACAATCATGATTGCTATTCGCACTATGACATTTGTCCCGCTAATATTATATCATCCAGAGAATGCATTACTTGCATTTGGTACAGCTCAGCTGGTTGCAGCAGTATTTTATACAACTAGTCACTATGTATACTTTCACTATCACATTGCAAAGTTGAACAAATGTACGCAGAAACGAAGAATGTCTTTGAGAGACAGTAGTGATGAGAATTTCGTGGTAAGAGAGTTTCCCTTTCGCACTCTGAAGGACTTTTTACCTGGCCAGCTTGAAAATAATGTATGTAAAAATGTAATCGCATTATTATCATCATCACTCTTTAAGAACAGTACAATAGTTATTTCGTAGGATTCGTATCTTGATAAAAAGTTAACTATTCTTACATGGAGCTTCTTTAGGCAAGGAATACTGAAGCAAATTCTGACGGAAGGTGAAAGGTTGATCATGACTATAATGCCAGTATTGACATTCACAGAACAGGTGCATTTGTAAATTATATATATAACATAATATCGTTATCACCGACACTAACTTTTACTTTCTTTTTTTAAGGGTACTTATGAGATTGTGAATAATTTGGGTTCGTTAGCTGCTAGATTTATTTTCCGTCCAATCGAGGAAAGCGGATATTTTTATTTCACACAGATAGTAAAGAGAGACAAACCGATATCTGATCAGAATCTAGTGAGTCATGATTTTTATAAAATAATAACATATATGTTTATAAAAATATTAAGGTATATATAAACTATGATATTTTCAGGCAGAGGTAGAAGAGAGCGTGAATGTGTTGACACATTTGTGTTCGATCGTCACATCTATTGGTCTGATTGTTCTAGTATTCGGTCAGTCTTATTCGAGCACATTGCTCTGGCTATACGGCGGTTCGAAACTGACCTTACCCTTACCCGTCCTTCTGCTAAGAGCGCACTGTCTTGCCATATTACTTTTGGGAATTAACGGCGTGACAGAATGTTACACTAACGCGACAGCTGACAGCGTGACTATAAATAAGAGCAATGTAATCATGGTCTACGAATCTATCGCGTTCTTGGGCGCATCATATCTATTCGCCACTTGGTTCGGCCCGGTCGGTTTTATCTTCGGCAACTGCGTAAATATGAGCCTAAGAATCATACATTCGGCGATATTCATTAATAGAAGACATCGAGATACGATATATCGTCCTCTACGCGGATTAGTACCGAAGCCTATGTTCTCCGCGTCTCTGCTAGTTGCGGCATTCATTACTAATTTATCACACGTAAATATCTATTTTAATTGTCTATACACATCTATGATTATTTAAATTTAATGTAAATTTTTTTCTCTATTTCTTATAGGCTTACTTCTTCCCGACTGAGAAAGTATTGCATCTATCGATTGGAATAACTATGTTTATAATTGTATTTACGTCGTGGATATACGAAAATCACGAATTGCTCAGGCTTGCTACAAACAAGTGGTACAAACGAAAAAACAAACAGGGAAAGAGCGATTGAGAGTCCTTAAGTTGTAAATTATTTTATTTATGATTTATATATATATATATATATATATATATATATATATATATATATAGGATATCAATGGTACACAAACTCTGTGTTGTAATGCAATAGATTCATTGTATTACAGGAGCTTGTAAATGTTAAAAAATTATAATATACAAACATTTATTTTCTATATCATTTTATAGTTATATATAATTAATTGCAAATCCTCCTATATGTGGCAAACATCATATTTACATGTATTAAAATTCTTTATTAATAATTCATATATTTAATTTATAACTAAACAGAATATTCCTTAGTATACATCTTATTTCAGATATAAACGAGTTTCAAGCATGTATTTAACAAGAGTAATTATTTCAAGTCGATATATCTTTATATATAGCACCAACTACAGGACCTTTACGATGTATAATACACTGCCTGAAATTGATTTACAGTTGATGTAATAATACTCATTGATACAAATTTTTCTTTTAAATTAGCAACATTGAGATTCGAGCTTACCTGCTGTCGTTTTGAAGCGATATGATCGGTGCTTTAGACTTGGGCTCTAATTTTGCAACCAGACTCGATATAGCTGCTATCAGCCCTGCGCTGTCACTTGACGCATCACCTTTAACTGCAAAAGTTTTTTTTTATAATCTTGCGCTCTGATTTTGTGAATTTTATATTTATAATTTTCTAGAGTTTCTTTGACGTTATGCTCATACAATTTTGCGTTTATAATTTCAGTAACTTATTACCTTCTAAGCAGAGACCAGAATGATCTACTAAAATACAGCCAACGACGCCTTCCTTAGCATACCTGAAGAATTAATATATAGTACTCGTTAAATGATTAAAAAATAAAAGAAAACCATTTGCGAAATTCATTGCACGTTTAATGCACAAGCTACATGTATTACAATATACAACTTACATGTCATCCAGTGTTTTAACCAAATTTCGTTCCATTCTCAATATTTTGTCGGCACTCGCAAAAAAAAAAAAAAAAAAAATTAGCAGCTATTTCTGTTCAAAATTAACACAGTTCATCCGAAAAGTAATCGCGTTATCGCGTAGATCTCGCTTGAAGTCGCTCGTTATTTACGTTTACGTGTTTTCAGCTAACCTTCGATGACAGTTTTGTGATACGGTGTATCAGAAAATACATATACACACACACACACACATATGTACCACGTGATCGTCTCAGGCGATTTTATATACCGAGCGTCTTTAATGAAAGCTTTTATGTGTGATAATTTGAACTTTACCCTTCTCTTCCGTTACATCGCAAAACCTATTGTATGCACAAATAAATTATGCACGAGCGTTAAATTAATTTAGGATAGGAGTCGTATTGCGTAACGCGAACCCTCGTTTTATTACATCGTATTTTATTACATCGTATTCTAGCGGCGTTATTCCTGTGGCACTGGATCGATTCTGAAAAGTAAAACATTTAAATCTGTGTGTAAAATTAAATATAAAGAATAAAAGTTTGCGCGAACGATAAAAATTGTCGAAAAGATTATATCGCGAACGATTTCGTTCTTATCATCGTGCGACATAGATACTTTGTAGGACACTCGGTATATAGAGTTATATACGCATCGGGGCCGACGTGACTTGTGCAGTGACAATCATGGCTGGTAAGTGAGAGGATGTGAATTTATTTGTTGCTGCTATTTCGTTGAAAAAAAACGTAAACTATTGAAGAGAATAGATTTGTTATTGCGGCGTCATTATGTTAAATCGATTTGTTGCCATGAAAAATATTAAGTTGCGCTTTTTCACTAACGGTATTCGAATTTAATAGAATTAAATTTTATGTACATTCCAACTGAAAGTTGCAACATGAAAAAATGTAATATTCAAAAAGCTTGTTTAAAAAATTAGAGATATTTCATATCGTAAAAATGTTATTATTTGTTATTTAAATACTTTATTGGAAAATACATTTTTATGTGGATGTTCTAATGATGACAAAAGTGTTGCAACATAAAAACATAAGTTTCAAAATTTTAAAAGTTTTCTCTGTGTGGGGAAGCCTGTCATAATTTTTAAAATGTTTGTTACATGTATAATTAATATTTTTTACATATTAAATAAATATTAAATGCAACATTAAAATAATTAAAAAAAAATACATACAGATATTTTAAACATATAAAGTTTAATTTTTCTCATCTTTCTTTATGTTAAATTTAATATTTATTTTAATTAAAAAATAGCATAATAACATATAATTGTATATTTTCTTCTGTTTAATTTTTTTAATGAAAAGCTATATAAATAACAATATTTCTGCCTTGTTATTACTATTATTTAACAATATTTCTGTTATTTTAGGGGTAAATCCTTATAAGCATCTGCTAACGTCTATTAAAATCGGACAAAAAGAGTGCCAATATTATGATATTGGCAATTTTGGCACAAAATATGGTAAAATAAATTTCTTATTTATTACTTTGCAATGTTTTATATGTATATGAATAAAAATTCTATATTTTTAATTTCTTCTATACAGACAGACTGCCATTTTCCATTCGAGTTCTCTTGGAAAGTACTGTGCGTAATTGTGATGATTTTCAAGTAACAAAAAGTGACGTTGAGAAAATTTTGGATTGGGAAAACAATCAAGCCCTCCAAGATGGAGTTGAAATGGCTTTTAAGCCAGCAAGAGTCCTATTACAAGTAAAGAGCAAAATTTTTAGATTTCATTCAGCAGCATATAAGAGATATACTTATTGTTGTATTATATTACAAATAGGACTTTACTGGAGTACCAGCAGTTGTGGATTTTGCTGCGATGAGAGATGCTGTGAAGAGACTTGGCGGTGATCCTGATAAGATTAATCCAGTCTGTCCATCAGATCTTGTAATCGATCATTCGATTCAGGTTGATTTTATAAGGAGGTATGGTTCACTGCTCTATCAAGCATGTTTTGATCTTTGAAGATAACGTTTCTAAAAAGAGTAAAAGGTTATCAGTATATGAGCTTGAAGGTTTAATATTACTGCAACATTATATAAGCAAGAATGTTTTACATAATACATTTGATAACATTGCAAAAAGGAAAAATAAAAAGCAAGAATATTAAATTCCATATCATACATCACTAGATAATGTGATCGAAATAAATCTGAACATTGTTGCATATTTCAGCACTGATGCCTTAAAGAAGAATGAAGAACTTGAATTTGTGAGAAACAAGGAACGCTTTATGTTCCTCAAATGGGGTGCAAAGGCATTTGAAAATATGTTAATTGTACCCCCTGGAAGTGGTATCGTACATCAAGTGAATTTGGAATATTTGGCAAGAGTAGTATTTGATTACAACAGCCTTATATATCCTGACAGTGTAGTCGGTACTGATTCTCACACTACTATGGTCAATGGTCTCGGTGTGCTTGGATGGGGAGTTGGTGGGATTGAAGCAGAGGCTGTTATGCTTGGTCAAGCGATCTCTATGTTAATACCAAAAGTTGTAGGATATAAATTGGAAGGTACATTGAGTCAGTATGCTACATCCACGGACCTTGTTCTTACAATTACAAAGGTAAGATTTCTTTTTAGCTAATTATTTAGAATTTTTTTTCTTTTGATATACATATCTTGATATATTTTATATAATTTTATTAACATTTACAATAATTTGACATATTTTTAATGGATAGTTTACAATTGAGTATTTAATATTAATGGCGTGATGACAAAGTAATCAGAATAAGCATATGATATCTTTATATATACTTGCAGAATCTGCGGCAAGTCGGAGTGGTTGGAAAGTTTGTTGAATTCTTTGGGCCGGGAGTGGCGCAATTAAGTATCGCGGATCGTGCTACTGTATCTAATATGTGTCCAGAATATGGCGCAACCGTAGGCTTTTTCGCAGTAGATGAACAAAGCTTGGCGTATCTCAAACAAACAGGTAAGTTTTTATACCCATGAAAGAATAAATATTGATATAAATATATTTTACAAAACGATTATCCCTATAGAATATTTTTTCACATTATGAAAAATCTACATGTATTTTCTCTACAACAGGTCGATCCGAAGAACATATTAATCGAATTGAGAAGTACCTCAGAAGCGTACGCATGCTGAGGAATTACGACGACGCTAGTCAGGATCCAATCTTCTCCGAAGTGGTCACTTTGGATTTGAGCACTGTAGTTTCAAGCGTCAGCGGACCTAAAAGACCGCACGATAGAGTTTCAGTGTCCGACATGCAAATAGACTTCAGAAATTGCCTCGTAAACAAGGTAAGTGTCCTTAAATATTCCTGCATGAAAATGTATATTGCACTATCAAGCAGATCTATTTCTATCTGACATATTTTTTCTTATTTAATAAGTTACATACACGCACATAACAATATTACAAAGCTATCGACGGTAGATAATGTAAAATCACATTGTCAATAACGCTTCAGGAAAGACGATTAATTAGTACATGCAAGGGACGAATATTACCCAGTGACAATAAATATAAGTCAAACTGAATTATATCCATCTCGCGCGTTGTACCTCTGTCCTGATGTGAACAATTTCTTCTCGTTAGAAAAAAAAAACTTGTTAAAGGAGAGGAGACTGCTTAACAGAGAATGATGAAATGTTTACTGTGATATGATTATCTTTTGAACATACCACAGTAAAAGTTCCTTTAGACTCTGTCATCTAAACAAATAAAAACAGTTATTTACTCGCAAGACAATCTGTAGAACTAGTGTAATCGAACGCGTTCGCTTTCACATGCTCATTTTGGGAGGGTACCGACAATTTTTCTATACCAGCTCATACAATAAACACTGATATGATAATAATGCGATAAAACAAACTCGCGGTTAGACATATATATGTACAAAGAGATATATACTAATTTCACATACATTAACGGCATTAATATTAAATTGCTGCGGGAAGCACGTTATTATTCACGCAATCGTAGATAATATATCCTATGTTTCTATATCTCGAACATTTAAGCTTTGCTGATCTAGCTTTATGATTTTTCGATTATTCAGCATATAGTTAGATCACCAAAGATAATTGAACAAGACACGTGAGGCATCTACCGAACGACGATTCTTCAGACGAGACGATATCTCTTGCCATTAAAGACGAGTATACGATCTAGTCACAAATTTTCACTATGTGTATACCAGACCTATATTCGTCTCCATGTCAAGAATCTTGAGAAAACAATAATACGGATAAGATGTTCCAAGCACCAAGGAAGTATAGGGATCCAATATTGGATGAATCATTACCCGGTGAAGATTTTATCGCATCTTTACCGGATATGATCACATCCAACAATATAATCCCCTTTATTGATCCACAGAGAAAGATTTCTTCTATTTTCTTCTCGATCCAGTTTGAAGAAATATCTCAAACTGGTGCAGCACCCTACACATATGCACACGATGATGTTTTAAATAGATAGCGCAAAATTATATGAATTTTTCATTAAACTCTCGTTTATATAGCATGAAGAAACCACTGATTTGAAATATATATATAGAGCGAGTTTTCAAACTCATTGATTGATTAATTAAAAAACTCGCCCATATATATAACGATCGTTGAGATCCTCGTGTTTAGAAACGTAAAATAAAATCCCGATAAATTACAATATTTTCTTAACAAAATTATTTCAAACCGATTTAAGAAAATCGCAAAGATATATAGAGAAACTTACTATTGCTCGATGAAGTGGTAGTGGACGATTCAACTATTCAACTGCTGACTTTTCTCTATTCGTAAGGCCCTTTTATAGTGGGGGTTCTTATCCCTACCAAAAAAATAAGCGGCTTCTGCAACCGCTGAGCGTTCGAAGCTGATTATTCATCAAATTGCTGAGAAATTTTTACTAAAAGTTGGAAAAGAAATTACAGCTTTAATAAAAGTTTAAATAAATTTGAAAGTTATGTTAATATTAAATTATATATTATCTCGCGATTTTTTCGCAACATTATATAGAATTTTGAAGTTTGCCTTCTAGACAAAGAGTTTGTAAAAATACAGCTGCCGTCGCAACGTATAGTTGCGCAAAATATTTATTAGACAAATTTATTATATTTACCTCGCGATCATTAAGAAAATGTGGTCTCTTGGTCAGATTGATGGTCTTGATCCAGTAGGCGAACCACGGCGAATGATCGCTCAACGGATGGAAACAATGCGTGTTTACGAGTGTTTAAGAACGTGTCGATCGATTTCTATTGAAAATGTTCAACATTGGCGTCACGTTACCTGGCCTATGACAGTCAGGACACTTGCCGAAGAAACTCATCCACATGAATCAAAGCTGACGCTTTCCCTATGTGAAATTTAATTCTTTTTCGCAGTTAGACTTGACGATCGAGAACGATCGGGGTTGATTAAAAATCGCGATAAGAGACATATTTTATATACTCTTCACTAATACACGAAAATATGTTAATACGTATATAGAAATAATGACAGATTTTTCCATATCAAAAATGTTGAGTTTAACTCGAAAGAAAAAATTAAACCTTACGAAAGTTTATAATTTTTTATAAATATCGAAAACATTATTTGTTCCTCAGTCAAATAGACTTTACTTTAATAAAATTTTAAATTGAAAGTTTTTTTTATTTAATGCTATTTAATGTTGAAAATTCGAAAACTTGTAATAAAGGCTGACTTTTTTCGACATTAAAGAAATTCTCTGAATTCTTCCAAGAAAACTGACATTCAAATTTGATTTATTTTTCCTGACACATGTTATATATATATATAACACGTGTGATATATAAATGTAAAGATAATATAAAATAAAAATTAATTTTAACGTTTCCGAGAAAGCAACATCTCTTCGTGTGGGGATAAGAGTAGCGTAAAAATATTTAAAAGTAAAAGCGCCTTATTTCTCTTTATTTCGTAGCTTTAAAACATGATACTTTCATTTCAAATCATTAATAGAAATATGCCATTAGTAGAATTATTTCGTCACTAATGATTATGTTTTCGGCATCTATAGGACACGCATTATGATAAAACCGATTAGGTATTATCAGCCACGTCATTGTTATTGTTTTATAAAATCAGCAGCTAGAGAAATTACAAGGTTTTATTTTTTTTAAATCAGCAAAATTAATAAATAATAGGCTACGTTATATTTTTATTTGCGAATTTTAAAAATTTATTACGGAAAGCTTACGATGTCCGTGCGTTTATGAAAGAATAATCGCATATCAGGATAAAATCAGCTTGCAACTTGAAATTTTTAATATATTTTTGATACAGATTGCTGGACTCTTCTCTTCTGTACAACACGTTACTCTCTTTTTACCCTTTGCAACGTAAGAGAATGTGAATGTGACACTTGATAATTTATGAGGGAAAATATAATTCGTACACGTACCGTTGATCGATCGATCCGTCCGCCTCGTCGGAGAAGACAAGAGTCTTTGATCGCACTTCGCATAAGTTCTGGAAGACGTATATTCAGACTCGCGTTGAAATTGCTGATACAACATCCTACTACGTTCGTTTTGCAAAGCTCACACATTTCATTGCAAACGAGCCATCGTTTGACATGTATGCTGGTATATAGAGATAGCTCGGATTTCTCATTAAGGCACAATGCCTAGAGCCGATAAAGAAAGAGATACATTTACGAAAACCGATAGAAAATTTTGTTTGAAAGATAAATTTTTATAAAATTTAGTTGACATTAATAAATGTGATTATATACTTTCAAAAATCTCTCAAAATAGAAATAATATTAAAAATTATATTTACATATATATATATATATATATATATATATAACGAACAATTATCGTTATACGTTATCGATATACACAATTATGAATTAAAACAAGTACGACACTTGTTCACATAATTATGCACATTTTTTAAAATTCGTTATTAATATCTATATTGCTGTGTTCCTACCTCAAGATGTCCTAAGATGCGGTTGTCATCTTTTTAATATTTAATAACATTTTTTTATTTATTATTTCTTCTTTACACCTGAGAAGATGAGGATCATCGAAGATCATCGTCATTGAATCGTGACACGTGTTAAATGCACGCGGTCGTAGACCTCGCGATTGCTTAAAGATCGTTGCGAACCCGTGCTGCTTCTTCAGCAAATCGTTTACAGGACAATGAATTTCCATATCACGACGTTACGTTCGCTCGTTGAACTCTGCCGAATTTGTAAGGTGAAACCATCAGAATGGTTTGGAACAATAACATGTTGCTAAATAACACAAGAAGTATCGGCTCCGTACGATTCTCAGCTTACAGTTGTTAAATTTTATCGTACCTTTTTAGGAGAGAGAAATTCATTTAAGGGAGGATAAATTAAAAAACAAGTACAAAAGCGTACGAGATAGAATATTAAATGCTTTTAATGATTTGTGGTTCCTCTATAGTGTGTGTTTCCTATCTATAACATTATTTAATTTTATTTAAAAAATAAATTTTTTATTTAGTTAATGTTAACAATCGTTGCTTATATTATGAATATATAATTTTACTTGAACTTGAATATTTGCTTATAATTCACAGACGTGTAATTTAACACAATTTTTATAAATGTCCAAATTTTTTTATATCGCAACCTTACTACAATAATGTGCGTTGAATCGAAGAATATCTTTTCTTTCATTCAGCTGGACATTTCTTTACTTCTAAAAGACTACATTAGCCACTAATGAGTTTTTCCATTAGATAAATTGATAAGAAACTAAATACTATTGTATAAGATAAAATGGATTTTTTCTCCGAAGCTTAACGACTACATACTTATGAGAATAATCAAACTTTCTTTATTCCTAAGGCTGTTGAAAATGTTTTAAAAAATGACGATTTCTGAAATTTCAGGTAGGTTTCAAGGGCTACGGTTTAACCCCGGCAAAGGTGGATACTGTGGTCAAATTTCAGTTTGAGGGAAAAGATTACAAATTGAAACATGGCTCGGTGGTCATCGCGGCGATTACCAGCTGTACAAATACTAGCAACCCGAGTGTTATGCTTGGAGCAGGTACTGCTGTGAATTTTATATGGATTCCATCAGAAAAATTAAAATAACACATTAAATATAGAAGTTTAACACAAACTTGATATATTAACAATTTATTACGTTGATGCAAAAGCTTTGTCGTATTTTGTACAATATATATTATTTCTACTTTTTAATATATTCTTTTTATCTCAAAAATACCTCTTTATAGAGCAGTCAGATTACAGTGATAAACGAAAAATATTGCTGTATAAGCGAGAAAGAATATTTAATTCATCATTGTATCTTACGTGAAGGCTCATTAGTAGCAATATTATTTAATCGTGAAGATTATTCTGTATAAAAAAGATTAAATGTATAAAAAAAATATTTTTTTATTTTAAAACTTATGGCTAAAATTTAAACTTAATTCTCATGTGTAAATCAGGATAATATTTATTTGATGCAGGTCTTCTTGCTAAAAAGGCGGTGGAAGCTGGTTTAAGTGTCGAGCCGTACATAAAAACATCATTATCACCTGGCTCCGGAGTCGTGACTTATTATCTCGAGGAAAGCGGAGTGATACCGTACCTGACAAAGTTGGGATTCGATATTGTAGGTTATGGATGTATGACTTGTATCGGAAACAGCGGTCCGCTCGATGACGTTATTGTCGAAACTATCGAAAAGGTAAGATATTCGAGAATCATTTCGTTTAAATTCTACTTAGGAGTATCAGTCGACAGTCCTTCTCTGTTTTAACGAATTCTGAGAAGTAAAAATAATTCTACAAATTGTCGAATAAAATCAAAGTCGTATTTAAATATTCGCAATCGTAAATTTAACAAATGTTCCTTGATTTGAAAAGAATCTATGAAATCGACCAACAATTCGTCGAATCAAATAATTTATTTTACAAGTATGAACATTTTTACACGCTTAAGCAACGCTTATTAAATCCCTTGTTAAATCCCTGTTTTTCCCGCAGAATGAACTCGTCTGCTGTGGAGTTCTATCAGGTAACAGAAATTTTGAAGGCAGAGTACATCCAAACACTCGGGCGAATTATCTAGCGTCTCCGCTTTTGGTAATAGCATATGCTATCGCCGGCACTGTGAATTTCGATTTTGAAAAGGAGCCATTAGGTAAAAATGCAGAATCCTTTTACGGATTATAGAGATAGATAAGGAACTTTCCTAGGAACTTAAGCAATTTACAGAGCGTATTTACATATATGCATATGTGTTTAAGGTCACAAGCCCGATGGTGCTCCGATATATTTGCAAGATATATGGCCGACCAGAGCGGAAATTCAAGCTGTAGAACAGAAATATGTCATTCCGGCTATGTTCAAAGAAGTTTATAGTAAAATCGAACAGGGCAGCAGCAGTTGGGCGAATTTGGTAGCGCCTAATGGCAAATTATATCCATGGGATGTTGATTCAACGTACATTAAAAATCCGCCCTATTTCGATAACTTGCAGAAGGTCATTAGAATTATATAATTTATTGCATGAGTTTAGTATCCAATCCGTTTCCTTCAAAAAATTCAAAAGAACCTAGATTCGTCTCGAGATTAACTTTTTCCATTTCTTAACAATCCTCGTATATCTAGAGCACTATTCAAGTAGTCAATGTTAGTATAAAAGTCACGGATCTGTACACTAATAACATGCAATTGTGCAGAGATCTTGAAGATCGGTTCTTTGATATTTATGTGTACTGAAACAATTGCAATTTCCTATCTCCTACGTTTATGAAGTAAAAAATATAATCGCTTTACAGAAGCTGCCTCTAATAAAACCGATCACGAGAGCGCGAGTGCTCGTGAATCTTGGAGATTCCGTTACGACCGATCACATTAGCCCGGCGGGTAGTATCGCGCGTAATTCGCCAGCGGCGAGATATCTAGCGAATCGTGGGTGAGTAGATTCACGTACGATGACACGACGGACGTCGTTCGAAAATTAGCTGAATTTTTGAGGATGTCATCTTCATTTCCAGCTTGACGCCAAGAGATTTCAATTCTTACGGTTCGCGCAGAGGGAACGACGCCGTGATGGCGCGGGGCACATTCGCTAACATTCGTCTGGTAAACAAATTCATCGGTAAAGCGGGACCACGAACGATTTACATTCCAACTAACGAAGAGGTATATATATATATCTCCCTCTGTTTAACTTCAACAATTTAGCTCGACTATTTTCGCAACAATATTTTTCGATTTTTAATGTGACAGAATAATTTGTTACATAAGCGTTATGGACAATTCGAATAAGCGAGATATAATTCATTAGAATTATTTCTTTTGTATATATTATTAGAATATGTATTATATTGCACGTGTACGATTTTTAAAATACACGCTGATGGCGAATGATTGAATGGATAATTGATGTTATTTAGATGGACATATTTGACGCAGCCGAGAGATACGGAGAAGACGGGACGAGTCTGATTGCTCTAGTTGGTAAGGATTATGGATCTGGATCTTCCAGGGATTGGGCCGCTAAGGGACCGTATCTGCTCGGTATTCGAGCGGTCATAGCCGAGTCGTATGAAAGAATACACAGGCAAGTTTCCTCTGAATTACTGTAATTATTTCCGATAAAGTTTAAATATATTTTCATCGAATTGTTAAATATATTCTTTTTTTTTTTAAATAAATGTAGTTTACAATTCCGTGAAAAAAGATATTTACTTAACTTTTACTTAAACGTTTTTCTCTCTTTAAAATCGTTTATTTATTCATAGATCCAATCTTGTGGGTATGGGCATTGTTCCACTGCAGTATCTTCCTGGAGAAGACGCAGAGTCCTTAGGTTTAACTGGTTACGAGCAATACGACATCGCGATTCCCGAGAATTGTCAACCCGGAGAGAAGATTACTGTGAGCACTGACGATGGCAAGAAGTTCGAAGTGATTGCACGATTCGACACAGACGTTGACTTAACCTACTTCAAACACGGTGGTATTCTCAATTACATGATTAGAACAATGCTTTGATGAGATTTTTAAAAGAAAATATAAATGGCTTTTTTTTTTTTGGAAGATTACTTAATGAGAGATACTTAATATATTGGTTTTGGGATATAAAATATATCTCTTTTAAGGAAGATTGATTTTTCATAAATGCGCGAAGGAAATAAATAATTTACAGGCGCTATTGTAACGAATGCCTACTGTTTTTTTTCTTTTTTTTTTTCTTTTCCATCCAAAACGATCAACGCAATTATTATTATTTGTATATACAGTATGGATGATTAATATGTTTATTTCGTAACATCCCAAATTTTTATTATTATACCAATTATTTTTATTGGTTTTAATATTCGAAGTCAAATTCGCTGCGCGAAGTTTATTACAATCGTCTTTGAAAAAATCACTGTAAACCGCGTTGTTCGAAAAATGGATTTTTTTTATATTTTATATTTTATAATCGTTATGCTCTTATATTACATATACATAGGGAAAATACTTGTCTTCGCTTTTGTGTATGTATTACAATAGTAATAAATTGTTGCAAAATTGTTGCAGTATAATTGCTCTCCACTTTTTATTACATATATATTATGAAAATACAAAATGTATCATCACACTCTATCTGAACTTTATATCAGAAATATCACTTTTTTTTTTATATAATTATATAATATTTATATTTTTTATATATTTTTTACGAGGTATATAATACACATTTTAATTCCTAGAGAGAGAGAGAGATAATCTTTTGTCTTCTATATATCGGATTATAAATAGTATGTAATTAAAGTTACAATAAATAATTAGTATTATTATTAAGTAGTAAATAGTATTGTTTGATATCATTCTTCTTGCTTGAGTAGTGTGAGAAATTTAATCGGGCTAAACATTGGTCCAGAGCACAATACAAATAATTGCTATCAAATTGTAGAGAATAAATTGGACTGCTATGATTCATTTGCCCACTTACAAAATATATCTAGAAATTTTGAAGAAAGAAATTTGTAATGACAATATATAAAATACAAAATGCGTATGATTTCAGTTTAAAACAAATAAGAACCTGAACAAAATTACACTTCCTCTGATCCCATAGAACAGCCGCACCATTATTCTGTGTTCCTGTAACTATACTGTGTTGATAATCGGATGAAATACAATATATTGCTGCATCGTTTGGATCCGCCCATGAGGCAACGCACTTTCCGATTCTGAAATCATAATTATTAACATCCAGAGTCCCTCACAGAATATAACTAAGCTGAGTGATCCAAGTAAAGTCAAGATATACATATTACCTCAAATCCCATTTTCGGATAAATGTATCATAGCCACAGGTGAGTAAAGTCTGTGGGTTATCCCACACCATGTCTAATATTCCAGCACCGTATTTCCATGGATACCGTATTTCATCGAACAACGTATAACTGAAATCTCTCTATTAGCTTGTTGCAAATTGTTTGCTACACACCAAAATCATATCCAATCATACATCTCGTAATACGATCAATTAATTTGCAATATTAATTTGCAATATTACCGTGTAAGTGTTTCAATATTGATTAAATTAAGTGGTGGAATGATGGTGGTTCCAGACGATCCGACGGCGAATTGCGTTCCTGTGGGATCAATCGCGAGTGACTGCACTCTATCTATATTATGCATAAAATTTATGCTGATCTCATTTTCGTCAAAATTACTTCCTTCAATATCTATATGTTTTTGTATCTGAACAGGATAGAAATACATTACATTTACATCATAAATTATCATCGCATTATAGACAAGTCATATCTCCAGCTCACCTTTATCATACCATCATCCGAACCTGATATAATATTTTGCGACGTTGCATCTATGCCGTTAATATAGCAAGAATGAGCATACTTAAGCTTCTTTACGTTACTGGGACCACGGCGTGATATATCTCTCCAATATTGTATATCACCGTTGCTATGAAGAGTTTTTGCAAAGAATTTTATTATAGAAAAAGACAAAGTTTGAACAGTATTTGTAACTGAATACATACCTATGGCCACTTATAAGGGAATTTTTATACAGGACAAATTTGCAGATATTTGTTTCGCACACATTTTCATAAAAACAATAATTACAGTCGTTGCGTTTATTTTTTAAATAGTTTGAACTGCGTTTAAACCCACAAAGCTGATAACCACCGCTCCACCAGAGAGAGGAGTTTGTCATTTGCAGCCATGGCATCACATTCACCCTACACAGTTTTATACTTTTTCGTCCATATTTTCCATATTGCCAATTGCAAGATATGCGCAACATATTGCGTGGGGATGATAATACTGGATTACACCTGAGAAATAAAATATCATGTATTCTTTAAGATATCCTTACATAGAATTGTCGCAAGGACTTGTATCCTTCCGGATTGTATAAATACTAAAGTACATCTTATAAATATCCATTTAATATCAAATTAAACACGTAAAGGGGTTTAATATCAGTGTGTCAAGAACAGTTATATTAACAACAACAGAAGAGAATATATAATCAGCTGTTAAATTTGAAAAATTATTTTATTTTAAATTTTTATTTCCATCGACGTGTTTTATATATTATTTTATAGTATTATTATATAGTATTTTTATTCTTATCAAAGAATATTACTTCCAAGTTAAGCTTGCTTCGTTTAAATTCACAAATTCTAATAGAGAAAGTTTTTTTTTTAAAGATTCGATTTATAAATAAAGATATGTCAAATACACGTATAACCTCTACGACGCACCTGTTACGAAATCTTTCCGACATTTGATTCGTGACAAGAAAACCTCTCATCTTTTTGATCCAGACCGTATCTGAGCACACGATCTCGTAAAATCGCTTGCACACATTGCTGAGCCGCAGCAGATCGTAATTATCGCAATAATCAAAGATTATTAGCAACACCTCGTATGGCAAGGTATGCAAAGACGTATCTGTCACTTTTATATTACGCGTTTCCTTCTCTTTGTTTTTCATTGCATCTCCGTCCATATTCGGGACGAAGTGTCACGGTTAATTAATTATTTCGCGCGTGCTACGTCTTTTTATTTTTCTTTTTTATTTTTTTAATATTTCCAATATACTTCGCGTCGTTTCACTGTACTCTCGATCTTGCGCTATCACGTGGTACGTCATGACACACGTGACAAAAGCGACACACATGCTCCAAGAGGTACACATATATGTATATGTGTGATAGTTAACTCAGCGCTCAAGCTGTGTATTTTTCATTGATAGTGTCGCCAATTGAGTAAAAAATAAAATTTATTATGTAATAAATTTTTTATAAGAACACTTTCACATCATTTTAATAATCGTAATATGTCCTGTGTTAAGTATTTTAACTTAAGATATGTAGAAATAGAATTTAAAGAATAAACGTTATCTTAAGATAATATATATATGTAAGAAAATATGTTTTTCTTATTTTTTATATTATTATTATTTATAAAAAAAGTTGTATAAAAGGTTACGTTTCTGCTATATCACAATGCCTCTGCGCATCATCAGGCTTTCTCCATTCAACATTATTTCGTGTGTCTGCAATAAAAGGTAAGAGTAAGCTCTCTCTTTCTCTCTCTCACTTTTTTCCCAATATTCTGGACAAATCACATCTTGGCGATTTAAAAAATTACTTGTGAAAAATTACTCCTTACCTGGTGTTTTATGTTTTAAGTACAGATTGTGAAGGATGAGATACATTAATGCAGAAAATGCTGCGAGTAATGAAAATATTCTTAGAGTGATTGCACCACCGACTTTCTTGTATAAGATACCTCCTATTAAACTACCAACCGCGAACCCTGAAAAAATATAAAACATTTTAAAAATTTTGATTAGAAGTGCAAAAATATAAATTCGTGCTATTTTCGCAAAAAGATTTTTGTTACAAAACAATTCTTGATGTATATAACTGAGTAACAAATTCTTACCGAAACCGTCGTCCATCCCTGCCACAATTCCTTGAACAGTGGCTGATGTACCTGGTGGCGATATCGCGCTCGCGTACGCTACTATTGTCGTGTAGCAGAGCGCGTATGTTGGTCCCTGCATGAAAAATTCTATCGGAAGCACCCACCAAGGCGTTGGCACAAGAGATATTAATCCTAGACGCAGCGCGTAGCATACAAAGCAGAATGTAAAGGTGTAACCGTAGCCAAATTTCTTCAATATTTTACCTGAAAGAAGAAATTTGACATTATATTTATGAGCGTAAAATATTTTCAATTATACAATTGTCATTTACATAGCGTACAAACTCTATGATACAAAAATATTTTTTATGTTACCAGACAATGAGAAGAATATTATCTCGCCACCAAGAGTTTCTGCAGCTACCGTTAAACCCTCTATTAACTTAATTTCACCCATATAACCAGTTGCCATAGCAAGATCTTCTAAATACCTAGTAAAAAAAAAATTAAACAATAATTCTATTTGCATTTCTATTAAATGACAGGAAAATGCGCGAAAATACAATGAAACACATCGATAGAAATAAAAATTTACCAAAACAAAAAGTAAATCATGAAGCTATCAAGAATGCCGGCGAGGGTAGCAAAACACAAAAATATAACGATAGGTTTCAATTTCAAAAGCGCACATACATCCTTCAATATACTTGTCGAATCTGACATGAGTGGCAGCTGTAACAAAAACATACATTAAGATATAAAAATAATATAATATGAATGAAACTCTCTCTCTTTTTTTTTCTTTTTTTTCTATTGTGGTGTTTCTTTTTTCCCATTTCTTCTTAATTCATAATATAATTACCTCCAGTTTTCTGCAGCAAATTAAATCGACACAAGTGAATGCAAGCACAAGAAGAAACGCTGGCGTATAAGTCTTATAGATTTCTCCTTGCGACCACAAGTCTACCGTGTAACCGGCTAGAAATGCTGTGACACCAAAACCAATCGTACCCCATACTCGTTGCCTACCGTATCCCATTTGTCCACCTTCACCTGAACACGCATACATTTAGTGAGGAAAGCATTTCTTCTCCTTTTCATGATATTAATATATAAAATTTCGCAGCTAATTATCGCAAAATTATTGCAAATCACATGCGGATGATACTTTTTATATATTATATTGACCTAAAATATACTACAAAAACACTTACCTAATATGTCAAAGCAAATTGCATCGCTTATGCAATTGGAAACATTAAAACCGATGTTGCCAAGAGACATTAAGAGGACAAATCCCCAAAAAGTAATGGAAGTATATAGACAATGAGTATCCTCGAAGTTATCACAGGTAGCATTGCAATTATTTGTTATCTGTTCTTGGCACGATGACATTTCGTTGACATTTAATAGACATGTAGTATCCGGTGAGATAAATGCTTCTCCTTTAACTGCATAAAAAGACACTTGCGTGGAAAAATTCGTATCCTTGCATATCCAATGACAGGTAGTATCTTTTGTACCGTTACACGATACCATTGCTGAGGTATGCTTAAACAAACAATAAATAATATTTTAAAATGTAGCTAAAAATGTCTGAAATACGTTTAGATTTATAAAAATAAATGTATAAATTCCAATGTAAATGAAATTGTTAACAAGTGATGTTTCATATAGGAATTTTACCATTATTGCGTTATTAACAAGGAATTATATTGTAAGAAAATAAAAATTTACATAGTCCATATCGCAAGACGGCAAGGATGCGCACGAGATGTTTTGAAACTGATGATCTGGTAGCATCGGACCTGGCAATATTGGTAGAAAGTACATCAAAATGTAACAGCCACTCGTTACAGCGAGCAATGCTATGAATATTAATTTTCTCCAGGCGCGAAAATAGTCTACGACAAAGCCGAATGCTGGTTTTGCGATCAGAAATAGCAGAGGTAAAATCGCAGTTATGCTACCCATAATTAATGGTGAAACACCCAGTTGCTTGCCATAAACTGGTAGAAACGGTAAAATAGGACCCATAGCTGAAATAAGAAGAATAATTATCATTATCTTTTCTTGCAATATATATAGATAGCTAATAATAATTTATTAAACTATTAATAATTAATTTTTAATATTTTTAAGATTGTCATAACACACACACATATATATTGTAATATATATATAATATATATATTAAATATAGTATATATATTCTCTATATAATAAGTAATATTTATATAAAGTAAATTATAAGGATCTCGTTATATATTAAAAATTTATATTACACATTTATATAATCTTCTCATATTATAAATATATATGTGTCTCTTTTTATATTTTATGTTATTTTATGTTGTTTTATATTTTTATATTTTATATTTTATATTTTATGCGAAGAAGCATACAAGAGGTTTCGAATTAAATAAGAATTCTTAGTATATAAGAGAAATATATATTATATATTTAAATAATTATTTACCTGCCATAAAAAAGAAATAATGCGCCTTTACAGGCAGTTGCGTGTAATTGATTTTCATGATATTCGGATAAGAAGATATTGATGATGTGCCCAAAAAATTTTGTACTTTCTCTCGTACTTTATACTTTTATGTAGATAAAAATGCTAACATTGCAGTGCGATCATCTTTAAAATCTAGCAATGTCAGATCATGTTTACAATCTAGCAATGTCAGATGCTAAATTCGAATTGCCTTCGAAATAACACGTTACCTGTAAAAAATCTCATGTAAAATTTTCCACAAGTATATATATATATTACACATGAATAGCAGAATGTTACAAACGCATTTGGCATTCCCGTGAAAATTATATATTTCGTATAATATCGCGTATGCATTCGAATTTGAATCGTCGCCATTTACGCGCGATTCACAGTATATCGAAAACTTCAAACTATTCCGTTTTCTACAAACTTCAAACGCTTCCAAAATGGCGCCACGCTATGACCGCGATCAGCTGTTTGTTGTCATCACACCGACGCACGTGTTTTACGTACGATTCAACGTTTCTTTTTCGAAAAAAAAAAAAAAACTTTACAAGCACTCGTTCGCTTGTCGTACACTCTTGCGATCGTCACTCAAATATTAATCCTCAGTCAGAGAGCTGGATTCGCGTCATTCGATAAATTCGCCGTGTAAATTCAGACTGCTTGCGCATTCAGCGCGAGAAGTTTGCCCCCGACAATTTTTCGAGCCTCTTAATCGCTTGACAAGTCGCATGCTGTCAGTGATACACGGGCTATTATGTCGGAGAGTATGTGTGCGTCGCGATCGAAAATACATACGACTCTTATCTATGGCTCGCTATCTCAGCTGCACTTTCCGCACTTTATGTCTACACGTTAAAGACGATACATGCACGCATTCATCCTTCGGCGCGGGATAAGAAAGAAAGAGCAGAAGTGCAGTCTCACACAAATAAGTGGATTCTTATATTGCTTCAATATATAGGTTGTAAATTTTCACTATATATAGGCGAACACTTTTCTAATCGACACATCTCTCGCGTCTGAATACTATAAATGCGTTGAATGCTATTACGTAATTATATTGGCGGCAATGCAAAGTTCGATTTCGAGATTACCAAGTAGATTTTGTCAAACGTAGCGGTCGTTACAATATTGTCTTATCTCGATAAACAATGCACTTGAATAATAAACTGTTTGTCGTCGCGTTTTCCATTCATTAAACATTTGTCGCAAGGTTAGATGATAAAAATGACGAATAACAAATGTGGCTCGCTTAGACTTATCGTTTACGATATCGGTGTTTCATCTTTATGCACATATCTTTTACGCGAAATTGTGAAATTATCACGAAAGACGAAATTATAATAGAAATCAATTCTAGATTTCTCCAAAAAGGAGCTGCGACCGAAGACGTTTGCTCGTAACTGAAATACCTTTTGTATCTGTTGACAGCTGCAGGCTGCAGTATATCATTATCTTTGAGAATGCGATAACGACGCAAAGTTATCTCGTCGATAGAAGTAGCAAGTATAAATTTATCTTGCACTATCGAAAATCATGTAATTACAAAATTTTAATATATATATAATATATAATAGACATGCAATACTATATATATTTATCATGTGTTGATTTATCACACGGTAATATCGCCGAAGAAATCTGCTCGTCTGTTATCGACACTTCTGTTTAACCGTCGATAATGCGGCGAAATCAGTTTTTATTTAATAAGGATGATATCGCGTATTGCATTTTTATATATATCTATATATATTCTACTATCTTGCCTCTTATTCACTCGAAGGTCTTTGATGTTTTCTCGTGTACATATGTTCGGATCACGTTGCAAGGTATGAAATTCCGACTCTCCTATTGGATATATTTATACGTTATCTTTGCGGTAATTAGCGCCGAGAAACGCTTGGATAATAATGTTCTTGGTATTACACTAATATATTCTGAATGGAGATGTTTCTCGGTGCTCTAGCTCTTTAACAATGTATAATATATTATCGTACAAGAGCGTATGATCGTAACCTCTACTAATCATACATTTTTCCAAGATTACGATTTACGATGTATCATTCTCTTCACAAATAAAACGCATTCATCATGAGCGTACAGAAGCTAATACCAGAATCAAGGACAATGAAATCTTATCTCGCTGCTAATTATCGTGACTCATCAGTATAATTGTCATAATTTCCCGCCTACCCATATTTATAATCTGTCTTTGCGTTATACGCGTATATGCTCGTTGTTTTGATAATATTCACACAATTAATTAATTAATATATTTAATAATTAATAAATATATTAATTGATTTGCATTTAATAATTAATAAATATATTTATATTAATTAATTAATATATTTATTAATTAATTAATATATTAATTAATTTATTAATATATTGCTATTTAAATGAAAATAGAAAAGAACACGAACAACCTGTATATTTCTAATAGATTATAAAAATGTTTGCTTTTGTAATATCTATGTTTTCTCTTTAATTTTAGTATATCTTTAAAAATATGGATTTAAAAGGCGTGTTTTGTAAATAAGCTCTTTTCGATTAACTTAGAAGTACGACAACGCGCGTGTTGTTGATCTCTTTATTGTATTGTCAAAGCGAGAAATTGAATTTATAGATATCAAATGAGATTAATTCGCGATATTAGATACTAAATGAGAATAGTATGAATCATGTGCATAAACTACAGTTACGTTCCTATTAAAAAAAAATTGAAATAAATAAGTAGTCTTATTCATTAAAAGAAAGTATGAAAGAAAAATACAGGCATAAATTATATACTTCTATCAATTAGAAATGAATCGATTTTGTGGCAGGAAAAATATGAAATACAGTTTCTTTCAAGAAATTTTTCTCTTTTTTAACGCAATTTTTCTCTTACATTTCAGATATCCATCAGTATGTTCAAGGCTTTAATTATCTTGAATGATAAATCGATTCCTCATCCGAATTGTTATTTCTTCGTGCTTTGATAATGCGATAGCGGGATAATAATAACAACACGCACTCGTTCATCTAAGGTAATACGTGTTTTTTAAATTTGTATTTTTAAAAATATTATACGAAAATCGCAGAGCAAACACAAGCGATTATAAAAACAAACATTTTTATAATCTTTCAGAAATATATAAATTAAAAAAAAAACATTCAGCTTTTAACTAAACAGGTTCTATCTTGGTCTCTCACGAGCAATGTCACTTTCGTAACATAACACGCGCCGTACGCATTAAATAGAAGTCTCCCCATCTCTGTCTCTCTCTCTCCCACCAGATTTAATGTGATTCCAGCTTCCTACATACACGTACACACGCACACACTGTGCAAAATCGGTCGGATCAGCGGTGAGCATCAGCTGTGTGTGATCCGAGTCGCCGGACAGTCGGAAGGTTTCGACCGGTCGTCACTCGTGTTTTCGTTAACATGCGTTGCAGATTTTAAAGTTCAGTGTAAGTTTTTTTTTCTACGCACACATGCTTGACGATATTCGCGTTGGATGATATTCTCAAAGTCCGATCATCTTCTACAGACAATATTCTTAGCTGAACGCATCTCGACGCAAGAGCGTAGCGAGCAAGACGAGTGAAAAATCGTGGCCTTTCGCATGTATGAAGAGAATCTCGATGTTAACGTATACGGTGAGAGAATTGGTGAAAAATTGGAGCCGGTTCTTTGAATCGAAATGTTGCTCGGAAAGAGGATGCTTTCGCAAGACCGAGCATCGTGCCGATGCTTTTGAAAGTTTCAAGCTACTTTAAGAATTTTTTTCGAACAGTTTTAATATTCAACAATTTAAGAATTTTTCGAGGAATATATTTTCAGAAGTTCTTAGAATGTTTAGTGTCCACGATATATATAAATACACGATATATATAAATACACGGAGTGAAACTAACGAAGTAGTTATAGACATTCGGTTTGGATTTTGAATTGTAATCGACTGCGTGTATTTAGCAAGATTTGGATCAATTCGGCTAATAGTTCTATAATAAGGCATTCTCTGTCAGCAAAAAGTCTCAAGGTTAAAAAGCGAAAGTATACGCGATTAGCCGATGTATTATATTCGGCGTCGGCAAAGAAATCATGTTATTGTTCTTATTTGCTTTGCAAAACTTATTATTAAAAAGTTAATATTTTCTTAAATAATTGCAATAATAATAGTTTAATTTTACAACGAAAAAAATGCGCAGTGTTTCATTAACACGAATATATATATCTTAAGAAAGGACGGTTACAATGTTTTGAATCGAAAGCTGCTTAAAATATAATAATAGTTGTCAATTTAAACAACTATTTAGTTTATTTATTTGTCGATTAGATCGTGTGGATTCAGCCAAATATTACTGAAAATAGATATTATTTAGACACTATTTTTTCAATATATTTTCTAAATATATATCATATTAATATAAAAAGAAATATTAAAAGCTTTGTAAATGAGATACAACTATTTTAAGCGTGTATAGAATAATTTGTTATAATTATATGTGACATTTCTAATAAACACAAGTAAGTTCGATTGCACGCATGCTAGTCCGGGAAAATATAACTCAATGATAAGTTTATCGTAATATAACGTGATTGCTCTACGATTAGCCTTTATATGATAGCAGTATTAAATGAATCTCGCGAGTCGTAGACTCGTTAATTAGAAAAACCTCTGTTCAGAGAATTATATAACAAAAGGATTTATTCTCAAAAGGGATGGCGACAAATCCGAGGTCGATGATAGCTTTCCATATGTTTCAC